>OX465243.1:20818402-21462132 GCA_949987775.1 Aproaerema taeniolella | reverse complement strand
ATGTTGAGCTCAGCAAAGTACTAAATCAGGACTTCCTTTTATTTGAAAATGGCACTACAGACAAAATCATTGTATTTTGTAGCAAAAAGATAAAAGAGATAATTCACACAAGTCATCATTTTTTAGCTGATGGCACATTTAAAAGCTGCCCACTGCCATTCAAACAATTATATGTGATCCATGGCGATACGGGAAGTAATTCAGATTCAACCCGTATTATACCCCTTATTTACTGCTTACTTCCCAATAATGAACAAGCGACATACGAAAGGCTGTTTCCTCTATTACGAGAATATTTGCCAGATTTGGATGCTCAAGTATTTCAAACTGATTATGAAACAGCGGCTATGAACGCTATTCAAAATGTTTTCCCTGATGCATCTATAAGAGGATGTTTTTTCCATTATGTCAGGCGTTACGCAAAAAGTCTAAACAATTAAAATTGACTACTGATAACGATAAAAAACGATCGCACTTTATACCGCATCTGCCTCAGTCACATATATTAGCGGGGTTTGAATCCATTACAATCGAAGTATGTGGAAATTTTGAACAATGGGATGCTTTTATTAGCTACTTCACGAAGCAGTGATTGAAACCACAAATACTTAACGCTCTGTCTTGCCACGGCGATCGTCATCGCACTATCAATTCCTTGGAAGGCTGGCATTCTCGTTTAAATAAAATTATCAGCAAGAGAAAACCAAATTTTTTCCCAGTTTTAAAAGCTTTGAAAGATGAGAGCTCAAAAATTGACCATGAAGTTCGTAGAAATGAACAGCACCTGGAGCCGTCAAACAGAAAAAGGTCACTTAAGATGAGATTTCACTCTCAATAGTGTAAATTGCCAAGAAAAATCTAACAGCAGAAGTTTGCATTATTTTTGCATTAAATTGATTTTGACAAAGCGTTTGCATTATTTTGCATTCAATTGATTTTGACAAAGGTTACGTTTTTTTTTTAATTTGGCGATCGATCCATTGGGGCATTACACCAGTGTCACGTCAATTTTCATTGACAATATACTCCTCGAAAATCATGACAACGTCATCTTTTTAAAAGGGGGGCTAATATTAAAATAAGAAAATTATTGAAAAAGTATAGACAAAAATCACTGAAACATAAGTATAGATACATTTGATTCTATACAGTCCTAGTATCAAAATTGTTGGTACCGTTTCCGAGAAACCGATTATACATTTAGATAAAATCAAAAATAGGTACTTTACCTTCCGATTTTTTATAAAAAATATGTCGCTGTTTTCGACAACACACAAAAATCTTTCTGCCATGACTTATTTCTGAATTTGTAATAATAAATTCAAAATTCCACGCTATTTTCATGAAAATGAATCATAAAAACAAATGAATATCTTTGCAGATGTGACATTCGGAAGTTTTTGTTTCCGTTTTATTTTTACTTGCCAGTAAAGTTTTGAATTTCAAAAAGTTTATCTAAGAATTTCTTGCCTATTTCTTAAAATTGTCGTATTAAAAAATGCTCTGATTATTTTATGAAGTAACAAGTTTGTACTCGATATTACAGAAGTCGGCATTAAAATGTAAACTGAATATTCTTACAAAAATGTTGGCATGGTGATACTAGAACTATCAAAACAATTTGAAATCGGCATAGTGCGCTCTCAAGTAGGGAAAATTCAAAAGTCGGCTTGGCGCGCTAGAATATATGGACATTTCAGAAAATAGATGTTTTGCATACAGTCGGCATTCAGCGATCAAACCATCTGAGGCAAGAGGATATTGCTCTTGGTATCTGGAGGCTAACTCTGCAAGGCATCTTGTTGCTAAATAGCTGGAACTCTTTAAACCATATGTGACAGTATCCAATCTAATACATCTGATACTGTCTTTCGGACTGTCTCTCTATTACGTAACGGCTATGGCGCGTGCTGGGAGGTTATCTGTCAAATCTGACATCTAGTTCCGAACTTCCTCTTTCGGCCGGACGACACTAATCTCTTAACACTATGATACACTACATGCCTTCCCCCTTAGTCTCTTTATACCCCTTACTATTAACCTATCTATTTAACCTAACTACCTAACTGTATTATCTACTAACCTAACACTAATCTAAGCTACTAAGAAATCCACTAGTTATGCTGCAACCTCCTCTCCTGCAATGTGACCACAGCATCTGCCAGGATTCCCAGTTGTTGACGGATCTCCTCAGTTATTATAGGTGGAGTGTCTTCTGCTGCCTGTCTTTTCCTTAGTTGGTTAACATGCCTAGACACTACTGGCCCATTCTCAATTTTTACTAGGAACCTTACAGGCCCTCTAATCCTAAATACCTCTCCTTTCACCCACTTTTGTCCTCTTCAATAATTCCGGAGCCATACTTTATCTTTTATAGTAAATTTCCTGACTGGTGTCTCTTTGTTGCTTTCAATCTGTTTCTCTTGCTTTGACTCCACAGCAAATGGATGAATCATTTCAAACCTGGTCCTAAACTTTCTCTTATTCAACATTTCTGCTGGTGTCTTTCCTGTTACTGTACTTGGTGATGTTCGCAAACTAAACAGCAATATTGGGAGTTTGATATTAAAGTCTTCTCCTGGCAAATTTTTTAATTTGTTCTTGACAGTCTGTACCATTCTCTCAGCCTGTCCATTTGTAGATGGGCTATAAGGGGGTGTCAAAATGTGACGAATACCGTTGAGCTTCAAAAAATCTTTAAATTCTTCTGATGTAAATGCCGTGCCATTATCTGAGACTATCACTTCTGGTAGGCCTTGCTCTGCAAATATATCTCGTAATGCAGTTATCGCACATTGGCTTGATGTCGTTCTTATCATCTTCACTTCTGGCCATTTTGAGTGTGGGTCTACCACTATAAAGAATATTTTTCCCAAAAATGGCCCAGCAAAGTCTATGTGAATCCTTTGCCAAGGATTTGTTGGTGTTATCCACCTATGTGCCGCTAGTTTATAGTAAGCTGGCATATTTATATTTCTCTGGCAGCTTTCACATTCCACTACCATAGCTTCTATTTCATGGTCCAGCCCTGGCCACCAAAAATAGCTTCTAGCTATCAGTTTTGATATCACAATACCATCATGTGTCTCATGCAGTGCTTGTAACATATATTTCCTAAGTGCCATAGGGATTACTTCTCTGTTACCCCATATTATACAATCACTGCTTAGTGCTAATTCCTTTCTCTAGATCCAGTAAACCTTCAACTCAGCATCATCTACCTTATCTGGCCAGCCATGTAAAATCCAGCACCGGATCTTCAGCAGGACTTGATCTTTCTGTGTATATTCTGCAATGTCTTTAGCGGAGTACTGAACTACTCCAGGCATTTCTGATAGCAGCATCACTTTGTCTTCCTCTGTATAATCCTCTTCATCTTCATCTTTGCCAGCTTCCAGTGGCCATCTGCTAAACGCGTCGGCATTTCCAATGTTAACCCCACTTTTATGCTTCAACACATAATCATATGCATTTAATTTTAACGCCTATCGCATCATTCTTGGTGACAATATCTTTGGAATCGCTTTGTTTGGGCTAAATATCCCCAGCAATGGTTTGTGGTCTGTATGAAATTGTCACTTTCCGGCCATACACATATTGGTTACATTTCTCTACACCAAATATTATAGCTGCTGCTTCTTTATCAATCTGTGCATAGTTTTTTTTCGTGTTTGTTCCAAGTCCTTGACGCCATTGCTATCGCTTTCTCCCGTCCATCTTCCATCACATGAGTTAAGACTGCTCCCACTCCATATTCTGATGCATCACAAGTCAATGTCATCTCCTTTTCGTTGTCAAAATGAATAAGTGTCTGTTCTCCTGATAAAGCCATTTTGGCCCTGATGAAAGCTTCTTCTTCCTTATTGCCCCACTTCCATTTCCTGTCTTGATCCAATAGTCTGTGTAACGGTTCTAACATAGTAGCTTTATCTGCTATGAATCTTTCATAAAAATTTAGTAAACCTAAAAATGCTTGGAGTTCCTTTATATTTCTGGGTGCTTTTGCCTCCCTAATCATCTTTACTTTTTCTTCCGATGGATGTATCCCCTCTACATCCACAAAAAATCCCAAAAACTGTACTATATCTGTGGCTATCTCACATTTATTTCTATTCAAGGTTAGTCCCACCCTTTTTAGCCTTCTTAATACTTCTTCAAACCGTTCATTGTGCTCTTTGATGTCTTTTCCTCCCAAGAGAATATCATCTAGCAGGACAGTTACTCCCTTGATTCCTGCCAGCGTTGTCGACATCAGCCGTTGAAAAATCCCTGGGCATGCCTTTAGACCATATGGTAATCTGTTCATCTTATATAAGCCCTTTGGTGTATTTATTGTTAAAATTCTTGCAGACTGTCCGTCACTCGTACCTGTGTATACGCTTCTTTCAGGTCTAGTTTCGTAAATATCTTAGCACCAGCTAACTCAGACAAGGACTCATTCACTGTCGGTTGAGGGTAAGTATCTACATCAGTTGCCAGATTAACCGTCAAACGATAATCACCACACAATCGGATATTACCATTCGCTTTTCTAACAGGAACTATGGGTGTTGCCCATTCTGAGTATACTATCGGCTCCAGTACCTTGGTGTCTACCAATCGGTCAATCTCTTCACATACTCTGTCTCTAATTGCAAACGGGATTGGTCGGCTTCTCATAAATATAGGTTGTATACCTTCCTTACATCTTATTTGTACCTCTGGACCCTTATATCCATTAATATCCCCTACAAAAAATTCTTTATATCTGTCTATTATCTCACATATTGATCTATCTTTCAAATATATATTCAATTTTAATAAATTTAAACCTTCCACTTAAATTCCCAATGGTTCAAACCAGTTTCTTCCCACCAAGCCTTGTCTTTTTCCACCTGCTACCAGTAGGTCGAGATTACTTTCAAAATCTTTATACTTAATAGGCACTTTTATAAATCCCAATAAGTCAACTTTTGCACTGGTCCAAGTCTGTAGATTTATTTCTCTACATTTTTTAAGCATAGATATTCCATTGGGCCATATTCTTTTGCTAGTTTTTAGGGTTCCGTAGTAATCTACGAACCCTTATAGTTTCGCCATGTCCGTCTGTCCGTCTGTCCGTCTGTCCGTCTGTCCGTCTGTCCGTCTGTCCGTCTGTCCGTCTGTCCGCGGGTTTTCTAAGAAACCCTTAGTACTACAGAGCTGAAACTTGGCATAGTTATACATAGTAATCACGCCGATAGAACTGTAGAGTAAAACCTTAGAAAAAAAATTTTTTTCGGGTGTCTCCCATAGACGTGAAAGGGCGATGAATTTTTTTTTCTCGCCAATATCATCGAGTGGAGTGTCTAAGAATAGCTTTTTAAAAGACAGAAGGGGTTTACTAAGAACATTTTTCGATTTAGCACTCCGTTTGCGAATCATAAATTTTTAAAGTGAAAATTTTTGTCAAACACAAGTGTCCCCCCCCTTTACCAGCTAAACGGTTGATTCTAAAAATGTGGAAAAATTCACAGATGTAGAACATACATCAAATTTAAAAGGAAAACTATAAAACATAAGTTGGCCTTTCAAGTTTGTGAGTAATGGTAAACCAAGTGCCATACATTGTTGGGATTAATAAGAATATATTTACTAATATTAGATCCTTGGTACTACAGAGCTGCAATTTGGCATGTTCATACATATTAATTGCGCCGACAAATAGAAAAAATAAAATTTTGTAAAAAAATTTTTTTCGGGTGTTTCCCATACATGTGAAAGGGCGATGGATTTTTTTTTCCCGCCGATATCATCGAGTGGGATGTCATAGGATAGTTTTTTAAAAGATTGAAGGGGTTTACTACGAACGTTTTTCGATTCAGCAGTCCGTTTGCGAAAAATTAATTTTTAAAATGAAAAAAAATGTTAAATAATTATTCCACGAGCATTTAGCATTTACGACGAAGTTCAACCTAATCCAAAACAATTGCCATACAAAGTTCCACGCTAAAAGTGAGGCAAGGTCTAAAGCCAAGCTGTACCATATTGACATTTCATGTGTCGTTATAGGTTTTTGGGGGTGTTAATTACGAAAATGACATCAAAATTATACACAATCGCCACGCGACCTGCTCTTTAGCACCAGCCGAAATTATTCCTAACAATACTTTTGTTGCTAAAAAAATTAAAAAAAAAAAATTTTTTAAAGTCAAAAAAAATTCGCGCTCGCTTCGCTCGCGGATTAAATACTTCAATTCTGTTGTATTTAGCCCTAAACCAAAGTTAGTGTCCCCCCCCCTCTACCAGCTAAACGGTTGTTTCTAAAAATGAGAAAAAATTCTCTTTGGTAGAATATACAACGAAATTAAAAGAAAAACTATCACACATAAGTTAGCCTTTCAAGTTTGCGAGTGATAGTCGACCAAGTGCCAAACGTTTTTGGAATTAATAAGAATATGTTTACAAGGTTCAATACTAAAAGTGAGGCGAGGTTATTTTATCAGCAGGTCTATATTATTTCTAATAATTTGTAGCAAAAAAAAAAAAAAATTTCGCTCGCTTCGCTCGCGAATTTTATAATTTCATTATGTTGTGTTTACACCAAAACTAAAGTTATTTCTGAAACTACAAACTCTTTCATACATTTGTTTTTTATACTATAGTATTTGGAGATTTTAACATCGACTATGACTAGTGATGGAAGATACTCAGTCTTTTAAGGCTTTTAATAAAGACTCACCTTATTTTTGACGCCTCGCGACTGATTCAGTCTTTTAGTTCCCATCCTTTAGTCATAAGACTAGCTTTTGTAGTCGAAGTCTTTTAACGTAAAAAACTGAGCTGTTACTTAAACAGCTTAAAGGACTTCAAAGACTGGCGACTCATTATCTGGGAAGTCGACAGTCGTAAGGTATGTGTTGATATAATGTAAATATCTCATTTTATCTCCTTGTCAAATGTTATCAAAATGTATTTAGTGGTTTAGGCGTGAATTATTTATTCCTTTTGGTTGATCGGTTACAAAAGAAATATTTAATATCACACACAAACTGCGTTGCGATCCCTTTTACATAAAAGAACTTGAGTCGTTTAAGTCTTTTAGTATTTTGAAAGAACTCGAGTCGTTTTAGTTTTTAATCTTTTAAGAAACTACTAAGTCTTATTAATAAAAACTCGAACTTTCAGTCTTAATTTAAGAGTCAAGTCCTGTAAGATGGAGGCGAGTCTTTTTAATAAGCCTTAAAAGGCAGTCTCTTTCATCTCTAACTACGACCGTAACGATAGTACACCCGTTTTAAATGAATACGTAATGTAAACAATTTTTATACAACCATTTGTATCCACGCGTGGTGGTTATTAAACAGATGATTTTTTTTTTCATTTTCCTTATGGCGCTGGAATCTACATTTCTCCTTTAGTTACCTTCTTTCTTTGTGACCTCGTTTTTATTAGACATTATTAGCGATTTAACCGTCCATATGCTCGTAGAATTAAGAAGCCAGCTGCATATTTGAACCATGCTGCTACGGAACCCTACAATGCGCGTGTCCCGACACGCTTTTGGCCGGTTTTCTGATATGATTGAGTAAGATGATCCAGAGTCAACCTCAAACTTAATTGGTTTTTTATTCACCACTAAATTAATAAGTAATGGTGGGACTTTTTGCTTACCTCCCAGACAATGCAAACTATTTATCTGATCCTCCTCTTGTAAGTCCTTAACCTCAGCAACTTCTCTCTTCGACCGGCACACCCTGGCCAAATAACCTGTTTTCTTACATATATAACAAATAGCTGATGTAAACCGGCATTTGAAGGATAAATGGCCGCCTCCACATCTATAGCACGCTTCTTTACGGTTATTTGACTTCTTTTTGCTTACTGCATTTTCTTCCATAGGCTCTGCTTCACCATTGCCAGCCGAGATGCTTGTCGTTTCTGTTGATGAATGTGTCTCACTTGGAACCCGGAATTATTTGAGATCTTCTTCTCTTTTTTCTGATGCCAACGCCATTCCCAATGCTGTAGCATAGGTTAAATCCGCTTTCTTCAGAAGATCTTCCTGTAACTTCTTGCTCCTAACCCCACACACTAACCTATCCCTTATGGTTCTTTCTAGCTGCGTGAAATTGCAATATCTACTCATTTTTCTTAATTCTGCTACATATTTTGAAATAGATTCACCACTTTTTTGGTTGCGCATGTGAAACTTATAAGACTCAACAATCTCATTGGGCCACGGCCTATAGTGATGGCTTAGTGCAGTGATAATCTGAGCTAAAGTAGTCTGAGCTATCGTACTCGGAAATAGTAACGTTTGAACTAAATTGTACAATTCACTTCCACAAACAGAGAAAAATGTTGCTTTTTGTAGCGTTACGTCTGTGACGCCACGTGCTTGTACGAAAAAACCGAATCGTTCTATATAGGATTCCCAATGTTCTGTAATTATGTCAAATGCTTCAAAACTGTTCAACTTATCCGCACTCATCTTGTTTTCCGACACTTTCCACTTATATTCCCCGAATTTTCCACTCGTCGCCATTATTGCGTACCGGCTATGGCGCGTGCTGGGAGGTTATCTGTCAAATCTGACATCTCGTTCTGAACTTCCTCTTCCGGCCGGACGACACTAATCTCTTAACACTATGATACACTACACTCTGCATAATATGTTTTGAAGGGAAATGAATTCAGGAAAAACTCTAACATTTCTGAACATACGCTTGATATCAGTAGTGAATGTGTACCTGCCTAACCTAAATGAAAGAAAAATATCAAACAAATCTTTCTGAACTGTCGGGCCATTCAATTGCAAGTCATTAAGTAAAACTTTGGTACTAGTTTTCATAGAAGCATCAAAGACTGTGCGCAATTTTGTGGTTTTGCTATCCTCCCTCAGCACTGCATGATGTGGTAAAAAATAAACTGCCTCTTTTTTTAACTGTAAAAGTTCAATGTCTACATAGTGACCATGGCCTAGCTCTAGATACTCATTAATGAAACCCTTGTACTGGTTTAATAAGTCAGAATTATTTTGTAATTTTTTCTCAAGGTTAAGAAACCTTTTGAAAGCAAAATGGTATGAGTCTCCTAAAGCCTCGTTTACTTCAGCAAGTGGCAACTTCAGTGGAAGCGCAACATGAAACTGATTATCCTTTAGCACTACAGTGCTTTTATAAATATGCTCACAGAGCTCCTGTTCAGAAGATTTTTCTGAGAATCGTTCAGGTACTTGTTCGCATTGCCAAAACTGTTGCATGAGATTATCTAGGTTATCATTATTAGATGTAACACATTTTAAAGCTACCTTATTGCAGACCCCATTTTTAGCAGAAGTGTAGTGTGGCAGTTGTCCCCCTACAATGTACCCGAACTTGGTGTTGATGACTCGTGGCTGCCGTTCTTCACTCGGCTGCTGCAGCTCCTCCTCCGTCTCCGCCAACGGCATAAAGACCTGGAATACCACATCAACACCCATAAGAATTTGTATTTCGCCAGGGACATTAAACTGCTCATCTGCCAATTTAAAAACTTCTGGCAATTTTATAGTGGCTTTATCAAACTTGCTCTGAGGTAAGTTACAAGTGATTCGATTTACAACGTGACATGTTAACGTTGTTTGAAAGGGAGTCTTCAAAGAAAACACTTGTAAGGGTAAACAATATTTGACATCTTGTTTCGAGTTGCCAATTCCAAATATGTTGGTGTTGGTTGGGTTTGGTTTTTAACCAAGAAGCTCTACTAATTTTTTAGTAACAAAAGAAACCTGTGAACCACTGTCCAATAGGGCTCTTACATGAAGCTCTGTACCATCTTTGGCAATTAGCTTTACTCGTGCTGTGGGAAGAAGAGTGTCATGATTAATATTGCCTGTCAACAGTGTGACAGGGGGTGTGGGGGGGGGCAGAAGGCTTGTCGCAGTCTAACAGAGTATTGTGCTGTTCCTTGCACTCTGCCCACCGAAAATAGTACCTACATTTTCCTTTATGCGCACCTAAACAAATAGTGCGTAATTTATTTTTAGCTGAAAATGCCACTCGTTCTTGCGCTGACAGATTTTTAAATGTACTGCAAGTAAATAATTTGTGATCGCACTTACAGTATTGACATACTTCAGCGGTGGCTGCCATCACTGCTGCTGATGGTTTGGTCGAGTCTGGAAATTGGCCGTGAGTATCGTGTATGGTGTTCTCCAGTGCCAGTGCCCTCTTCTCTATGTATGCAAGGAACTGCTCGATGTTGGGTTCCACTTCATTGTCCCTGTCGAGCTGATAGGCTCGAGCCGTATAGGAGTCAAGCTTTCGGGATAAAATACACAATATTATAGCATCCCAGTGTGACACAGATTCACTTAGTTGATGTAATGCAGCTAAGTGCTGCCAAACGTTTCATGTCTAACAGTGAGTATATGTGTTCATTTATAATTTTGTATTTATTATAGTACCTTTTTTTTTTATTTACTTATCAAAAATCACTTATACTATTATTAGAAGAACTGTTCCACGAAAACCATGTTGGTTTATCTGGGTAACAGGTGAGTCGTTCACAATATTTGTTACTTACAATGCGTGTAATACTTTTTCATTCTGCTCCTACACTTGCCTCCACCCACATACATTTCCTGCAGTTCCCTGGACAAATCGTTAATTATTTCCGGAACAAGATATTTGTCCTGTCTCATTCCATATTTATTACTCACTTTTGGTAGGAGATACTTATGACCTGCATTTAGATTTCTTAAGCCAGGTAGCCTAGTTATTTCAGTTAGTAAACTCGTGTCGTTAAACTCAGTTAATATTGAAAATTTTGCTTTGTTATAAATACTCATAACGTCACAATATTCAAACAGTTGACTATAGTCATTTCTGTATTTTTTTTAAACATTTCTTGGCACAATGATTTTAAGGATTCTTAATTGCAAGTCATAAATATCTCCTAGCGTGGTTTTACAAGTCCTGCCATAGCTACTAAGCCCATAACCGATGACTGAGTCAGCTAGGGCCACATACAGTAAACGCAATGTCTTGTAGGGAAGTTTGTACTTTAATATTTTTAGTTTACTCATAATTGATCGTAGTTTTGAACAGACATGCTCTGCATGCGGCTTCCAGCTGAATCCGTCATCGATTACTAGGCCTAGGTACATGTGGCTTTTAACCCTTTCTAACTGCACGCACGAGCAGCTTGTGCTACTACTCGTAGAGTGCAGGCAGAGATGGTCATGGGCAACTATGGTGGGTGTGAAGTTACTTTTATTATGGGACGAGCGAATATGTAAGTATTTAGTTTTTTGTGTATTAATTATAAGACCAACATCATGTGCCCATTTACAAAGTAGGTTGTAGTTTTTTTGTAACATATTCTGAGCTATTCTTAAGTCTTTGTGGGCTGTTATTAGGCAGGTGTCATCCGCGAATTGATATACAGATCCCTCACCAAAATATTTACCATATCATTGACATATATCAAATATTCAGTTGGCCCTAATATTGAACCTTGGGCTGTGCCTTGAGTTGTAGGTATTAGATTGCTGTAATGGTTGTCTATCTTCACCGTATTAAAACGATTTAGATGGTAGTTTTTAATTAGTTCTAGTAAGGGTCCCTGTATACCACAGCGCGCAAGCTTATCAAATAAAACATTATATTGTAACACATCAAATGCTTTGCTGAAGTCGATTAATAAGACCAGCACGTGATATCTGTCATTTAAGTATGCATTACCTTCATCTGTGAATTTTCGCAATAGTTCTGTAGTACTCTTATTTTTTTGAAAACCATACTGTTTATTGTTTAGTATTTCATTAGCTTGAAGGTATTTATTTATTTTATTTCCTAAGAATCTTTTAATTATTTTGTCGATACACGATAGTATTGTTATCGGTCTATAATTATTGTAATCGTTACGCTTTCCTTTTTTATAAATCGGTCGTATGACTCCTATTTTTATAATGTCGGGATATATTTGGGTCAAAAGACATTGATTAATTAAATAAGTAATCACGGGAACGAGATAAGTGGATGCGTATTTTATGTCTTTAGCCCTAATTTTATCGTATCCCGGACTTTTCCTATCATCAATTTGTAAAATAATACGTTCAATTTCTTCTTCACATGCTTGTCCTACTCTGATCGACTTATCACATGTATTTTGATAAAGTTCTGGATTTAATAACGGTACATTACAATTTATACTTATATTTTTAACATTTTTATCAAACTCAGTAGCAAAGTTATTCGACAAGGCTTTGGGATTTATTTTAAAATTTCTAATTAGAATCTTATCTATACATTTTATAATTTTGTTAGTAAGGCGATTAATTATAGACCAAATTTTTGGTTGATTATTGAAGTTTTTAATTATTTCATTTTTAATTTGACGGTTTTTTTAAATACTGCGTATATTTATTCGTTTTATTTCTATATGTAGTGTATTCTAGTCTTTTTTTATTATTATGTACATCTTTTATCCAATAATTATACAAGTCATCTCTTTTAGCACACATATTTTTTAGTTTTTGGTTCGCCCATGTACAGATTTGACGCTTACTTTTACTCATTATATTGTATGTACTTTTACTATACGCATCACAAAATTGCTTATTAATATAATTTACAACATCATTCGGATTTGTGTAGGCAAGAGGAACGCTCCAGTCGGTCCCGCACAACTCGGTCTGCAACTTTTTATTATCTATTCGCGTTATCAGCTGATCGGCAGTACCGGCTGCATGTGAGTCATAGTCCCATGCGCCCATTATTGCACAGCCAGTTATGCGGTGGTCGGCCAGCACGATTCGTACCACACTCGTGAAAATATCAAAATTATTGTAGTTTCGTATGAATATATGATCGACACATGACTTGCAGCTTTTATCCCCACGTTTTTCTATTCGTGTGTACTGGGAGATGCCTTTTTCCAAGCCTTGTTCAGATAAACAGTTCAAGTAACGATTTATGTTTGAGTTATTTTTTTTAATGTCTAAATTTATGTCGCCGAGGATAATGTAATTACACTTTACACTGTGTTGTGTTATTATGGAAGAAAGTTCGGTGATAAACCGTGATTTGTTGTGCTTATTATCTGGCGGCCTGTATACAACACACAATATAATTCTATAGCTACTACCTATAGTTAACTCACCTGTAATGCATTCGAATTCCCTGACACATACATTTATGCTAGTAAAACTTATTAAGTTATGAACATATAATAATATACCTCCACCTTTTCTGGAGGTCCTAAGATGGTGGTACATAGTGTAGTCAGGGAGCTCAAACATGTTTACATAGTCTTCTTTTATATTCGCTTCAGTTACGCAGATAACGTGGATGATTTTTTCGGAATTTAAAACTATGTGCTCTAATTCGCTAAAATTTTTAAGGGTAGAACGGATATTTACATGAAAAAATTACAGGGGCTTAGGGGAAACAGGTAATTTGTTAGTGAAATCGTTTCAATTTTGGTTGCTTAATTCAATTAAATTATTATGTGTGTCATCCATTACTAGTTATAAAGAGTATACACTTAAAAACTAACAATGTACTTACAATAAGAACTCGTTATATTAGGTGCCTATCACTCCTTGTTACCCTTTTTTTTGACTTTTTTCTAGGCTACGTGTGAGCGATTGTTGTAGTGAATGAATTGTTATGATTTTTTCATTTATAGCTTTTCTCGCTAGTATGGTTCCATTCTTGCACCACACAAAATTAAACTTGAATCGTCCTCTTAGTTCTTCCTTTGTTTTCCAAAGTAAGTATGCAGTTGGCGGTGTTATGGATTCTCGTAAGTATACTTTGTCAGCTCCTTCTTTACCCAGGTATTGGGGGGATAGGTTGGATTTTTTGCCAGCATCTAGCCATACATCACGTGTACCTTCTCGTAAGACCATGATGATAGGGGTCAGATCCGTTCTCTTTGCCGTACCAGACGAAGCGCGCGATCGAGTAGGTATTTTCTTCCTGTACGCCTTCACTATGTCCCCGGGGTTGGTATTTATTATGGATGTCACGCTCTTTGCCAGTTCTATCGTGTTCTCGTTTTCAGTCTCTTTAATACCACACACCTCAATCTGGTTACACAGTTGAGCTTGGTCTAGTTGGTTGCATTTCTGCATCAATACGTCGTACTTGAGGCTAAGATTTTTGAGGTTATTTTTAACATCAGTGCATTGATTTTCTACTATTTTCATATTATTTTCGTAGGTTTTGATTCGCTCTTCGTAGGCATCGATTTTATCTGAGTAATACTGTAGGCTACGTTGCAATTCTGCCTGAATAGTACTCGTGATCTCTTTTTTTAATTCTCGTAGTATCTGCTGTGTCATGCTATTATATTGCATCTCTGAGTCAGTGTCTCCCTCATCGTCCAGCTATGCAATTCTCTAAGCAACACTTTAAAGCTGCGCTCAGCGCTGTGATCACGGCTGTCGCAGCCGTAACATCGTTCGCTGCGCGCACCCACGTTATGTTAGGTATTCTCTAAGCTCTACTTGCTCGTCGTCGATCTCTCGGCTGCGGGAACTCACGGCTGTTGGCAAGGCTGTGCTAGAGCGGTGACGAATCTTATTTTTAAAGTCTATAATTTCTCGACTAGTAGATTTTGGCTATTTCCTCGTATTAAAAAATACATTAAGTACACATTTTATATTAAGAGATATGTAGTAATTGCTTGAATGTATAATATCAATAATTTACTACTTTAAAATAAAGGCACAACGATACAGATTAAAAAAAAACCTAACCTAACTTTGTGCTTGCGTTTGCGATCGAAGTTACACAGTTGTTGGTAAACAAATACTTAATAATGATGAAAAAAATCTCTCCGTTCCAAGAATGCTTATTAAGTATGGGACTGTGGTTCAACCTACGCCAGCCACTTGAAATTTTTACGCATTCTACAATCTTCCATCATCATTTTACGTCTATACCCTTTGTGACTACCACACAGTGAACACTTCGCGAAATGTATTTTGAATCTATTAAGAAGTAAGTATTTCCTACTAATTATTTATGTTTTCGTCAATAAAATCAGTGAGTATATTCAATTTATCAAGTCAATTACTTAATAGGTTTTTGGGTGGTACTAATTTATAAATATCAACTTTATTTTCAGTGGCTCGTAATGCAGGACCATCCACAGCTCAAGAGATCAAGTCAAAAAATTGATTGGGCTGATGGAGACGAGATCATATCTTGCCACTGGGCATGCCTGTACAACCAATGCTAGGACCCGGATGCGAAATGGAGAGGAATAAGTCGCTCTAGTATTGAATACTGATGGCAACCGGTGTATTAAAGATTGGAAGCAGTGGGCAAAGGTATGTAATGCACATTGCACATATTTAAGTATATAACTTTTAATTTTGTGTTAAGACGTTAGTGTCTAGTTCAGTGAAGTAAGATCTTTTTTTTGTTGTGTGTAGTATTACAGTTAAAAGGAAAGGCTACAGTTAAAAGGAAGGCCAACATGGCAGAGGACGATGCTGAGGTGGTGGAGCTCACAGAGCTAGAACAACGAATTATAATTATCGCTGGTGGCCTAACCTTTGCTACTGGTGATAGGCACCTTTCTATTAATCCATTCCCAGTAGTTATGTACTTACCTACATGTTAAATTCTTTACTAACGACATAAAAGATATTACTGAATAAAATAATTAATCCTTACTAATATTATAAATGCGAAAGTAACTCTGTCTGTCTCTCCGTCTTTCACGCCTAAACTACTGAACCGATTTTGATGAAATTTGGTGCAGTTATAGATTGGAGCCTGGGAAAGGACATAGGCTACATTTTATCCCACAATTGGGCACGATATAACCTGTAGTCCACGCGGGCGGAGCTGCGGACGGAAAACTAGTAGTTAATACTCGTAATTATATGAATGGTTTTACTAATAGTAATGTTTTACTATAACTAAATGCCGTTGAATTTACAGCTCGCACGGATGGAGCAAGGGGCGGTGGATGTGCGCGGCGCCTCATATTAGTGGAGACACCGACCCAGCGCGGGCACCGCTCACTGCCGTCACAGAGCAAGTGGTGGGTCCCCGCAGCGACGCCGCGTGCTTCGAGGCGCGCGTACCCAGGGAGGAATGTCTGCGGCCCGGCGACGTCTGCTGCGACCGTCTCCGCCATCGCAACGCCGGCCGCTCCGAAATGGCGAGCGCCATTGAAAATGCCGAGCCGATGCGGAGATTGCCATTGCACGGTCGCAAGAAACGTATGCGCAGGGCTACCGCATGATGGCGGAAGCGCTAGAGAACTTCACAAACGCAGTAGGCAACGTCGCACACAGATAGTTGAAGCCATTCAACAATCTGCTGTACGACGTTAACCTGTTCATTAGTACAGTGGTTCCAGATTCAATACTAATGATGACTTTAGCTTAATGTCCTGGGTCTTTTTTGTGTTTATCCATGTCACACAAAGCGCAAAGTTTTCCTAGTATGGGCCTACATGAGCTTGAGCATTATAATTATTAATAATTTGCTCGTAAAAATTATAGTATATTGCACTTTTTTCAGACGAGTCCCTATATAATAAAATATTAAGTGACATTGATTACAATTAACAATTAATACTTTAAAAAAACTCGTAAAATCAGGATTATTGTAATAACATTTCTCAGAAACTAAGGTTTGTTACTATTTTGTTTGAGACTGCTCGATTTTGTGGAATTTATACTATATTTTTTTCTGTTAAACTAGGAACCTTCAGGTCTTTTAATATCTATATTTCTTAAAATATTATATTTGAAATATTACGACTGTAGGTAGGTATATGTTCTAAATTAAATAAATATAATTTAATTAAGAGAAAATAATTGTAATTAAGTACTTAATTTTAGAAGGCAAAAAATAAAAGCAATTTAGTTTGATGTTTTTTTTATATTTTCACTGACCCAAAAAAAATTAAATGCTAATCCAGCATTTTTTTTTAACTAAAAACACACATTAACTAGAACAGAAAAAAAACAATCAAATTAAAGCATAATGGGTTTGTTCCAATATGTGATGGATGGGATTTTCTTTTTCTTGTAAGTTATTGGGTAATTCCAAGATTGGTTATCCAGCACGATTACATATATTATGTAACACACAGTCAGCAACGGCTATTTTAGACACCATATCTGGGTCATAGTGCAGATCTCTGTGGACTAGAAGGCATCTGCACTGCCCTTCAAAATTCCAATTGTCCTTTCGACACTTTGTTGTGGTGCCGTGCAGTGAATTGTAGTAATCCTCTGGTGAACTAGGCTCGAGATTAACATTGTTAAATATTTTCCAAACCTAACAAACATGCTCTCTCCTCTGCTGTTCAATTGTTCTAGGTGATGTTTTATGGCTGTGTTATTAAAAACAAAACTGTCGTGTGTGGTCTCACTGAATGTAGCATCTCCATGTAATATAATAAGGTCACAATCATTGATCTGAAATATAATAAGTTTTAAATTTAACACATTAATCAAATAAAAATATTAACATAACCTCTGTTTATAGGCCACAACTTTATAAGTAATTTACCAAGTTTTAGGTTCACAATATAAATAAAAAGGTGTGTACTTACATATTTATAATTTAATCCGATATTAGCACTTCGAATTCCACTAAAATAAATTAAAGAGCCTTGCCAACAGCCACGAAATAGAAGCTTTTGAGTTTGACATTAAAAATCGTAGGCGTACGCCGAGGCTGTGGCTGAAGTGGAGGCTGTTTTGCTTAGAGAATACCGATTTCCTTTAAGAAATGTCAAATAAGTGATTCCATATCACGCCGTCTGCAGCCGTGCGGCGCTAGTGTCGGCAGCCTTGAAAATGTTATGAAGTAGAATACGAAACGTGTATTCACCGCTGTAACAGCCGCTGCGATCAAGGCTGTAACGATGTTTGCGCTTAGAGAATCGCACTGCAGGTCGGGGATGATGCAAGACACACGTTTAGGACGTAGTGTCCCGGTGCATGACTTGCACTTCCAGTCGACGGAGTCAGTGGAGTTGAGTGCGATCAGCTGTTCAGCTGTTATTCCAGCGCATAAGGAATGCAGCCACTTATTATATTTGCTACATTGCAAACCCGGCACCTTTTTAGTAATTTGTTTAGCACACTTATTGCTCTTAACCATTTCTCGAATTATTTCCTTGCGAAAATAAATTGACACCGCACAGGAAATAAGTAACCGCTCCTTTCCGCAGCAAGCGAACGACTGATTTTCTAAAAGCCCAATGGCCCTTTCATAACTTTCCTTACAAATTGGAATTTTTTTTATAAGATCAAATGGTTCATCTTTCAGAAAGGATCGAAGGTAATACAATTTCTACAGAGGATCCAAGCTTTTGTCATTATCAATCATTGAATCAAACATATTTTTGAACGGAATGTATTCAGTGAATTTGCCATCGAAGGTTTTTATTTGTATAGATGGCAACTTTATTTTTGCGAGCGAAGTGGCGGATGTTTCTAAAAATGAATTTAGTTGTTCGTTAATGGAGGAGAGAATATGACAGTACTTCTCCTCGACCTCATCAGCATCCTCATCTTGGAAAGAAGAGCGGCAAAAAATATCTTTATTTAATTGATCGTATTAAAATCTGAATAACACGATCTTTTTTAATTTTCAATGTTTCAACGCTCCAATTTCCCATGTTATCTAAAGATGAAAACAATCTAGTTAGTGAGGCCTTCGCAAAACCACGCTTAGCATTCAAAGATTTTAAATCTGCTTCAGCCATTTTGCTCGCAAAAATATAATTTGATAATAAACTAAACATAAATCTTACCAATTACCTATTGAACATTACTTAGAAATAGAAATAACACTTACAGTCATTTTAAAAGGTAATCCGTAACCACAGAAAAACACTAAATAGAACACTTTCTTGATATTTTAATAAACTTTAATTTCACTGATGAAACAAACACAACAGAAAAACTGCTAAGATTCGAAAATTTCTAACCGTTTGGCTTGGCTTGGGTACTTATAATAATAATAATAAAATCATTTATTTTCAGGCAACTAGGCCCATAGATAAATACTCGTACCTTACAGACTAACATACATATAAAATATTATTGCACAAAATTAAAACTTAACTAACACTATTTCCCGGGTGTTTTTCCGGGGGTGTCTATAACCGGGAATCTCCCTCGAAAACGGCGGAACACCACGTCCTCCGGCCAAAAGCTCTCCTTCATGACTGTCTCCAGCATGAACGTCGGGAACCACACCACAAATGCTTTGAAAATAGCATGGTGAAGCGATTCCAACGGTTTCACTCTCTGGAAACCTAAGGGAACTTTTGTCTTCTGCCGTATGTACTCGACGACGTCTTGCACCTCAGTGCTGTAGTGCAGCCGCGACAAGTACTCAGGCGTGCTCGGAGCTTCAGCCCGCAGAGTCACTTTCGGGTCCATCGCTGCCGTCCCGCAGCGATTCTTGTTAGCCGATCGCTTGCGCTCCTTCTGCACCTTGATGAAGCCATCTTCGTCACGGTGTCCCACTCTTGGAGGAGGTTCGGTCACAGCAACTGGTGTTTTGCTGTCGGTGACGACTTTAGCGAACGTCTTAGACGCTCGCATGGTGGTAGCGACAGGCACCGGCGTTGCGGGCTGCAGCGGGGCATCACTCGGGGGTGGCGGGGCGGCGCCGGCGCGCCGGACTGGCGGCGCGGGCGGGGGAGCGGGGCGTGGGGCGGGTGCAGGCGGCGGGGCAGCGGCGGCCGGTATAGCGCGCGCCGCTGACACAGTAGCGGGCGGTGACGCACCAGCTGACTCGAAACTTGACCCCAGCGACGTGCTGAGGCACGCTCCGTGCCTCGAGTTGATGTTCGTGGCGGTGGCGTCCGGTGACCTACATATCGCGAGTGACGCACGCAAGGTATCGACCTCCTTGCGCAATTCACTCACGGTACGCTCTGATGCCTCGAACTTCAGCACCATCTGCGCCTGGTTCGCCTTCAAGGATATGATGTCCTTCAGGAGGCATGTGACGTCAACGTGGTCGAACGTCACGGGAGGAAACTTGTGCAGCTTCTGGGCCACGAACGTAGGCACGTCGTCAGGATCGGTCTCCTTCAGCAGCGTGTTGATGTCCTGTAGACTCTTCCGCGTCCCGTCACGCCGGCGAGACACCATCTGGTCCAACTTGTTGGTGGACTCGAACAAAAGCTTTTTTGCCTCAGCGATGTCAGCCTCACTAAAGTTCGACTGACATACCTGGAGAGCACTAACCTCGTCCATTACATCCAGCTTTTGTTGAAGGAATGCAAGGAGCTCGTTCACCACAAGTTTTGCACTCATGGAAACAAATTTCAAGCGACGGCTGACGCCGCGCTTAACTGCAAATAATTATGTGAATAAATTTACACTTATCTAGCAATACGTCTACATAGCACCGCGTTTGCTCGAGACTATGCGACTTAGGTCGTACATACCAAACTTGTCGACACTCGAACAACGAAAATAAACCGTGACCAATATGGCGGTGGCAGGAGATGGCCAACCACAGAGAAGTGACGTCACAGCGTGGACCAATGAGGGCTCGGAGATTCGGGGCGGCGCGTTGTGATTGGTGAGATGAAAACAAACTCGCCCGTTCAGCACAAGCTGCCCGCTGATGCCTCTTGCTGCTTCCTGATGTAGAACCGACGCGGTGAAATACAAAATTTTCTTGTCCAAATTTTGCTTACTTTCTTCAGGCCGCTCGTTGTTTCGAAGGACCATATGATAGCGTGTGAGCTGATGAACTGTTGTTATTGCTGGTGCAGCCAAACGAAACACAAGATGAACTTGAACACTTATATTAATTAAAATAAAACTTTACAAAATTGCCGCTTCAGCGGTTGTTCAGGAAGAGAGCCATCTGACATAAAAAACAAAAGACTATAAAAATGTTGGGGTAGCCAACAGGTGATTTTCATACTTCAATCAATAGTTGACTCTAATAACCTTCATATCCTCCCTCTCGATGCTACCCATCACTTTCCCAACTGCACTCCTTCTCTCCTTGATTTGATAATGGTCTCCTCACTCGACTCAGTGGCCAAGCATGGTCAATTTCCTGCCCTTATGTTCTCTTACCATGACTTAATCTACCTGTCCTGTAAAATACGTCCTCCTAAACCTAAACCCAAATTCCTACTTCTTCTTCAGTAGTATGGATGAGTGCAGACGGCGTGAGGATGCTAGTAAAATCGGTTGGTCTGTTATTGACCATGAGCCTAATGTGGATGCACAAGTTGAAATTTTTAACTCCCTGCTTATAGGTCTTTACGACGTGCACGCTCCTTATCGGATGGTAAGGGTCAAACAATAATTAATGAATAAATTAATATCATCAAACATCTTCCTGCTCCTTGGCTGTCTGAAGACATTTAACCGCTGATGAGGAAAAAGGACCGTGCTAAAGCGAAATTCAAGGCTAACCCCTCAAATACAAATAGTGCTCACTTTCACACCATTTCGGAACCGCTGCAATACTGTGATTAGGGATGCACAGCGACGCCATTTCCACAAATCTGTTGAAAACGGTGACCCTGCCAAAGTTTCGAATTTTTAAAAATCGATTGGTATCGGTAAATCTCGCGATTCTAACTCATGCAGTGTTGACTTGAACTCGCTCAGTTCCCACTTCTCTTCATCGTCCTGCATTGATGCTAATACAAAATTTGACACACTTCACCGTATCTCTTCAGCTCCTAAACCTAACTATCCTCCCTTTTCTGTGAATCCTTTCACTGTTGGCGATGTTAACAAGAACATACTCTCCATTTCCTCGAAGGCCGTTGGAGTTGACAGCATTAGTCAGAATATGATCGCCCCTCTTATTGATATCCTTTCCCCAGTTATCACCGTCATCCTTAACACTTCCATAACCTCCGGTGTATTTCCGACCGCATGGAAGGATGCACAAATCATTCCGCTTCCTAAAAAATCCAACCCAGTTTCCTTCTCCGACTATCGTCCCATATCTATACTTCCATTTCTTTCTAAGGTTCTTGAGAAATTAGTTAACCTTCAGGTCACTAGTTTCCTTACGAGCCATGACTTGTTTAACCCCTTCCAATCCGGCTTCCGTACCGGTCATAGTATGACTACTGCTCTTGTCAAAGTCTGACGACATTCGTTTGGGAATGGAAAACCGGCACCTAACAGTTCTTACACTTCTTGACTTTAGCAACGCGTTCAATACCGTTGACTATGACATTCTACTGGGGTTGCTGGGTTCACTTAATTTATCGCCAACAGTAATTACTTGGTTTCAATGTTACCTGCGTGGACGATGGCAGCGAACTCACATCGACGATTCTGTATCGTCATGGTGCGATGTCGCTGCTGGCGTCCCGCTGGGTGGCGTGCTGTCTCTTCTTCTTTTTGCCATCTTTATCAACTATATCACATCCTAACTCTCTTCTTCCTATCACATGTATGCAGACGACCTACAAATCTACACTTAGGCGTCTCTGGCCAATCTAGCTGATGCTATAGTCACCACCAATAGAGATCTTGCTTTAATCCTTGGTTGGAGTCACTCTTTTGGCCTGAAGGTAAATCCCAGCAAGACACAGATCACAATAATAGGCAGCTCAGGTTTAATATCCAGAGTTAGCTTTGAAGCCTTTGACGGCGTTCACATTCCTTTCACCCAAACCGTGAAAAACTTAAGGTGTCTTATTTGACAGATGCCTGTCATGGAGGCCTCACGTGGCCGAGGTCAGCAGGAGGATGTTTGCCGCCTACAGTGCGATTAGGCGTTTTCAAAATTTCCTCCCGATTAAGATAAAAATACTATTGTACAGTTTTCCGTGTTTCTATGTTTCTGTGGTGTCCTGTTTTTAGTGCAATCAAGTATATAATAATAATGATAATAACCAGCTTAGAGAAAAAATAAAAGAAAAAAAGAGAGGTAAACTTTCGAAAGTAATTTTTATTTTACAAGACAATGCTTCGGTTCACACGGCTTTCACGTCGCGATCAGCCCTAGCCAAAAACGGCTTTACAGAAATTTGCCACCCACCTTACAGCCCCGACCTGACCCCCTGTGACTATTTTCTGTTTAAAGATTTAACTAAAAAAAACAGATGACGCATATTTTTAACGGATGAAGAAATAAAGGACGCCGTAAATGAACATTTTGACGACCAAAATCAAAATAATTATTATTTAGGCGGTATGAGGTCTTTGATTGACAAATGAATTAAATTCCGTAATGGTCAAACTATGTTCCGTAATGGTATCATTTTGTAATTTTAAATCAATCAATAAATGAAATGAAACGAAATGTTATGGATCCAGTTGGGATACAACTCTTTGAAAGTCTCAAAGCTTAACAACAGATTAATGAAATCCATTCTGTCCAATAGATGAAATCTTGATGACGTCACACCGTGCTACTCAAAACATCATTCCGACTTCTAAGAACTCCTATCCATGCTACCAAATAAGAAAGGCTCTTTAAAAATTCTACGATGGCAACATAGGCAATACTTTTCAATTTGGTCGCGTTATCATTTGCGTCGTTACACAGTTATGAAGTTGATGAAATTTGCTGTTTAAACAGAGATTTCGTAAAGTTTGTATTGTGTTGGTGTACCAGAACAGGGACTGAGGACGAGGAAAATGTTCTGCATCGTGCGCGGTTGCAGATCGCATTCTGGAAACAAAGAAAACTCCCGTGAAAATATTAATTTCCACAAGTGAGTACATTCTTTTATTTTTTCTGTGAATGTTATGGTATTTTAGGAAAAAACATACGATTGCTTATTTTACTACCCAAAGAATAATTTCACATATGTTAGAATAAAAAAAACATAGGAATCGCAAATATAAACAGTTCAATTTTGAGGTTATTAGTGCCGTAAAATAGTTATCAATGAGCCATATACGCACAAGAATAGAATAGAATAGATTTATGATTAGTACACCATTATGTAATGTGTAGTCTCTGTGTGTAGCTTAGGTTATAAGGCTTATATTTTTAACACTTTCTTCAAGGTTTCCGAAAGCTGAAGACATTCGTAGGCGATGGTTCGCTGTCAGCAGTCGGAGTGAGAAGCAGCATAAACACCACTGGAGAGTGTGTTCAAGGCACTTCAGTCCAGACTGCTTTATGGGTAGAAACCTACTGCGAGCTCAGTTAAAAGAAAATGCAGTACCCACTTTGAATTTCTCTAGTAACATAGATGTTGCTTTGGTGAGAAAGATAACCAAATATTACCTATATACTTTTACTAAATGTAAAGTTCAGTTTAAAATTCAAGATTTGTTTTTAGGACCTTGCAATTCTGGAAAAGTCAGAAGAACAACAAAGAAGCACAGGTTAATTGGCAACTGATGACATGGTAAGCTTCTATAATTGTTCACTAACTAAAGTAAAGCCAGGGCGGTGTCACCTGCGAGCGCGGGTTGTTACTCGCCGCGCGCGCGTGAACCGCGTTGGTCGCGTGTTGAACAAAATAATAAGAAGTGTACCTACTTATTAACAATATTAAAACCAGACAGAAACACGTTTTGCCTTCACAATAGTCTATAGGTGTCTGTAGTTAGTAGGTATGTAGGATAGGTATCAAATAACATGGTTGTTTATGCTTATTATACTTCCTAACTAAAGTTACTCTTGATTTTATAAGCAGTGTTATCTTACTTAATTAATTTCAATAATAATTTTAACTCTAAATCGGCGGCGAGTGTTAACCCTGAGCTCTCGTCGCGAACGCGGCATCGAGTCGGCGGTGCGCAATAGAATATGAACGCTAGCGGCCGACTATAAGTTTCAATTTCTCTTGCAACCTTATGCCGCTCGCAATAGTAGACAAATTTTATGCCTAAAGTTAACTCTTGTTAGGGAGTGAGACTTCTGTACGTTAGTACTATTATTTATTCTGTGGTAAAACAACCTGTGTTGTAATGTATGTAAATAAATATTGTATTTATTATTTCAGAACTGTCCGAGTAACAGCCAGCAACAAAGTATGGGTGTAACTGTTTTGCCTATGCCACCAACAATTAGTATCACGGTGAGCTTAGAATTCCTCTTGCTTTGTACTTGTACTAACTCGTACCTTCTAATAAGTTAAAGTACTTGTTGCTGTACAAAATTAAAAAGGTTGGAAATCAAAGTTATTTTATACTCTTTGAAGTTAAAACAATATTAAACTGTATGGCACTTCATATTATACTTTTTCACTTTTATGGAGTTTGCTGATTTTCTTTTTTAATTGTTGTTTTTTTCTTTCAGGATTTGGAAGAAACTACGACAGTAAATCCGACAACTTTAAAAGCAATATACGAAAGGCGCATTAGCAAATTTCAAAAAAGAATACAAAAACTGGAGCTGATTGCCAAGAATCGTTTGTTAAAGTTAAATGCTGAGAAACAACGAACTCGCCGTTTAAATAAAAAGAATAAGACCATCAATCATAGGTTAATTAAATTGCTACAAAAAGAAAAATTATATGAGGAGTATTTCATTATGTTGAAGAACATCAAAAGCAATGAAATTATTGAACGATATTTATCCAAGGCGCAAGGCAATACACCAAAAGAGTATTCATCGGAACTCAAAAAATTTGCAGTTACTCTTCATTACCTCTCACCAAAAGCTTACAGCTATGTACGTTAAGAATAAAAACATATCCTGCCACACCCTAACACCATTTTAAAATGGTACTGTACTCTTGACTGCAATCCGGGGTTTACTAAGGAAGCGTTAGACGCTATTAAGGAAAGGGTGGCTCGAAATATGGGCAAACCGTTATATTGTGCCGAAAGCATCGACAAAATGGCAATCAGAAAGATCATTGAATGGGATGGACGTCAATATTTTGGCTACGCTAATATCGGGTGCAACATTGATTCTGATGATGCTCCAATAGCTAAGGAAGCGTTCACATTCATGGTTGTGGCATTGAACGACAATTGAAAAGTCACGGTGGGATATTTTTTGCTAAATAGGATCACATCACGACAAAAAGCTGGGCTTGTTAAACAATGTTTATCATTGCTGCGTGAATGTGGCATTACCGTCGTGGCGCTTACGTTTGATGGCGCCGCCACTAATAGGGCAATGTGCACACATCTGAGCAACTATGAATCTTCAAACAGCTTTCGGCATGAAGATCAAGTCATTTGTTTTTGGCCAGATCCTTGCCACAATATTAAACTAATACGGAACGCCTTTGCTGACAAACATGATCTTGTGGATGATCAGGGACAAAAAATTTCATGGAGACATATTGAACAGCTCAACCAAATTCAAAAGGATGAAGGTATTCATTTGGGCACCAGACTCCGAGATGAACATCTAAATTTTAAGAAACAGAAAATGAAAGTTCGGTTGGCTACACAACTGCTTAGTCGTTCAGTGGCAGATGCTCTAGAATATTGCCAACAGACAGGAATCTCAGGTTTGTACTTTTTAGGTTATGCAACAACTAAATACTAGTTTTATTTTTACTTCACATGCCTTCAAAATCAATTTGATAATACACGACACATACCTAAGATCACATTTTGGATATTTTTTAAGACTAATTCTACTGTTGTTTTTGTAAAATAAAACTTCCCATATATTTATCGACGGATTACTTCATCATAAGGCAACTATGAAAAGTATTAGTGTAAAAAAAAATGTTTTGCAATAAACAGTAATAATTTTATTTAACAGTTTATTGTACACAGGAAAAAACACAAATATTACAGACAAATAGAAAAACGAACACAAAAGGCACAGCTTATTTCTTTAAGAGATTTCTTCCAGCAGACGTGGGACAGTGAGAGGCGTAAAATAAATAAAGACAGACGTGCACAATTAACCACTGAAATCTAAATACTAATATAAACTACATAAAAATACAACTAAACATACATATAATATATAAATAATTATATAAATACACAGACATATATTTAATACATACACAAACAATACATATAATATTATGTTCATTATACTGAAGGGAAAGCAACAGATACATAATGTTCCTTTAATTTCTTTTTAAATATCGGAAGTGTCTCGGAATTGCGGATGGGGTAAGGCAGTGAGTTCCACAGTCGGGCGCATGAACGGAAAAGGAATAGGAGTAGAAGTCAGAGTGATGGGAAGGGATACAGAGGAGTGACCTAACGGAAGGACGAGAGGGCTGGTCAACAGGTTTTGAAAAAGAGAAGCGCTCGCGAAGGTAATTAGGATAAGAAGGATTATGAAGGACATTGAAAAGAAGAGAAAGGAGGTGAAGATTTCTTCTCAGACGAATAGGGAGTCACTTGAGTTGCTCGCGATATCGAGAGTTGTGGTCGAACTTACGAAGTCCAAAGATAAAGCGAATGCAGAGGTTCTGCAGACGCTCAAGTTTATTCACGAGCTCCTCAGTGGCATCAAGGAAACAGGAATCAGCATAGTCAATAAGGGGGAGGATAAGGGATTGAGCGAGAGTGATCTTGGTTTTTAAAGGTAAAAAGTTTTGGAGGCGTTTGAGGGAGTGAATTGAAAAGTGAACTCTCCTACTGAGTCCAGCAACATGCGCTGACCAAGAGAGATTCAAGCATAAGACCAAGATTTTTCGCAGTGTTGGTAAACTCAATAGGAGATTTTCTATAGGTAATCAAGGGCACACTATCCAAATCAACTTGGCCTAACATATACCTACTACCAATTAACATTGCCTGTGATTTTTTAGAGTTTACAAGCAACCCAAAGGAATCAGCCCAGGAGCAGATCCGATTGAGGTCATCGTTGATGTTATGGATGGCAACGTTATATATCACTGACATTAAAGTGAAGATATAGCTGCAAGTCGTCTGCATAGAGATGGAAGGTGGATGATATTAGGGAAGTAACAGAATTAATAAATATTGAAAAAAGAAGAGGAGAGAGGACGCCTCCCTGCGGCACGCCAGCAGCCAGGTCGCACTAATCAGACATAATCTCACTGACGCGAACCCGCTGGGAGCGGCGGCGAAGATAGGAGTTGAACCAGGCTGTCACCGGGGAAGAGAAGTTACATGACTCGAGCATAGCCAGTAAGATGTCGAAGTCAACTGAGTTGAAAGCACTGCTAAAGTCCAGAAGTACAAGAACAGTGAGTAGCTTGTTTTCCATTGCAAACCGGATATAATCTGTAACTTTCAGCAGCGCTGTCACAGTGCTATGACCAGATCTGAAACCAGACTGGTAGGGACAAAGGAGTTTATTCGACGCGAGATACTCAGACACCTGCTGATGGACAATGTGCTCTAGGATTTTTGAGAGAAATGGTAGGATGGAGATCGGACGAAATTCGGAAAAGGTCGTGAGATTACTTGTTTTAGGTAGAGGGATCACGTACGCACGTTTCCAGGAGTCGGGAAAGGAACACGAAAATAAAGAGAAATTGAAGAGGTGAGTAAGGATTTCTAGGAGTTCGGGAAGGATTAAGGATATCATGCGGGAACTGAGTTCATCATTGCCAACAGCAGTAGATGTTATAGCGAGTATGTGTTTCTTAACTTCGTCTCCGGTGACAGGGCGAAAGTAAAGAGAGGAGCAGGCTGAAGAACGGGAGCTGGAAAGTTCGGAAAGAGTCCTGGTCTTGACATCATTGCCGAGAGTAAAAGGAGAAAGCGAAAAGTGTTTGTTGAGAGCATTGATGTCAACATCAGGAACATCCGCACCCGGAGTATTCCCAATACCAATGGTTTTGAGGAACTTCCAGATATTGTTGGGGTTACAGTTATCAATTGAATTATGAATGTGGCGCCTCTTGGCATCTCTACACAAACGACTGCAGCGATTTCGTAGAGCCTTATATCGAGCGTGGTTTTGTTCCGTAGGACGCCTGTTGTAGCATCTCTTAGCTTTGTCCCGTTTCGCCATCATGTCCAGTATAAATTTTGAGAGCCACGGAGCCGGTACAAACTTTACTTTTACCTTTCTAAGAGGAGCATGTTGGTCAAAGAGTTTGGTGACAAGACTCGTAAACCATTCCGTCTTGAAATTGATGTCTTTGGACTGAATAACGGGATCCCAGTTGATACACCCGGCATCACGCCTCAAAGCCTCCAAATCCATAATCTTAAAGTTACGCAAGAGAAGATATTTAGCCTTTCGCTTTGGTGGACGGACTTTTAAGGAGAGGAAAATAAGGTCATGTCGAGAAAAACAGGAAGTGAGTTGACCGTGAGTGGCAATAGAGTCAGGTGAAGAAGTAATCAAGAGATTAAGAAGAGAAGGATTAGAGTTAGGTGGGTGGTGAGTAGCAGAAAGAGGAAGAATTGTAAGACAAAGAGAATGCAACAGGGTATTAAGCTTATGGGCCCGATGATCATTCTTGATAAGACACGTATTAAAGTTACCGGCGAGAACGACATGGTCAAAGTGGGAGCTGTGGGTGTGCAAGAGGGATTCTAATGAATCGAAATAATCTACACGGAGAGAGGGGCTGTAGAACACCGCGAGTAACAATTTTTTATAATGCAGCGTAATTTCTAAGAACAGGTGCTCAGCAGATCCCGAGCGGGTGCTCGAAGATGTACTAACCACTTTGTGCAGAATATCAGCCCGCAGATAAACAGCAACGCCTCCGCCACCCATACCCGTACGATCATTTCTTATAAGCTTATACCCCGGCAAGGAAAAGTAATAATAATAATAATAAACGCTACACACTCAAAGGCCCACACTAAACTTTTCCCTTGTGTCGTGGGTCTCTTGGAACATACACAAAGACAAACACAAACACCCATGACCCGAGAACAATCATCTGCTTTTTACACAAATGTTTGCCCCGACTGGGGATCGAACCCAGGACCCGCCGATCAAGAGGCAGCGTCACTGACTCTTAACTGGTGGCCGGAACACTTCGATACCGCGTTTTAGAATACGTGTAGCGCCATCTAGCGGTTCGAAAGTGAACTAATGATGTAAATGATGATGCGAGTGGTCATTAAATAATGTTTTAGTGTTACATCCCCCTCCATCAGACTCGAGGTTGTCCCGACGAGAGTTAATTCTTACGGGGTCTTCCTCGTTGTCGTGGGGCGGCGGGTGGCGGTAAGTCATTTGAGGATCCAACAAATGGGGTTAATGCTGATGCGTGGTAAATTCCTAGACTAATATCAGGTCTGTTAGGATCAGCAATTTCATACGAGGTGGGCCCGTGTATCTTTTTTATTTGGTAGGGTCCATCAGAGAGAGGAAGGAAGAGAGGGTTTGAGCCAAGACTCTGAAATAAGAATAGCATCAACGCACGAGTTACTAAAAGAGGCAAGAAGATCCGGATAGTGAGCTGGAACACTCTGTGCGTTGATATGGACTATGTTGAAGTTGTTAGGAAAATTAGAAAAACAGGACACGAGTTGTTCATGCAAACCCAATGGTGGAGTATCATTATCACTGTCCGCACTAAGAAAATCTTCAGAAGAGGAGGAACATGAGAAGAATTCACTTTCAAGTTCATTGAAAGTATCCATAGTAAATAAACATAATAATTATGTATATATATATGTAAATATAATATATAAATATCACAACTTTTCTAAATATGACAAATTTTATAAATTACTTAACTATTAAAAAATCTACTTTAACAAAAACTTGCTCCATACAACGCAAACACTTACGAAGATATGATGGAAGAAATCACAAAGCTTGAAGTTAAAGCAAAGCACACATACAAAAATCACAATAACAAAATTAGACAAACAAACAAGTCACAAAAACACGGAGTAAAGCATAAATTAACTACAAGGTTATTGCACTAACATAAATACGAGCAAAGAGCTAAAAGCATAGACATAGAGAAAATAAGTGTCTGAAAGCTATAAAAACCAAAAATAAGAATAATTAAAAAAAAAAAACAAAGACAACAATGGCTGTACGGACATAGATTCATTTGCTTTTCCCAAGAGGGCTAAGGAAAATAAATATATAAAAAAAGATAAATTGAAAACTAATAACATGGCTGTATGAGCTTGACATAGAATAGAATAGAATAGAAAATGTTTTATTCAGTAACATTACATGCTTACTATCACTAAAGATAAGACATAGTTACATCCAAAGTAATGTACCAAAAGGGGTTGCCAGCTCAGCATACTGCCGTGGTGAACACGGCGCTGATTTTCAGCTAGTCCCGAAAAATAAACCTAGACTTAAAAATACTTAACCTAATTACATACTGTGTGCGTGTATGTGTATGTGTGTGTGTGTGTATGTATATGTGTGCGTGTGTATATGTGTGTGTGTATGTATGTGTTCTGTATGTTGGCCGCTCTTGCATGTATGAATTTGTGAGAATATTGTGCGTGGGATGTTCATGTGTGTGAGTTTTTGTGCTGTATCAAGTCAAAGATTTGATAGTAGGGAACGCGGCAAGTTTGACACGAACTGGCCGCAGCTCTTTGGAGCTGTTTACTCGACGACGACTTTTCGAATAATGCCCCGCGAGCGGTAAAACGCTAGTGTTTATATTCTCTTTGCGAGCGGTCACCTCCACTCGTTCCATAATCAAGGCTACCAACCGATTCCCGCTCAAAAATTCAACCAATCAGAATCGGTGTTACAGGTCTACCAACATAATCGACTCTTGCCACATTAAAATCAGGGTTGCTAATAGAAATAAAATTAATGTTGCCATTACAAAATTAGTCGGGCCAGTCGTGTCAACCTTACCCAAGCAAGCTTGACGTTTCATACAAGTTTAACAAAAAGCTAATAGATGGCGCCACAGTAGTTCTTAGCTCGTTCTTCGATATATATAAAAAACTCCGCCGGTCTGTGCAACTGTCTGTCTAGTTCGATTTTCTTTACATTTCTTCGAAATGAGTTCAATGACAGTGCGCTTCGTAGAGGGGGAGGTAGGTTATTCCATATTTTGGCCGCAGTATATTTAAAACTACCGCGAAACGCATTCGTTTTGTGGTTGGAAATTTCTAAGAGACCAAGACGTTTGCGACTAGACCATTTAAGTTTTTCATATAAGTATTCTGGTGCCTTATTTTGAATTATACCAAAAAGTAGAGTGGAGTAGTGAATGTAACGTCTAGTAGACATTTTGAGAATATTTGAACCATTCAGGAACGGGGTAACATGAGTCCTAGGAGGGATTTTAAAGCAATATCTCGCGCACGCATTTTGGACACGCTGTATTAGGTTTTTAGTTTTAGCTAGCAAACGAGGACCGTATACCACGTCACCGTGGTTAAACTTTGATAATATTAAAGAGTTGACTAAATTTATACGGAGTTTTTCACTGAGATAATCTCGAACTTTATACAGTATACTTAAGCGATAAAAGCAGTTCCTGGCTACTTCCTTGATATGAGTTTCGAAACGAAGTTCTGAATCGAACACTAAGCCTAAGTTACGGCACTCTTCTACACGTTCTACGCTACTTCCTCGTATCAATACTTTGGAATCCCTTGCTATAATAGCTTCAATTTGATTACGAGAGCCAATTACCATATACTTAGACTTTTCCGGATTTAAAGCTAAGCAATTACGCTGAGACCAGTTAGCAACATTGTCCAAGTCATCATTTATTTTAGAAACTGCATTCTCCACGTCAGATGGGTAAAATGAAAAATAAATTTGTAAATCGTCGGCATACATGTGAAATTTACACTTTTTTATGTGTGTTGTCAGATCCGTGCTGTAGAGTATAAGCAGAAGAGGTCCCAAAATGGAGCCTTGAGGTACGCCTCTATTAGTCACACTCGGTATCGAAGCTCTCATATTACCATTCATATCAGCTACCTCCACAGTTTGATAGCGATTAGTCAAAAAGCTTTCAAACCATTTTGTAACCGAAGGTGTGAATCCATAATAATTCATTTTGGCTAGTAGTAGTGAGATATTTAAACAGTCGAAGGCTCGGGAAAAGTCTAAGAGTACCAGAATAGTACCCATTCCTGCATCTTGTGCTTCAAGGATGTTACCAGTTACATCTAATAGGGCTGTAGCAGTTCCTCTACCGCTTCGAAATCCCGATTGCCATTTTGATAAAATTCCATTGGACTCCGAATAGTGGGAAAGTTGCAGGTAGACAATTCTTTCTAATATTTTTGATAAGCAGGGTAAAATATTTATAGGTCGAAGATCTTTATAAGAAGTAGCGTTATTATTTTTTGGTAAAGGATGAACTATTGCTTTTTTCCAACATTCAGGAAATGAAGATGTTGAAATAGAGCGGTTTACAAGCGCAGTTATAGAGTCAAGTGTGTATGAGCTGGTCATGTTTATCATATCCAACGTTATTCCATCGGAACCCATTGCGTTTGACTTAAGACTATTAATGACTTTGAAAATTAGCCCTCTACTAAGAGATTGCAAACTGAAAGTTGAATTGTCCAATTTATTAAAAGAAAAGTGGTTGAGGTCTTCCACGCTTACCATACTGGGTCCTGGTATAGATAAGAAATGGTTATTTAAATCTTGTGGATTGTTTAGATGACTCGGTAAATCTCTTGAAGGTTTAGGTGGAACAACGACTGTTTTCAAATTTTTCCATAAACGTTTTGGGTTCTGCAAGTTACAATTAATTTTAAGATTGAAATAGGCTACTTTTTCATTGTAAAGGGCAGTGTTTGCTTGTTTTTTTAATTGTTTAAAATAATCTTTATCAACTTTTTTCTTAGTGCGAATATATTTTTGATGAGCGGTATTTTTTAAATTAAATATCAATTTTAGGTTGTCTGTAATCCATGGTAAGGTATTATTTTTTATCAGAATATTTTTTATGTAAATCAAATAGATGTAAAATTGAGCTACTAATAGCCGACGATATATCATTGACATCGCTTATTGATGAAATACTTTTCCAAGGTATAGAACTCATATCACTATTAAACTGTTCAACTATAATCTTTTTAATAGGCCTATATCTAATCCATTTTGGGAGCACTTTTGGAGATTTTAAGGCAAGTTCACAAACTATGAATGCATGATTTGTCTTTTTACTGCCAATAACATCAACGCTTACATTACGCACTTTAGCATTTGTACAAATGAGGTCGATAAGAGTAGCGCTATGTTCTGTGAAATGTGTGGGTGTAGTGATCTTCTGTTTGAGTTGAAAGATGTCTAGAAAATCCTGAACTTTTTTTGCCTTTGCTTCATTAATATTCATCATATCAATATTAAAATCACCTAATAATATCAATTGGTCACAATTTGCCATTGCATTTATAGATTCTATTAGAGCATCTATAAATAAATCCACGTTTAAATATGGTGGTCGATATGCAGTACCAACTATAAGTTTTATTTTATTTATACAAATTTTTAACCACAATTATTCCACTGTTGGTGTTTTTGGATATTCACAGATACGAACAGTAAGTCCCTTTCTGACATAAAATGCGACACCACCTCCACATTGCTTCCGTGTACTCGGTGGTCGTGGAGCACTACGCAAAGCATAGCCCGGTATAACTGGAGCTTTACCTTCTTCGTTGGGCTTTAACAATGTTTCGTTTACCGCTAGTATATCAACAGACTTTTGAACTACCGCCATTATTATTTCTTCATGATGTTTACCAAGAGACCCTAGATTATAGAGACTAATACTTAAGAATTTTTCCTGAATCATTTTGACTTGGATATAATATTATTTCGTTGAATTAAACAAGAGAACATATTTTGTAGTATAGACGTAGGTTGCATACGGTAGACTACGTGCATTATCATTTTATTTATAATCCCCGAATAAATGCTCCAAACCACCGTTATTAATAAAATAAATAAGTTTTGGTATTTTTGTGACGTACAATAAATACATACACCAAAACCTAATCTTGAGTATGTAAATAAATACAATATTCTTATTAAAATAAATAATATGCTTGAAACCTTTAAAATTATAAAAATGAAGCAATCAAAAGTATAAAATGAATAAAAAATATTAAATAACATGCTAATCGGTAAGTGTCTGCTTAGTGTGACAATTCTTATTTGGTAAGTGTAAATTAATTGTATTGTTTTATTTATAAGGAGATAGTTTTTTTTTGTATCTGAATCGTATTGAAATTAATCCCAATGTAAATGTTGGTTGATGACAAGATAGACTGAAAATTTGTTCACAATCAAGACAGAATAAATATCCTTGCAAAACATTATACAGCAATGTATCCATAAAATAGCTACAGCTGTTGAAAAAATATGAAAAAAACAAAACATAATTAGAAACTTTAACAATTTTAAACAAAAATAATAGAAACATTAAAATTTTCTCTGAAGAAAAACAGATCAATTGAAATTTTTTACAGAATGTAGAAACCAGAAATGCATAACATTTAATAACATACAGTTTATGTATTTCGTTTAAACAACGCATTAGGAAAAATATGGCACAGATCATCTTCAGTCTGAATGCGATGCGCGCGACATCCGGGCGCATCCGTTTGCCGTGCGAATATTCGGCCTTCTTTTGACCAGATAAACCTCCAGCCTGATGCAGCGCCTGCCTCTCGTGCCTTGGCAAACAATATACGGTTGGTTCTTGTTAGTCTTTCGTTGATATAGACCTGCCTCTGCTCGTGCGCCGGCAGTCCATATTCTGCTGTGGTTATATTCCGTCGCACACGCGCCGCCTGTAGGATTTCGTCACGCAATGCTTTTCGCACCATTCGCACCATAATAGGTCGCGGGGGCGTAACCTTGTTAGATGTCACTGCAGCAGCGCCTGCTGGTTCACGTCGTATAGGGCCTACCCTTGTGGCACTGACGATGTCACGCAAATCTAGGGTCATACCAAGCTTGGTCGCAGTGGTGGCAACTAAATGTAGTGTTGATTCTCCCTGGTGTTCGGGGATACCGGCTATTTCGAGATCGTTTGCGAGAGCGGCTTGTTCTCGATCATTGACATCAATCTGTAGTTTAGAGATAGTTTTCTTTAATTCTTCATGCGTTGATGTAGTTGTCTTGACTGCTATCAGTTCATTCCGTAATTTGGTATTTTCATTCTCTAAATTCTTTACTTTGCTATCCAAGGAGTCCACATAAGTTTTCAGATCCGACATTTGCGCGCTAAGAAAATCGGTGGTGTGGGTGAATTCCACCTTCAGTTGCTCCAAAGCGCGGGAGAATTCTTGTTTAATGTCTTTTGGAATAGCTATTTGTAGAATGTCTAATTTAGCGTCTAATTTAGTAAATCTTAAATCAAAGACTTTTTCTATCTGGTCCAGGGTCAAAGCGTTTAACTGCGGGTTTATTAACACGTTAGATTCGGTATCTACATGAGTGGCAGTGTCAGTACTGTTAGTTGAGCTCATGCTGTTAGAAGATGCTCTTGTCATTTTGCGGCGAACCGTCACATTGACGGCTTGACAGCCATCACAAAGCCAATCCCTTTTTAAATCGTGATTCTTTGCATTAAACACAGCTGAGGTGATGTTCAAGCAATGGTAATGATACGTATCGTGACATTTTGTGCATGCCAAAAGTTCACCGACGTACTTAATAAAACCGCAGCATGCCGCGCAAACATTCTTTTTGTTAGGCATTTTCAGAATCGATATTTAGTTCTCCCCGTCAATAAAGCTTGGTTAGTGGTTAGTAGCGACCTCTAGTGTTTGTAATGGGTAATACGCTAACTTGCGGAAAGCTCGCTCTTATCGTGGCTCGCGTGAATCTGAGTGCTCGTTACGATACACAGAGGTCCGCTAGATGGCGTTGTTACAAGTTCGGCATTGAAGCAATTTTTGATGTGAATAATTTTTAGGTTATGAAATGAATGTTTATCAATTAATCCACAAATTAACACGAATAAAACCATCAGTATCTTAAAGTGATTTTTTTTCAGCAAGACAACAGTATCAGAATGTCTAATAGTTACGATTTTACGACACAAATTCCAATTGTTCCAATCATATCTTTTCTTGTAAAAAATGTAAATTGTTTTACCTTTTCAGACACAAACACTTATTTCACGGTTAGTATGATACACAGAACGACACAAGTTACACTATTTATATTAATAAGCTTCATAATGTTATTTTGAATTAATTAATAGCGCACAGTATTATCTTGACTACGTTTTGAAAACTTTGTCATAAAAAAAACATCTCATGCGCTATTGAATAATTAAAAAGATAACAAAATGTTTACAAAGTTAACCTTGTCGTTTTCGTGTGTCGGTATTACAAAATTAAACAAATTAACATAAAAAGAGGGCATTAAGACCACAACTATTTATTTGTTACACTAATATTGATTATTACCCTCACAATCTAATTCGAGAAAAAGAAGAATTAGGCTTAATAAAAGAGCAAAATACCGACAAGGTTCGGCGCAACAATGACAAACAATAATGTGCATAATGAACCTACTTTCGCCTTGTTCTACGGGGAGACTTTGCCCTGGATGACTCCACAATCGGTTTGCCGGTCGCCTGATCATGTGTTGACGCCTTTGGTGGTGCAGAGGCCGATACTGGGTGCTCCGACATTAGCAGTGCGATTCTCTAAGCGCAAACATCGTTAAAGCCTTGATCGCAGCGGCTGTTACAGCGGTGAAAACACGTTTCGTATTCTACTTCATAACATTTTCAACGCTGCCGACACTAGCGCCGCACGGCTGCAGACGGCGTGATATGGAATCACTTATTTGACATTTCTAAAAGGAAATCGGTATTCTCTAAGCAAAACAGCCTCCATTTCAGCCACAGCCTCGGCGTACGCCTACGATTTTTAATGTCAAACTCAAAAGCTTCTATTTCGTGGCTGTTGGCAAGGCTTTTTAATTTATTTTAGTGGAATTCTAAGTGCTAATATCGGATTAAATTATAAATATGTAAGTACACACCTTCTTATTTATATTGTGAACCTAAAACTTGGTAAATTACTTATAAAGTTGTGGCATATAAACAGAGGTTATGTTAATATTTTTATTTGATTAATGTGTTAAATTTAAAACTTATTTTATTTCAGATCAATGATTGTGACCTTATTATATTACATGGAGATGCTACATTCAGTGAGACCACACACGACAGTTTTGTTTTTAATAACACAGCCATAAAACATCACCTAGAACAATTAAATAGCAGAGGAGAGAGCATGTTTGTTAGGTTTGGAAGATATTTAACAATGTTAATCTCGAGCCTAGTTCACCAGAGGATTACTACAATTCACTGCACGGCACAACAATAAAGTGTCGAAAGGACAATTGGAATTTTGAAGAGCAGTGCAGATGCCTTCTAGTCCACAGAGATGACCCAGATGTGGTGTCTAAAATAGCCGTTGCTTACTGTGTGTTGCATAATATATGTAATCGTGCTGGATAACCAATCTTGGAATTACCCAATAACTTACAAGAAAAAGAAAATCCCATCCATCACATATTGGAACAAACCCATTATGCTTTAATTTGATTGTTTTTTTCTGTTCTAGTTAATAATGTGTGTTTTTAGTTTAAAAAAAATGCTAGATTAGCATTAAATTTTTTTTGGGTCAGTGAAAATAAAAAAAGAACAAACTAAATTGCTTTTATTTTTTGCCTTCTAAAATTAAGTACTTAATTACAATTATTTTCTCTTAATTATATTATATTTATTTAATTTAGAACATATACCTACATACAGTCGTAATATTGCAAACATAATATTTTAAGAAATATAGATTTTAAAAGACCTGAAGGTTCATAGTTTAACAGAAAAAAATATAGTATAAATTCCACAAAATCGAGCAGTCTCAAACAAAATAGTAACAAACCTTAGTTTCTGAGGAATGTTATTACAATAACCTTGATTTTACGAGTTTTTTTTTTACGAGCAAATTATTAATAATTATAATGCTCAAGCTCATGTAGGCCCATACTAGGAGAACTTTGCGCTTTGTGTGACATGGATAAACACAAACAAGACCCAGGACATTAAGCTAAAGTCATCATTAGTATTGAATCTGGAACCACTGTACTAATAAACCAGCAGATTGTTGAATGGCTTCAACGTTGCCTACTGCGTTTGTGAAGTTCTCTAGCGCTTCCGCCATCATGCGGTAGCCTTGCGCATACGTTTTTTTTTATCTAGTTTTTGTTGAGGCTTCGACCATGTTGAGGCTTCGACGTCTCTTGCGACCGTGCAATGGCAAGCTCCGCATCGGCACGGCATTTTCAATGGCGCTCGCCATTTCGGAGCGGCCGGCGTTGCGATGGCGGAGACGGTCGCAGCAGACGTCGCCGGGCCGCAGACATTCCTCCCTGGGTACGCGCGCCTCGAAGCACGCGGCGTTGCTGCGGGGACCCACCACTTGCTCTGTGACGGCAGTGAGCGGTGCCCGCGCTGGGTCGGTGTCTCCACTAATATGAGGCGCCGCGCACATCCACCGCCCCTTGCTCCATCCGTGCGAGCTGTAAATTCAACGGCATTTAGTTATAGTAAAACATTACTATTAGTAAAACCATTTAGGCCCGTGTTCACCAAAAATGTAACCAACGGTTAAACCGCGGTTAGAAGCTAATCAGACAAAATGTCAAAAAAAGTTTATGAAAATGACATTGTCAAATCTTTGGTTAGCTGCTAATCGTTGGTTAAATATTTGGTGAACACTGGCCTTATATAATTACGAGTATTAACCACTAGTTTTCCGTCCGCAGCTCCGCCCGCGTGGACTACATGTTATATCATGCCCAATTGTGGGATAAAATGTAGCCTATGTCCTTTCCCAGGCTCTAATCTATAACTGCACCAAATATCATCAAAATCTGTTCAGTAGTTTAGGTGTGAAAGACGGAGAGACAGACAGAGTTACCTACTTTCGCATTTATAATACATATTAGTAAGGATTAAATTTTATTCAGTAATATCTTTCATGTCGTTAGTAAAGAATTTAACATGTAGGTAAGTACATAACTACTGGGAATGGATTAATAGAAAGGTGCCTATCACCAGTAGCAAAGGTTAGGCCACCAGCGATAATTATAATTCGTTGTTCTAGCTCTGTGAGCTCCACCACCTCAGCATCGTCCTCTGCCATGTTGGCCTTCCTTTTAACTGTAGCCTTTCCTTTTAACTGTAATACTACACACAACAAAAAAAAGATCTTACTTCACTGAACTAGACACTAACGTCTTAACACAAAATTAAAAGTTATATACTTAAATATGTGCAATGTGCATTACATACCTTTGCCCACTGCTTCCAATCTTTAACACACCCGTTGCCATCACTATTCAATACTAGAGCGACTTATTCCTATCCATTTCGCATCCGGGTCCTAGCATTGGTTGTACAGGCATGCCCAGTGGCAAGATATGATCTCGTCTCCATCAGCCCAATAATGTTTTTGATTTGAGCTCTTGAGCTGTGGATGGTCCTGCATTACGAGCCACTTCTTCTTCTTAGCGAGTCGATGGCAAGTAACTATAAAGTTGTGGCCCAGAACGTAGCCACTTGAACGGCGGATTGAGTAGCGTCCATTAGGTCTCGTTGCGTGCAGGTGGTAGGGCACGCACTGCATGTTGCTAGGTGGGCCATGGTTTGTACCTCTCCGCACACACAACCCAGGTCTGTGTTTTTGGAAAATCCCCACCGGGCCATGTTGTCTTTGCTACGGCCAGTCTGTGTCCGAAGTCTATTTAAAGATTTCCAGACCGGCCAAGACAACTTGTGTCCAGGCGGGAGATTTTCGGTAGGTGAAACAAAAGGACTTGGGAGGGAAACTCGTTCACGCCAAAGGCGACCCCTAGCCTCTGGCGGCTCGGTGGTAAGTGGTTTGACACACTTTATAAAGCTTTTTCGGCTCTTTAGCCTTTGAGGCACCAGTTTATGGCCATTCAGCGGGTGTCGCACGTCATTGTCTACTTTTAGCCTTTCGAGGGAGCTAGCAACAACTCTACGGACACCTGGGGGCGCTATACCAGCCAGTGGGAACAGCAAGTTAACCGGTGTCGGCTTCAAACAGCCCGTGATAATCCGGCAAGTTTCATTTAAGGCTGTGTCCACTAGCTTCGCATGACTGGAGCGGTCCCATACCGGGCATGCAAATTCTCCAGCCGAGAATGCGAGACTTAAGCCAGTTGTCCGTAGGATTCGTGGTGTAGCTCCCCGTTTAGTAGAGGTGGTGAGGCGCCGCACGAGGTTATTTCGGGTGTGCACCTTTCTTTTCACACACTCACAGTTCTTCCGGTAGGTGAGCGATCTATCCAATACCACACCGAGGTATTTAGGGTGGTAGCTGTGGGCAATAGGAACTCCATACCACGAGATATTCAGCTTACGACCCGCTTGTGCGTTACGAAGGTGAAATGCGCAAGACTCAGTTTTAGATGGATTTGGCTTAAGGGAGTTTTCCGTGTAGTAGCAGCTCAGTTTGTTGAGCGCCACTGTTAGGTTAGACTCAACCTCTTCGAAACTAGTCGCTTGGGAAGTGAGAGCTAAATCATCGGCATATATGAAGCGGGAGGTGCTAGGGCTGGACGGTTGGTCGTTGGTGTAGATGTTAAAAAGCAGTGGAGCCAGGACACTACCTTGAGGTAGGCCATTCTTCTGTGTTCTCCAACGACTTTTATCCGAAAGAAGGCATACCTGAAAGCGGCGATTGTGAAGTAGTTCTCGGAATACCTCAACAAATTTGTGATCACCGGACATAGTGTCCACCTTCCACAACAGCCGCCTTAGGTTGACGGTATCATATGCCGACGACAAGTCAACAAATACAGTACCAGTTACCTTCCCCGTCTCGAAACCATCCTCAATATGTTGCGTGAGTTTTAGCACCTGGCTGCAGCAAGACTTGGCTGGTCTGAAACCTGCTTGTTCTGGGATCAATTTCGGGTCAATAAAGCTCGTGAGGCGTGACAGCAACAACCGCTCAAATAATTTATACGTATGGCACAGGAGCGAGATAGGCCTGAAATTTTTGGGGTTGTCTACTGATTTTCCTGGCTTTGGTATCGCTATAACCTTTGATTTTCTCCATAGTCGCGGTATTAAGACAGATTCCAAATAAAGTTGATATTTATAAATTAGTACCACCCAAAAACCTATTAAGTAATTGACTTGATAAATTGAATATACTCACTGATTTTATTGACGAAAACATAAATAATTAGTAGGAAATACTTACTTCTTATTAGATTCAAAATACACTTCGCGAAGTGTTCACTGTGTGGTAGTCACAAAGGGTACAGACGTAAAATGATGATGGAAGATTGTAGAATGCGTAAAAATTTCAAGTGGCTGGCGTGGGTTGAACCACAGTCCCATACTTAATAAGCATTCTTGGAACGGAGAGGTTTTTTTCATCATTATTAAGTATTTGTTTACCAACAACTGTGTAACTTCGACCGCAAACGCAAGCACAAAGTTAGGTTAGGTTTTTTTTTATCTATATCGTTGTGCCTTTATTTTAAAGTAGTAAATTATTGATATTATACATTCAAGCAATTACTACATATCTCTTAATATAAAATGTGTACTTAATGTATTTTTTAATACGAGGAAATAGCCAAAATCTGCTAGTCGAGAAATTATAGACTGTAAAAATAAGATTCGTCACCGTGAGTTCCTGCAGCCGAGAGATCGATGACGAGCAAGTAGAGCTTAGAGAATACCTAACATAACGTCGGTGCGCGCAGCGAACGATGTTACGGCTGCGACAGTCGTGATCACAGCGATGAACGCAGCTTTAAAGTGTTGCTTAGAGAATTGCATAGCAGAGCACGAAGATCGGACATAACCTCAACTCGTTTGCGTGATTTGTCAGGAACGATGATGAATATTTTGCCGTCTGAGGACCAGCAATTCCGAACACCATAATACTTACGCGCTTCCATGAAAACCATGTGTCTGGGCTTAGTCAAAAATTCAGAGATGGTAACACTGTAACGGTACCAACCCACCCCAATGATTTTATTTCATTTTCAGAGTAGTCGATTACCTTTCTTAGGTGTGATCGTCTATAAAATTGCATCAGTAAACTAGCTTAATTATTTATCTTTGTCATTTTTGTTGACAAACTTATTTGACTTCATATATTTGTCACCATTAGAGAGAGTACTTAGGTCAAGACTTTTATTTTATCTCTAGATGTTTATTCTTCGTAATAAAGACAGGAAGGCAAATACATGACTCAATCCTGAGTTTATTAAAAGGTTTTGTCCATAAACAAGCGGAATACAAGATGCAGACGCCGCATTTCATACCAGGACGAACCGACAATTGCCAGCCTTACATACCCTGCTTGTAGATAGACAGAGATAATGAGTTACTAATAATAAAAACAGGAAGGCAAATACATGACTCAATCCCGAATTTATTAAAAGTTTTTACCCGTAACCAAGTGGGATACAAGATGCAGACGCCGTATTTCATACCAGGACGAACCGACCATTGCCCGCCTTACATACCCAACTTGTAGTAACAGATATAGCAATATTATTTATTTGAGGGGCCCCATTTATATATTTGCGCTTTTATTATGTGTTTGTAATTGTGTATTGCTGTAGTCTATGACTCAAAGTCCCAATCTTTATATGGTATACTTGATATCATGTTTATAGCTCAGATTATACAGTGCAATGTTTATTGATGCAATTAATCAAAAGAGCTCGACTTTAATAATGGAATTGAAGTCGTTGTGTCTTGAACTCAATTACTTTGTTTATAACTCAAATGAAAAATCAGGTATTTTACGTTGAAATTAAATTACTCTAAATTTATGTTATATTTTAGAAGAATAAAAGGATTTCAAGAATGTGATCAATGAATCTAGCTTTACTTTGTCAATAAAATAACTACATCGATTAATAATTGAAAATGCTAAGATTTAGTAAGTGGAGAACTAGCTTTATAAGAATGATATTGAGAGATTATAAATGAGGCTTGAGTTTTCTTGATCATGAGAGTTATGAAATTAAACCAACCAAGACCTTTTAGGAGATTTATTGGGGTAATGCATAGGAAATCAGTATACATATAAGCAAAGCTTAGGTGTTTTATAAATATTCAGAAATTGTTATGCGGTCAATAATATAAATAATTCAATAAATTGGGAAATAGCTCTTCCACCGCTACTTACTATAGCATAGAAGCCACAACAGTAGCGGTTTCCATTCTTTAGTAAACCCTTAGCCTCGGGGCAAGCCCTTGTTTCATACGGAGACAAGTCCCCCTACCAGAGCTAGAAGACACCGAGAGATTCTACTTTACTGAGCCTTGATTAGGCATTATAGATTTAGCTGGCTTTAACAGTCGCATAACAATCCCTTGCAGAATACAGGAAGTATAGAGCGTCTTAGGACTAATACAGTTTTACTTAACTTTTATTGCGCCGGCCGGACACAAACACTACAATCACTATAATAACAAGTTTGTCTTATAATACTAAGTAGGTTATTTTCTAGTTATATTTAATAGAAAAAAATGGCTGAAGGCCCACACGCGTGATGTCAGTTTCACGGTTAAAACTTGAGTGTCCACCTCTTCCTTCTCTTCATCTTCAGCTCCTGCGCAGCCTGGAGCCGCCCACATCGTCCTCATTGGTAAAACGATTCTTCCCGCTTCAAAGTAGGTCCACGTTTCATGTCGTCATTGGTGGAGCCTTTAGGGGTAGCCTGCGTCATTGTCTCTTCTCTTTCTCGCAAGCGTCTTTAATCCACGCTCTCACTCGCTCCAGGGGTTGGACACTTGTGTGTCCGCTGGCTATTATGTTCCTGGAACTAGAAAACATTTGGCGAGCATCAATACCTCTTAAAATAATAAAGATAAGAAAGAGTATTGTTTCTAAGTATAGAGAATAAAAACTCTCATAAATTTATAAAATTTATGGGTCACTAATGTTCGTTTCCTGGGGTGTTAAGTATTTTAAAGATTTACGCATTGCTTCTCAGCTTACACTTTTAAAATTGGTTGTAAAGGATGGTAAAAAATGTGTTCCTTTGAATTTGGCTGGTGCGGCTTTCTAATTTATAACATTCAATTTGATGTCTAGGTTGTACCGTCACAACACCGGACCCCTTGAGAGATGTTTTAGCTTCCCAGACTATGCGACGATGGTCAATGTCGCGGAACCTTACCAGGATACTTCTTGGTTTTTGGTCATCCACACGGGACCCTAGACGGTGGACCACTTGTAAATCCGCGCAGGTAATCTCTTCGGACATTTTGTCTTTAAATAACATAGTGACCGCAGCATCTAATTTTTCACCTTTAGTTTCAGGGAGGCCGTGGAGAAGAAGTATTTTTCTCCTCAAGAACATCTCGTGTCTATCCAGTCCAAGTGACAACAGTTCAATTTGCGTCTTCATGTTGGAAATCGCTTGTATGGCGAAGGATTTGAACTCAGCCACCTCACGTTGCAAGGAATGGACATCTGGCTGCACCGGAACTGACGTACCTGCCACCTTCCCAATCTTCTCATCGATGTTGACGAGGCGAGACTCCAGTAGCTTCGAGAGGCTGTCCAGATAAGCAGCTAACTTTGCAGAGAGATCCATTGTTGAGTGTGATCCAGTGGCCAAGTGAAGTGAAGTGAAAGTGGAGAATTGATATAAATAGCAAGTGCTTGTGCGTAAAACGGTATATAACTATTTTTAAAACAATATTAAAAATTTTGAGCTAGAGGTTAATGTTCCAGGATTTGAGGACTGCAGTGGAACCATCAAGTTTATAAGGATTTTTAATAACCTTTTTGACATCATGAACAGCCGGAGCATAAATGCAAAAGGGTGGTAAAACAGCAAATCCATGTTACATCGCAGTCATCAAAGAATTTTTTTATGAAGCAGAAACATATATAAAAACATTGAGATTTGCAAATGACATTTGTTTCGTGGTGCACTCAAACAGGTCCACTGGATTTCGTGGCTTCTTAACCAGCATGGCTTCACTGCTTCAAATTTACAAGGCTCTAATTGAGCTAGAAATATACTTGAAGTATATATGTACGTATAAAATGAGCCAGGATCACCTGGAGTTGTTATTTGGTGCTATAAGGTCCCGATGTGGGTTTAATAACAATCCTTCTGCACGCATGTTTCGAGCTGCCTACAAAAAGCTTTTAGTACATGCACAGCTGAAAGACGGAGCGAGCGGTAACTGCATCCCTCTTGACTAAATACCAGTTCTCAACGCATCAAAATTCAGTAATCGCATAAATGAAACTACTGGAAATACTCGAATTATTGAAGAATCCATGTTATTGTCAGATGTGTCACTCGACGTCCCAGATCACGACTACTGCCTTTATCCATCTTCGTTATCTGAATACTCGCAAGATGTAGTACAGTACGTAGCTGGGTTTGTGGTGCGGAAACTGAAAAAGAATTTGCGTTGTGAGAAATGTCTTCAAGCTCTAGAAGGCTCTGCTAACATGATGCCTCTTATATGTGTCAAAGACAGAGGAGAGCTTACTAAGCCTTCAAAAAGCATTCAGAAAATTTGCCAAACTGCAGAAAAATTTCTGAGAGAATTTGAGGCTGTGGTAACAAAAAAATCTGTTGGAAAACCACAATATTTCTCAGCAATGATTAACCAAGTATCTCAAAGATTCTTGAAGAACTACATGAACATTCATTAGATAGTATGACGGTACAACCTAGACATCAAATTGAATGTTATAAATTAGAAAGCCGCACCAGATAAATTCAAAGGAACACATTTTTTACTATCCTTTACAACCAATTTTAAAAGTGTAAGCTGAGAAGAAATGCGTAAATCTTTGAAATACTTAACACCCCAGGAAACGAACATTTGTGACCCATAAATTTTATAAATTTATGAGAGTTTTTATTCTCTATACTTAGAAACAATACTCTTTCTTATCTTTATTATTTTAAGAGGTATTGATGCTCGCCAAATGTTTTCTAGTTCCAGGAACATAATAGCCAGCGGACACACAAGTGTTCAACCCCTGGAGCGAGTGAGAGCGTGGATTAAAGACGCTTGCGAGAAAGAGAGACAATGTCGCAGGCTACCCTTAAAGGCTCCACCAATGACGACATGAAACGTGGACCTACTTTGAAGCGGGAAGAATCGTTTTACCAATGAGGACGATGTGGGCGGCTCCAGGCTGCGCAGGAGCTGAAGATGAAGAGAAGGAAGAGGTGGACACTCAAGTTTTAACCGTGAAACTGACATCACGCGTGTGGGCCTTCAGCCATTTTCTCGATTTTAGATAACTAAAGTGTAACCTAATATAGAAGTATAATTAATTAGGTAGTTTAGTTATAATCTTGTTATTATAGTGGTTGTAGTGATTGTGTCCGGCCGGCGCAATAAAAGTTAAGTAAAACTGTATTAGTCCTAAGACGCTCTATACTTCCTGTATTCTGCAAGGGATTGTTATGCGACTGTTAAAGCCAGTTAAATCTATAATGCCTAATCAAGGCTCAGTAAAGTAGAATCTCTCGGTGTCTTCTAGCTCTGGTAGGGGGACTTGTCTCCGTATGAAACAAGGGCTTGCCCCGAGGCTAAGGGTTTACTAAAGAATGGAAAACGCTACTGTTGCGGCTTCTATGCTATAGTAAGTAGCGGTGGAAGAGCTATTTTCCATATTTATTGAATTATTTCTATTGTTGATCGCATAACAATTTCTGAATATTTATAAAACACCTAAGCTTTGCTTATATGTACTGATTTCCTATGCATTACCCCAATAAATCTCCTAAAAGGTCTTGGTTGGTTTAATTTCATAACTCTCATAATCAAGACAATTCAAGCCTCATTTATAATATCTCAATATCATTCTTATAAAGCTGGTTTTCTATACTAATAAATCTTAGCATTTTCAATTATTAATCGATGTAGTTGTTTTATTGACAAAGTAAAGCTGGATTCATTGATCACATTCTTTAAATCCTTTTATTCTTCTAAAATATAACATTAACAAAATGGTCATTTAATTCCAACATTAAGTACCTGATTTTTCATTTGAATTCTAAACAAAGTAGTTGAGTTCAAGACACAACGACTTCAATTCCATTATTAAAGTCGAGCTCTTTTGATTAATTGCATCAATAAACATTGCACTGTATAATCTGAGCTATAAACATGATATCAAGTATACCATATAAAGATTGGGACTTTGAGTCATAGACTACAGCAATACACAATTACAAACACATAATAAAAGCGCAAATATATAAATGGGGCCCCACAAATAAATAATATTGCTATATCTGTTACTACAAGTTGGGTATGTAAGGCTGGCAATGGTCGGTTTATCCTGGCATGAAATACGGCGTCTGCATCTTGTATCCCGCTTGGTTACGGGTAAAAACTTTTAGTAAATTCGGGATTGAGCGTTTAGGCGCCTTCTTGTTTTTATTATTAGTAACTCATTATCTCTGTCTATCTACAAGTAGGGTATGTAAGGCTGGCAATGGTCGGTTCATCCTGGCATGAAATACGGCGTCAGCATCTTGTATTCCGCTTGTTTATGGACAAAACCTTGTGATGAAAACATCCTGAATATGCAATTAACGTCTTGTCTTTATCACGAGGAAATAAACATCTAGAGATAAAATAAAGGTCTTGACCTAAGTACTCTCTCTAATGGTGACAAATATATGAACTCAAATAAGGTTGTCAACAGAAATGACAAACAAAAATAATTAAGCTAGTTTACTGATGCAATTTTATAGACGATCACAGCTAAGAAAGGTAATCGACTACTCTGAAAATGAAATAAAATCATTGGGGTGGGTTGGTACCGTTACAATAGCTCTGTATTTGATGACCACTGCAATCTTTTATTAAAGTCTGTCAGTGAAATATATTTAAAAAAAACCGGCCAAGAGCGTGTCGGGCCACGCGCATTGTAGGGTTCCGTAGCAGCATGGTTCAAATATGCAGCTGGCTTCTTAATTCTATAAGCATATTATCATAGTTTATGTTAAAATCCCCAAATACTATACTTAGTATCATAAACAAATGTATTAAAAAGTTTGGCCTAAATATAACAGAATGGAAGTGTTTAATGCGCGAGCGAAGCGAGCGCGACTTTTTTTTTGCGACAATTTTATTGTAAGGAATAATATAATAATATCAAGCTAAGCAGGTGTATATTTTTAATGTCGTTTTCGTAATTAGCACCCACAAAAACCTATTAAACGACACCTGAAGTGTCAATATGTTACAGCTTGGCTTTCGGCTCGCCTCACTTTTAGCGTGGAACCTTGTATGTCAACCATTTTTGATTAGGGTACACTTCATCGTAAATGCCACCCTCGTGAATTATTCCACATTTTTTTTCATTATACAAATTAATGTTTCCTAAACGGACTGCTGAATCGAAAAACTTTTGTAGTAAACCCCTTCTATCTTTTAAAAAGCTATGCTATGATAACGCACTCGATGATATCGGCTAGAAAAAAAACCATCGCCCATTCACGTTAATGGGAAACACACGAAAACATTTTTTTTCTACCATTTTATTTTTTAGATTTGTCACCACAATGAATAGGTATGTATGACCATGCCAAATTTCAGCTCTGTGCTACCAAGGGTTTCTTAGGAAACCTGCGGACAGACAGACATGGCTAAACTATAAGGGTTCGTAGATTACTACGGAACCCTAAAAACAAATGTATTATTAAAGAGTTTGTAATTTGGGAAATAATTTTTGTTTTGGTCTAAATGCAACCGAATGTAAGTATAAAATTCGCGAGCGAAGCGAGCGCGAATTTTTTTTGTTGTTTTTTTTTTGTTTTTTTTTTATGGCAATATTACTGTTAGAAATAATATCAACCTGCTGTTAAAATAATTTTGATGTCATTTTCGTAATTAACACCCCCAAAAAACTATTTAACGTTACCTAAAATGTCAATATGTTACAGTTTGGCTTTCGACCTCCCCTCACTTTTAGCGTGGAACCTTGTAAACATATTCTTATTAATCCCAAAAACGTTTGGTCGACTATTACTCGCAAACTTGAAGGGCCAACTTATGTGTGATAGTTTTTCTTTTAATTTCGTTGTATATTCTATAACCGTGAATTTTTTTACATTTTTAGAAACAACTGTTTAGCTGGTAGTGTCCCCCCCGGAAACTTGTTTTTAACAAAAAAATTCACTTTAAAAATATTTTTTTCTCAAACGGAGTGCTGAATCGAAAAACGTTCTTAGTAAACCCCTTCTATATTTTAAAAATCTATCTTATGACATTCAATTCGATGGTATCGGCGAGAAAAAAAAATCCATCGCCCTTTCACGTGTATGGGAAACACCCGAAAAAATGTTTTTTCCAAAATTTTATATTTTAGATCTGTCGGCGCAATCAATATCTATGACCATGCCAAATTTCAGCTCTGTAGTACCAAAGATCTTATATTAGTAAACAATATTCTTATTAATCCCAACAGTGTTTGGCACTTGGTCGACTATTACTCGCAAACTTGAAGGACCAACTTATGTGTGATAGTTTTCCTTTAAATTTCGTTATATATTCTACCAACGTAAATTTTTTCACATTTTTAGAAACAACTGTTTAGCAGGTAGAGGGGGGGGACACTTGTGTTTGACAAACATTTTCACTTTAAAAATTTATATTTCGCAAACGGAGTGCTGAATCGAAAAACTTTCTTAGTAAACCCCTTCTATCTTTTAATATGCTATCCTATGACACCCCACTCAAAAATATTGGCGAGAAAAAAAAAATTTATCGCCCTTTCACGTCTATGGGAGACACCCGAAAAAAATTTTTTTTTTAAGATTTTACTCTACAGTTTTGTCGGCGTGATTTATATGTATAATCATGCAAAGTTTCAGCTCTGTAGTACCAAGGGTTTCTTAGGAAACCCGCGGACAGACGGACAGACGGACAGACGGACAGACGGACATGGCGAAACTATAAGGGTTCGTAGATTACTACGGAACCCTAATAAGGATACATCACATGACTAAGCAAATTACTGCGCCAGTAGAAAAAATTCGTTCATTTCTGACAAAAACAATTATTTTTAAAGGTAAGTAAAAAAAGTTATTTAACATCATAATTTAAAACACTTTGGCCAAAAACATATTTCTTTCATTTCCTGCATTTCACTTAGAGTGGACTTAGCCGAGTTTGATATTTAACTACAGATTTGATGTTAAGTTTTGTGGTGCAGGTAATAATTACCAGGTTTACATTGTTTTGATGATCAATTTAATATACCTACAACCCATTTTGAAATATAATTTTTCGTTTCGACATGTCGATATGGACTAAATCTAAAACTACTCGATTTAATACAACCCATTTTAAAATAATAATACAATTTTTCATTTGACATGTCGGTATCGATATCGACTTAATATATTTGGCACATCCTTGGCTGCTAGATATGACAAGCATTTGACACTTGTTGGACAGATAGGGCTGTACGCGGCATGAAATCGACGCAGTGATAAAAATATTGTGTTCTTGTTTCTTCGTCCGTAAATTTTCGTTTGAGTAACCAGGATAGCATTACAGTCATAGGTTCCTGTAAGAATAGAGTTCATCTATCGGACAGAATGGATTTCATTAATCTGAGAGCTTAACGCTATTATGGAAGTTCCGTCTCTTAAAACGAAGTGATTACATTCTTAAAACGCAGTGATTACATTCTCTTTGAACCATTTGTTCACGAAAATTGTCTATGACCTCCTGGTGCGGCAGCGTCTGTATATGCTTCGCCCATGGATCTAATATATGAGGATAGAAATCTTCGAGCTCAAACGCGGGCCGAGGAAGAGATAGAGCAACGAGGCAGAACGTCTCATTCTAGTAGGGTGACAATGCGATTACTCGTATTATAATTTTTTTTTGGAGGGCAAAGTATACGTAACAGACAAATACAGGCTTCCATTTAAGGATAGAAGTTTTCCTTTAATTTTATTTTTATATAAAAAACCATCAGAAACATTTACGTTACTACATTTTTGTTATGAAACACCAAATTGTATGATAATATACAAGGAGGACACAGAGTAGTGGACATCAGGAATGTGTAGTTAGGTTGCGAAAAAATAAAACTAAACACACCTTTCGTCTCACCTTACAATCAAATCATTAAAACATGCTTTTAACTTAATTTCAAAACTATTCACATGAAAACATTTTCCCCAAGCAATCTATATTGGATTTTTGTAAAATTGGAGTTTTATGCTTCGAATTTCTTTTTTTCCTATTTTATCTAACGGTCCTTTTGATCTTATGTTAATTTTTATTAGAAATGATTAAAATAAAATACCTCAATTACCATTATTTGCCTTGTAAAAATAAGGTATCACTAATTTTGTGGCGTTCAAAATGATTAAAACTGAAAGTTTTTCGCTTCTCAGTCCAACCAAACTAAGATGTTTAGAGTTTTTTTATTAAACATCGTGATGAAACCCGTGCGTCTGAGGAAATGTTTCCGAAAGACGCATGGTCTACCAACCCGCATTAGGCCAGCGTGGTGGACTATAGCCTGAATCTCCTACATGGTTTGAAGGGAGGCTCGTGCCCCTCGGTGGAGACATTGTATGGGCTGATGAGAGTGAGAGTGATATTTGCTATACATGAGTGCAAAGTTGCTTTTTAACCAAGTGCTCAAATTTGATGACCGACCAAGCGAAGGATTCTAAAATTGGATCACGAGCGCAGCGAGTGCTACAACAATTAGAATTCTGAGCGTTAGCGACCCGATACTATCATTTGGACATGATTGGAATTTTCAACATATTGCAATGTCGTATTAAATCCGATCTTGGATTTTGTTTACTATGAACGTTTTTCGATTCAGCAGTCCGTTTGCGAAAAATTATTTTTTGTAATGAAAAATATATGGAATAATCACGACCATTAAGCATTTACGACGAAGTTTACCCTAATCTAATCCAAAATGGCTGCCATACAAGGTTCCACGCTAAAAGTAAGGCGAGGTCGAAAGCCAAGCTGTAAGTGTAATAAACCCCAGGCGGTGAAAAATCGATATATTTTCAAAAATTTTGTGCGCGGAATCTGAAGCTCTCAGTACCTGAAGTTGCGACGTTCTTACACTGGCAAGTACCATTAGTTTAGTGGTGCGTGCGTTTTTTAGGGCTCTAGATGCGTTTTTGTTTAGATTTGTTGTTAGAGTCTGGCCAGTGAAAGCGCGACCTGAGAAAACGCGGCAAATTTAAAAAATCTTTGTGTGGTATTACTGACTATAGCTAGAGAAAAGTATTTTGATACTTGAGTATTTTTTTAATTTATGACAGTAAATTTTTTTAAATTGTTGTTTACAAACTAAACGTATAATTCAATGCACCTATTTAAAAATTTTAGATGTACATCACCTGTGTGTTTAATCTAAATTTCATTAGTTTTTAAGGCTCCTTCGAAACCTTGACTGTCATGGAGTAAAAAAAACGAGTGTGTAAAAATTTACTGAATTATTTATTTCATACTCAATAAGAATTATCTTTATTTTTGAGAAAAGTCACAAATTCCAAACAAGAAGTCAAGCATTAAACATAACTGTTTTACCACAGGTTAATAAAATAGATCAATCTTCGATGAAGTTTGCATGAAACCTTATGTCCATAATGTCGGAGCCTCCTTTCTCACAACACAGAATTCATTGATTTTGTATCTAATTGCATCGATATCAAGACTGTCTAAGTCCGAAACCGAGTTTTTGTGAGGACGTTTTTACCTGGAGTTCTCCACATCCCCTCATTCACAGATCCTTCCTTCTTAATTTTTTTAATGTCGTGACACCGACGTCTGCGAAACAAAGTATAAAATATATATAAATAAAGGCTCCCAAACAGTTTGATAACATCAAGAATACAGTGAAGTTTTTTCTTTACCTGATCACTCACATATAATAGACATTGAACAATTTTAATCAAATAATACAACTTTGTGAAACAAGGCAAATAAATTATGACTGAATTGATGCAGGTACATACCGGTTAATGAAGATATTTCTTCTAAATAGAACTTAGTCTGAGTCTCTATTAAGGATTTCTTCTCCAAATTTCTTAACGTTTTTACGATATTTTTAATATCGCAGAGTCCTTGAATATCTCCAAGATTATCTACAAACATAAAAAATTGCATCATAATATTGTAAATACTATATCTAATAATGCAAAAAGTAACCAACCAAAAATGATCAAGATAACAAAGTCGTACTTACCTAAAAATCTGAGATCGCATGTAAACATTGTTGTTTTTCTTGGAAAACAACTTCTTTCTCTTCTTGTTTTTGTTTCAACTTACTAATCATTGTATGTAGCAGTTTCCGCACGTTACTTTTCAATGTTTTATCCATATTAAAGCAATTAAGATTAACAAATTATGAGTCGTAGCAAAACAATGACAATATAATGACAGACTTTGACGTATCTTTGAAAGCTTAATAATGTTGCTATATTAAACTTTTCAGAAAAATCCTAGGTCACGCTTTCGCTAGCCAGACTCTATTTGAGCATATATACAAAATGCAATTATGGCGAATTAAAAAACTCCTACCTCGAGATTGAAGTAAAAATTTAAAGATGTATCATCGTTGTTCATCACTACATAGTAAAAAATAAAGTCGATTCCCGCTGTCTGTCTGTCTGTCCCTATGTATGCTTAGATCTTTAAAACTACGCAACAGATTTTAATGCGGTTTTTAGGGTTCCGTAGTAATCTACGAACCCTTATAGTTTCGCCATGTCCGTCTGTCCGTCTGTCCGTCTGTCCGTCTGTCCGCGGGTTTCCTAAGAAACCCTTGATACTACAGAGCTGAAACTTTGCATGATTATACATATGAATCACGCCGACAGAACTGTAGAGTAAAATCTTAGAAAAAAAATTTTTTTCGGGTGTCTCCCATAGACGTGAAAGGGCGATGATTTTTTTTTTCTCGCCAATATTTTTGAGTGGGGTGTCATAGGATAGCATATTAAAAGATAGAAGGGGTTTACTAAGAACGTTTTTCGATTCAGCACTCCGTTTGCGAAATATAAATTTTTAAAGTGAAAATGTTTGTCAAACACAAGTGTCCCCCCCCTCTACCTGCTAAACAGTTGTTTCTAAAAATGTGAAAAAATTTACGTTGGTAGAATATATAACGAAATTTAAAGGAAAACTATCACACATAAGTTGGTCCTTCAAGTTTGCGAGTAATAGTCGACCAAGTGCCAAACACTGTTGGGATTAATAAGAATATATTTACTAATATAAGATCTTTGGTACTACAGAGCTGAAATTTGGCATGGTCATAGATATTGATTGCGCCGACAGATCTAAAATATGAAATTTTGGAAAAAACATTTTTTCGGGTGTTTCCCATACACGTGAAAGGGCGATGGATTTTTTTTTCTCGCCGATACCATCGAATTGAATGTCATAAGATAGATTTTTAAAATATAGAAGGGGTTTACTAAGAACGTTTTTCGATTCAGCACTCCGTTTGAGAAAAAAATATTTTTAAAGTAATTTTTTTTGTTAAAAACAAGTTTCCGGGGGGGACACTACCAGCTAAACAGTTGTTTCTAAAAATGTAAAAAAATTCACGGTTATAGAATATACAACGAAATTAAAAGAAAAACTATCACACATAAGTTGGCCCTTCAAGTTTGCGAGTAATAGTCGACCAAACGTTTTTGGGATTAATAAGAATATGTTTACAAGGTTCCACGCTAAAAGTGAGGGGAGGTCGAAAGCCAAACTGTAACATATTGACATTTTAGGTATCGTTAAATAGTTTTTTGGGGGTGTTAATTACGAAAATGACATCAAAATTATTTTAACAGCAGGTTGATATTATTTCTAACAGTAATATTGCCGTAAAAAAAAAACAACAAAAATAATTCACGAGGGTGGCATTTACGATGAAGTGTACCCTAATCAAAAATGGTTGACATACAAGGTTCCACGCTAAAAGTGAGGCGAGCCGAAAGCCAAGCTGTAACATATTGACACTTCAGGTGTCGTTTAATAGGTTTTTGTGGGTGCTAATTACGAAAACGACATTAAAAATATACACCTGCTTAGCTTGATATTATTATATTATTCCTTACAATAAAATTGTCGCAAAAAAAAAAGTCGCGCTCGCTTCGCTCGCGCATTAAACACTTCCATTCTGTTATATTTAGGCCAAACTTTTTAATACATTTGTTTATGATACTAAGTATAGTATTTGGGGATTTTAACATAAACTATGATAATATGCTTGTAGAATTAAGAAGCCAGCTGCATATTTGAACCATGCTGCTACGGAACCCTACAATGCGCGTGGCCCGACACGCTCTTGGCCGGTTTTTTTAAATAGATAGAGTAATTCAAGAGGAAGGTTTATATGTATAATACATGCAGAATATAGTAGAGAAACATCGATAATTTTAGAGGTTTCTAATGTGATGTCGCAAAAACCACTTTTTTGATGTCGGATATAACAGTTTTTTTTGCGCTTACGAAAAAAAATTCGAACTAATGAGCAAATAACCCATTTTTCAAATACCAAAATTCTACTTCAGTGGCTATTCTGTGATCCAGTAAAGTAATTTTTTTAATCAAATGATCCATAAAAAGTATGTAAAAAGTGAATAAAATACTGACCAAAATGTATGGCGCAATAAAGAGTAGCTGATTTGATAATTCAGTGACACTTAAGACAAGTGAGAGTATTACATATTACCTTTTTCACAAAGCTTAATACTGGCAGTATAGAATGACAGCAAAGAGTTTTTATGCCTAACAAAATTATTATTTCTGACAAAAAACTTGATTTTCAGTGAAAGTAAATTAATTCTTTTACTTTTTTCATAAAACAAATCTTATTTTTAGAGAATTTGAATCTTATTTTTTGAGAATTTGAACTATTTAATAATTTCTGCAGGAGTAACTGGCATTTTAATTGCTTAGCCTTTGCCTCATAATTGTGGAAAAAAATTTACCCGCCATATATTTTTGCCACACTTTTGAAATTATTTGTTTCATGAAATAATTTTTGTGTTGTTCAATGTATCAACATTATACTTACATAAAAATTGATTAACGAATTATCCTTAATGTTTTGTGATAAAATTTTAGTGCTCATTGTTAAATCGTAAACACGTTTTCAGTTGGAGAACTTTTGATGTACCTATTTACTTATACGATGTAAGTTTTTGACAACATTTTTTTAGTTTCATTTCCTCGGCTACAGTATTGTAAAATGTTGAATAATATGTATTATGTATGTGCCTTAAGTATATCGTTAAAAACTATAAATACATTGTGCATTCAATATAGATCAATGTGCACATTGTTCAATTTTTCAGAGAATTTTGATTGAAAATACTATATTTTAAGAACTTTGGATGTACAGACAGCAGCACGTCAGGTTACCCATTTGCACTACGAAAGCCGGCTCTATTATGAGCGAGATAATGACGACGTCAAGGTTAACATGTATAGCTTGATGTACTGCCGTGTGTACCTATACGATGTAAGTTTTCGACAACATTTTTTTTAGTTTCATTTCCTCGGCTACTGCATTGTAAAACGTTGAACAATATACGTTCCTTAAGTATATCATTATTTTAATAATTATAAATACATTGTGCATTTAATATAGGTCAACATAGCTTTTTACAGCATGTAATTTAAATGAATGTTAACAGATTTAAAATGCCGGGATAGGCGGTTGCGGCTCCAGCGGTACCGGCCGGCGGCGGGCCAGTGCGCAGTGGCGCGTGCCTGTAAAAAAAGCGTTGAAGGCTGCGCTATGCCCTACTACAGCACTTTAAGATTAGCAGCGATTGCATGCGTTTATCTGAGCTCTCTAGCGAGAAAATAAAGAACTTAATAAAACGTGCTTTTCAGCGCCACAACGTAATCCGTATAAAAACGTTACGAAAAATTAAAAAAATATCTTTAGTCAATGTTAATGTACATTTTTAAACCGAACTTATAGTAAGCTGAGTTAAGTAGATAGGATTAGATTAAAACCTTAAATACTGTATTTCTTTTATTAAGATCTTGGTTTGAATTTTGAGTTAAGGTAATTTAGTATTAGGGCAAGTATTTTTAATTATCGAAAATCGTATTTAAGTTCAAAAAATAACTAAATAGAATAGATATCTTTTGTTGTTGATAATTGTTGATTATCTTTCACATACCAATAATATGACAATTTATTCATAATCATACCTATAGAGGTGTGAGTTCAAACAAGAATTGAGTAAATTTTGTACAGAAATTATAAAGTCATGTCTGGAAGACGTCGTCGTTCGAACATAGGTCGTACAGTGAATGCCAAAAGAGCACGTTCAGCAAGAGATGAAGAATCGTCAACGGAACGTGAGGCTCGCCTCAGCCAGGATAGGGATAGACATCGAATACAAAGTGCCACAGAATCGTCGGTAGAGCTTGAGACTCGCCTCAGCCAGGAAAGGGATAGACATCGAATACAGAGAGCCACGGAATCGTCGGTGGAGCTTGAGGCTCGCCTCAGCCAGGATAGGGATAGACATCGAATACAGAGAGCCAGAGAATCGTCCGCACATAGTGACACCGAACAAAATGGACAACCGAACAGCCATAGATATAACAGTAATTTCTTCGTAATACAATCATTTACTTCGTTAATAAATTCACAGCTGAAAAACTAAAACACCTGCTTAAAAAGTGCTATTGCACGCCTATCATCGAATACAATTATATCGCGGGCTATACACCATTAATCCGCAACGAACAAATACTCAATACGCCACGATCAAACAATGAATGGCGCAAGACCAGATCTTCAATCATTTCGAATCTTGACATCGAATACCATTTCAAACCTTTGAAATTGATATTCGAATTATCTTCTTCGAAATGATCGAATGAGAAAGAAGTTGCGTTATGCCCGATCCTCTGTGAAGGTCTGCATACCACAACTTATTATTGCCATATTATTGCCATTATTTAAACTTATATTCAGCTGCTTTTCTGGTGTTTTAATATATAGCTCCGTCATCTGCTTAATCAGTTCCTTCAATTTATTTTTGTCACTATGTAGTGATGTGGCAAGCTTGGATTTAAAGAATGGACGTGTGGTCTTAATAAACTGTCTAATAAAAATATCATCTGGAATTTTCGCTTTTGTTGCCAATTCTTGTAAGGCATAGAAATATTCAAGAAAATTCTCGTCATTAAGTTGTTGTCGGTTGTAAAATTTTTCTTGGAAATTAATTGAGGATTGAAATTCCTCTAATAGCAAATTCTTCAGGTCGGCAAAGGTCTTGCATTGAGATATAATTGAGTCACAAGTACAAGAAATGTTAAAACTTGGCATTATCTCGGAAAGCCAGAGTTCATATGCTTCTCCTGTCGTACTTGTCAAAAAGCCAGACGGAACATGGAGGTTTTGTGTTGACTATCGACGTCTAAATAAAAAGATTATAACGGATTCGTATCCAATACCAGTGATTGACGACATAATTAATTATCTATCTGGAGCTAAGTATTTCGCTGAGCTGGACCTCAACAGCGGGTACTGGCAATCTGTCATCAGTTCAGGAAAAGAGAAGACCGCATTTATTACAAGTTCCGGTTTATATGAGTTCAATGTGGTACCCTTTGGCTTGCGTACAAGTCAAGCTGTATTTCAACGCATGATGGACAAGATCATAGGCGATATGAGGTATAAGAATGCTATTGTCTATGTGGACAACGTAGTCCTGTATGCTAAGAGTTTTTCAGAATTTTTAGAGGTTTTACAAAAATTATTTGAGCGACTACGGAACGCTAATATCACTCTTAAGCCTTCAAAATGTAAGTTTGCTTTTACAGCGTTATCAATTCTAGGTTATTTTATTTCGGGCAATGGATTTAAACCCGACCCAAGGAAAACCCAAGCCATTAAAGAGGTAAAGCCACCAACCACTTTCAAGGAAATAAAGAAAGTACTTGGTTTATTCTCGTATTATAGAAAATTTGTGGAGAATTTCGCTAAGATTGCACAGCCACTCACTTCTCTACCCACTCACACGTCCCGGCGCGCGAATTTGAGAAACCCCAAACGTCCAAGAGTTGCAAAGATCGCGCACCCCCGCCAAGTGACTGATGGCTTGCGACAAAAAACGTAACAGGTGGCGATCTTCTGGAGTAATTTTAAAACAAAAAATACTAGTAGATAGCTGATAAAATGTCCAATTACACTACAATCACACTCTTTCGTAATATTGAACTAAAAAAATATTAAAAAAGGTCAAACTCCGCGATACTGAACATTTACCTACAATATTTTCTTTTTCCGAGTTTTTGTCAAGAATATTTATGATATTTCACAATCAAACCTATTTTTACGTAAACTAGACTATTTTATCTTTAAAATGGTATCTGTACCATTATCGTACGATCATTCTGTGCATAATAATTAAACAAAAGGAATGACTACTTCTTCCGTTTGCAAAACACGGGTCGAGTTACTTATATTCACAAAGATGGCCGCCAAATAAAGCTTCCCATACATGAATTTGAATTAATTGATGACGCACATTTTTTTGTTTAATTTAACGAGTAGTTATATGTGCATGTAAAGATACCATAATATAAAAATATGCATATTTTAACTATCACAAGTAATTATAAATATGTTTATATTTTACCCGACTGCGTCAAAGGAGGGTAATGTTTTCGAGCGTGTATGAACTATATGTCCATTCATTGCTTTGGGGTATGTATATATATTTATTTATATATACATTTCCAAAATGGCACCCGCATAATAAAAAGAGAGGGGTGGGGGGGGGGGGTTGGAGTTGGTTATTTTTTAATAAAATAATGTATAAACACAACACAATGCAATTATTTTTCTCTTTTATTATCATTTTTATTATCAACCGACTTCAAAAAAGGAGGAGGTTCTCAATTCGACGGTATTTTTTTTTTTTGTATATTTGTTACGCGATTACTCCGGCAACTGTTGTCCGATTTTCAAAATATCTCCTCTTGTTCTACCTCCTCTTCCTCTACCTCCTCTTCCTCTACTTCCTCTTCCTCTACTTGTGGAACTAAAAGAAACATTGTGTTAAGTATTAAATAATATCCTAAGATATTGATTTAAATGACCAAACAAAAATATTTACGGTAACTGCTCCTCTGATGCAGGAACCCTTTCACCTCTTCCTCTACTTGTGGAACTAAAACAATCGTTTTATTTTATTTATAAAAGTTTTACATAATATTCTAAGATATTAATTTAAAAAATAATAATAATTACGGTAATTGCTCCTCTGATTCAGGATCTCTATCTCCTCTTCCTCTGCCTCCTCTTCCTCTACGTCCTCTACTTTGTGGTCTACTACCTCCTCTACATCCTCGTTCTCTGCCCCATGGGACAGAATGGGCATGAGAAATATCATTGTCACTAAAATAACAATAATGTTCTTTCAAAAAGTTGCTTTGTATCATTTATTAATTTCATAATTATTGTGCAGGTACACAGTACACCTCAAAAATAAAAAAAAATGCTGTTAAAGTTAGATTTCTAAAGACCAACACACTAGAGACTGTTGTGCAATTTGTATTAAAAAAACGAATAACCAATTTTGTTATAAGCCATATCACACCAAAATAATAAATTAAATAAAACATAAACTTAATCTTAATCAGTTGGTTTTCCAACACGATGCGATGTGCAAAACAAAATAAAAATTATTACCCTGTTGCTCAAGTCAAAAAGTACAAATGTCACTTTAAACGAAGCTATGAAAAATCTTATTAAAATATTATCTTATTAAAATTTTATTAATTTATGATTTAAAAAACTAAAAAATCCACAAGCAAAACAAACAGTTAGTTAAGAAAATACCACAGGCAAACCAAAAAAGTGAATTAATTATATGATTAAAATTAATCATATAATTACAAACATTTTATATAGAAAAATTAAAACGACCGTAACTTAATCGAAAAGTGAGTAAATAAGCACAGGCAATCCAAAACAGCGAATTAATTGATTAATTAATTAAGTATATGATTATAAACATTATATTTAAAAACGAAAACATTCACAGGCAGTTAAAAAAGTTAGTAAAAGTTAACAACAAACACCGAATCTCATATTTAATATCACTTACGAAAATCGAGTCTGTGGGAAGCTTTATTATCCCAAACGTTCAAACGTCCGTGGGAACTCGCGTGCCCAGCGCTAAAATTTCGATGAATACAATTATTTAAAATCCCATCTCTCACCTAATACGACATATTTATATTGTAAAAGGGTTTGTATATGTTACCAACAAATCATTATCTATATTTATAATAATATTTCAAAGCTATGCACAACTACAAATTTCAAAGACATATGAAAAAAAAACGGTTAAAACGATTCGACGCTACCATTATTTTACATGTCGATAAAATGAGTTGTTTTGCTATGAAACTTTAATATTTTATAACCTAATCACGGTAAATATCATAAAGTTCATTTTTATATATAACAATCCAGAAATAAATAAATAAAGCCACAGTAATTACCTCATTTCAACGGAGCTCCGGCGGTTCAACACAAACAAAACACAAAACGCACAATGACAGTCGAATTTTTTTTTTTTCGATGTCATTTAGTGTTGCCATTATATTTTTTTGTTTTCTAAGAGATACGTAATATCATTGGCTATAGAACGATTAAGTTTCAAAACGAATCTAAACTGTATTTTATTTGTGGTAAGGTTTTAAATCAGTTAACTCCTCACTGGGAACTCGGGTTCCCGGGACGTTTGGAGCTACTTTTTTTCTGGGAACCTGAGGTCCCAGGACGTGTGAATGGCTACTAAAGAAAAAATACAAGTTTATTTGGCAGGAGCAACAACAGCAGGCATTTGAACTTCTAAAGGACAAGCTGTGTAATCCACCTATTTTATCTTATTTCAGCAGTGATCCCAAGGTGACCACCCGGTTATACATTGATGCCTCTGATTTGGCATTAGGTGCATATTTGGCTCAAGGATATGATGTTATGAGACCGATAGCCTATGCATCACGAAGACTTTCAGACCCTGAAACCCGTTATACAACCACTGAGAAGGAATGTCTGGGTTTGATCTGGGCCTTGAATTATTTTCGTCAATATTTATTTGGTCTTCGATTCCAGGTTGTCACTGATCATAAAGCATTATGTTGGTTAACCACAAAAAAGGATACTACTAGTAGACTGGCCAGATGGGCATTAGCCATCCAGGAATGGGATTTCGAAGTTGTACACTGTCCGGGACGTGAAAATATGGTGACAGATTTCTTAAGCCGAAATCCATTGGAAAAGGAAAGATCTATCACTTCAGAGGTTCAGGCTGTCCCTGAGGATTTAGAAAATTTTCCATGCGATGTATCCATGCATGTGAACGCTCAAAAAAGTGATGAATTTTGCATTAATATTAGAGCTAAAATAAATAATGGTAATAGCTCTTCCTATAAATCATATATTATGATTAATAATCTTATTTACAGAGTGGATAAATGCCATGGTCAAGATAGGAAAAGACTTGTATTGGCACGTGAATTATTTTCAGATGTGATGGAAAGATTGCATGATGACCCATATTTAGGAGGTCACTTAGGCCTCACAAAAACATTTGAAAAATTCAAAAATAAATATTTCATGTCTGGAGCTTTGAAAAGTATAGAGAGGTATGTAAAATCTTGTTTAATTTGTCAAGAGCGGGCAACTACGAAAACAAGAATGGAACTTCACCCTATTGAAGTGAAAAATATTTTAGAAAGAGTGGGAGTGGATATTCTGGGTCCGTTCAAAAGATCCTATAGTGGTAATGAGTATATAATTGTGGCAGTTGAGTTCCTGTCTAAATATGCTATCTGTAAAGCAGTACCAAGAGTGAATGCTGATGTGATATGCAATTTTCTTATTGAGGAAATTTTTTGCAGATTAGGAGCAGTTCAGACGATATTAACTGACAGAGGAACTGTCTTTACCGCTCATGCTGTGAAGGAAACGGTGGAATCTTTTGGTGCTAAATTAACCCATACTACTTCTTTTCACCCACAGACCAATGGGTTAGTGGAACGCTTCAACAGGACTATCACTGACATGTTAGCAAAGTATTGTTCACCAAATCAACGTGACTGGTGTGCGGTTGTTCCATTGGTGGTACACGCTTACAATACGAGCAAGCAGAGCTCCACTGGCATGTCACCCTATCTCTTATTACATGCAAGAGAAGATTCTACGCAAGAAGAAAGAACTTTGAGTATAAATTGCACTGGATTGTTGGGAAATATGTCTCAAAGGCAAGAATTCTCTAAGATGCTTATTCGTAAAGCTGTAAATAATATAAAGAAGGCACAAGTGAGGCAAATAAGGAACTACAACAAAAGGATTAAACCAATTTTATTTAATGAAGGGGACAAAGTATTAATTTTTGTACCAAGGAGAGTTACAGGAAGATCTGTCAAATTAATGCGGTTCTTCCAGGGTCCTTTTCGTGTCGTCAGAAGAATTTCAAGATATTCTTATGTGGTGAAGAGATTCTCATCGACACTTCAATTTGTGGTCCATTCTAATCGTATGAAACGATTGATCTTGAGACAATGACGCATGTTTTTTTCTTCATGTTTTTGTTCTGCGTTGTGTAGAATTTTTTTTCCATTATATTGTGTTAATATTCTTTTATGTTTCAGATCTTGATTAATATTATGCTATGTAAGTTTTGTTGTGATAAAGAAAGATGTCACAGACTCCATATTTCGGTTTATGGTAATGTTTTTCTTTTTTCATTGGGGTTTGTGATTGATTCGTTCATCAATCTTTTTGGCATAAAAGGGGCGGTGTACGCCAATGCCAATTAATTTACCTTTGCCTAAATTAAAAAAAAAATAAAATGGTTATTTGTTGATGGCATTCTATACGTCAGTCATGTCACTGTCATGTCATAGCAAAAATTTTCTTTGTATAATTTTTTCTAAATTTTGTTTAAAAAAAACTATCATTTTTAGAAAGGTAATGTTAATAAAAAACATCCCTGGGCTGTTAGTTAGTTTTTTTTAATGTGATAAATATTAAAGTTTGTGTGTTCTGTTCGTAGTGAAATGAAGACGACCATGGATTGTGAATGGAAGAATGCGGGAAGTCTCCGGCTCGGTTCTGCCTTCGCTTATGTTGGCGAATATGATGGGCGTCCGAAGCTGAGCATCCCAACCTCTTCCATCGTTAGCTGAGGCCCGCGCCGTGCAGCAGCAAGTTATAAGCCGTATCAAAACGCTGGTGCTACGCCGCGAGTTTCAAGCCTTTATTTGTACGGAGTGCTACATATCAGGTGCAGGAGTTTCAATAGAAGGACCATGGAAAGGGGAGAGTGACATGGTTTATGTCCCCTCTCAATGGCCCTCCTTTGTTATTGGCCTCTTTTCATTAATTTTTCTTTTCAGCGAGGTCCGCATGGGAAAAACTCCCTTTTTCCAATTAAGGAGGGGAGGAGGGTTTATGTTGGCCCTCACACTCAGTGGTCCTCCGCCTCTGAGGCCATAACATGGGCACTCCGACAAAATATGCATGTGAGGGTGAGGTCAATGCAATTTTGTGCACTCACATGTTATATCTTTTGGGCATACTGTGATAAGGGCATTATGGTACAAGGACGTTTCGGTAATAAAGGGACGTTATGGTAATATATGGAGACATTATGGTAATATGGGGCATTATGGGAATGCAAGTATAGGTGCAATGTAAGGACATGCACATGCATATAAATATTTTCCCAGTTTCACTAATGATCTGTTTTCAGATTTTTGTTATTGTGTTCTGATCTGTTTTATTTGTTTTTCATGTCATATGGACTTCGAGCAACGACGCTGAAGACACCCGTAGCTTCGAAGTTAGGCGCGTGTGTTAAAGTGCGGTTTTGAAATTTTTTAAGTCCGCGTCTTTGACTTGGGGTCAGGGTCCACCACCACCTGGTGACCTTCGGCTTCATGTTCATAAAGCCAGTACCCGGCGCCTCCACCACTTGCAAGGTGTCTTTTAGGGGGCAGTAATAAAACATCAGCTGGATTCTTCGTGAAGCTTGATTATAATTAATAACAGTAATTTCTTCGTAATACAATCATTTACTTCGTTAATAAATTCACAGCTGAAAAACTAAAACACCTGCTTAAAAAGTGCTATTGCACGCCTATCATCGAATACAATTATATCGCGGGCTATACACCATTAATCCGCAACGAACAAATACTCAATACGCCACGATCAAACAATGAATGGTGCAAGACCAGATCTTCAATCATTTCGAATCTTGACATCGAATACCATTTCAAACCTTTGAAATTGATATTCGAATTATCTTCTTCGAAATGATCGAATGAGAAAGAAGTTGCGTTATGCCCGATCCTCTGTGAAGGTCTGCATACCACAGTAATGTGTCAATATTGCTTGGCATTGAAATTCAAGGACGAATCGAAAGGCATGTGTTGCTTACAAGGAAAAGTAAAATTAGAAGAAATACTTCCTCCACCTGAACCACTTCACTCTCTCCTTACGGGTGATTATCCGAAATCCAAACAATTCATGCGCAATATACGCCGTTATAACAACGCATTTCAAATGACCTCTTTTAAGAGTAAGCAAGTCGTTGAGCGTGGTTTTATGCCTACATTTAAAATTCAAGGGCAAGTGTATCACTTAGCTGGGAGCTTGCTACCACTTCGACCTGGTCACAAATTTCTGCAAATTTATTTTATTGCAGATCCAGATACACAAGCATCAACGCGGTGTTCAAGTGTCGCTCAGCCAATTGATAGAGATTTGATGAGATCTCTCCAAGATATGTTACATTCTCATAACTGCTACATACAGTCTTTTAAAACTGCGATTGAGAGTGTTCCAGCAGATACTCCTGACTTTAATGTCGTAATCCATGCAAATAAAGCTCCTGTTGGAGAACACAGAGGACGATATAATGCGCCTTCCACGAGTGAAGTAGCAGTGGTGATAGCTGGACAGCAATTTGACAAAAGAGATATTGTGTTACATAGCCGTGATGATAATTTGCAAAAAATTTCAGAGTTACACAGATCTTATGACAGCTTACAATATCCTTTGATGCTATGTCGTGGAGAAGATGGTTATGCTATTAATGTTTCTCAAATTGACCCAATCAGTGGTGCACCTCTGCGTAAAACAGTGTCATGTATGAACTACTATTGCTACCGTATAATGATAAGACGAAATAATTTCAACCCTTTGCTTAGATATGGAATGTTGACAAACCGATACTTGGTCGATCAATATGCGAAAATTGAATCTGAGAGATTGGCCTACATCCGTAATAATCAAACTAAATTGAGAGCAGAAAATTACGTTCACCTTCAGGATGCTTTACAGGCGAATGAACACAGCAACGGCATTGGGCAGTTGGTTATACTACCTTCTTCATTCACAGGTGGACCTCGATATTTACATGAAAAATCGCAGGACGCAATGACTTACGTCAGACATTACGGTAAACCTGATTTATTTATAACTGCAACATGTAACCCAAATTGGCCAGAAATCAAAGAAAATATTAATAGCAATTTAACTCCACAAGACAGATACGACATAATTAACAGAGTCTTCCATTTAAAAGTACAGAAACTCCTGCACCTCATTAACAAGTTTCATATATTCGGTCCACCGCGCTGTCATATGTACACTATAGAATGGCAGAAACGTGGTTTGCCACATGTACATCTGCTGGTGTTGTTAGTGAACAAAATTAGACCAAATCAAATTGACAGCGTTATTTCAGCTGAATTACCGGTTAAAGAAGAAGATCCTGCCCTGTTCGAAATTGTAAAGAAACACATGATACACGGCCCTTGCGGAACTTTAAACACTAATTCTCCATGTATGCGAGATTCCAAATGCGGTAAAAAATTTCCGAAGTCTTTCCAAACTCAAACATCTACTAGCGATGACGGATATCCCAAATATCGTCGACGATCGCCAGAACAGGGTGGGCAAAGTGCCACCGTCCAAAACCATGATATTGATAACCGATGGATCGTTCCCTATAATCCGCTCCTTTTGAAAATTTTTGATGCCCACATCAACGTAGAGTTGTGCAGTTCAATAAAATCTATCCAATATGTTACTAAATACATTAATAAAGGTAGCGATCAAGCTACTTTCAGCATACAATCACCAAATGAAGTGGAAACATATCAGTCTGGACGTTACATCTGCAGCTCTGAAGCAGTATGGAGGATTTTATCATTCGAAGTGCACGACCGGGCTCCCACTATTGTCCACCTTGCAGTTCATTTAGAAAATGGACAAAGAGTATATTTCACTGAGAACAATATACAAGAAGTTGTTAATAACCCGCGGGACACAACATTAACAGCATTCTTCAAGTTATGTACTCAAGATGATTTCGCAAAAACACTGACATATGACAGAGTTCCAAGTTACTATACATGGAACCAGAGTTCTAAAACCTTTCAACGGCGAAAACAAGGTACTGCGATCGATGATTTCCCCGGAGTAAAAAAAACGGATGCTCTTGGCAGAGTTTACGTGATTCATCCCAACAACAGCGAATGCTTTTATCTGAGAATTTTACTGCATGTTGTAAAAGGCCCGACATCCTTTGCACACCTGAGAACTGTACAAGGTGTTATTTACAATACTTATCAAACAGCATGCAAAGCTATGGGGCTCTTGGAAGACGATTCTCACTGGGAAAACACATTATCAGAAGCAGCTATTTGCAGTTCAGCTACATCATTAAGATATTTATTTGCCATCATAGTAGCGTTTTGTCAAGTAACTGATTCTGTTACTCTATGGACTAAATTTCAAGAAAATTTGATATTCTGATTCGGAGACGGCGAGAATTAGTTTCAGATGATGTACAATATGATTAAAACATATTTGACGAAGCATTATTTGAAATGAACAAAGTAGTGCAATTACTTTCGGGTAAATCGATCAAGGATTTTGGGCTGCCGATGCCAGATAATACTACTAACTAAGATTTAACGAATAGTGCCGAATACACAAGAGAAACATCATACGATCAATCAAGACTTTTACAAAATATAGCTCAAGATGAGCCACGATTGAACATCGATCAGAAAAAAGTACTCACTACATTACTATCATCAATTGATAACAATGAAGGAAAAATACTTTTCCTTGATGCCCCAGGAGGTACAGAAAAAACATTTTTAATCAATTTGCTTTTAACAAAAGTGAGATCTACCGGAAAAATTGCATTAGCTGTCGCGTCATCCGGCATTGCCGCTACGCTTTTAGAAGGAGGCCGAACCGCACACTCTACATTCAAGCTCCCGCTGAAAATCGCCACCTATGATAATAACAGCGTCTGTAGTGTTTCCAAACAGAGCAATACAGGAAAATTGATGCGTGACTGCTCATTAATAGTCTGGAACGAAGCCACAATGTCAAACAAGACGTCTGTGGAAGCACTGGATAGGACAATGCGTGATTTGCGCAACAAAAATTCACCTATGGGTGGATGTACAATTCTGTTCTCAGGAGACTTTCGTCAAATCCTACCAGTTGTGACTCGAGGAACACGTGCTGACAAAATAAATGCGTCCCTAAAAAGATTCAACCTTTGGCCATACGTCAATAAATTAGAGCTTAAAACTAACATGAGGGTTTCATTGTCTTCACGTGAGAACAGGCTTTTTTCAGAGATGCTGCTTAAAGTTGGCAATGGAGAGTTAACACAAAGTGATGGAAGGATTAACCTAGAAAACCTTTGTGTTTTGATAGACAACATCCAAGAGTTGGTCAACTATGTATATCCCGACATTGATAACATAAGTTGCAAGACTATATGTTGGTTTAAAGAAAGAGCGATTCTGTCACCAACTAACGAACAAGTAGGTAACGTAAATAACTTGATTCTTTCAAAGATTGACGCACCGACGCAAATATACTACTCGGTCGATACTGTTCTTGACTTGGAAGAAGCTGTTCATTTTCCTACAGAATTTCTTAATTCTTTGAACCCGTCTGGACTCCCTCCTCATAAAATGGTGTTGAAAGTAGGTTGTCCTGTTATTTTATTAAGAAACCTGAATCCACCTAAACTCTGCAATGGCACACGTTTGCTGGTAAAATCTTTAAAAACTTTTATAATAGAGTGCACAATACTCACCGGATGTGGTACAGGAGAAGATGTATTGATTCCCCGAATCCCTCTGATACCATCGGATTTACCGTTCCAATTTAAACGCCTACAATTTCCGATAAAGATATCTTTTGTTATGACCATTAATAAATCTCAGGGTCAAACTTTCAACGTTGCAGGCTTAGATTTGAGCGTTGATTGTTTTTCACATGGCCAATTATATGTCGCTCTTTCAAGAGTAACATCTAAAGAAAAAATGTTTGTTTTGTCTAATGACAAATAAGCGGCGAACGTAGTATATAAAGACATTTTGTAGTGTATTTAGTTAAACCTGTTCTGTTTTTCTTATAAACATGTAACAATGAAACATTTCTTTTTTAACCAACTTCCAAAAAGGAGGGGTTCTATGTTCGACTGTATGTATCTTTTCTTTTTTTTATGTATGTTCACCGATTTCTCCGCCATTTGTGGAACGATTTTCAAAATTTTTTATTTGTTCGAAAGAGTTTTACACTCCAGAGGTGGTCCCATTGTCACCATGTCGAGATCTGATGATGGAATCTCATGGAATTCGAGGAAAACCCTTGACTTAAATAGGCACTTACAATGTTTACAATGTTCTTTGTATTATTTACACTAAAAATGGAAAAATAAAAGAAGTTTTTAAGAAAAAAAAAAAACCCACTTCAACTAACCGAAAAATAAAGACAAAATCATTTAATGTCTTACTTAGTACCTACTGATCTGTTTGAAGTCGGTGTCAAGCAAAATAAGCTTGATTAGGCCGCCTTCGCTCCGACTTCAAACAGATCAATAAGTACTACGTAGGACATTGAACGATTTTGTCTTTATTTTTTGGTTTGTTGAAGTCGGTTTAATTTTTTTTCTTAAAAATTTTATTTATCGCTTCCCACTGTCTGTCTCTCTGTCCCTATGTATGCTTAGATCTTTAAAACTAAGCAATGGATTTTAATGCCGTTTTTTAATAGATAGAGTGATTCAATAGGAGTAGGGATAGACAGACAGACAGCGGGAAGCGACTTTGTTTTATATTATGTACTTAGGCCTGAGTTCACCAACTTTAACTTAATCATTGATTACTTAACCGCCCCGTTAACATTTAACAGTTGTTTAACCAAACCGCGTTTTTTTAATGTTCACCATCCATTTCTAACCAACGGTTAGCTAAACAAACGTTTTTGAATGAATAGGTCGTAAATGATTGAATGGTTTAGTATTATTGTGTAAAGATGGTTATGTACCTGCATAAGTTTGCTTTTACGCGACTGACATCCAAAAATCGCAGCGTAACAATATAATACTACGAAATGAAATGCCGACTATTGTTAACGTAATGTACGTGCTTGAATGTCTTTATTATTTAGAATGCTTTTTCTACTCGTCTGTTACGTCAATTTCATTGTTTATGTACCTATTGTTGATTTTATTTTCGTTGAAAATAAAAATATGGAAGATAAACGAAAACGAACAACAAATTTCACTCAAGATGAGAAAGCATTACTTACGGAACTTGTAGTAAAGTACAAGGAACTAATAGAAAATAAAAAATCAGACGCTACAACCAATGCCGAAAAAGCAAGTGGTTGGAAGCGTCTTACCCAAGAATTTAACGCTCACGGTTCATACTGTGGACGTACTCCCGAAAGTTTAAAGACTTGCTGGGAGAATATTAAACGCCAATCAAAGAAACGATCTGCGACTCGCAAACGGGAGCTATTTAAGACTGGTAAGTAGAACATTTTGTATAGGTTACCGAAAATGTGCTAAATTTCTGAATTCTATAGAATTCCTAGTAAATGTATGTACTTAATGTAAAATACGCCGCCGTGGCGACAATCTCAATTTAGCTTTAGGACTAACGGAGCTCCTCGGTGGAACCTAACAGAACCTACATCATACTTATCTCATTTGGATTTACCACAGTGAGTTTTATTTCCCTTTATTTCATACATTTCCTAGGAATTGTATACAATTATGGATTACATACATTTCCGTTGACATATACACTATAAAATAAATATTTCTTCGCCTGTAGTTTTTCTGTGATTCTTTATTTATTATTTTTAGGCGGCGGAAGACCACCTCCACCTCCTCCAAGTACTGGGGCGGACCGTATAGTTGAAGATATATTGGGGCCCGCTTTGGAAGGATTAGAAAATCAGTATGACAGTGACGCTTTACTACCTAGTTCACACTGAAAGTTTTGCGTTGCTGGCCGCCCATAAATGTTTGAATTTCGAATGTTATATTTTTTTAAAACATGAAATCTCATTAGTTGATGAAAATAAATTTTGGCGGGATATCGCTTGTCAATTGTTTTTTATCTCAAGTTGAAGTTCATTGTCCGTAGCAAAAATGGAACTAACACGAAAAGATTTTAGGGCGATGATTTTTTACTATTTTAAAAGTTCGCTTTCTCTGCAAGATTGCAATGCTCGTCTTCAAAATGCTTTTGGGAGGGAAGCACCACATTTGAGCACTGTAAGGCGTTGGTATGCCGAATTTCATCGCGGCCGTGTTTCTCTCCATGATGAAATTCGTGAAGGTCGACCCTCAACTGCGATCACGGAGGAAAATGTGGCTACCGTCAGAAGACTTATTGAAGAAAATCGGCGTATCACTTATAAGGAGATTTGAGGACATTTGGGGATTGGTATGAGCCAAATTCAGAAAATTTTACATGAATATTTAAAAGTTACGAAACTTTGTTGTCGGTGGTTTCCTCACGATCTCACTCCAGAACAAAAACGGTATCGAGTAGATTGATGTAAAGAAATGCTATTAAAGTACAATCACGGATATTCTAATGCTGTGTATGATATTATGTCAGGAGATGAAACATGGATATATTGTTATATTCCAGAAAGAAAGCAACAGTCTTCTGTGTGGGTGTTTGAAGGCAAACCAACAAAATTGAGGCAGGCGAGAAGCGTGGGCAAACAAATGATTGCATTTTTTTTCTCCAAGACGAGTCTTGTCTGCACGATCCCACTTGAGCAACAAAAGACCATTAATGCTGAGTGGTACACCACTATTTGTTTGCCCAATGTCTTAGAAAAAGTAAGGGAAAAAAGTCGCATCTTCTTCCACCATGACAATGCTTTGGCGCACACCGCGAACGAAACAAAGACATTTTTGGCTTCTGAAAACATAGAGCTCGTGACCCATCCCGCACACAGTCCAGACCTAGCACCGTACGATTTCTTCATTTTCCCAAAAATCAAAGATTTAATGAGAGGTTCGACATTTACGGGGCCAGAAGAGGTAGTGATTGTTTTCAACCAGCACGTAGAAAACATACCCTCAGACCAATGGTCCTCGTGTTTCCAAAAATGGTTTGAACGGATGAAAAAGTGTTTAAAATGTAACGGAGAATACTTTGAAAAGCAGTAAATATATGTCGGCGCTTCTTAATTTTAAGATTAGTTAAGATTTAATTTGATAATTTAAAGTCATATTTCGGCATTTGTAATAATTAAAAAAAAGAAAAAAAAAAGAAAGTTGCTTTATGGACGAGAGTTGGATACCACGCCATCTCTTGTGTAACTCTGGTACTTGTCAGTGTGAGACCAAACCGAACGATGTTAACGAACGATGTGAAGTTGTTTAGCAAACGAGTTTCTACAACGTGATTGGTGCACAAGGGCGACCAATCAGCGTTGGTTGTAGTAGTGGGGAATTCGGTTCGACTTCAAGTGGGGCTCAAGTAATGGGCAGTCAGTTGTTGTTTGAGCTCGGTCGGTCTCGCACGTCACTAACCAGTGGAACGCTCCGCCCGCAAAGCAATACGATTGTGTTTAAAATAAAAAGTGTTAAGTACTAAAATAATAAGTGAACTTTTAAAATAATAAGTTAACCTTTTTTTTAAATAATAAGTGAACGTAAAAATTAAAATTGTCGAACGATAGAAGTGACTCTCATTTCGCCTTCCTTGCCCGCTAACTCACGCCGGAAATAGCAGTATGTCTGATATGGATGGAAGTCTACCTACATATAATATTATACAAATAAATTGTTTTATTTATGAGTTACGCAAAACTTTCAGTTTGGCCCACGTAGATGTAAGTACTTACCCACTGAGAAACTTTAGTAAATTATACTGTATCTCAAGATTTAGGTCCTTACTACTTCTAATACTGGCTCTTAATAAATAAATTATTGCATTTTCAGGATAAAGAAAAAGGTGCTACAAATTCAAACACAGATGATTACACCCAAGGCTCCAGCACTGAGATATGCTCAGAAAATGTACTCACTGAAATTGTTGTAGTTGAGAGTGACCCTTTGACTTTCCCCTTAACTGGAATAACCTTACAGAATAAGGTTTGAAACATAATTAATGTTGTTGTCTGTTTTATTTACTTATGAATATTACAAAAATTTGTTAAATATAAATTTCCTTAAATTCCAGAAACAAGAATATGAACAACCTAGCTCATCAGTAAAAACAAATACTTCTCAACCCCAACTTCAAGTCAATGAAGAGAATGTAAGTTTTTTAATGTAGCTCGACATGTGGTTTTAATGCACTTGACGATGACCTGAGTGTTTCAGTGGTCAACATAAGAGGCTTACCATAGAAGAGGTCCCGGGTTCGATTCCCGGCCGGGCAGTAATTGAAACGATGAGTTCTAATTTCTGTGACAAGTTTAGGTGTTACTATATTTAATATGTATGTATGTACTAAGGGTGAAGCCGGGGCGGGTCACTGGTATTTTTATATGACTGTTATTTTTTACAGGACAATAATTTTAAATGGGAGGGCTGGACACCAAATTCTTTGAAAAGACCAGTATCAGAAGTATTAAGAACAGGAAATACTTCAAAAGATAATAAGGAAAACAATTCATGGGTGAAAAGAAGAAGACCTGACCAGCAAAATTTGAGCGACCAACTCATCCAAGAAAAAATTAATTTGGTCAAAACATTGATAGAAAACGCACAAAAGGAGTCTGCAAAAAGGATAATGATTTTGGACGAACAATTAAAACAGGAAAAGATAAAAACACAAAAACTGTTATAAAATGTAATTGTATTTTACTAGGGAACAGATGAAAGAAATAAAACAAACTTAATTAAATACTCATTGCTTTTATTATCTATTCACTACTATGAATTGGTTATTATGAATTTTGTAATGTTTTAAAATAATTATTAATTAGCCTTCTCCTCGCGGGGTTAATATCTCTCGCTTCTGTACTATTACCATGTTCACGAGACCGCTGCTGCCTTATCCTGCCTTGTTCTATTATAGACTCCCATGGAGCAGGTAGTTCTAAATCAGGGTCGTCAGGAGGGCACTCTTCTCCTTGGATTGGAGAATATTGTGCAGAATAGCTGTAGCTACAATTATAGGTAGGCAGTTTTTCAAATGAATATGAATTCCCAGTGCAAGTACTGAAAACCGTCTCTTCCATATCCCAAACAACCTTTCAATTGGATTCCGAGTTCTTATCTGGGATTCATTGTATAATGTCTCTTCAGCAGTCTGAATCTGATCAAGGGGCATCATCAAGTAACTTCTGTTCATATAGCCACTATCTGCTACAAGAATTGAGTCGTTGTATGTGCCCAACTCGAACATTGCATTTTTACGAGATGCACTAAAAATGCGTTCATCATGAGTGCTACCCGGCCACCTAGCTACAAGATCAGAGATTATAAGCTTAGCATTGCATATAGCCTGAACGTTTATGGACATATAGCCTTTTCTGTTTCGAAAAGTTTCGGCATGATTACCTCCAGGTGAAATAATTTTGATATGGGTACAGTCCAATGCTCCTATTACTTTGGGAAATTTGGCTATTTTATAAAAGTCCATCTGAGTTTCACGGATTTCTTCTAGGGTTTCAGGAAACCTTATGAAGTCCTTATTTAGAGAGGCAATTGCAGCAGTCACCCGATGGATCACTCTATTCGCCGTGGGTCTGCTAACACCAGCAAAGTCTCCCATAGTCAGCTGGTAACTCCCTGTGGCATAGTACCTCAAAGTAAGAAGCAGCTGATTTATGGGTGACAGAGAATTGTTCCTGAAAATAAGCATATAATATACATAAGTATGTATTATACAAGTATACATAGTAACTGCCTACTTATATTTAGAACACTTTTTTATCATTTATCAAGTATTCGCTACCTATAGGTAAAATACATAAATATAACCTCAAATTATCTCATTGAATAACTACACGTAAGTATAGAAACACGCTTATTTACGTATAAAATGTACATACCTGTGGCTTGGATATTCCAACTTCCTTTCAATTAAATCAAGTAATTCCAAGGCACTATGTTTGTATAAACGAAATCTTGTACCAAAAGCTTTCTCGTCATATTCCTCGAAATAATTGCGCCGTATTTGAAATAAACGGGGTCCGCGTAAAATTCGCTCAATATCTTCGAAATCATCTAACACATTATTTTCTTCAAAGATATAATTCAAAGCGTCTTGCATTTTTATGTTTATTTGCTCAAAACTCAAGAATGACGTTGGGGAGCAACTAACCAATGGTTAAACAACGTTCAATGCATCGTTTAAGTTAAACAGTCGATTAACAGTCTTAATCAATGGTTAGTGCTTGGTGAACAGCAAATTATTGTTAAACAGATGTTTAAGATTTAAACATCTGTTTAAAATTTAAACGTCTGTTGGTGAACACGGGCCTTAGTGTTAAATATGCCGGCGGCGCATGATAAAAAGCTGTGAAAATTGTATACTTATAAAGACATTCTTTAGTATATTTAGTAATTGTATCAATAATTGCAACCGTGCGAAGCCGGGGCAGGTCGCTAGTTTTTTTTAATAATTTAGTCAGTTTAATTACAAACATTGGTAATTATCAATTCTTAGGGTAATTTCAAGTCTAAACTAGTAGTCAGAAGATGGCATTTTCGCTACCCTTTTTCAACAAACCATTTAATCTATTTCATTTTTTTTAATATAGTGCTACTCAGGTTATGTTCAATTTCAAAAATATGCAATAATAATTCAGTATCCCTATTCCTATCTGATTATAGCGACCATTTTGTTAGGGTATGTCACACCCCACCTTGTATGGCATGTTACAAATTTTCACCTGGTATGCCGAGGGTTAATAGGGGTTTGGGAGTGTTAATTACGAAAATGACATCAACATTATACACAATCGCCACGCGACCTACTCTTTAGCACCAGGTAAGAACAAAAAAAACTCGCTTCGTTCGCGCATTAAATACTTCCATTCTGTTTTATTTAGCCCAAAACTAAAGTTATTTCTGAAACCACAAACTCTTTAATACAATTGTTTTTGATACTATAGTATTTGGAGATTTTAACATCGCCGTTTGGTGGTTGGTTAAGAATAACACCACCCTATTTCTTTCTCTGGGTGTTGTAAGAGGCATACAAATGAGACCTGCCTCCCATTAATCCACCCCAGGCAACAGTACCTCAATTTGTTCTGAATCTGACGTGTCGTCCTATGGTCTCATGCGGTGTGGTAGGCTCTGTAAAGGGCCGTCTGGTTCGTGACCAGACCCTCCTACCGAAATCCGACGCCAAACAGCTTGCTGTGTTCCGTCGGCGCATAGGAGTACCAGTGCCTTATAGGCATTTTCTGAGTTAACTCGCTCTATCATCGACCTCATCTATGGTCAAGATTGTTGTGAAGAATAAACCCATCTTATAATAAAAAATAAAAACATCGACTATGACCGTAACGATAGTACACCAGTTTTAAATTAATTTGTATTGTTAACGATTTTTATACAACCTTTTGTGTCCACGCGAGGTGGTTCTTAAACAGTTTATTTTATTTACTTTCCTCGTGGCGCTGGAATTTATAACTCCTTTAGTTACCATCTTTCTTTGTGACCTCATTTTTAGACATTATTAGCGGTTTACTTTAATATGCTCGTAGAATTAAGAAACTACCTGCATATTTGAACCAGGCTGCTACGGAACCCTACAATGCGCGTGGCCCGACACGCTTTTGGCCGGTTTTGTCTTATCTCTGAATCTTTCGGCACTCTGAAATAAAATAACACAGCATTGTTGAGAACCTTTCTCCGCCAAACACAAGAAATCATGGACAACATAGTATTAGATTTACAAGAAATTATTTTAATTAAAAAAACTGGTATAATCCTTACCGTTACGAATTATTTTTATACGATTTAAAGCATGCCGCCATGACATTACGATGACACTTTACGGGATGCCATGCCAGTAGAGTCTGTTCAGTAAGAAAACCGTCGTGAGAATTGAGGGCGCCACTGTATTTATTTGCCGATTTTGTTATGTAGACAACACTGGTACGTCATTATAGCGCGGACAAATCATCTTGATATTTTGGAACGATATTCGAAAAAAAAAAGACGTCACACACTCAAAGGCCCACAGCAAGGTTTTCCCTTGTGTCGTGGGTCCCTTGGGACACACACAAATAGACGGAAACAAACATCCACGTCCCGAGAACAAACAACTGCTTTTTACACAAATGTTTGCCCGGCTGGGTATCGAACCCAGGACCCGCCGAACAAGAAGCAAGTTAAAGTTTAACCGTATAAAGTTTATATTTTAGTGGATAAATTACCATACCCCTAAACAATTGCTGATATAAATTGCAAACTATTCACAAACACTCCTTACTTTAAAGAGGTCAAATGCCAGTCGTACTGCAGCCGTTTTGCCATTTGGTAGTGTTACTTTGGCGATGTTTGTGCATGAGTTACCAATTCCCGTTCGCGTGGACATCGATCTCACTTATTTCCATTCCTTTATATTTATTCACCTAAAATATAACAAGCTTGGTTATGGAAAAAATAACGTAAAAAAAGGTGGCTTACCTCATAAAAAATACTATTAAAAATTACTGGAATTATTTTTTATATCAAAAACCTCCGTTTCCTCAGCTCCCGTCACGGCGAAATTCAAGTTTCCATCACGAGTTACTGCGACGTATAATAATTTTACTGCAATTACTCATAGTGAGCTTGTTGATTTTCAACGTTTGATGATAAAAATTAATAAATCTTTTAAATAAATTTGGTTAACCGTGATGAAAGACGTCACGGATAAATAAATATTGACATGGTTTTAAAAAAAAATGGGAAAAAAAAATTTTATGATTATTTTTCTGGGTACTATTTACGTTCATATGCCTACTAACATAGAGCTCAAACGTTACCTGCCGTAGTGAAATTTTCTTGTTTTGAACATTTCCAAGATAATAGATTACTGCGCTCACGCTTAAACTCATCAAACCGTTTGGGAACAGTAGTAAGAGAATTTTGTTTATATATATGTAAAGAGATTACTAGTTGGCTGTATGGACACGTACTCTCTTTAGTCTGTATCTGTAGTGATTTTGAAGGAGAAATAAAATTAGTCATGGAAAACATTAATGTGTTAAGAAAATTAATAAATTAGAAGAAATACAGAAAGAGTTTAAGAATAAGCTTAAATTATCGTTTCTCTTATTTTCAGGTAATATTTTAGTTATATGGAGTTATTTGTTTAGTTATGTTTGTAAACTTATTTGTAAAAAAAACCTACTCTTTAAAATTAAATTCTCTTATTTTCAGAGCAACAAATAAGTTTTATTCTTAACAAAAATCATCTTATAAAACGATAATTTCGTTTATTCACTATAAAATGGAGAAGTTACGCTTTGAATTTACGGTGATACCAGGAAGTGATGAAAAAACGAACATCATTGGATTAACCACAATAGCTACATGTGATAACAAAATGTATGCAATACCAAACGAATTCCAATCAGTAAGTTTTCATAAAGAAATATTAAAAACCAGTGCCTTTAGTAGAGTGAAGAGCAGTATAACAAAAAGGTACCAGGTAAGAAGAGTGTGGATAACATTAAATAATGAACTCAAAAAAACACATTTAGATGAGGATAATAATTTGATATTCGGGGATATATTTTTAGAAGAGGTAAGTGAAGAACAACCGATTGCTGCACAGGAAAAAGAACCTGAAAATTTAGGAAAGTTAGTTGAAAAATTAATGGAAAGCACCCAGGAAAATCGACCTCAGAGTTTGAAACATATTGCAGAGAGATTTGTGTTAGAGAAATTTACAAGTAGAAATACAAATGCAAATCAATGGATTGATATGTTCGAAAGAGAGTGTGTGCGATTTAACGTAGGAACGGATGAGAAAAAAATTGAAATACTGCGATTGTTCATGGACAAAAGTTGTGCAGATTGGTACAGTTCCATGATTATAAAATTAACAATAAATTCAGAATGGTCCACATGGAAACAGAGATTTTGCGAAACATTTACGAACAAGGGATGGAATCCGGTAACTTATGCATTATTATTTAAATATAAAGAAGGTTCGTTGTTGGATTATGCTATGAGAAAGGAAAAACTTTTATTGGAAATGAGAAGAACAATTGATACAGGTACCTTAGTTGATCTTATTGCAGCTGGTTTACCAGAATTTATAGTAAATAAAATTGATAGAGAAGTTTTGAAAGACACAGTCGATTTATTTAATGAAGTGAGTAAATATGAACACATGGTACATAGAAAGAGCAATCTGCCAAAGAAAAAGTTAATCTCGAAAGCAGATAATAAAACTGAAGAGCACACCCCTTGTAAAATTTGTGAAAAGTTAAACAAAGGTATTCGTTATCACCCAGAGGAAATATGCTGGTTTAAAAGAACAGGAGAAAGTAAGGAATGGAAGAATACTATCAGACATGTAAACAATATGTTGATAGAAACCGAATTGAATGAAACAGAACAAAAAAACTAATAGTTACACCATTAATAAGACTCAAACTAATATTAAACGAAAAATTTGAAATAGATGGAGTTTATGATTCAGGATCAAACGTTTCCCTTATCAACTCAAAATTATTGAAAATAAAAGGAGAAGAAAATAATTGTAATAAAGCAGATTTAATAACTATTAATGGTGTTAAAAAGACAAATGGTTTGACAAATTTAAAAATTCGAATTTTTGAAGAAGAGAAAAATGTTGATGTATATATTATTGATAATAAAAATTTCCAATATGATTTTCTGATTGGACTGGACTTGATAAAAACATTCAGACTAATCCAGAATGAAAACTTAGAAATAAGCCAAAAAAAATATAATGAAGAAGAAGAAAGGAAAAATGTACAGAAAGGAAACAAAAATCAAATAAAGGAATTCAAAATAAATTTTAATGAACATGTAAAGGAAGAAGAATTTGAAATTAAAATGGATCATTTAAATGAATACGAAAGATCAGAGATGAATACATTAATTGACAAATACAAGTCTATATTTGCGAAACATAAATATGACATCGGCACAGTTAATGGTTATGAAGCAAGAATAGACTTATTGGTGGACAAATATTGCAGCAAAAGGCCGTACAGATGTACTTTAGAAGATAAAAAAGAAATAGAAGAACAAATAGCGAAACTACTTGATAATAAACTGATAGAAGAATCCTATAGTCCATTTGCAGCACCCGTTACATTAGCTTTTAAAAAAGAAGATAACAAAAAATCAAGATTGTGTATAGACTTCAGGGATTTGAATAAAATAGTAGTTCCCCAAGCACAACCATTTCCCCTAATTGAAGATTTAGTGATGAAAACAAGAAATTGCAAATATTTTACAACACTGGATATTAATTCAGCATTTTGGTCAATACCATTACGAATAGATGATAGAAAAAAGACAGGTTTTGTGACGCAGGAAGGACATTACCAATGGACTTGCCTTCCTTTTGGATTAAAAACTTCACCGGCAATATTTCAGAGAATTTTAAGCAATATATTAAGGAAATATAAACTAGCTGACTTTGCTGTGAATTACATAGATGATATTTTAATATTTTCAAAGACATTTGCAGAACATTTACAACACTTAACACAATTGCTTGATGCAATAAAAACAGAAGGATTCAGGTTAAAATTTACAAAATGTACATTTGCATCAGACCGAGTAAAATACTTGGGTCACATAATCCAAAATAATACTGTCCAACCTTTAAAGGACAATTTAATATCCATAAGGAATTTTCCAACTCCGAAAACACAGAAGAATGTTAGACAATTCCTGGGGAAAATCAACTTCTATCATGAATACATACCAAGGAGTGCAGTAATACTCGACCCTTTACACAACTTATTAAGGAAAAATCAAAGATTTAACTGGACGAAGGAATGCCAAGAATCTTTTGAGACGATAAAAAATCTACTGTGTTCCCAGCCAGTCTTAGAAATATTTGATCACCAATTACCAATTAATATTTATACAGATGCTTCAATAGAAGGTGTTGGAGCAATTTTAAAACAGATACAACAAGACGGAAAAGAAAAGCCGGTTGCTTATTTTTCAAAAAAACTGAATGAAGCACAAAAAAAGAAGAAAGCAATATATTTGGAATGTTTAGCAATCAGAGAAGCAGTGAGATATTGGCAGTACTGGTTGATGGGTAAATCATTTACAGTATATTCAGATCACAAACCGTTAGAAAACATGAATTTGAAATCGAAAACAGATGAAGAACTGGGAGATTTAACATATTACTTATCACAATATGACTTTGAGATAAAGTATGCACCAGGAAAACAAAATTTAGAAGCAGATTGCCTAAGCAGGAATCCTGTATTGGAAGCAGATGCAAATATAGAAGAACAACTAAAAGTAGTAAACTTGATACGACTAGAAGATATTTTAACAGACCAAAATAAAAATAAAGAAGTACAAGATGATAAAAAAAAATTAATAGAAAAACAGAGAATATTTTGTAAAAGAATCGGAAGAAAAGATAAAATAATTTTAACAGAAGAATTTAGTATTGAACTTATTAAAAAAGTACATGAAGACCTATGTCATATTGGAATTGGACAAATGCAGAGGACTATTGGACCACTCTATACAGCAAAAAATTTGACAAACAATATTAAAAAAGTTTGCACGAGTTGTGAAGTTTGTATAAAAAATAAAACAAGAGGACTCGATAAATACGGATTTATGTCACATTTAGGTCCAGCTTCAAGACCTTTTGAAATAGTTTCCATGGACACAATTGGAGGTTTTGGAGGTTCAAGGTCAACAAAAAAATATCTACTCTTAGAAGATAACCCCGCACACAGCCCCCGGCCGGGCACCTCCAGGCAGTGACGTCAGCTGTATGGAAGGGAGAACGGCTGCTTGGCGGAGCGGCGAGTCGGGCGCTCACTTTCGCTCGCGCGCTCAGACGAGACGGACGTCTTTTAGTGCACAAATTGTTTCCATATTTTCGTTAAAGTTTTTTTGATTAAATTTCAATTAGGTAAAATCGTAGTCTCTTTTTTTTAAAAATTCCCATTTCTTCTGATCCTTAAGATCAGAAGTGGGATCGTCAACGCGCCGCGCTTATTCGCCATCGGTTTACTTTAAATTTTAGTGTAAAATAGTAAAAAAAAAAATTACATAGTGGGTAGATTCTTTGCGCTAGTTTCGTAGACTGTTAAGAATTGTGTTGTCATGTCGGGACGCGCTTCTAGATCTACTCAGCGTGAATCCTCGCATATTAGACTACGTAAAAGACATCATTCTCGCGAACGTCGTAGTAGTTCAAGCAGTTATGACGATACTCAATCGAAACGTCGTAAAATAGTACGTGAGGATCGCCGACGGTCTCCTAGACGCCGCGATAGATCACGTAGTCCGACTGATATACGTAGGCGCCGTGACGGCTCTTACGGGCGCCGCTATAGCCGGCGCCATGATACTCTTAGTCAGGTATTGCTTAAACTGAGTGCACTAGAAGATCGACTACCTAAATCGTCCTCGACGCCCGTGCCGCATCTCTGTGACCAGAGCTACACGCCGCCGCCGCCAGCGTCGCGGCCCGTTTCTGCGGCTACTGAGGTACCGGCGGCTACGTCGGGTATTGAGACGCGTTCTGTTGAGAGTGCGACCGCCACGGACAGGATTGTTGGAGCGCTTTCTTCACTATTTCAAGTAAGATCTAAGCTTTACTATATTTCGAATTTCGATCCTAGTATAAACGATTTCGATGTTTGGTGCGCCGAAGTTGATCGCGGGCGCGAATTAAATCACTGGGACGATCATGAGTGCCTCGGTCGCATTGGTAGTTGTTTGCGGGGTGATGCGAAAACGTGGTTAAATGATTGGGTGACAAATGACCGTTCGTGGTCAAATTTTAAAACTGAATTTCGTTCGTTGTGTCCACGGGATGTTGATATGGCTACTGTGCTGTACGATGTTATGAGCACTAATTCCAATAAATTTACCACGTATGCGGAGTACGCCCGTAAATCTCTGTTGCGATTAAACATTGTTAAGGGGTTGTCAGACGAGTTAAAGACTGCCATTGTTATCCGAGGTATTACTGATCCCCAAGTCAAGGCCGCGACAACTAACGCTAAGCTTCAAACGAAAGATTTAGTTGAATTTCTGTCCGTGTATCTTAAACCAAAAATTGCTTCTACCTTGCCTGCCAACAATCCTGCTCAATCTCAAAAACCCGGTTCGTCTAATTCGCGTAAACGCGATGCATCTAGGTACGACCGTTTAGCGTGTTATTTGTGTGGTGAAATAGGTCACAAAAAGATTCACTGTCCAAACCAACAAAAAGCGAACGAGAGTAGTTCGAGCGCTTAATCAGATCCCAAACCACCCGCGAAACCTGCTTCTGTGCCTGCAAATAACAAACCAATTAAGAGCTGTACTTATTGTAAAAAGAGCGGACATCTCGTCGACCAATGTTTCTTAAAACAACGCGTGGAGTCTAAATCTGTTTCTAAAAATACAAGCAATGTAAATTTTTGCTCCGAGGAGACTACGGTCGAAACAACGTGATGTCCGCCTTAATACAAAAACTACCCGTCGACGTGTTAATAGATTCTGGGTCTGATATATCGCTGATTTCTGAGTCTGTTTTAAAACATCTTGATTTAAATAAACGTCCTACCTACCGTCGAATGCGTGGTATAGGCAGTCAAGACATAGAATCAACGTCATATGTTAATACGATCTTAGAGTTCCCTGAAATATCTTTGGAGGTAGATTTATACGTTGTACCGTCAGAATGCATTCAAACTCCTGTACTGATAGGTACGGACATTTTAAATCGAAGCGGAGTTACTTATATTCGAACTAATGACTGTCAGCGTTTAATTCGAGTTGATCATGTGAATAACCTGTCGACTGTGGAGGTCGATGTGGTAAAAACGCCTTTGGTTGGTGAGGAGAAAGAAAGACTTCTGTCTCTAATAAATGAGTTTTCTGATACTTTTACCACTGGAACAGCGACCTCTACAGTCACCACTGGTAGCATGGAAATAAAACTTAACAGTGACGTGCCCGTGCATTACAGGCCATATAAGCTTTCCGCCGGCGAGAAAGCCCGGGTTCGCGAGATAGTAAATGATTTGTTAAGCAAAGGAATAATTCGTGAGTCGCAGTCAGACTACGCGAGTCCTATCATCCTTGTTAAGAAAAAGAACGGGGAGGATAGGATGTGCGTTGACTATCGCGCGTTGAACGCCGTCACTGTTAAGGAACGTTTTCCATTACCCCTTATCGACGATCACATAGATAGACTAGGGAGTTATAGGTTTTTCACTAGCTTAGACATGGCGTCTGGTTTTCGCCAAGTGCCCATGAAGGACGACGAATCTATTAGCAAAACTGGGTTCGTAACGCCCGAAGGGCACTACGAGTACTTAAAAATGCCATATGGCCTCGCTAATGCTCCCATTGTATATCAAAAAATTATTTCAAAGACCCTAAAGCGGTTTATTGACAGCGGCAAGGTTTTGACTTACATCGATGATGTACTAATTATGTCCAATTCTGTCGAGGAAAGTTTCGAAACACTCCGTGATGTATTAAAAACTCTTTCCGATGCCGGATTTTCTATTAATTTAAGAAAATGTACCTTCCTTGATACAGAGTTAGAATACTTGGGCAGATTGATTGGACATGGTCAGGTACGGCCGAGTCCGAGTAAAACTGATGCACTGATTAAGTCCCCGAAACCAACTAATGTAAGGGAGGTTCGTCAGTTCCTTGGGCTAGCTGGTTATTTCCGTAGATACATCGCTGGTTATGCGTCAAAGACTGCTTGTATCGCTAAGTTGCTAAGGAAAGGCGAACCTTTCATCTGGGGCCCTGATCAGGATGCCGCCCGCGATTATATTATTAAGCGTTTGACAGAGGAACCGGTTTTAGCAATTTTTGACCCCAAATTACCCACTGAATTACATACCGACGCTAGCGCAATAGGTTTCGGTGCTATCTTGATTCAAGAACACGAAGGGAAGCGGAAGCGCGTTGTCGGCTACTATAGTAAGTCCACCCAAGGTGCAGAGGCCCGTTATCATAGCTATGAACTTGAAACCTTAGCTATTGTGCGTGCCTTACAGCATTTCCGTCATTATTTAATTGGAATTAAATTTAAAATTGTAACGGACTGTAATTCGTTAAAATTGACTGAGCGTAAAAGGGACCTATTGCCTCGTGTTGCGCGCTGGTGGGTCTACATGCAAGATTTCGAGTTCACGTTAGAATATCGTAAAGGTTGCCTTATGCAACATGCAGATTTTTTAAGCCGACAGCCTGCTAACGTGTTCCAAATCCGAAATCCGCGAAATTGGGCAAAAATTGCTCAGACAGCTGACTCTGAGACTCAAGACCTAATACAGAAACTGAGAGAAGGCCAATTAGATAGTACTCGATTTATAGTTAAGAATGAGTTGTTGTACTATAAGTATACGCCAACTGGTGAAGATTCCCGTCTCCTCTGCTTTATTCCAAAAGGACAAAGACTCAGTTTGTTGAGGGTCTTCCATGATGATCACGATCACATCGGTATAGACAAAACTACTGACCTAATACTGCGTCACTTTTGGTTTCCTGGGTTGAGGCCCTTTATCAAGAAGTATATCGGTCACTGCATAGTATGCCTTGCTCATAAAAAAGTGCCTCGAGCGCCTAGTCAACCAATCGAATCATGGACGAAACCCGATACTCCCTTTTCGGTGATTCACACTGATGTACTCGGACCTTTAACCGACTCTAATGGCTTCAAGTACATTCTTATTGTCGTTGATTCTTTTTCCAAGTTTTGCCTATTGTACGCACTATACAGGCAAGATACTGACGAACTGAAACGAGTGTTTTCTAACGCGGTTTCTTTGTTTGGCACACCCTCCACCATTGTCTGTGACCGTGGTAGAATGTTTGAAAGTATGTCGTTTCAAAGCTGGGTGTCAGAATTAGGATGATCCATTCATTTCATCACACCCGAAATGCACCGGGAAAATGGACAAGTTGAGCGCTATTGTCGCACTGTACTCAATATGCTCCGTATCGAAGTCAACAACAAGGGGGCTTCCTGGTCCAATGTCCTTTGGAAAGTACAACTAACTTTAAATATTACAAAACATGCAACGACACAAACTTCAGCCTTACAGCTGCTCACTGGAGTTGAAGGCACTACCCCGGTCCTGAGATCTCTGGTGCGGGACGTCGCGCTAGATACGTCTGCCCCAAATCGTGAGACCCTGCTCACACTGAGGAGGCAGCGAGCATCAGAACTCCTCGTTGCTAATCAGCACCGTCAAGATGCTTATGTCAATGAGGGTCGTCGACCCCCACGCACCTTCGCTGTCGGAGATTTTGTCTTCGTTAGCAAGAACGCCCAAAGTACCGGGAAGCTGGACTCCGGCATGCGCGGGCCCTACAAGGTCCTGCGAGCGCTACCACATCACCGCTACGAACTCGAATTGTTGGCGGGGTCGTTTGGTAAAAAGACTCAGACTGCCGCGGAACATATGGTTCAGTGGCGTGGTGAGTGGACCCCAGACGCGTGCGAAGTGTTCTTTGGAAATGGTGAGTTGTTTCTTTGTAAGGTGTTGAGAAATGACTCTAATCTGTTGCTACAAGTTCAATTGCGTTTAGTTGATATCCGATAAGCGATTGAGTCATAGTTCACACATGCTTAACATAGCCCCGACATTGTGGCTACACTATGTATTTCAAAACTGTTATTACTGGAGTCCCGACCAGTGACTGCCAGGAGCCCCGACCAGTGGCTACTAATCTAGTCTTGGAGCCCCGACCAGTGGCTGCCAATGAGTCCTGGAGCCCCGACCAGTGGCTGCCAATAGGTCCTGGAGCCCCGACCAGTGGTTGCCAGATGATGTTATTTTGTCTTTGCTGTTGCTAGTGAGTTGCCTACTGTGGCTGCCTGTATGGATGTGATCACTTGAGTGCACGCTTGTGATTATGTTACTATGGGTAGCTATGGTGCTATGGTACGGTCGAAAATTCATACTATGTCTCACATTGTGTTTTGATTTGTTGTAGATGGTGAACCACCATGTGAAGTACAGCCGGATGGGTGTGAGATGCCAGTAAGCAGTGACCATCATGATCAGGTGGCTGACGAAGCTGATCAGGTGGCTGATGAAGCCGATCAGGTAGCTGACGAGGCCGATCAGCTGTCAGGAACGGCCGTCTTAGAAGATAACCCCGCACACAGCCCCCGGCCGGGCACCTCCAGGCAGTGACGTCAGCTGTATGGAAGGGAGAACGGCTGCTTGGCGGAGCGGCGAGTCGGGCGCTCACTTTCGCTCGCGCGCTCAGACGAGACGGACGTCTTTTAGTGCACAAATTGTTTCCATATTTTCGTTAAAGTTTTTTTGATTAAATTTCAATTAGGTAAAATCGTAGTCTCTTTTTTTTAAAAATTCCCATTTCTTCTGATCCTTAAGATCAGAAGTGGGATCGTCAACGCGCCGCGCTTATTCGCCATCGGTTTACTTTAAATTTTAGTGTAAAATAGTAAAAAAAAAAATTACATAGTGGGTAGATTCTTTGCGCTAGTTTCGTAGACTGTTAAGAATTGTGTTGTCATGTCGGGACGCGCTTCTAGATCTACTCAGCGTGAATCCTCGCATATTAGACTACGTAAAAGACATCATTCTCGCGAACGTCGTAGTAGTTCAAGCAGTTATGACGATACTCAATCGAAACGTCGTAAAATAGTACGTGAGGATCGCCGACGGTCTCCTAGACGCCGCGATAGATCACGTAGTCCGACTGATATACGTAGGCGCCGTGACGGCTCTTACGGGCGCCGCTATAGCCGGCGCCATGATACTCTTAGTCAGGTATTGCTTAAACTGAGTGCACTAGAAGATCGACTACCTAAATCGTCCTCGACGCCCGTGCCGCATCTCTGTGACCAGAGCTACACGCCGCCGCCGCCAGCGTCGCGGCCCGTTTCTGCGGCTACTGAGGTACCGGCGGCTACGTCGGGTATTGAGACGCGTTCTGTTGAGAGTGCGACCGCCACGGACAGGATTGTTGGAGCGCTTTCTTCACTATTTCAAGTAAGATCTAAGCTTTACTATATTTCGAATTTCGATCCTAGTATACACGATTTCGATGTTTGGTGCGCCGAAGTTGATCGCGGGCGCGAATTAAATCACTGGGACGATCATGAGTGCCTCGGTCGCATTGGTAGTTGTTTGCGGGGTGATGCGAAAACGTGGTTAAATGATTGGGTGACAAATGACCGTTCGTGGTCAAATTTTAAAACTGAATTTCGTTCGTTGTGTCCACGGCTGTCAGGAACGGCCGTCTTAGAAGATAACCCCGCACACAGCCCCCGGCCGGGCACCTCCAGGCAGTGACGTCAGCTGTATGGAAGGGAGAACGGCTGCTTGGCGGAGCGGTGAGTCGGGCGCTCACTTTCGCTCGCGCGCTCAGACGAGACGGACGTCTTTTAGTGCACAAATTGTTTCCATATTTTTGTTAAAGTTTTTTTTGATTAAATTTCAATTAGGTAAAATCGTAGTCTCTTTTTTTTAAAAATTCCCATTTCTTCTGATCCTTAAGACTACATTTATTAGTGGATCATTTTACTAGATATGCATATATTTTAACTTCAAAAACTCAGAGTGCGCATGACTTCATAAAATTAATCGAGAAGATAATTGAAACAGAAGATATTGGTGTGCTTCTAACTGATCAATATCCAGGAATAAATTCAAAAGAATTCAAGAAATTTATGAATGATAGACAGATACCTATGATTTTTACAGCAGTTAATGCACCGTTCTCAAATGGCTTAAACGAAAGATTAAACCAAACATTAGTAAATAAGATCAGATGTAAAATTAATGAAAGCGAAAAAAAGAAAACCTGGACATCCATCGCTCAAAAATGTGTAAATAAATACAATGAGACGAAACACACAGTGACTGGCTATTCACCAAACTATCTTTTATATGGTTTAGATGATAGGATTTTACCAAAAGAATTAAAGCATGAAAAATCACATATTGACTGGAATAAAGACAGAAAAACAGCCTACGAGAATACAATAAAGTCACATGATTATAATAAGACAATAATTGATAAAAACCTAAAGAAATGGGAATTCAAAGTAGGAGACAAAGTGTATGTGGAGAATGGCAACAAGTTGAACAGAAAAAAATTAGACGAGATAAGAATAGGACCATATGAGATAATTGAGAAAATATCGAACACTATTTACAGAATAGATACTGGTCATAAAAAAACAGAGTCTAATCTTTTCCATATTACGAAACTAGTTCCTGTACCTATCTCAGAAGAAAGATGCTGAATGTGCAACGAAAATTTTCCAGGAAATTTTCTTGATTTGGGGGGGGGGGAGATGTAAAGAGATTACTAGTTGGCTGTATGGACACGTACTCTCTTTAGTCTGTATCTGTAGTGATTTTGAAGGAGAAATAAAATTAGTCATGGAAAACATTAATGTGTTAAGAAAATTAATAAATTAGAAGAAATACAGAAAGAGTTTAAGAATAAGCTTAAATTATCGTTTCTCTTATTTTCAGGTAATATTTTAGTTATATGGAGTTATTTGTTTAGTTATGTTTGTAAACTTATTTGTAAAAAAAACCTACTCTTTAAAATTAAATTCTCTTATTTTCAGAGCAACAAATAAGTTTTATTCTTAACAAAAATCATCTTATATATAAATGCCAATCGAAGTCTATCATAGCTTTGTTGGCGTGTTGCAAGGCTTTAAAATTGCTTTTTATTTAGAAAAAAAAATGACAAAAGAATGTAGTGTATCAGATTAGGTCAACAAATATTTATTTGTTCGAGTTCTTTGATTTCAATCATTTAAATTTGTAAATACGATTTATTTATTTTATTTATTCTTCCTGATTAGAACCATAGTCAAACTCCGATTCTAAATATTCAACGCCAGACATAGTTGAATCACTTAGTGAAATTGTTTTGATTCATGTCATGGTGGTAATCGGCTGAAATACTTTCAGTTTTATAAACCAGCAAACAGTTTTCGACAAATCCATCCCTGCTGCCTGCGTGAACTACAATGTATCTTTGACCAAGGGAAATCGCTTTCGAAACACCAGGGACCTTATTCTCTAAGTGCGATAGTGATAATCAAGCTGTATCGCAATCTTATCGCAATCAATTACTGTCAAATAAATTATAGATGGAACAGGAAATGGCCAACTTCATGTTATACTGTCTGAATTCTCAAGCTGTTATAACTGGAACAAAGACAGAGAATGACATTTTGAATGATATTGAATGAATGTTATTGTCAATTTGTCAATTATTTTTATGTTATTTGTTTAATTTTCTTCCGCGTTCACTTGTAGTTTCCAACCTCGATATTGGCAAAATTGTCTTACCTTAAAAGGACAGAGCCATATATGCACAAGAATAGAATAGAATAGATAATTTCTTAAGAAATGTTTTGTAATTATTAAAAAATACTAATGTTATTTAACAAAAAAAAGTAATTTGGGAGATACTGCTCCTTAAAAATTAATGAGGTAAATAGAAATAGCCATATTGGGAAGTATTGACATGCTTTTAACCAGGAAAAAAGGGTTGTTTTATATTATTCTGGTGTTTGTTTACTTCTGAGAAATACTATTATTATGTTATTTTTCTCGTGTGATTGATAAAAAAACATGATTATTGTTACGCAATTACAGCAAAGTAAACGTATGTATACGTATTTATGGGTACTTCGGAATTTGTTGGGGGAATAATGATGCATCTTACGAGTAAAAATGCTTCCACCACCGCGGGCTGTATATAAAAAAGCGCAAAAATTTTGCTATATTGTGGGCAAAAGATCGTCAAGCTGTATCATTTTTATAAATAAATAAACGCTACACACTCAAAGGCCCACACTAAGGTTTTCCCTTGTGTCGTGGGTCCCTTGGAAAACACAAAGACAAAGACAAACACCCATGACCCGAGAACAAACATCTACTTTTTACACTAATGTTCGCCCCGGCTGGGGATCGAATCCAGGACCCGCCGATCAAGAGGCAGCGTCACTACCACTTGACCAAACCGGCTACATTATACATTATAACCCGGATTATCGATCATATTGAAACTCGTATTTTTGATTGCTTGACGCTCTGCCAACCCAAGTGTTAGTATATGGCCATTATAGGCGGTCGTCTCGTATGCCACTTAATTTTTAACGTTCTTAAATCTTGATTTTTTTAACCAATGTATTAAAATCATTATTTAACACCATTTTCCAGATATTCAATGTTCATCATATCAAACGTCTGGACATGCAAATAAAATAATATATTTTACATTTTGACAATGTCTGAACTTCCTAACGTGAATCCTTTCTTTGGAAATAGAAGTTTTAACTGCAAAACGAGGACGAGATGAAGTAAGAAGTGTTTCCCAAATTATGATATTTCTCATTGGGTTATCATTATCGAGCATATTTTAATTACAATTAAGCTTGGATAATTAAACCACATACCACATACGTAAAAGGGATCATAGTCGTAAGTGTACAGATAGATATATGATTTATGTCTTAACATATGATTTATGTCTTCTTCTTATCATGTAGGTATAGTCAAGTGTGAAGTGTGTTTACCCACTGAAGATTCCAAAATGAAGTTCGGTGGAGCTTGTCCAGTCCAACAGTGGGTTCACATAGTACTTATCAAACAAAAAAAATCCTGTGAATCAAGAACAAATAGCGTATTTTCTTAAACCTTTACGTAGCCTCTGAGTTAGTTTTATCTGTAAATATAAATCCCATTTCACATTGCAGAAATGTGAACTGAGAGCCATTTTTAATATTGTGATATATGCCTTGGTTGTTGACTTCAACGAAAAAATAAGTAATATCTAAATGGGTTCCTTTTGAAGTCTGTAAACATTTTTACAAAAAGTTTATTTATTTATTGTTTGTTTGTTTGTAACGAATAAACACAAAAACTACTGGACCGATTTTAAAAATTCTTTCACTATTAGAATGCAACATTATCCCCGAGCAACATAGGCTAGGATATCATTTTTCTAAATTCCCACGGGAACGAAGTCCCGCGCGGGAATATATCATGAATAAAGTTTGATAAGGTACTTACATTACAGGCACTTTAAGTAAGTGTTCCTAATAAAATCAATAAATTGAAAAATTATAATGACAAACATATTTGAATCTTTACCTTCCTTACAGCATTAAGATAACTCTATCGTATTTGTTTGAGCATAGAAAAGCATTTCTCTTACTTATATTATCAAGGGCACGCTAAGCTTGACACTTTATAATATATTTATTAGGGCATATGTATTTTTATGATTATTATTTTTTAGTTTAGTTTCGTAAGTATAATGTTTATAATTTAATATTTTATCTTTCACCTCGGATAAGGTGTGGCTACTCTCACCAATCACCCTAAGGTAAACTAGGGTCTAAAGTCTGCCCTTGTACTTTTAGTACATTAAGTTAAATAATTTTTTTTAATAAAAACTACATTCCTGTGAAGTTGTCCAAAATCCCTTGAATTGTTTTTTTTGTAAAGGTGTAACTAAACTCCGTCCGTCACAAACTTTTACGTTTATAGTACATATACATATGCTCATCCCTATAATCCCTATCAGGGTAGGCAGAGCATCAGTGATTCTAAATGCCATAATTCAAGAGGGTTGTAAGATGAGATATGATGTAAGTGGTGAGAGGTTGTCAGCCTTTTGCCCACAATACAGCAAAACCCTCGCGTCTCACTTACTGACTTTTACAGTATGCCTGGGAATAGTAGGCAGCTGGCACATTCTATGTTTTTCTTTTACTCCCAGTCTAGTATGGAAGCTACTGTAGCTTCCATGCTTCCACGTTTATAGTAGGGTAGGGTCATAATTATTCTAAACTCCTTATTATTATTATTTTGTGAAACAAACTAGGTACATTGAATAGATAAACAATCAGACGCACTCGCGTTAATAATAAAAGTAAAATATATCAAAAATATATATAAGCTTGTGCTTATATCTTAGAATGCATATGATAAGTTAATTTACAAATTGTTTCTTTTTTACAGATTTTCTCCAAGCACAAAAATCAAAATTCAATTTAGTTCATGTATTTTATTTTAATATAAAAGAGCATTAAAGTTATTCAAGTGTAGTCATTTTACATCTTAGTTACTTATTTTCAAGAGCTCATATCCTCTCTTGAACCTCCACGTTTCAAAACTTCATATGTCATGTCACTCATTTGTACCAACTTTGACGGCAACTGGATGATGTCTCGATTACTGAAATACAATAAAACTTTGTAAAGTAAAAGATTACTACTTTTTATCTATACTAATATTTAATTAAAGAGGGAAGATTTGTAGTTTTAAACGACTTCAAAAAAGGAGAAGGTTCTATGTTCGACTGTATGTATGTTTTTCTTAATGTATGTTCACCGATTTCTCCGCCATTTATGGACCGATTTACAAAATTCTTTTTTGTTCGAAAGAGTACACTCCAGAGGTGGTCCGATTGTAATCAAGTCAGGATCTGATGATGGCATCCCAGGAAAATAGAGGGAAACCCTCGAATTGAATAGGCATTTACCTACATTGTTTCTCACGTACTTTCTATTATTTACTCTAAAAACAGTAAAATAAATAAACTTTGTATAAAAAATTAAACCGACTTCAAAAAGCAAAAAATTAAGATGTAGCTTTTAATGTGCTAGTACCTACTGATCTCTTTGGAGTCGGTGCCAAGACAAATAAGTTTGATAGGCTAATGTACTTCCACCTTCACACCGACTTCAAACAGATCAGTTAGTACGTAGCACATTAAATTCTACATCTTTATTTCTTGCTTTTTGAAGTCGTTTTAACTTTTTATAAAAAGTTTATTTATCTTATTTTTGTTTGTAACTCAATGAACTCAAAAACAGCTGGACCGATTTCAAAAATTATTTCACCATTAAAATGCTGATTTAACCCTGAGTATCATAGGCTAGGTACTACATCATTTTTCTAAATTCCCACGGGAACGAAGTCGCGCGCGGAAAGCTATCATAAAAATAGTTTGATAAGGTACATCATTATACTCAGCCCACATCAACCCACTGCTGGGTATAGGCTTCTTCTCTGTAGCGATAATTGTCACGGTTCTGTGCTAACCTCATCGATAGAGGTCCCGTCATTTTGACGATAACTTCTGACCATCGGGCTGGTTGGTCTGCTCACTGGCCTTGTTGCTCGCATTGGCCACCATTCGAGACTGCCTTGGTCCACTGTCTGTCGTTCCTCATACATACTTGATATATATAAGATACATACTTTAGGTATTTACAAATGTTTGATCTTGAATTTGTAACTTCGCATTTTCGTGGTTTTGTGTGGATGAAGTTAGAGTGTAGACGTCATTTTCTATTAATTACTCTGCAAACAGATTTATGAATGAAAATTATGCAAAATACCTTTGATGTTGTAAATATAATAGACTAGCTTTTACCCGCGGCTACGCTCTCGCGCAAAGAACTATTTTAGTCACCCATTTCAATCTTGACCCCTTGATTTTCGAATAATCCGGAAACACTTGTCCCTTTATTTGCCTTAAGGTTTATCTTGACGAAGTTTCGAGTTAAAATTTCTTAGTACTTACCTACGCCATAAAAGACACCTTTTTGCCAAATTTTAGTTTTCTACGTCTGAGGGTTTGGGCTGGGTGTTGATGAGTCAGTGAATCAGGACGTCCAATTTTATATATAAGAAATTGTATATATAAGAAGAGCTTGATATTAAAACGATATTGAGTTGGCTTGTGCCTGAAGTTGTGGTTTCAAAACCCTGCGCACGTTTGCCATTCTTTACAAAATAGTTTTTTTGCAATTTTTTTTTTTGCTTTCTGTTGTAGGTATAACATAGATAAATTATCGTACTACTAATGTAAAAAAAACCTGCTATTTACGGGACAATAACATAACCATTTAAATTTCATATTTACAAATAAAATACTTACTTCTACGTGGACTGACGTTGACAAATTTTGACACTTTTGATAGACATAGAGTAATTATAGTAAAAAGATAAAATAAACAATAGACACCTCTTTCATAGAAAAATAAAAAAAAGTTTTATGTGTTTTAGAGTTCTGTACTCAAAAGGATCCATTTGATTTGGCAGTAAAACACGAAAAAGAAAATAATAACAATCAATTTTTATTATTTATTACGTAATCTCTACAATCCAATTACAGAGGAGGAAGAAGAAGACCCAGGTTTTGATATTGAAGTTTTGTAGAATGACGAGTTCTTTTAGTCAAAAGTCAAAAGTCAAAAGTGTTTATTTCATTGAACATATAAAATGATACTTGAACACGTCAATATTATAAATTACATTAGCACTTTTGACTTTGCGCCTATTCGCAAAGGTGCAGTCTTCCTCAGGAGAAGAATAGGCAAGAAACTCCGAGGGTTGCTCTTTTTAAGTCAATCATATAAATAAAGATGAGAAACCTGGGAGGAGCAAGTTATTAACTTATTACTGATCTTGGAATAATGTTATTGAACAAGAAATGTCTTAGCCTTGTTTTCTAGAGCCCGGCCTTTCCCAAAACACGGCAAAAGGCCCGGTAGTACCACATTGGTACCGAGGCAAAGGTCGCAGTCTTATGTGGAACGCTACATGCGCCTGCACCGCACCATAAACAACACAAGCAAATAGTGCTTTGCTATTTGTCTTTATTTTGTATTATTTCGTCTAATGAATGGGTTAGTGAAATTAATGGAAAGAAAAACATAAATTTACTACGTTTCGGATAGCTAGATAACTCATTTTGGCTCTGAGTTTCAGTAAAATTTTATTTAAACATATATATACACTGAAGCCTGAATCCCTGACGGAGTAAGCAGAGCATCATAATGGTTGTAAAACAATTACATCTATGGTGGGGACGCCCGTCAGGCACAGGCGGGTGATCAGTCCACTTATTTGGGACCATTTCACCCAAAAACAATTACATACCTAACCTACATTCTGAGGGTCATAATATAAGATAGAACATGAATATTGTTTTAAATAAGTAGGTTGTCAGTTTTTCAGCCACAGCAAAACCCACTAACTGGCTTTTAAACTGTCCCAGAAAAGAGTTGGCAGCTGGCACAATATAAGTTTCTCGTAATTCTAGTCCAGCATTTAAATAATTATTGCCATCAATATTTAAATATTAACCTCAGGTATACAGAGCAATATCATCTTTTAACGTTTTAGTATTTAACGAATTACTTAAATAACATATCTATGTACTGAACCTAATTTAAATGTGAAGATTTTTTTATCAAAAAGTTTAAAAGATGGGATCATGAAAAGAAGATGATAATATTGGTTACAAAGCTTGTTTTCAGGTCAGTGTATTGGTTGCTACGTGCTGTCTCACTTTAATTCACTTTAGTTGCAACCCCATCTCTCTTTATCTTATTTTTACTGTACATGTCATTTAATTGATCACCGTGTAGAATGAATGTATTGGAAATCGCAAACTTCAGACAGGAAGTACTAAATGAACGAGAAAGCGAGAGGAATATACAAGAGACAAATATATTAAATTAGTTACCGACACGAATGAAATTGGTAGTTTGGCAATTTATCAGTCAATGAAAAGCTGCCATACCTATATCATTCAGTGGTAAAATATCATTCATTTTCAACATCCACTTTTGCTATTGCATTCAATATCACTATCGCATTGAATTATCGCAATCACTATCATTATCTCTATCGCAGTTAGGGAATAAGCTTCCAGGTTCATCAGGACCTTGCCAACACTTATTGACTTCGTGTGACGTATGAATATACGTCTCATTAACGTATATTATGGGTTTACCAGCTTCTCTTAAGCGTTTGATTGTTTGCAAGTATTTAGCACGCCAAGCCACTAAATCATGTCTCTCAGTAAGAATTTTTCGTTTTGTCTGACATTTTTTGTAGGAATAACCCAGTTGTTTCAAAATTTTTGATAAAGTAGCTATACTACCGCAAAAGTTTATGTCCTCCTTGAGAACCCGATGCAGTTTTCTCAAAGTCGGAACTTCCTTTCTTACTGCATAAAACTCTCGAATTTTGTTCCGGTTAGCACACTTATCAAAATCATCAATTATAACTTTTTTCGGTCTGCCTTTACGGTGAGTTGCTTGAGTATGTCATACACCATTATTGGTCGAACCTTCTTTTTTATTTTACTTACAGTTTATTTATTAATACCTGGCACAAAATACTCAAGGTAGCCTTATTTACAAAAATAAACATACATATTATCACTAGCTTTCCAGCCGCGGCTCCGCCCGCGTGGACTACAGGTTATATCGTGCCCAACTGTGGGATAAAATGTAGCCTATGTCCTTTCCCAGGCTCTAATCTATCTCTGTACCAAAATTCATCAAAATCGGTTCAGCGGTTTAGGCGTGAAAAGGTAACAGACAGACAGACAGACAGACAGAGTTACTTTCGCATTTATAATATTAGTAGGGATTCAATATATAAAGTATAAAAATTCTTTACTCGGGCTATTGATCCTAACAAATTCAACAAAATATTTTCGTAATACCTTATATTTACGTGAAACACTTAAATTTTGTTGAGATTTCTATAAGCCAGGGACCGGAGATTACCTGGGAGCTGGTGGGAAGTCTATAAATATTGAAATAAAGCTGTGAAACGATTCCACATACCACACATTGCTGCAACACGTTAAGTGATCTTGTTGAGGTCGATTATGGTGTGTTTTGTTGCCTTTTCTTGCTGGCAAAACCCTATGATGTTAAATATAATTTTCCTAACGGTACGGGGTAAATTTTTACCACTGTTTGACATAATTATTAATTAAAATTTGACGAAGAATACACAAAATTATCGCAATAAACAAAGCTGTATCAAGTTAGATAGATTCTTAAATATGCCCCATATGTGTTGCCACTGTCTTCTTGACAAATGAGTGATTTGTATTGCCATAAACAAATCAACAAGCAGTTTCCATTTTATTCCACGAATAAAAAGTGTCTACTCGCTCTGCTCCGGCGACCGCCCGCGCTGGACCACCCCAGTCGGAATCTAATAAATTGTTTGAAAAAAAATTACGTTTTCTTTTGGTAATTTAGGTAAAAATGACGAAGTTATTATGATTACAATTAACTTACATCAATTTGAACTGAAATTCATTTCAAATGCAACGTATTTCTTCTTTATTTACTTCATTGTCAAAGCCAGACTTTTTTGATTAATGAAGTTTTTTTCAATTGGCAAGAAAAAAGAAAGAGACAATCCGCCTCGCTTATCGGTGTCCCTTTCGGCTCGGATAGAGGCTGTCGGAGAAGCAGTCGAAAATGTACCTTATTGCTATGGGTTTAAGTTTCATATTCCTTAATACGATTTTTCTAAGTAATCTGTCCTTTAAAAGATAAAATACAAAGTCCATGGCTTCGCCATAATAGCGTTTCTTTTTTAATTTCGATCATAATTTCATATACATAGAAAGAATATGCTCACAAGCGATGCCACGAAATTACACTGTTTTTTTGGTTGTTTGCATGCAATGTATTTTTCTTTACAAATTGTGTTTTTCACCGTATTAGTAGTTGTAACACAACACAACTTGTAACCAAACTGTCATAGCTTTAAATAAGTACATTTAATTTCATACACAAATATTTTAAAAACAAAAACCAGTTGTGTAAGTGCCAAGCCATTTTGTGAGAAAGCAAGAGAGATGATATGTAACGAAGAAAAGACATCCATTCGGATACATGACATTGGGCCTTTTATAATTCGAAAACGGCACGGCAAAAGTGTATTTACCATTGCCTTCTAGTAGAAGTGATACCTACTAGAAGCTGGAAATATAGGGGGCAATTGCCGAGCCGTGCCGTTCGAATTATAAAAAGGCCCATTAACGAATGCATTTTAATTTGTTTCTTTAGCTTTTTTTCGGATACTTACGTTCAAATGCTAATAAAAAACAAGAAACAATTTAACCAGGCAGTTTTTATTTTAGTAGAACTTTTGGCGTTATAACACTGGAGTCATATAACTAATTTCAAGTCACCCCATTCACAGGCGTTTATTACTGTGATTCACAAAACGCTTTCCTTTGTACAAATTTAAAACGCTGTTGGAGAATACCTATTGAATACTAATCCAGGTTCGGGCCTGTAAGTACTCGGTGGACCTCGTGTATGAGCTGACGACGACGAATAACTACCTACTTCAAATACGTCATTTCCAAACTTTTTTTTAACAGCTCATATACGACTTACGTCCCCACCGAGGAGCACATGCCGCCCTTCGAAGTACGAAAGAGATTTAGGCCATAGTAAACCTTGCTGGCCCAATGCGGGTTGGTGGACCACTCGTCTTCCGAAAACGAATTTTCTTGAACGGGCGGGTTTTATTCACGATTTTTTCCTTCACCGTTGAGCAAGTGTTCATTAGAAATCTGTATATAAATCCAAAAAGATGAACAGGCCCACACCAGGATTTGAACCCGCAACCTTCAGATCTGGACAAGTCTGGCTCATTACCAACGGGGCTATTACCGCAAACATAATTAATTGAAAATAGGGATACTTTAGTCTGGCAAAAACTTACATTGTATTAAGCTTATGCAAACAGATTAGTACTCGAGCTGAGAACAATTTTACATGACCAATTTCCTTTTGAATGATAACTTGTAAAATGCTTCAAATAGATTTATCATGAAGCTCTATGAACGTCTGCCGCGGCTCGGTGGGTGGGTTAAGGCGACTACAGCACCCGATAAAGGCAGCACACATAGGAATAGTGCCATCTCCGTCTCTCAACAGGCCTGGGCCGGCAGTGCGAACAGTGTCGATACACGAAGTTTACGGACTATGAAAGCGCGCATAAGTAAAAACATGTTCGAAAGTTAGAAAAATGAGATTTAAGGAAAGGTAACAGCTTAAATCGAAAAATGCGGTAACTACTTATCGAGAATGTTCAATCACGAACATTCCTGTGTGCATTTAACTATCGTTTTTTACAGCTTAAAAGATACACAATATTGGTATTTAGAGGTGACTTTGTGAGCTTTTTCTATCGAACCAAAAGTGCTGAATTATGTTTTCAGCAAATGACTTATCTAGTTTATGTCCTGAATATTACCGTAGTATTTTTTTCTTCCATTTAATGCAGTGCGTCATGCTTATCTACGCATCATAAAATCGTAATTTAGGTGCTGTAGTCGCCTTAAGCAACAATAGCCTCCCAATCACGTAGAATAAATTCATTTTATCTGTTTAGGTGGTGATATTGTGAACTACCTAATTTTCATATAAGTATGCTGACAACCACTTCGACCAGCAGCGCCACCACCAACCGAATTTGCAAACTACCTAACAATTGGAAATTCAGTTGGCGGTGGCGCCACCAGTCAAAGCAGCCGGCATTAGATGTATGAAGAGCATTAAACTAACTGGTATACCTTAACTTTCGTTTTGTAATAATATTTTATCTATTGATTGCCGCAAGTTTCATCAGTGGCCGCCAACATTTAGTTTTTCCATAGTGGCCTCCATTCCTCCATTCCATCGACATACAACTTAAGTTACAGAATCGGGGCCCTGTACATACTTACTTATAATAATGTAACGTAATTATTTTCGTTATCTACATTGTACCGCCAGTCGCAACCTACTGAGCGTAACGCGCTAATGTGTACACAAGTACGGCTCAAATAATTTAACCTTATTTTTTTTTTACAATAATTTAATACATTAACTATAAAAGTGTGTGCATTCGACATCCAACCAAACAACCACAACAATTACATCTTTCAGTTAGAGCATGAAGCTATGTCGAATAACTTTAGATATCGACGGTAAAAAACAAACCTGCCGTAAACCGCACCCTTAAAAAAATATTTCAAATTTTGAATAAGAAACAAAAACTGCGTCGATTAGTCTTATTTTCGTGGCTCTATATTCATAAAGGTTTATAAAAAAGGTTTGTTAAATAAAGGTTTTATCTATCTTTCTATTATTTTACCCTATTTATTTAAAAGGCAACTGAATACTTGCTGTAAATATCATGAAAAACAGAATTTTTCTATCACTTATAATCAGAGTGAAATCATCATTCATTCAAATAAAACTAGACTATGTATTGAACAAAACCTTTTTACTTTAAAATATGATGATTATTATTATTATTATTATTATGCTGTTTATCAGGCAGGCAGTTGACTACAACTGGTAATTGCCTGTATCCCACTGATCATTGTTGAGTTTTCTTTTTGGTTGTTAAAATGTGCTTGTCCAGTCTATTCTTAAATTGGTTTACATTCTCAGCTGATATAACATTCTCTGGCAACCTGTTCCACACTCTGACCACTCTGTTGCTTAAAAAGTGCTTGTGCGGGTTGTTGTGTGAGAAGCTAGTCCGTAGTTTTAAATGATGACCTCTTAGACGCTTGTTTTTGTCATATTCAAAGATTTTATCGAAATCTGGGAAGTCGTAGTGTCCATTCAAGATCTTAAAAGTTTCAATCATATCTTCGCGGTCTCTACGTTCCTTTAAAGTTGTAAGTTTCAGCATTTCCAGTCTTTTCTCATATGAGTGTCTTTTTACTTGTCTAGGAACTTTGGTAAAACTACGTTGCACTTTCTCTAACATATCAATGTCCTTATCAAAGTATGGGCATATTCTAAGATTGGTCGGATGAAGGTCTTATGGATTTTTAACACATATCTGGTGTAAGAATCCCAAAGGCTTTTCTAGTGAGGTATATTATGCTTTTAGCTTTCTTGGTGATTGATGTTATGTGCTCCTCCCACTTCAAGTTCTCTGTGATCTTTACTCCAAGGTCCATTTGCATTTTGACTTCCGACAGTTATGTATCTCCAAGATTGTAAGTCATATGTGGATTACGATTACCAATGTGCAGCACCAAGCATTTTGAAACATTTAGGTTTATTAACCACTCCTTAGACCAGTGCGCTATTTTGTTCAGATCTGCCTGTAGTCTGTCATAATCAATCAGTGGATTTGCAAATATTTTTGTATCGTCAGCAAATATACTGACATTGCACTGTAGACAGTGTGGAAGGTCAAAGGTGTAAATTATGTACAACACTGGGCCCAGGACAGAGCCCTGGGGGATACCACTGTGTATCTCACGTTCTTCTGAGAGTACCTCTCCCACTCTAACTCGCAGGGTTCTTTGTTGAAGGAAACCTGCAATCCAAGATAAGAGTTTGTCTCTGATTCCGACAAATTCCAGTTTCTGAAGAAGTCTTTTTGTAGGTACTTTATCAAAGGCTTTCTCATAGTCTAAGTATATGACATCAGTTGGATCTCTAATGTTGAATCTTTCAGTCCATGAAGATATACATGATGACAAGTTAGACACCGTAGAGCGATGAGGACAGAAGCCGTGTTGCTGGTCTGGTATCACTTTATGCGTGCAGAAGAAATTCCTTATGTGCTTTTCCATTGCCTTGCAAACCACACTTTGTTTCGGCATTAAACGCCTGATGATAGTTTTATTCTTTTATTTTAGTTAAAAATTTTGTTTTTAAGTAACTTTTGTAAGGCGCAGGAATTACGATAAACAGCATAGAAAAATTTTACTGAAAAATACACATCCCGAACTATTACATGGTCCTGGATCGACGCCGGATTGTTTAATTCACCTGGATCAGCTGGAGTTTACAAGAAATTATAAGTGATCATCGAAATATCTACGAAGATAATATCCGAAAACGTGCTGCAATTAACAAGAAGACGTATTGTACTATGCAATTGGCCGCATTATGGAATTAATGTGGATTTATCGTTTGGATTGCAATTTTTAAACATTTCAATTAATTTGAACCCATCACTCTATTCATTTAAAGGTAACAAGTGTATTTTATTAATTAGAGACACAGAGTTAATTAAGGTTAGTGAACGTGGACTTTGTTAATTTTATTTTTGTTAACAAATTTACAAATAACACTAAATTTCTTTAATTTATATAGAAATAGTTATTTGACCACAGTCCTAACCGTGTATCAAGTTCTAATTGTATTAAATTAATGATAGGTAAGCGTTATTCGTGTCATTAAATTTACTAACGTTTATCACAATTTAGTGACAAATCAATTAATTGACAAATAGTTAGTGCCTAAAATTGTTGATTTTGTATGCAAAACAAGTGTGTAACAATACTTATAAGTTATTTATCATTGGTTTGAGTTAAACTTCAATAGTAAATAGTTAACAATACCTAAACACTGTAGTTAACCTGTTATTGCGTAACATTCCAGAGTTGTTTGCGTCTGCCTACCAAAATGCCTCCAGAAAAGGATCCAACTAAGATACGAGCTAGTTATAAAGGACAGCTGACGTCGTTTTCCACTTATGTGAGTAAACTTGATGCCGATTCAATGGATTCTTCAACGGTGAGCGAATTACAAATGCGTTTAGCCAAAATGAAGTCGATGTTTAGTAAGTTTGATGATGTTCAACTTACATTAGAATGTGAGTCTGATGATATGCCGTCTCAGTTAAGAGAAAGAATGGAATTTGAGTCCCATTATTTTAATATCATGTCACATGCACAGACTTTAATCGATCAGTTTAATAAAAAAGATGACTCAAAGTCTTGTTCATCCCGCAATCAATCTAATCACATCGTTAAGATACCAACCATCCAGTTGCCCAAATTCAGCGGCTCTTATGAAACATGGCTTGAATTTCACGACACTTTTGCGGCTTTAATACACGATAATAGTGAAATAGATGACTAAATAAGTTCCACTATCTCAGGTCGTCGTTGGAGGGTTCCGCAGCCATAGTTATTAAGTCTATTGAGTTCTCAGCTAAAAATTATAATGTTGCGTGGCAATTACTTTGCGACAACAAAGGTTATTAATAACAAAAGGTTATTAATACATAATCATGTTTCTGCATTATTTAACATGGAACCTATCACAAAGGAAAACTCCGCGTCTTTAAAAGGCATTATAGACCAGATAAATAAAAATTTAAGCGCTGTAGAGTCGCTTGGTGAGGCTGTCCAGCACTGGGATACTTTATTAATTAATTTTTACTCAGAAGCTAGATCAAAAAACATTCCGTGAGTGGGAAGAATTTAAAGGCAGATTAGATAAAAATGTAAAATTAGACTTCATCACATTTGAATTATTTTTACGCAATCAGGCAGATTTAATTGAAACATTAGAATTATCACAAAATACAGGCAATCAAAATCAGTCAAATCAACAATTAAAGGGAAATTCCAAGGTAAAGTCAATGGTTTCTGTTCAAATTTCAGATTCTAAAGCATGTCCTAAATGCAACAGTGATCATTTACTTGCTAATTGTCCACAGTTTTTGTCGTTAACTAATAATGACCGTCTTAATTTAATTCCTTCATTAAAATTATGTTTTAATTGCTTTAGCCCTGGTCATTTTGCAAATCGGTGCAAAAAAGGAGGGTGCAAAGTATGTAAAAGAAAGCACAATCCCATCAAAAACAATACTTGTCAAAAAAACCAAGTCTCGCAACTCAGTTGTTCTGCGGTAAAAAGTTGTGAGATCCATGTAATACCAAGTCGGTTATTAATTTATTCAGTCTCTACTTAAGCGACTTTCTGTCTTAATACGTCCAGTCTCTAAGACCACGATCGTGGTCCATAACAATTGAAAATCAATTGTGTCTGGAATCTCCGTACTCGAAACATTAAGTTGTTACGTAATAATTAACAGCATCTTATAGTGACGCATATCAATATAAAAATTCTTTAATGTTTTATATAAATATATCGAGACTTGGCCATCGCACTAAATAATTGAATTTACACGTGTTTTCAGGCGATGGCCAAGTCTCAATATATTTATATAAAACATTAAAGAATTTTAATATTAATATGCGTCACTATAAGATGCTGTTAATTATTACGTAACAACTTAATGCTTCGACTACGAAGATTCCAGACATAATTGATTTTCAATTGTTATGGACCACGATCGTGGTCTTAGAGACTGGACGTATTAAGACAGAAAGTCGCTTAAGTAGAGACTGAATAAATTAATAACCGACTTGGTATTACATGGATCTCACAACTTTTTACCGCAGAGCAACAGAGTTGCGAGACTTGGTTTTTTTGACAAGTATTGTTTTTGATGGGATCTCATTTTTTTTTGTATTTGTATTTTTTTTTTGTATTTGTATCTTTCTTTTATGTATTTTTTTTGTATTTGTATCTCATTTCTTTTTGTATTTTGTATTTGTATCCGAACAACATTGGGTCGCTCGCGCGTATGAGCGCGGCTGCTGCTCGCTCGGCGACATTCACCTTTCCGCGCGCCCCGCCACTGTCCCCGCCCCGCGCCCTCGCGCTAGCACCGCGCAGCGCGTAGTAACGGCCCGCGCTCACTCGCTAGCATCGCAGCGCGTGGTATAATAATTAATTTACAAACTTACGCACTCGTAATAAGTACGAATACGCACGTAGGTACGTTTTTTGCATTAAATAATTTATTTACACGTGTTTTCATGACGGGAATACCCATTTTTTGCTCGATTTGGCAGGGGCACTACCATGCGTCTATATATATATGGGACTAGCTTAAACCCGCGGCTTCGCACGCAATAATAATAACTGCCGTAAAACATCGTTACAAATAAAGCCAATATTGAAAAATGTAACTGAAGACTTGGCTGTATGGGCTTAATTTTCTTTGCGGTCTTTTCTAGATTTTTTAGTTTTTCCTTGATTCATACACCAAACACTACTTATATTCCAAATTTGAAGCTTCTAGGTCTGCTAGAAGTGCCTTAGAATTTTGATGATCGGTGAGTCAGTGAGTGACAAAATTAAGAAATTTGACCCATTATAATTCTTAAAATACTGGTTCAAATTGAATGAAATTCAAAATATACCGTGTCTTTACAATGCCTGCATGTTTACTGAAAATTTCAGTCTTCTAGTTTTATCCACAACGAAGTTACAGGGGGTCGAAAATGGTCTGAATTGCTTAGAGAAAATGATGGTACGGCCGTGACGTTTTTTTGCTCGACTTGGTGGGGGCACTGCCGTGCCCCCAGATACTTTGATTCATATTGACGACTTTAAATCACAACAAGTAAACAAAAACAGTTTAACGTCGAATGTACGTTCCGATTGTAACAGGTCCACTGCGGCCCAGTCTCCAGCGGCCGCTGGGAGCGGTGAGTCAGTTGCACTGTCAGCGAGAGTTCTATCTTGCAATAATAAGGTAGGCGATGTTCTCCTCTCGACTGCATTGATTAAGGTCTATGATTCACAAAATAAAGAACATATGGCCCGTGCAATCTTGGACTGCGGAGTACATCTTGCCTTATGACACAAAGGCTATACGACCGTTTAGGTATACCTGTTACTAAAATTAATAAGTCAGTCATGGGCATTAATATGATGTCATCAAGGATTCATGGTATGTGCAATCTTTTAATTAAATCATTAAGTGAAAGTTATTCATTAAATATTCAGTGTTTTATTTTACCTTCAGTCACGGATAATGTGCCCCCTCAACAAGTTGATTTGTCAAACTTGAACATCCCCTCAGAGATCTGCCTGGCAGATCCTCATTTCGACTCGCCTGCTGAAGTCGACTTAATCATAGGAGCTGATGTCTTCTGGGATATTTTAGGGTCACAAAAGATTATCTTAGGTGAAGGTAAACCAATTCTTTGTGAGACAAGATTGGGTTGGTTAGTTTCAGGCCCCATTAGTGCCAGCGCCCATTCTAACTCCCAAAGAGTGATTTGCAACTTAAGCGTTATGAGTCCGACCCATAATGATTACCTCACGGATAGCAGTGACAGCCAATTCGATCTCAGTCGTTTTTGGCAATTAGAAGAGATTCAGTCACCGCTATCTAATTATTCCCCTGAGGAGAGGTCATGCGAGGAACATTTTGTTAAAAATACCACTCGTCTAAACGACGGCTGGTTTTGCGTCAAAATTCCTTTAAAGGAATCTCCACGAGTACTTGGCGACTCATTCATAAAGGCAAAACGCTGTTTTTTGTCTTTGGAGCGCCGCTTGGAGAAAGACCTAAATTTACGTACTTTGTACAAGTCATTCATGGCTGAGTACGAATCTCTGGGCCGCATGACTAAATGTGATTCGGTGGACTCTAATGATGACAATCATTATATCCCACATCATGGCGTTTTAAGAGAGAGCAGTGCAACCACAAAATTACGTGCTGTGTTTAACGCAAGCAGTCCTACCACCTCTGGCGTAAGTCTCAACGATATACAGATGGTAGGACCCACAGTGCAGGATGATTTGCTCTCTATTCTTATTCGCTTTCGGCAACACAAAATCGTTATAGCCGCTGATGTGGAGAAGATGTACCGTCAGGTGTTTGTGTCGCCAGAATTTAGACATCTTCAGCAAATCGTTTGGCGATTTGATTCAACGGAGCCTCTCGCCCTTTATAAGCTAAATACGGTCACGTATGGTACAGCCAGTGCCAGATGGTAGGACCCACAGTGCAGGATGATTTGCTCTCTATTCTTATTCGCTTTCGGCAACACAAAATCGTTATAGCCGCTGATGTGGAGAAGATGTACCGTCAGGTGTTTGTGTCGCCAGAATTTAGACATCTTCAGCAAATCGTTTGGCAATTTGATTCAACGGAGCCTCTGGCCCTTTATAAGCTAAATACGGTCACGTATGGTACAGCCAGTGCCCCGTACTTAGCACCAAGATGCTTGAAGCAAGTCGGTCTTGATTGCAAGGATGAGAGAGTCAAGGAGATAATTACTCATGACTTTTACGTAGATGATCTGCTTACTGGTGGTGATTCTATCGACGAAGTCCGCAACGTTCGTGAGCGAGCCACATTAGAGTTGGCATCAGCTTGTATGCCTCTTAGAAAGTGGAAGTCAAATCATCCAAGTCTTGGGTCAATGTCAAATCTGTCTTCAGTTGATTTGAACATGGGAGCAACTGAGCCGAGTAAGACATTAGGTTTAAATTGGCAAACCAGTAGCGATGAGCTAAGTTTTCCCATTAGTTCCTCAATTAAGAAGGGCAATACCAAACGTGATTTACTATCTGTGATCTCACAGATATTTGACCCTTTAGGACTTCTGTCGCCTTGCATCATCAACATGAAAATGTTGATACAGCAGTTATGGTTGTACAAATTAGGATGGGATGATCCGTTGCCACCTGATGTTCAGAAGACATGGGATGAGATTCTTGGCACACTTAATAGCTTAAATCATATCCGTGTGCCGCGACACGTACTTTGCGAGCTTTATCAAAGGGTCTACTTTCACATCTTTTCCGACGCATCTGAAAAAGCTTATGGAGCTTGTTTGTATGTTAGAAGTGGTAACGTTAAAGGTGAGATAATGGTTCGACTTTTGATGGCAAAAAGCCGTGTGGCTCCAATAAAACCGACCACCATCCCCCGTCTCGAGCTCTGTGGTGCCTCAGTTGGTACACTTCTTTATGAAAAGGCTCTGAGTTCCTTGCGCGTTAAAGTCAGCAGCGTTACTTTCTGGACCGATTCCTCCATTGTATCGCTTGGTTGAGAATGATGCCCAGTAAGTTGCAGCCGTTTGTACGGAACTGAGTCTCTAAAATCTTAGAAAAAACAAGAAACTGTCACTGGAGACATGTACCAACTGATGAAAACCCTGCAGATTTAATTTCTCGAGGTGTAAGAATAAATTCCCTTCAATCACTTGAAGCGTGGTGGTCAGGACCGAGCTTTCTGCAGAAGGACTCATCTTCTTGGCCTTCTCAGAATAAAAATAATTTTGGTAAAGTTGAGTTACCTGAAATTGGCCCTGAAAAGTCATTCAATGTAGTGGTTCGTCAAACTACTGACGAAGACAAATTAATCGATTTTAATCGCTTTTCTGACTTCAACAAACTTAAACGGACCGCAGCTTATGTGCTAAAATTTGTTAAAGCTTGTAAAAAGCAATCAACTTCTTTAAATTTCCTCAGTGAAGATGAATTAAAAGAGGGATTAAACTTAGTCATAAAATTATCACAAAAGGAGTCTATCAAAGAGTATGATGACTTACTATTTAATAATAAACCTCTTCCCCGGAAAAGTCCTTCGATCAAATTTCATGTTTTTATGGATAATAACAATATTATTAGAGTTGGAGGTCACTTAGATAATGGGACCTCTTTCGTTGGCGCTTATAATGAGCTTTCAAAATTTCTTAAACACAATTGTAATTCGTTTTCCGAAGATCTGGCTGATCAAGGCATTAAGTTTCATTTTATCCCTGCTTACTCACCGCATTTTGGAGGACTTTGGGAGGCAAGCGTAAAATCTACGAAATTTCATTTAATTAGAGCGTTAGGACATTGTAAACTTACCTATGAGGAGTTAAATTCTACATTGATTCAAATTGAGGCAATCCTTAATTCAAGGCCACTCACTCCAATGTCGTCTAACCCAGAGGACCTGAAGCCGTTAACGCCTGGTAATTTTTTAATTGGACGCCCACTGACATCATTGCCATCACCAAATATAAATCAACATTCGATAAATCATCATCGCGTATTGAGCAGTTGCGACAACATTTTTGGACGAGGTGGTCGAAAGAATATATATGGCAGCTTCAGCATCGTGTGAAATGGCAAATGGATCAAAATCCACTGAAGACTGAGACTCTCGTCGTGATAAAGGATGACAACTTGCCACCTTTAAAGTGGAGGCTCGGGAGAATGGTTGCATTGCACCCTGGCTCTGATGGCATTAATCGTGTTGCTGATATAAAGACATCCAACGGCGTGATTCGGCGTTCATTTTCAAGAATTTGTCCTCTTCCTAAGGTTGATGAAGACGGATGTTGAAAGAGAAGCTTTCAACGCGGGGAGCATGTTTCGGCATTAAGCGCCTGATGATAGTTTTATTCTTTTAATTTAGTTAAAACTTTTGTTGCTAAGTAACTTTTGTAAGGCGCAGGAATTACATCGAGACTTTGTTACATCTAACCTTAATTTTACTGAAAAATACACGTCCCGACCTATTACACACTTTTTTTTTATTGGACCCACCAACAGTTACTACATTATTAAAAACAATGTATCCACTTACATTACTAACTTATCTTAATGCGTAACTAATTAAAGGTAAGTACAACATGCACCAAAGCTAAAGGTACCGACAACAAAACAATTTACACTATAAATTTTAAATTTCGCGATTTGAACACACAATTTAACACTCCGAACAAACTTAAACAAAAGCAAACAAACATACTTACTTAACAAGCTTAACTGTCGTTAAATAACACTCTTTAATTTTGACGGTCATGATCGTTGGCAAGGCAATCAAATATCTTTTTTCTAAATTGTGGTAGGGTATCCCGGAAGACATCAATACCTTCAGAGCAGAGATTGTACAACCTACACATACGAGGCACTGGAGAGTTAAAACCGAGCACTGTTCTACGGAGAGGAGGGTAGAAAGGTGTTATGGGATAGCGAGGCAACCTGGCTGGAACTCTTATGTTTATGTCAGACAGAAGTGGAGGACAGTTAACTTTGTTATTTAAAATCTTATAAAAGAAAATAAGGTCCATTATGTCCCTTCTCGTTGCAAGAGATATCATATTAAAATAATTAAGCCTCTTTACATATGCTTTAACTTTTTTAGTAACACCCACCGAGAAAGACATATGCCACATAAACCGTTTTTGTATCCTCTCCAAACGTAAAGAATGTGTAGCGTAATGGGGTCTCCAAACGATACTACCATACTCCATAATACCCCTCACATAGCAGTTGTACAATAGTTTTTTTACTTTTATATTTCGGAAGACTTTCCCATTTCTAATGACGTACCCTAGCATCCTTGAGGCTTTTTTAGTTATATGTTCGATGTGTGGCACAAAAGTTAATTTTTTATCAAGAATTACCCCCAAGTCACTAGTACTTTCTACTTCTGTAAGGCTAATTCCATCAAGTGTGTACGACGAGGGGAACTCCTTCAGTTTTCGGGAAAAACGCATAAAGAAACATTTTTTTGCATTAAGGAACATCCCATTGTTTTTACACCACACGCTCAAACTATTCAAATCGTCTTGTAATAGGGAGTTGTCTCTAGAACTTGTAATAGTCTTTACCAACTTGAGATCATCAGCATATAAAAATGTACGAGAATGCCGAATATAGTCAGGGACATCATTAATAAATATATTGAATAAAATAGGACCCAAATGGGACCCCTGTGGGACTCTTGACGTTTTCCCGTGGGAATCCGGGAAAATTATGTATCCTATGTTACTCATGGATTCTTATGGTGATAGAATTGTTGAAATTTCGGTCCAGTACTTACAACACTAAACTTTCGCGATTTGAACACATAATCAGTCGGTCGGTTGGTCGGTCGGTCGGTCGATAGATCGGTCGGTCGGTCGATAGGTCGGTCTGTCGGTCGATCGGTCGGTCGGTGGGTCCAGTAGTTTTTGAGTTTATTCGTTACAAACATACATACACACAAAAATACAAATTTTTCCTCTTTATAATTTTAGTGTGACGTGTAAGTAGGTAAATAAATGGTTACTTGACGCTTATACAAGATTGGGTTTCACAGAAACTTACAGTAACATAGTTGCTATATTTCCGCCCGCAAATCTGTTTGCGTGGAGAAATTGCAAACGAAAAACATACATATTTAACCATACTTTTGCACCGGATGCAATATTTAAACAATTACATTGATATTTAAACTATTATATTGACCTGCGGCGTGGTAACATTAGTTCCCTAAGCTCGTTTGCCCGTTTCCTGTGTCCGTTACTAGTATGTTCTATCACTGTGAGTTTTTCACATTTTTAGAAACAACCATTTAGTTGGTAGATGGGGGGGACACTTGTTTTTAACAAATAATTTTACTATAGAAATGAATTTTTCACAAACGGAGTGCTGAATCGAAAATCGATCTTAGTAAACTCCTATCTTTTAAAAATCTATCCTACGATTCCCCCCTCGATGATATTGGCGAGAAAAAAAATTCATCGAATAAATAACAATTTGATATACATTAAAAAAATTACTACTCGTACAACAACTAATATGAATTTGTTGTAACCCCATAATGACTACACAAATAACAAAACCGTTGCACACTATGTCAGGAGTCACTTAACCACAGTAAATATTAAATGAATATTGAATACATAATATTATGAACTAAAGCTTTTTTGCATTTTGGATAATATGAAAAACACAACCACTATTTAGCTGCACCTCGATTATACTAATGGGAAAAGTTTCCCGATGATTACTTCAGAAATAACTTTAGTTTTGGCCTAAGTACAACAGAATAAAACAACACAATGAAAGTAAGTAAAGCGCGAGCGAAGGGAGCGCGAAAATTGTTTTTTTTAGCGGCAATATTATTGTTAAGAATAATAATTAATGCGCGAATTTTTTTTTTTTACTTTATTATTGTTTTAGGAATAATATCGAACTGCTGAATTTAAAACGTGGAATCTTGTATGGCAGCCATTTTGGATTAGAGTAAACTTCGTCGTATATGCTACCTTCTTGAATTATTCCACATTTTTTTAATTATAAAAATTAATGTTTCGCAAACGGATTGCTGAATCGAAAAACATTCTTAGGAAACGCCTTCTATCACTCGATGATGTCTGCGGGGCAAATAAAATCCATCGCCCTTTCACGTGTATGGGAAAGACCCGAATTTTATTCCATCATTTTATTTTTTAAGATCTGTCAGCGCAATCAATATGTATGACCATACCAAATCTCAGCTCTGTAGTACCAAGGATCTTATATTAGTAAATAGGTATATTCTTATTAATCCTAACAACGTTTGGGACGTGGTCGACTATTACTCGCAAACTTGAACGGCAAACTTATGTGTGATAGTTTTCCTTTTAATTTCGTCGTATATTTTACTACGGTGCATTTTTTCATAATTTCAAAAATTTGAAAAACATATATTCGTTAATTTGTTTAAAAGATACGTAATTTATGTACGTCCATTATGTTTTTTCTCAATACACACTTTAAACAGCCATTTCAGGGTTCAAATTTCAAAAAATCCTTTCTTATTCCTTGCCTAAATTTAAAGTATACGAGTACCTTTTTGTAGAATTTCATTTCGCTAAGTCCAATGGCTTCAGCAGGGCTAATCAGTAACTGATTAAGGACCTTGCATTTTTAATTTTATTTTACCTAAAACCTAAGGACGATTTCCTTAGGGGATGCTTTTCGATAAATCGCGAAAAATGTGTCCGTTTATTTGCTTTAAGGTATATCTTTACGAAGTTTTGAGCCTAAATGCCCATTAAATTGTTTTTTTCTTCATACAAACTTTGAACCCCCATTCCACCCTTATAAAGGTTGAATTTCAAAAAATCCTTTCTTAGTGGACTTTATAAAAGACACCTTTTTGTCAAACTTCAGCTTAGACCTAGGTCTATGAGTTTGGGCTGGGCGTTGATCAATTAGTAAGTAATTCAGGATTTTTTGTTCGTCTTAATTCGGATGTTTTTGTTCGTCTTAATTTATTCGTTCCATTAGGTACTGATAAGTTCAAACTAATACATTTACATCCTCCATCATCCCTTATTTTATCCCCATGGGGGTTGAATTTATCAAAATCCTAAACGTCTTCATCATAGTAGCTCCAATCTTTAATTTCAGTTCAATCAGTCGAAAATCTAAGAAGATTTATACAAACTTTTATCGCCTATTTTATCCCCTTAGGGGTGGAATTTATATTCCTTTAGGGGTTGAATTTATCAAAATCCATTCTTAGAGGATGCCTAAGTCATAGTAGCTTTATGCATGCAAAGTCTCAGCCCGATCGGTTTAAAATTGACAAAGTTTCATACAAATTTTCATTCCCTTTTTCATCCCCTTGGGGGTAGAATTGATCAAAATCCTTTCTTAGCGGATGCCTACTTCATAACATCTACCTGCATGCCAAATTTCAGCCCGATCCGTCTAGTGGTTTGGGCTGTGCGTTGATAGATCACTATGTCAGTCAGTCACCTTTGAGTTTTATATATTTAGATGAAGGCTAGATCAAAGATCTTAAACGTAAATGTAGCGATAGAGCGTAGTAGTTTTAGATCTGGATCACCATACCTACCTGGAAAAAATAAATTACAAAAAAAATGGAAAAAAAAAGTAAACGAAGCGACGTAACGGTGCGTCGGAGCGGATTAGTTTCGGATCTGTGATCTTGCCTTCCCAATTTATTTACTACTTATGTTAGAGCGGGACCCATTCGTAAAAAAGTCTTCAAATAACGGTTTTCGTGGGACTTACTTCCACCATACGAACTACTGGTATGTACTTATTTGGCATATTTTTCTGAACACAAAAAGTGCGGTAGTCACTTTCTAAGGGTATGAAGGGGGTAGCTATGACGTAACAAAGATGGCGGCCGGGCCTATTCTATTTACGCTATATTAAGATAACTACTGGGCTAATTTACTTAAATGTGGTCTCAAATGAAAGGTTATTTTATATATATTATTTTATACAAAGATTCGTTAGTGTAAACTTAGTATCAAAATAAATATTTTCAAAAAACGACATTTTGTAAAATTAAACTTTTTTTACTATGTGAAAAGAACAGAAACCGTTAAGATTACGGTAATTTAGCTTATCATTAAAAATAGCTACACTTATGAGTTAATGAACCTAACCTAAAACCTAAAAAACCTAGGTTAATGAACCTAAAAACGTTTAAATCAAGCTATAAACAACGGAACTGCAGTGGTCTAAGTGAGCGTGGGTAGCGCTGAACTGACTACAGTACTTAGATTTTGGTACGAATAATCTTGAAAATTACGTTACAAAACGGGTAGAATCACAGCAAAATGAAAAAGTATTATGAACAGGCATCATTTTTTTGTCAACAAATTTTTCTTCATTTTGTTACGAACTATTTTCTAAAATTCTCGTAACAAAAATAACGCTTCGAATCGTATCGAAATAAAACTTTTCATACTTGCACGTACTTGCGTTATATTTCAAAACAAAGGACTCAATGGTACTGGACTGTACTGATAGACATGAGAGTGTAAGCGTACACACTCGAGGCAGAGGCAGGTCGCTGACGTACGAGAGTGTACAGCCGCCATTATATTTTTTACATCGGCAACACTGAGATTCATTCCGAGGAATCCCTGCACCATGTTGCGCCGTGAACTTTGGCACTTGTCGCTTCATTCATTTGAAATCATTTGGTCAGGCCTAAGACACTGTTAGTACCAATAGCTGCGAAATGGTGCTGCTATCCTTTTAAAACTAAAAAAAATAGTTGATGTTTGATAATAGTGAAGTTGAGATCCTTGTCACAAATCCTCCTCCGTCGACGATTTTTTCATCCCAGGCTATTTTTGCAACCTGCTTTAACATGGAAACGCTTAAGTGTTGTGTTGGTGGTTGCACTGCAACAGGTGAAACGCTACGGTTGTTTTGTTTCCCGAGAAACAGTCTAAGAAGTTTGTGGATATGTCTTTTCTCGTGCCAACGAATCCTATACTCCTTGAACTTTCTGAAGATCAATTTTTGAAACAACGCGTTTTTCAAAAACATTTTGGCAAAACCCAATTCGATGAAAAAGGCAAGAGAATTCGCTTTTCTTATCCATGTCTCTTCACTGAAAACGGAATTGCTTCGGGTGAACCACTGAGTAAAGTAGGTAAGTCCATAAAATCTGTTACGCATTATTCTTAATTGAACACACTGTACCTATTATTTTAATTGAATTTTTTTGAAAACATGAGAGTGTTAAAGGTGTTACCTGGGTGTCACTCAAAAAAGTTCTTATCCGCAATTTTTTCACAAAATGGCTGATTGCCATTTATTATAAAGTGAAGTGTTCTGAGCTACATGATATTAACGGAATTGTGGCAACGCATATGGGTCTTTATTTGAGAATCTATCTATTCACTTTTATTTACTAGTTATGGAAATTGGTTAAGCCTTTAGCGAAGTACCTATTCAGTTGTTCAACAAATCAACTATAAGTACCATAAACTTACCTCTCGTGAACTGACTAGATGTCTTACCACTGCAATACAGATTTTTTCCTAGTGCAGGGTGAGTCGGCTGACAGTCTCTCCCATGAAGAAACCCAATAGGCATATTTATTACCCACTGTACTGTAAAACTGTAACTACTGCTTTTAAATGAATAAAATGTTAGTTATTACTACCCAGCAGCATGTCACAGATTTATTTTCATTAATGTTCTGGTTTATTTAGTTATATCTAGATAATACCACAAACAACATCACAAAATATTCCCTGCGATTGGATACCTATGTATCTTCTCGGACAACAATGAAACATGTCATTCTTAATATTAACGTTTATTGTACACACAGGACATAAATTACAGACATAAGACAGTAAATACAAAAATATTCCGCTTATTTCTAAAAAGAAATTTCAAAGAATTCTTTTTCAAAATTGAGTACATTCTCGGAACATAATTATTTTCGAGAGAAAAATGAGGATGACGATGATACCCCAGAAAAGAAATGACTTTGGTGATTGGAAGGGCTGGTACTATATTTATTATTTAATGAAACTATCTATTTAAAAAATCAATCAAGGTCAAAAACATTTGATTCGTGTAATGTAACTTTAACCATAGCATGTCATATTACATAATCTAGTTATCTGAAAAGGAGATGCTTAAAACAATTGCATTTGAATTTTTTACTATATCTGTTTAATGTGTAATCATCCTATAAGAACAGACAAAAAATTAAACTTAGAGGGTACCAACCTAGTAGCTGTTAATTAGCAACAACATAAAAGCAACAGCTACTCAAGAGTCTGTTTCAACTCATGTATGATTTATTAAAAGCCTCCATGCTCGAGAGTGCCACTGTCCTTTGTTTCCTACACTCCCAGGAAATAGCTGAGCCTGACATTTTAAAACAATAGCCAGTATATGACTTTCTGTCTAAAGTGCTACTAGCCCAATCGGCATCAACATAGCCAATAAGATCAGCTGTTTCCTTTACATATTTGAAACAGAAACCGTTTGTTTTCTTTAAATACCTTAGAACTCTTGCATAAGTCCAGTGAAAATTTGTGTGACATTTATTAAACTGACTAAGGAAACTGATGCTAAAAGAAATATCAGGTCGTGTGAGAACAGATAAATACATCAAACTTCCAATCAATTGTTGATATGGAATTTCTTGATCACAGTATTCAGACTTTTAAACATCTAATTTACATTCCATAGGAGTACTAGCAATCTTACAATTACAATATTCATATTAAATTTACTCAATAACTGATCTATATACTGTTCCTGATCTAAAGTAATGATATTTGACTCTTTATCAATTCTAACTCTCATACCCAAACACTGCTGAACCTGACCCAAATTCTTAATCTTAAATTTTGAACTTAATACAGAAATTAAATTATCATTCTCTTCTTGATTATTTGAATAAACAAAAAAATCATCGACGTACAATGCAATAACAACTTTGACATCACTATTCTTTTTTGTAAAACCACATGGCTCTACAAGACTCTTCTTGAAACCAAGCTCATCTAAACAGTGCTCTACTCGTTCATACCACGATCTAGAAGACTGCTTTAAGCCATAAATTGCTTTATTTAGTTTCACAATGATCTTATTCTGGTTACGAAGAATATCGGGCCGAACCATGTAAATGTTCTCTTTGAGGAAACCATTTAAAAATGCTGTTTTAACATCTAAATTTAACTGTACAGATAGAGCAAACAATAACTTCAAGTTAGAATGTCTGACCACGGGCGAAAAAGTCTCTTCATAGTCAATGCCTGGCTTCTGCGTGAAACCTTTGGCCACTAAACGCTTTCTATGACGCACACTGCCATCACTATTAACTTTCTTTTTAAACACCCACTTGCACTGCACTAAAGTTTTATTTGAAGGTAAGTTTTCCACAGGAACCCACGCATCATTTTCCTCAAATGCCTGTAGCTCGTCCTCCATTGCCTCTATCCACAGGTCTCTATCTGGACTATCCATACCTTCATGAAGACTGACTGGACCACTTGTGACGTCTGGACTCGATGCTGTACACAAGTTTGAAAAGCCATAACGCTCTGGTGGCTTCCTTATTCTTTTTGTAACTATTGGTGGTGGTTCTGGTACTTCTTCCTCTTCTTTATCTTCAGATTGCTGTAACGTAGAATCGAAATCAGGCATTGTATCATGATAATCTGATTTTGATGACCTACTTGAGCTCAGGGGACTCGAAACTTGTTCATCTTTCTCACCATGACTTTTATGACTATCTGATCTTTCTGAAAAATCATCTTCTTTATTTTCTGTCTGACCATGACCATCTGGTCTTTCTGTAGAAATATCCCCAACTGAAACTGACACCACTGCTTCATTTGTACAGTATCTTTCTATACTTTATGTGTATCACCACACATCTCTTGACGGGATCATATACACGGTAGCCTTTCACATTCTCAGAGAATCCTACTAGAATATGTTTCTTCGACTTAGTATCCCACTTAAGTCGTTTCTCTTTTGGCACATGTGCCAAGACCTGACTACCAAAAATTCGGTCATGACTCAAATCTGGCTTTTTCTAGGTCCAGAGCTCATACGGAGTTTTATTATCTAATTCTGATGCAATAGATCTATTTCTAAGATAGACAGCAGTATTTGTCGCCTCTGCCCAAAACTTCTTATCTAATCCTGCATCAAATAATAAACAGCGAGCTCTCTCGACTATTGTTCTATTCATTCGTTCACTCATTCCGTTCTATTCAGGTGTATAAACATTGGTTTTCTGGTGAACTATGCCAGCCTGTTCCAGAAAAAGTTCAAATTCATTGCTACAAAACTCAAAGCCATTATCTGTCCTTAAACATTTAATTTTTCTATCTTGTTGATTTTCTACTAAGATTTTAAACTCTTTGAAGTACTTGCATACTTAACTTTTGGCTTTCAGGAAATAAACAAAGGCCATGCGGGTAAAATAATCAATTAAAATGAGGAAATACATGGCTCCGCCAATCGAAGTACACTCCATTGGTCCGCAGACATCAGCGTGGATGACATCCAGTGGCTCGCTGCTCCTTGTTCCGGCATGACCAAATGGGCAACGCGACTGTTTCCCCTCACAACAAACTGTGCATGTGTTTTTGTCGATCATTGACTTATCCGTGTATGAAATTCCCGTGACTGCTCCAGCCTTCATTTTGTTCAGGTAATTCATATTTAAATGGCCCAATCTCCTGTGCCAAACTTCACTGCTTACTGCTGGTGATGATGTAAACAAACATTGTATACTTTCTAAAATCAACTTATATTCACCATTTTCTTCATTTGCCACTGCAACTAAATTGTTATCTTTGTTGTAAACGTAGCAACAATTCTTCGCAAACTCCACCTTGTTCCCATTCTTGATAAGTTGACTGATGGAAATCAAATTTGTGGTGAGGTTAGGTACACACAGAGCATCTTTCAAAGTAACCTCATATTTACAACTCGGAATGACTGTTATGATATCCACGTCGCCCGAACACAGTACAGGCATGACATTTTGATTTGCTGCCATGATCTCCTGATGCAACATTCGGTGAATATGATGCATTTCGTATCATGTTTACATCGGTCGTCATATGAACGCTAGCGCCGCTGTCCAAGTAAAAGTCTTGTTTACTGTAATTTCCATTCAGGAAAATAGCTGAAAAAGCGCTAGTTTGCTTCATTTCTTGATCACTTTGCTTTTTACATTCCGATTTATAATATCCGTATTGTTTACAACCATAACATTTTATATGCGACAAATCTTTCTTCTTCGGCCCCGACATAGACAATCCGCCATGATGATTTGCGCTGTCATTCTTAGCATTGCTGCCAACCTTAGAACTTTTGTTGCGATTGTGCTGCCCTCTGCTCAATAATGCACTTCCTGACTCGGAATCTTTGTTATCAGCAAGGTCAATCAACTTCGTCTTCACTACGTCAGCCGTAATGGCGATTCCAGAATGTTCTATGGCCATTATTATAGGGAAGTATTTTTCAGGTAAACCTGCCAGCATCAAGCATCCAATCCACTCGCCGTTCACTGAGAAACCTGTTCCTGACAATTTCTGAGCTGTTTCCATGATTTGCGAGACGTAATTTGTCATCGAATCGCAGTTGTCGAGGCGAATCGAAATTAAATTCCGCAACAAAGATATTCTTCGAGAGAAACCAGAATCATCGAACATGGTTTGAAGTCTTGTCCACAAATTCCTCGTGCTTGATGCATCCTTAATGTGAACGTACAACGACGGGTCGATCGTTAAGATTAACTTGGCCTTCGCTTTTGCATCATCTGCGGCTCCTTCTTTGACACCTTCCACCTTGATGAAGTTAGCTGTGCCCTCCAAGACTAGGAGATTCTCCGCTCCAAACGCCCATTCGCGCCCCTTCAACTTGGGCACGTTGGTCAGGAACGAGTTCGACGCCATTGATATCTATTTTCACAGATTTTTTGATAATCCGCTTGTGTAACACGATGCCTACACTTATGCTAGCTAAATATCCAACAATATACTGAAAAATAGTCCCTAATGGGCATAACTGGGCCCATAACCTAATAAAAAGACAGAATTTTATATCCAGCGCGTGTATTTCTCAGAAGCAAATTAAAAAAAAGGGGCGATACAGAGCAGACGCATAGACAATGCAATTTTTTACATAGTACCAACTTAAGAAGCTAGATGTTATTCTATTTGATGTTACCATTATAAAATATTTCTAACAGGTAGACTGGAAGAGATCCCTCCAGGGATAAGTCCGCCTTTGCTATTAAATTGTCTATAAAATGTTTAGAATAAAACTGTTTTTGAGCAATAAAGAATACATACATACAAGCTTCCAAAGGTTTTAAAAGCTGTTTGAAATCTGTAGGCCCATCTCAATTACCAATTTTTTTACCAACTTGAAGTTTTTAAAACATTTCGCTGAAGTGCCAATTTTAAATTTTATGTTAAATTTAAACCATTTACCATAATGATAAGTGTCATCCAATTTTTTTTAAATGGTAGCAGATATTTCTCACATTAATTATCTACCAATTTTTTTTAAATTATCCTAAACAGAAAGAGAGAAAAATTCAAATCGATTCGAAAAATAAATTACTTACTTAAATGTGTAATAACTTCTAAACTACAAAAAATCACGTAACATACAATGGGGGTGATTTAAATGCCCCCTGAGACAGAGCATTAAAATTTTTCTCTTGGACGTCACCAGCTGGGCCATCCTGTTTATTAATGAATTTAAACAAACTCTAAATTTATCTTTAAGATATTTAGTATCGTGTATTTTCTCCGCGGGCTATTATTACTTCCTGCAGAAGGTTTGGCATGCTAAAAACCAAGTTCCTCAAGCAATGTTGAGGAACAGTCTAACATTCTTCGATTAGGGCGCCTTTTAGGACTCTAAGGGTAAGCGCGGTTGATTTCGGCTTCGCACTCGTCAGCCAAGGTCGTCCCAGGACTCCCAAGCATGTTGAATAGGAATAAGATCCGGACTTTGCACTGGCCACACTATGGGACTAATAACGACTTCCTGAAAGTATTCATTCAGCAGCATGCATGCAGCAGTATGCATTCGTCAGCAGTGTGTGCACTGGCATTATCGTGCATGAACACCGAATCGGCGCCCATTCGCACCGAAAACGGACTATCAAGTTCATTAAAAATCTCATTGACGTATTTGTGGCCTGTCAGGGTTCCATTTTCTAATGACACTAGCTCCGTGCGGTCCTCCGCAGATATACCGGCCCACCCAAGTACAGAGCCCCCGCCGTATTAGATCTTTTCGATGAAACTTGCTTGCATGTAACGTTTTCCTGATCGCCTATACACTCTTCCCCTCCCATCATTATTGAACAACATATTTAGACTCATCTGAAAACATTACCCTGTTCCACTCGGCTTTAGCCCAATGGATATGTTCACGAGCATCTCAATCTTGTAAATCAGTGTTGTCGCTCCAATTTCGCGCTTGTTCGCTATACGACAGATACTGAATTCGATAGAATCGCGATTCGGCAGATGAGTTACACGACAGATTCTTGAATTTGAAAAATTCTGAATTCGGCAGAATCACTATATGGCAGAATAAGTACAGTTAGGCACAATTTGTCTTACGTACCCAGATGTGCAGAAGTCCGGTTAACCAGACTTCTGCAACTTTGTAGTACGTACAGTTGGTACCCCATTTTCATTGTAAAGCACACGCTTGGGGTAACCTGATATGCGGCCCTCTGTACAAATCAACGAATTTTTGCAACACAAAATGTACAGAAATCCAATTAATCTATTACATAGTATAAAACAAAGTCGCTTTCCGCGTCTGTCAGTCTCTATATATGCTTAGATCTTTAAAAGTACGCAACGGGTTTTGATGCGTTTTTTTAATAGATAGAGTAATAATAATTCAAGACGAAGATTTACATGTATAATTTGCACATGTGTAAAGCTGGGGCGAGTCATAAGGTGTAGAAGGACTGGCAGTATGCCTTAAAAAGTGTAACCTTCACTTGTTTTGTACACCGTGCAAACTTGCGGATGAGCATGTTACATCTGACAGCCAATGACCTGCGCTCCCGCTCTACGTCCAAACCATCCTTAAGTCCTCCAGAACCAAGTGCCCCAAATATTTAAATTTATCAACGCAACTTAACGGTGATCCGGGATATCAGAGTAGGTTTTAGAATCCGCTCTGAACTCCATAAATTTGCTCTTACGGGCGTTATATTTGAGGCATGGGCCCTGGCATAGGCTTCACAAGTTGTTAAAGCTTTCTTAACGTGCCGTATAACGAACAAGCGCAATTTTGGACCTTTGGCTGGTCTGTGACCTCCGCAAGACGTCTTCTGACCATATACTCACTGATGGGCTCCCTTAGGGTCAGCAGAAGTTCCTGTTGTGTCGCCACAGGATCAATTTCGCAGCATTTTTGTGACGACCAGTCGATCTTCTCTAGACGTTCTGCATCTAAGCCGGCCATTTCCTGGCCTTCTTAGTTTTGTCCTGTTTCTTGGAATCACCTCAGTATATTTTGGGCAGTGCCATGGGTCACACCCACGGTTCTAGCTACACTCCGTTGACTTGCCCCTAGTTGCACTATATTAATAATTCGGGTGCATTCTTCTAGTGTGAGGAGCATGGCAAATTAGTATTTATAACGTAAAAAGCTATATTTTTCAAAATTTGGTCTTGTCAAGGCTAAAACAATAACGCGTTTACAAAATGGTTCTCCTTTTTTTTTACATTTAGTGTTCGAATAAGCCATTTCGTATTATTGTGCTCTAGTAGCAATCATGATTATTCGCTTTCTACATACTTATACTACACTACCTAGTTTTGAGTGACGGAACCTCCACTTGTAGAGGGACAAGCGGGGGCTTGACCCGCCACGTAAATAAATATTTTATTCTTAATATTTTATTTTAATATTTTATTCTTCTTTTGAATGATATGTCGCGAAAAAGGACTACAATTACGATACCTATTAGAAACATGTATTTCAAATATTTACTTGTATTTTCAAAAGTCAATTACATCATAATACCAAAAAATTTCAGAGAATAAAGTAATGTCATTTCAGAAAACAAACAAAACCAAAAAGGGAATTCGAAATTGAAAGATTGAAGAGATTTCATTAAACACAAAAAGGTTAAACAAATGATTTCATCCAGTAATACTGCACTAGCCAATAAAAGTATTACTATTAAAATCTTGAAATAGTAAATTAAATGTGAAACGCAACTCAGTAACTTTTAACGGATTTTCATTAAAATAAAACCACATTTTTCCATTTTTATCTCTAAATTAGTAAAAAGTATAATAGCTGTATTGGTCCAAACTAATAAAAAAAACTTATTAGGAGGACAGTTCTTATCTAATTTTAATAACAAAACTTACGTTTCAAAACAACTCCAGTTCGCTAGTGAAACACGGTTACAACAAACACATCACATCTTCTCGAGTGTCGCTGAGTAACTGAGCGACGTGGTAAGCCGCGGTCAAGAAGGCGCGAGCGCGTGTTTCAATGGCGGTAAATGTGCATGATATACAGACAACTACTGTATTGAAAAGGGCATTAATAGCAAAATCCAATTTTTCTTGTTTTTCACTTGTAATAACTATTCACAGTCATAATACCGCATTTGTTTAAAATGTAGTTAACTATGAAGATTAATATTTTAGTACCTTACAAATGTAGTAAACACGGTTCGTTATATGCAATCATGCTGTAACCCGCACTACTCAATAATCAACAGCGCTGTAACTACAAAGGATCACATTCTTTTCATAGGGAAATTGGTGTAAATGACACATGTGTAAGAGATTAATTATTTTACTAGATATTTACCCGAGCATTATAAGATATTTTAAGAAATTATTACTACAATTAACGCACATTTAATTTATTTTCTTACCTAATCTAAGATTTAAAAGTAACCATATGACTAAAATGATTTATGTCAAATTCACACGCTGCTTCCTGATTGGCTGTTTCAATTGCTTTACTGTCGTTTTATATCCCCACCGTCTGAAGTTAACAGTTGGCGGGAACGGAAGCAGCAATGACAGTGACGCCGATTATTTTAGCCATTCGTTAGATAGACAGTGTTGAAGACGGTTGTATCGTGATTGTTATATAACGAGTACAGAAAGTTAAATAACAAGCTAGTGAATCAAACAAAAACAGCGCGAATCACCTATGAAAAGAATATTCTGCAAGCAAATAACGTCCAAAGTTAGTGTACCAATGATATTACACAACCAGCAGGGCCAAACAGTAACTCAAGCCCATGAAATTGCCGAAGCCTTCGTAGATCAGTTTTCCGGGGTTTTCCAAAAAGAACCGCAGGGTCCATTGCCAAGTCTAGACCCATCACTACGAATTCTATTGATATACTAGCTTTCGAGAAAACTGTGTAGCCTATGTTACTTAGACATAGCAGACATAACATTTATTCACACAAAAAAACATAGCAGGGATAATTTAGCATTCTAATGCTAATTTTTTTTAATTAGTCCAGTAGTATTCCAGTTTATTCGTTACAAACATACAAAAATACCAATTAAATAACAGTGTAAATGTATATATGTACATTATTTAAGTAATACATTAATGGGTTTGATTTTATTTAAAGTTAATTAATTTAATTTTTAAAAGCTTTCTTCTAAAAATTTGTAATTTTTAGAATCAGTTTATTCTGCAAATACCACCAATCCTGCATTTCAGTCTCCTTTCTTTTCTCTCAAAGGTTAGCAGGAATAAATCCCTATAATGGGATATGTTCGCCTTTGTACATTTTAATATGTGTTTTTATCCACCCATTGTTTCTACCTTTGTTTATGTGCAGTAAAGTGTTTATGTTTACATACACACATACATACATACATACATAAATAGGCGCTGTCTTTGGCTGTATCTCCTCAATAGTGCAGGCAGTGATAGTATCCGTTAGGCGTACATATCCCAATACATAATGGTATCTGAAGGGGCCTGTACACCCACGCACACCTTCTAAAACAACCGGCATTCTTGCCGTGATTTCCCATAGGAGAGAAACAAATAATAATAATAAACGCTACACACTCAAAAGGCCACATCAAGGATTTCCTTGAGACAGACACCAATACCCATGACCCATGAAAAAACATCTGCTTTTAACACAAATATTTTTCCCAACAGGGAATCGAACTCAGGACCTGTCGATCAAGAGGTAGCGCCACTATCACTTGACCAAACCGGCCATCGTTTTATCATTGTGAAAAAGACCACCATTTATTGATTTCCTTTACCTAAATACCCATCTTATTATGCAGTTTTAAACAATGTACATATTTACATACATATTATATTCACAGATTGTAATGGTCTTTCTTTCTTCTTCCCAGTGCTTAGTCTCATTCAGAGATCCAGTATTTGGCAGGTCATATTCATAAATTTTAACTAAGTTCAAAGCTAACGATACCATTTATACATTTATCCATAGGTAAACTATAATAAATTGTACAAGTTCCTTATTAATGTGATATATACTTACTCCTATTGGTGTCTCTGCTGGCCCCAGCCCAGTTGCCATTGCTGACCCGATTATTCCTAACACCACTTCTGTGGTGTCAGAAATTTCTGGGACAAACGTATTGTCCCCAGTCCTCAAGCGACCTCTGGCAACTGCAGCTCCTTCAGTGCGAGCTTTTTCTTTTGATCACGCCAACACTAAAAATACATTTTACCTATTTAATACCGACATATACTACAATATTAGGGTTCCATAGTAAACTGCGAACCCTTACTGTTTCGCCATGTCTGTCTATCCGTTATTCCGCGGTTTTCCGCGGAGAGCCTGGGTACTACAAACATGAATTTCGGCATGGTCATACATATTGATCACACTAAAAAACAGCAAAATGAAAACTTTATTAAAAAAACAAATGAAAGAGGGACAATTTTTTTTACTTGCCATTTCCAGTATGTGGGGTTTTATTGGATATTTTGCTAAAAAATGAATTTTTGTTTGGGTAGAACGTTTTTTGATTCAGCAGTCTGCCTAATATTTAGCTTTAAAGTGAAATTTTTTTTCAATCTCAAATTACCTCTACCAGCTAAACCTTTGTTTTTAAAAAACTGGATAAGTTCATAGTTATATTACAGTGAAACTAATAGAAATACTATCACAGCTTAGTATTGTAAACTTGTTATCCTTTATGTTAAGTACTATTATAAAATAAGGAATGTAACCTACACTCATACATACAAACAAGTAATGGTCGATCAAATTAGTTTATAAGAACTGAGGACATATCATATTCACTAACTTAGACCAGCTTGGTCAAGACTAGCTTACGAAGCATGTTTTCAACTAGAGAACCCTAAACTGTACTATGTGGACCGACATGCTCGTGGCTGGTTTTTTGGTGCTACAATAAACATAAGTGCAAGATACATACATTACTCATACCTATTTTCCTTATTTAAGTAGGTAGAGCATCAAGCAGACAAAAACAACTTGACTAAACCAGAAACTAACTGAACCAATCATCTCCAGTGTGTATCCACATGATACTAGCACAACTGCATCGACACAGCCATTCACCAAACCAAATTCAATTTAACAACTTGACACGACAGTTGATAAATATTCTGTGAGGTATGTTATAAACAAAATATATGTAGGTAATAAATTATAGGTCTAAAAATTGTTGCATTGTTATTTATACTCACAAGATTCCACTGGTGAACTGTCCTTATTGGTCCTAGCTCATCAAGAGCCGCCTCGAGTCGAGCCCACTGCTGCTCATATTGGGCGCCGCCAAGCGGGCCCTTAAATTCTCGTGCCGCAAAATTGGTGTGGGCTGCCATGTACTCCACTAGGTATTTAATTTGAGCAGCATTGCTTCTCACCCTGCAGAGTCATAAACAAAACAGCAATTCAAAAGGAATATCGGTCAGAGGGTCATGTTAGTCTAGTAAGATAATATTATAAAAGACTAATAAGTACTTATGTGGCACCACGGCAAGAAGTTCACTTCTCTTAAAGTAGAACAACCATTGATACAGCTAATCTCAAATAAGAAAAAAACACGGATAAACAAATTGTTTTCATTGCATGTGCTATTGTATAACAAAGAAATTATTGTATGAATTTACTTACACTTGTTTCTTGGACGACATATCCACAATTTCTTCATAAATGGCAATCGAGAAACAAATTATTATACTGTCTTCACTAGCGTATAGTATTTATATCCTCTTCCGCGCGAAAAGGATATAAACACTAGCGCTTTCACTTCACTTCTTGATAAATGGCAATCGGTCGTTATGGTGGAACAACCATCAGTACTGCAAGGTGTCTTTTGGGGGCAAATAATAAAACAGCTGGATTCTTCCTCAAATCTCCAATATAATCAAAAGACTGTTTCTTCCACGTAACAATATAATTTGCTTTATACAATATATCCACAGCTGAAAAATAAGACACCTCTTACTAAGTGCTATTGCACGCCTAAAATCGAATATACATTTATTCCGCGAGCTAATCCGCAAAGATCAAACAATCAATTCTCAATGAATAAACACTGAATACACCACGATCAAACAATGAATGGCGCAAGGCCAGATCTTCAATCATTTCGAATCATGACATCGAATACCATTTCAAACCTTTGAAATTGATATTCGAATTATCTTCTTCGAAATGATCGAATGAGAAAGAAGTTGCGTTATGCCCGATCCTCCGTGAAGGTCTGCATACCACAGTACCAATTTCAACTTAATAAAACCCGGATAAACAAAATAAAACAATGAAAAACACCTAACTTTTCCGCGCAAAATTGTTTTTCAACACTTCAACCGCTTGAAACGTCAAACAAATGTCAATTTTTTTTTAAAATACGAATTTTGGGTGTTTCAAACTACAAGAGAGTGAATGGGAACGAATGAAATTAGTGTTGAAAGCTGTAAAAATGGTTACGTTTTTCCATAATGGCAATTTCTTTATCTCTGCATAGAGATAGCGCTGTCTTCGAATAGATTTTACTCTTTTGAGGCTGGCATGTTAGGACATGAGAGATAAAGAGAAGAGAAGACATAATTTGTCTTCTCTCATGAGAGACTTCTCTCATCCCGTATGCTAGACTAGCTGTACTTTCTTGTTCGTACTTGTTCCCACAGAGTTGCAACGTCAGAAAGTGATTAAGACGTTTCATGCTGTAGCATTGTGAATAACAATCAGTCGAAATAAAAAGTGTCTACTTTCACTATCGGAGTAGGCAGAGCATGATAAATTAACCCGTCTAGCCTCGAAATTTTTTGTCAATACGCCCCATACATACATACGCTCACGCCTGTAATCTCTAACGGGGTAGGCAGAGCATCAGTAGCTCTAGTAAACCACTTGATGCCACATTTTACTCAAATTGTGAGGGTTATCAGATGGAACACGTTGTATAATGGTGAGAGGTGGTCAGCCTTTCGCCCACGGTACAACAAAACCCTCGCATCCCACTTACTGACTTTTACAGTATGCCTAGGAAAAGTAGGCAGCTGCCACATTCTTAGTTTTTCTTTCACTCCCAGTCCAGCGTGAAACCCTGCTCATCTCATATTTAATATAATCGTTTTTTATACATGAGTCAATTTCGATATTAAGGATTAACTGTGTACATATTTTAAAAATGTTGTTTATTTTAATTAATAGAGTGTTCCTCCTAATCAAAAGTAATTTACATAAGCCATTAATTAAACTCTCTAGCACCTTTATTTAGAAGACAAATATTAAAAACAGACTTAAAATAAAACAAGTTACGTACTTCCCTTATTTATTTTTTTAGACAGTACTTATACCAAAATTGAGCTCGATGATTAACTAGTTGCATTAGTAATGATTATTAAACAATCGTAGTAAACATATATTTTTTTCAGAAAATGCTCCCGTTCTGAGTAAATTAGATATTACTTGCCGAAACTAATTAACTGGCCTCTTTTATTAAAATTGACTGCAACATACAGCGACGACGATCTCAAAGAAATTGTCTGTCTTAGCTCAATTGGACGTATTTATGCAAACCAGATCCAACCCACAAAAATTGACAAATTGAGTTAAGTACACAGAACATCTTAAAATTAGTTCTATTTTCATGTGTATAAAAATCATAATCATCTGATCACCCCTTGGTCAAAAAAAGCCTATGAACAAAGTTACCAAATCAAGAAGTAAACATAAACAAATTGAAATAAAGATCCAAGCCACTTGGTTCCAAAATTTTGCTAAATGTATGGTACCAAGCAGCTTGGATCTTGTTTGCATAAAAATAATTAACTGATCGTTTTATTAAAGGAAAGATCCATGTGACTTGGTTCGGTGTACTTGTTTAATTTATAACAAATATGTCAGTTTATTTTGTTTTCCTCACGCAATTCCATAAGTAAAATATTTTAATAATATTAAGTCTTACTATTTAGATTTTTTTTTAAATATGGGCAACACTGACGACTATGCAAATCAGAATAAAAAAGTACTCTGTGGATCCAACCCACACTGACATAGGTAGGTAGTTTCGAAAAAAGTTTTTTTTTTATTTCAGCTCCGCAAAATGGCGGGCGTCAATTTTTTAGGTATTTAAATGCACAAAATTGTAGTGTATGGACTGTAGTATACGTCTAAATCTATTTTCGAAAAAAGTTTTTTTTTTATTTCAGCTCCGCAAAATGGCGGGCGTCAATTTTTTAGGTATTTAAATGCACAAAATTGTAGTGTATGGACTGTAGTATACGTCTAAATCTATTTTGTAGGTAATTACATGGCAAACTAGATGTTTTTCGTGAAAAATGTCACTTGGTTCTTGTCTGCATAATACAAATACGTGATTCCTCGATGTTTGGTTCCTTAGTGCAGTGAATGCATGTTTGTAAAAGTAGTAATATTTTTGAAATGGTTACTTTAAAATAAATAATATCGCTTCAAATCAAAACTTTAATGAATGTTGCTTAATAAGGCCTTTTAGGCTTTCAGTATATATTAACAACACTTCTTATTATAACCCCTTGACTCGAATGTGCCGACTGTATAACGACGTAGTGGAAACATACCCGAATGTAGATGTATTCAATAATAGTTTCAGTAAGTACCTTAGTAATCTATTTTCTATTAAATTTTAAAAGTTTTTAATTGAAAAAAAATATAACTTATTTGCTGCTCAAACCTAGTTCTCCTAAGTTAAAATCAATTTTGTATTTACAAAACAGGCTTTAAAAGTAATTTCATATCTCTTTTGTCAAAATAACAAGTATTTATTCGTTTGTATTCGCCTAAATGTTGTTTACTAGTGTACATTCTCAGTGGATTGTAGTCCAGAATCAAAATTTAGATTTATACAATGTAATCTGTAACGACTGTGATCTGTCATGTATACTTTTACAAATAAATGAAATAAAATAAATAAAATAAAATAAGAAATCAGTCTGAAGAAATATTTTGGTACCAAAACGTACGAGGCATAAAAATATTACAGAATATATTTTACAAATTTTTGTGGTACCCACAATAATCAAAACCTACTCTACGTTCCCATCGTCTTCTAGCTCAAAATCCGGCGTCCCTTAAAACCCGTTCACGTCATCAATAATGGTGTCATCTGGTGTAAGATATCTATAAAATTCTTGAGCATCGCTTGGTATAAGATGCAAAAGGCTTCTAAGATCTTGGAGCTTTGGTGTGGGTATTGGTTTTCCGTTAGGCCAAAGCGGTTCCATCAGGTCTTTGTTTAAGGCTAGCTCCCTGCCACGACCTTTTTTTAGATTGATTTCTATAGGAGCTGAATCCAAGTCTGATCTCATGAAAATGGAGCTTGGGTTTTCCTTTTTTAAAATGATCTCCTTAGCTTTAAGCCATGAGACCTTGGAGCCGTTTACCGATTTCTTTCGGTTGGTAATTCGGTTTTACAGTTTTTTTGGACGACAAGAAGTCTTCGTTGTGCATCCTGTGTACAATCATGAGTTTAGTTTTTTTACATTTTCTCATAATTTTAGTGTAATCATCGACTGTATACATTCTATGTAGAAGTTTCAATGCACATTCTATTTTACTGAAATCAGTGTCATTGGGTAAGAAGCTATGTCCTGATTCAAGAAATCTCATCGTAATTTTTTTCAACGATGGGTAGCAGCTTAGCACCGCCTTCAGCATCAGAGTAAGCTTAATATTTCTATTCTGACCACCACAACAATCGCTCCATAGGATCAGGTTAGTGGCACTGGGTTTTAGCCTTTCAAAGATGTGCTTTACAAGGCAAGACCCTACTTCTTGGGCTCCCTGCCCGGCCTCGCCTTCGACCCATACGTTACAATGTGCTACATCGTCAGATCCGGTGTGAATTCCTTAATTATATACCCACAATTGCCTTTTATAAAAGACAAAGTTGGTGGGTATACGCGGCAAAGGCAGAGTTTTTTATAAATCAAAAGTAATCCTCTCCGTGGATTCGTCTGGTTTAGCCAGTGCCACTAACCTGATCCTATGGAGCGATTGTTGTGGTGGATAGAATAGAGAATAGTCGGTGCTAAGCTGCCACCCATCGTTGCAAAAAATTACGATGAGATTTCTTGAATCAGGACACAGCTTCTTACCCAATGACACTGATTTCAGTAAAATAGAATGTGCATTGAAACTGCAACAAAGAATGTATACAGTCGATGATTACACTAAAATTATGAGATAATGTAAAAAAACTAAACCCATGATTGTACACAGGATGCACAACGAAGACTTCTTGTCGTCCAAAAAACTGTAAAACCGAATTACCAACCGAAAGAAATCGGTAAACGGCTCCAAGGTCTTATGGCTTAAAGCTAAGGAGATCCTTTTAAAAAAGGAAAACCCAAGCTCCATTTTCATGAGATCAGACTTGGATTCAGCTCCTATAGAAATCAATCTAAAAAAAGGTCGTGGCACTGAGCTGGCCTTAAACAAAGACCTGATGGAGCCGCTTAGGCCTAACGGAAAACCAATACCCACACCAAAGCTCCAAGATCTTAGAAGCCTTTTGCATCTTATACCAAGCGATGCTCAAGAATTTTGTAGACATCTTACACCAGATGACACCATATTGATGACGTGAACGGGTTTTAAGGGACGCCGGATTTTGAGCTAGAAGACGATGGGAACGTAGAGTTGGTTTGATTATTGTGGGTACCACAAAATTTTTTATTGTTTTAAGTTTCAAATTTTTTAAATATATTCTGTAATATGTTTATGCCTCGTACGTTTTGTTACCAAAATATTTCTTCAGACTGATTTGTTATTAAGCAACTTTCATTAAAGTTTTGATTTTGAAGCGATATTATTTATTTTAAAGTAACAATTTCAAAAATATGGCTACTTTTACAAACATGCATTCACTGCACTAAGGAACCAAATATCAAGGAATCACATATTTGTATTATGCAAACAAGAACCAAGTGACATTTTTCACGAAAAACCTCTAATTTGCCATGTAATTACCTACAAAATAGATTTAGACGTATACTACCGTCCATACACTACAATGTTGTGCATTTGTATATCTAAAAAAATGACGCCCGACATTTTGCGGAGCTGAAACACAAAAACCCTTTTTTTTCGAAACTATGTCAGTGTGGGTTGGATCTGGTTTGCATAAATGCGTCCAATTATAGTAGAGTTCATTTTTGAATAACAAAGTTCTATTGATCTGTACCAGCAAAAGAAACAGAGTACAGTCCGCGTTTACTTTTACATCGGTCGAACGTCTCGTTCTCGTTTTTAATTTAATTTAGAAAAAAGTATGTTATGTCATACAGCTGTAATGACTCTAAGTATCTGAACAATCTTTAGGTTTTTTCACATGAAAGAGGTGAAAAATTCACGTGCTCAACATGGTCTGAGATAAAGAAAGTTTGGGGAAAGGAAATCATTACAGAAAATAACTAATATTACTCAGAGTTAATTCGTAGGTTTTTTTTCATACATCTAATGAAAAATTCACGTGCTCAACATGGTCTGAGATATGAATTCGCTCCGAAGAAAATAAGTTATCTCTGTTTGATGTGATTTGGTACCTATTTAGTTATTGGAGTTTGGTTTGTAGGTTATTTCCGAATCTTTATGGAGGAAATTTCACGTACTCTACATGGTCAGGGATACAGATCTAGCTTCAAGTAACTAAGTAAGTCATCTATCTATCTTCTTCTAAATATATAAAACTCAAAGGTGACTGACTGACATAGTTATCTATCAACGCACAGCCCAAACCACTAGACGGATCGGGCTGAAATTTGGCATGCAGGTAGATGTTATGACGTAGGCATCCGCTAAGAAAGAATTTTGATCAATTCTACCCCCAAGGGGATGAAAAAGGGAATGAAAATTTGTATGAAACTTTGTCAATTTTAAACCGATCGGGCTGAGACTTTGCATGCATAAAGCTACTATGACTTAGGAATCCTCTAAGAATGGATTTTGATAAATTCAACCCCTAAAGGGATATAAATTCCACACCTAAGGGGATAAAATAGGTGATGAAAGTTTGTACAAATCTTCTTAGATTTTCGACTGATTGACTGAAATTAAAAATTGGAGCTACTATGATGAAGACGTTTAGGATTTTGATAAATTCAACCCCCATGGGGATAAAATAAGGGATAATGGAGGATGTAAATGTATTAGTTTGAACCTATCAGTACCTAATGGAACGAATAAATTAAGACGAACAAAATCATTCAAATTAAGACAAACAAAAAATCTTGAATTACTTACTAATTGATCAACGCCCAGCCCAAACTCTTAGACCTAGAAAGCTGAAGTTGGACAAAAAGGTGTCTTTTATAACGTAAGCAACCACTAAAAAAGGATTTTTAGAACTTCAACCCCTAAGAGGGTGAAATGGGGGCTCAAAGTTTGTATGGGGAAAAATATTTTTTTAGATATTTTGACTTGAAACTTCGTCAAGATATACCTTAAAGCAAACAAATGGACACGTATTTCGCAATTTTTCTAAAATTACCCCCTAAGGGGTACAAATGGGTTAAATTAAATTAAATTGCAAGGTCCTGAATTACTTACAGATTGGTCAAAGCCCAGCCCAAACCCTTAGACCTAGAAAGCTAAAATTTGTCGAAACGGTGTTTACTCTAATCCAAAATGGCATCAAAAAAGGATTTTTCGAAATTTAACCCCCAAGGGGGTGAAATTGAGGTTCAAAGTTTGTGTGAAGAAAAATATTTCTTTGGACATTTTGACTCGAAACTTCGTCAAGATATACCTAGCAGATAATGAACGGACACGTATTTCGCAATTTTTCGAAAATCATTCCCTAAGGGGTATAAATGGATTGAATTAAATTAAATTGCAAGGTCCTGAATTACTGACTGATTGATCAATGCCCAGCCCAAACCCTAGAGACCTAGAAAGCTGAAGTTTGACAAAAAGGTGTCTTTTATAAAGTCCACTAAGAAAGGATTTTTTGAAATTCAACCCTTATAAGGGTGGAATGCAGGTTCAAAGTTTGTATGAAGAAAAAAACAATTTTTTGGGCATTTTGGCTCAAAACTTCGTAAAGATATACCTTAAAGCAAATAAACGGACACATATTTCGCGATTTATCGAAAATCATCCCCTAAGGAAATCGTCCTTAGGTCTTAGGTAAAATAAAATTAAAAATGCAAGGTCCTTAATCAGTTACTGATTAGCCCTGCTGAAGCCATTGGACTTAGCGAAATGAAATTCTACAAAAAGGTACTCGTATACTTTAAATTTAGGCAAGGAATAAGAAAGGATTTTTTGAAATTTGAATCCTGAAATGGCTGTTTAAAGTGTGTATTGAGAAAAAACATAATGGACGTACATAAATTACGTATCTTTTAAACAAATTAACGAATATATGTTTTTCAAATTTTTGAAATTATGAAAAAATTCACCGAAGTAAAATATACGACAAAATTAAAAGGAAAACTATCACACATAAGTTTGCCGTTCAAATTTGCGAGTAATAGTCGACCACGTCCCAAACGTTGTTAGGATTAATAAGAATATACCTATTTACAAATATTAGATCCTTGGTACTATAGAGCTGAGATTTGGTATGGTCATACAAATTGATTGCGCTGACAGATCTTAAAAAATAAAATGATGGAAAAAAAATTCGTGAAAGGCGATGGATTTTTTTTCTCGCCCCGCAGATATCATCGAGTGATAGAAGGCGTTTCCTAAGAACGTTTTTCGATTCAGCAATCCGTTTGCGAAACATTAATTTTTATAATTAAAAAAATGTGGAATAATTCAAGAAGGTAGCATATACGACGAAGTTTACTCTAATCCAAAATGGCTGCCATACAAGATTCCACGTTTTAAATTCAGCAGTTCGATATTATTCCTAAAACAATAATAAAGTAAAAAAAAAATTCGCGCATTAATTATTATTCTTAACAATAATATTGTCGCTAAAAAAAACAATTTTCGCGCTCGCTTTGCTCGCGCTTTACTTACTTTCATTGTGTTGTTTTATTCTGCTGTACTTAGGCCAAAACTAAAGTTATTTCTGAATTAATCATCGGGAAACTATTCCCATTAGTATAATCGAGGTGCAGCTAAATAGTGGTTGTGTTTTTCATATTATCCAAAATGCAAAAAAGCTTTAGTTCATAATATTATGTATTCAATATTTACTTCAATATTCATTTAATATTTACTGTGGTTAAGTGACTCCTGACATAGTGTGCAACGGTTTTGTTATTTGTGTAGTCATTATGGGGTTACAACAAATTCATATTAGTTGTTGTACGAGTAGTAATTTTTTTAAATGTACATCAAACTGTTTTTTTATTCGATGATTTTTTTTTTCTCCAATATCATCGAGGGGGGAATCGTAGGATAGATTTTTAAAAGATAGGAGTTTACTAAGATCGATTTTCGATTCAGCACTCCGTTTGTGAAAAATTCATTTCTATAGTAAAATTATTTGTTAAAAACAAGTGTCCCCTAAATGGTTGTTTCTAAAAATGTGAAAAACTCACAGTGATAGAACATACAAGAATATTAAAAGGACAACTATCACACACAAGTTGGCCCTTCAAGTTTGCGAATAATAGTCGACCAAGTGCCAAACGTTGCTGGGAATAATAAGAATATATTTACTAATATTAGGTCCTTGGTACTACAGTGCTTAAATTTGGTATGGTCATACATATTGATTGGCGCTGACAGATCTTAAATAAAAAAATAAATAAATAAATAATTTTATTTCAGGCATGGTTAATTTACGCTGCGAATTTAAGCAGTACAACATTAATTCTAATCCAATTAAGATCCTTAAGTAGGTTTAATGTGCATTTAATATAGATCAATATGGCCCTTAACAGAATTTAATTTAAATTAATATTTTGCCTATCGCTGCTAATCATAAAGTGCTATCATATATAGCACTTTATGATTAGCAGCGATCGAACGCGTCTGTCTGTTACGCTTTCACGCCTAAACTACTGAACCAGTTTTGATGAAATTTGGCACAAAGATAGATTAGACCTTGGGAAAGGACATAGGTTTCATTTTATGTCACAACTGGGCACGATATAACCGTAGTCCACGCGGGCGAAACCGCGGGCGGAAAGCTAGTTTAGAACTAAAATGTAAGTTATTGTTATTGATGTGATTGCGTTGTGTGGCGAAAAACCCTTTTTTGGATTGCTTAAGTCGTGAACACAGGTATGTCAAACAAATTTTAACTTAATTACTTAAAACACCATTACATTTTTTAATGAATTGGTAAACCAATTTCCATTAAGTTATTTTATTCACATGCTGTTTAAAACATTTTAAACTATTTTTATGTGTATAAGTAAGTATCTAGTTTGAAAACTAAGGAAGTGTAAGTAGTAATAAATCTGTATCTTGAAAAAACGTGTATTAAATAAATTGGAAAGGCTATTTTTTTATTATTAATAATAATGAAGGGTTCGCTCTTGACCACAATCTAGCCCAAGGGCAAAGATGCGGTCGAGGATGTAGCAAGCTCACCCAGAAGGAGCCTATTCACTCGAACTTTAAAGAGATTCGGGTTATATGAACTCGGAAATACAGACGCAGGCAGAGAATTCCATTCCCTAGCAGTGCGCAATACGAAAGATGATGAAAAGCGCTCAGTGCGAATCCGTGGGATATCAACAAGATAGGGATGGTACCCCGCGGTGCGTCTGGACGTCCGATAGAAGAATGGGGCAGGCGGAATGAGCTCATGCAGCTCCTGAGCACACTCCCCGAAGTACATCTTATAAAAAATACATAGGCAAGCTACTTTGCGTCTATGAGCTAGGGTTTGAAGCTTATCTTTTACTAGCTTCCTGTCACCGATGAGTCTCCTGGCTCTGCGGTCCACCGAGTCCAGTGTGGCTAGTTGGTACTTGGCCGAACCATCCCAGAGGTGGCTGCAATACTCCATGCACGATCGGACCTGTGCCTTATAAAGGGAAAGGAGTTGATCGGGCGTAAAGTAGCGCTTAACTCTGTTGAGGATGCCCAGCTTTTTGGCCGCTGTTTGTGTTTTGGACTCGATAGAGATGCCGAAATTAAGGTTGGCAGATAACTTCATGCCAAGGAGCTCAAGCTCATTCGTGATAGGTACAGATGCACCCCGGAAAGTAGGAGACAGATTAAAGGGACTCCGTTTCGCGGAAAACAGACACGCTTGACTCTTGGTGGCGTTGAAACTAACCAGATTTTTGTCACCCCAATGGGAGACAAGACTTAAGGTCGAGTTTACCCGCTCAACCAAAGCTCTCCTCTCAGATAGAATATCATCCCTCCCGGCTCCCGATCTGGACAGGTATCTCTGCATGACTGTACTGTCATCTGCATACGCAACAACTCCAGGCAAAAGCATGTCGTTGATGTGCAGCAGGAAAAGAGTCGCAGAGAGAACGGACCCCTGAGGAACTCCGGCGTCGATAGCCTTAAGATCAGAGGAGCAGCCATCGATGACTACCCGGATCGATCGTTCACTCAGAAAGTCAGCTATCCAGGTACAGAAGTCGGCAGCGATGCCGTACGCAGGAAGCTTGCTTAACAAACTTGCATGTCAAACCCTGTCAAATGCTTTCGAGATATCCAGTGACACGGCAAGAGCTTCGCCTTGTTTCTCGATGGCTTCGCCCCAGCAGTGCGTGACATAGACTAGAAGATCCCCAGTTGACCGTTCCCGGTGAAACCCATATTGACGGTCACTGAGCAAGTCGTTGTCTTCCAAGTATGTCAGCAGCTTGCTGTTTAGTACCCTTTCCATAACTTTGCAAAGTATGGAGGTGATGGCGATAGGTCGATAGTTACAGGGGTCGGCACGGCTACCCTTTTTGGGTACTGGTTGCACGTTAGCAAGCTTCCAGGACTTAGGTACGGTTTTAGTCTTAAGGGAGAGACGGTACAGGCGTGTCAGTACAGGAGACAACTCAGGACCACAGTACCTCAGGACTTTAGCAGGTATCCCATCAGGACCGCTCGCTTTATTCACGTCTAGAGTCTGAAGAGCTCTGCGAACCTCTTTGTTGTGTATGGTGACTTCCGGCATTGAGAAGTCATAGTGAGGTATTGATGGTGGTTGATGAGAGCCAGTGTCTAGACGAGAATTGTTTGCAAAAAGAGATGCAAAGAGATCTGCTTTCTCTTTCGCAGAGTGAGCTAGCGATCCGTCAGGTTTCTGCATAGGAGGCAGCATTGGACGGCAGAAATTGGTTTCGATAGACTTTGATAGGGACCAGAACTGGTTACTAACAGGAGGGTAAGATGCTAATCTGGTCCCTATTCTGCTAATGTGTTCGAAACGAGCCTTCCGGATTACCCGTTTGCAAGACTTGGCTGCAGAGTTGAATGCCCTCTTCTTCGAACGAACCCTCCTAGCCCGGATTCTGCGATCGCGGGCTTGGACCTATGCCTGGTATGCTGCTTCTTTACGAGCCTCAGATCGTGCGCATTCTACATTAAACCAAGGCTGGGCTTTGTGACCGAGCGGAGTGTCGGAGAATGGAATAAAGTATTCCATTCCCTGCCGTATCACATCCGCAATCGCATCAGCAGAAATAGAGGGGTCATCCAAAGAGAAACACATTTGCCTCCAAGGATAAGATGCAAAGAAGTGCCTCATCTCATCCCAATCTGCTGACTCGTATCGCCAAACTCTCCTAGTGCCTTTCAGACTCATGTCTGGAGGAGAGCAGATCGATACGGATTTCACCAGATAGTGGTCAGATGTTCCCAGTGGGGCTGAAACCGCCACTGAGTGTCTGTCTGGATCAGTTGTCAGCAGAAGGTCGAGGCAATTGGGCGTATAACCATCAACGTCCGGTACCCGCGTCGCCTCGTTCACCAGCTGAGTGAGATCCAGCGAAAGTGCAAATCTGCGCGCCTCTCTCCCAGCATGGTCAGTTTTCTGAAACGGGAACAACCAATCACTGTGGTGGGCATTAAAGTCCCCCAGAAAAACGAGTTCAGACGTTGGGTACCGTTGTTGGGCTGTATCTGCCGTTTTAAGCAAGTGGTCGAAAAGTTTTGATGTCTCCTGGTCTCCGCTATGTGAACAGTAGACACAAGCATAGACTGTTTTGTCAATTCTTGTATCAACCAAGAGCCAGAGAGTTGAGAACCCGGACTTCTCAAAGCAACGGAGACGCTTACAGCAAACATCATCACGGACGTACACACAGACCCCAGCGTTCCTCCTGAAGTTATATTCAAGGGAGTACCCTGGGTAGTTGAGGTACGCCACGTCCGATGGTGTTGCTATCTACGTCTCCGTGAGAAAGAATAGGTGCGGCTTATTGGTCTCAAGGTGGTCCTGTTCGAGATTTGAGTGCAAACCTCGGATGTTAGTGAGGTGCACTTTTCGTGGGAGGAAGTGCAGCCGTTTTCTAACCATTCTTTTCTTTTTTGTGCTTTTCATTTTTTGATTTTGAGTGTTTGTGAGGAAGTAATTGGAAGTCGAGGTACTGCTCATACAGCCACAAAAGACAAGATTGATGAAAAACAATTGGCCTGTGGGAAACTCATTTGGAGCGCGCGGGGACGCCCTAACCCCCCGATATGGCCACCGGGTCCTCCTTTCCAGTCGCCAACTGGCACGGTGGAGCATAGCGGGGTTTTTCGCAAAGTGTGTGGGGCAGCCTTTTGCACGTGGCTAGCGCACTACTTGGGCCCCCTACTACCTGCGGTCGGCCTACGGCGAGAGACCGTGCTTAGGATCCCGCTACCCTCCAAGATGAGCTGCCCGGGACAGTGTCTTTCATCAGTCAAGACCGGCTTTAAGCAACACAACTGAATTCGTCCTTACTTCCTCAAAGGCACTGGCACTTCCACGCACCAGCGGAACACAGGCAAGGCAGGCTTGTCTGCTTGGCGCTGGACTCCGGCGGAAGGGTGGTCGCAAGCCAGGTGGCCCGTTGCAACTGCTATAGGCCTACCACACCGCTTCGGGGATCTTCGGCCGCCACCTTGAATGAAGTCCAAGGTGACGTTGCCCGGGTTGACCACTAGGAGGTAGATCCCACCAACCCAATAGATCGAAATATCTGATTGGTAAGGCTAGATCAAACATTTCTGAAACGTTAACGGAGCGACAGAGCGGAGCGTAGGAGCGGAGTAGTTTCAGATATTTTTGATCTAGCCTTACCAGTCAGATATTTTGATCTAGCCTTCCCAATTTATTTACAACTAACATGTCTTTTTTTTAATTACATATTGTGATTACTTTTTGACATTTTTAAATAATAATTATTATTATCGTAATTTTTTTAACTATCTCACATTTTGACATTATGGTTCTCTTCCTGTCATGACATTGTTATTTCAAATAGTATTTTAATTTTACTACTGCATTCTTTATGTAACCCTATTGCATATATATTTACACTTAATTTAAAAAAAAATAGATCTGATCTCTTTGCTGAAATTTAGAAAAAAAAACTATTAAGTACTAGTGTTTTATTTTTATTACGCACGGGCTAGGTAAACCATATCATTATGAACCTTAAAACAATGATATAAGATTCACTTTATGAGCTAAGGTGTTGAAAAAAGTTTACCAGCAAGGAAGTTTGCATACTGAGTAAAAAGTAATGTCAACTTCATGTGTTAAACAATATTCAAATAAATAAAAATAAGCAAATTTTTTTTTTAAATTGAAATTAAATATTATTATGCTTATTTTAATTACCTACATTTAATTTGAATATGTATTTTATTAACCGAGAAGAACAAGAAGGCTGAATATTTGAATTTTTGCCCGATAATTTTGTTACACAAAAAACATAATATACGCATGCGCACAAATTACAATAAAAACTTACAACAAACAGGCGCCATTTCCGTTAATTTTGCATGATTTATATTGTGAAAGAAATGAATATGACTTCGTCTAGTGAAGACAGTGATAATACGGACTTGACACCACCCGACATTGTAAAAATGGCGAACACTGCGTAAGATTGTTACATACGTCAACTCGTTAACAATAACCTTCTTTACACCCTCGAATTACAATGTACTATTTTGTTCTAAAAATGAAATTTGCTGATTTAATAGTTTCGGATATATAATCCAGAAATATTAGGGGTTTCACCTCGGAATGAGAGATAGTCAGCTAAAAAAGTTGTATAAACCTTTATTTTTAAAACCCTAAAACTTGTCTCAAAATCTACATATCGTAGGGTGTCCGCGTCTACAGAAATTCCAAGGTAAAAGATTTAAAAAAAAAACATTTTTTATACATTTATCGCAAATATCTCGTTTCCTAAGAGTCTTATGCTATTTGTACTTACACAAATATTGTAGAAAATCAAATTTACTACAACTTTTGTTCAAACAATTTTTAAATATCTTGAACCATTTTTGAGAGAGAGGGCAGAGCAAGCTCAGTGTTTAAATCGTTATAGATCCTAAACGATAATTCTGATTGAAAAACGGTATGATAAACCTAATAATGTTTTTTTGATACCTGTTCAACGATACCCCACTTGACATAGTTCGTCACTTTCATGTATGTATGTATGTGGGTTTGTAACTTTGTGGCACTATTTAGACCGAACGCGTAGACCGATTTTGATAAATGATACTTCGTTTGATTCATCATAATGGCGCAAATGTCATACAATGCATGAAAATTTGAAAAAATCAAAATGGCCGATTTTGGACACCATATTATGAAAAAGAAAAAAAATAAAATCGATGAACTATGTCAAGTAGGGTAGCACTGCTGGTCGAGGTAGTTGTCAGCAAGTATATAAAAATTAAACAGTTCACAATATCAACACCTGAACAGATAAAACTATTTTTTCAACGTGTTTTTTTTAGTTTTAGTTTATTTCATATTACAAAATTTGTTTTACATAAGTTATAAATAACATCAAAAAACCTACAAGGTTTGTCTAGACGTTATGAACATCTCCATTTGTAGTCCAAAAGTTACAAAGTTGGTAGAATCGTACAACGCAGCCATATAATTAGGGACACCGCCTGCATTTATCAAATCTTCCTTACAAATAGACTTAAGTAATAAAAGGTATTGAAAACGTAACTAAAAAAGTGGGTATTCTTAAAACAATTCGATCACAGTGCAATGCTTAACTACTTACGTAACTTGTTTACCCACAGTTACCTGATGTCTCGAACGCGCATATACGAGTACAGGCTGGTTAACATTTTTAGATTTTACAGTTAGTGTTGTGATTTGTTTTAAATTTAGAAAGTATTGTTTTAGTATATAATTAAGATTTTTAAGGTATTTTTTTGTTTTAGATCTAGTGGTAGTTTATTAATTAGCTCAGGAATAATGTATTCTGAAGTTCTTTTGCCGTAATAATTGTTAAATTTCGGTTTTAATAAAAAATGTTGAGCGGTTTGCCTAGTTATTTTTGTGGAGATTTTAGGGTGATGTATTTCGATTCTGAAATGTTCTTTTAGTATATTTAATTTAAACATTTTAAAAATAGGCAAAACTTTGCAATATTCGAAATAATCTGAATCATTATTTAGTTGAGTTTTTGCATTTGAAGGTATGATGAGTTTAAGTAATCTAAGTTGAATTTTATATATTCCTTCCAAATAAGTTTTAAATGTGCGTCCGTAACTAGATATACCATAAGAGACTATACTATCTGCTAAAGCACTGTACATCATCAGAAGCGTCTTAAACGGAACCTTATTTTTTATGATATAAAACTTTGCCATAATAGCCCTAAGTTTATCGCATACAGCGTCAATATGCTTACCCCAGTTAAGCCTATTATCTATAATTAAGCCTAGGTATCTTTGCTCTGTAACCTGTTGAAGCCGTGGACAGTCGCAGCAGTTTGTTCTGAGATGGTGAGTTGAATAGTCATGTTTGTGGGATGTGATCGTTAATAGAGGTGATAGTTTTTTGGTGGAGTGACTGGAACAAATGTGCATGACCTTCGTTTTTCGGAGTTTAACACTAAACCTGCGTCACCCATTTGCATATAGCATTAAAGTCATGCTGTACATTTTCAATGGTAATCTGGATATCGCTATGGGCTGCGACCAAACAGGTGTCATCTGCATACTGATAAATTTTACAACGCCGGATAATGTTACTAACATCGTTAACGTAAGCTAAAAAGTGAAGTGGGCCTAATGCGGAGCCCTGCGCTGTTCCTTCAGATACTTTTATCTCATGACTTATTGAATTTCTTACTTTTACACGATAGGTTCTATTCTCTAAATACTCTTACACCATTCTAAAACAGGACCGCGTATGCCAGTGTCTTCCAACTTCTCCAGCAACGTTTGATGTCTCAGAGTGTCAAACGCTTTGCTATAGTCAATTAAAATGAGTACTATATGTTTATTGTCATCAAGATGTTTGTATATGTCATCAGTAAACCTAGATAATAATAGGGACGTGCTTTTATATGGCTGGAATCCAAATTGGTTGTGTGACAGAATATTGTTTTTTTTTTGGTAAAAAGAATGGATGTGATTGCTAAAAACTTTCTCAATAACTTTATCAACAACTGGGAGCATGGTTATGGGTCTGTATTTACAGCAATCTTTACTATCTCCTCCATTGAATATGGGTCGCACCATTCCCCTCTTTAGCTCATCCGGGTAAACTCCTGTCATTATAGATGCATTTATTAGTTTCGTAATAGCTGTTGACATCATCTCTGCTATTAGTTTTATGTCTAAGCTTCTTATGCCATCTAAACCAGGTGCTTTATTATGTTTTAAAGTCATTATAATTTTATGTATACTTTTGTTGAAAGCTTTCGGACACTTCATAGAAACATCAGCTGGCCTTCTATACGTCCTTTAATGTAGGCTTGTTACATCTAGGAATTATATCTTGTACATTTTGTTTAAACTTGGCAGTAAACATGTCGGCTATACTTTTTCGGTTCCGTAGTTTTTAATGAATTAATTAAAGTTTTGTCTATACAATTTTTTATCTTACCGGAATTCCTATTTAAAATTTGCCATAACTTTTTTACGTCATTTTTATTTTCTAATATTTGCGATTTATAATGTCTATTTTTACTTATATCAATAATTTTGTTAGTTTTACTTACTTATTTTCAGTGTTTTTTTCCATTCCATATACAACTCGTCTCTTTTCTCGCATGCTCTAATTATTCTTTTATTTATCCATGGTTCTATATTACGTTTCGAGTTTGAGATCTTTTGTAAATATTGTGATTTTTCATAACATTTTAAAATACTACTGTTTATATGTTTGTATATTTTATTGGGACACTGTAAATTATCTAACTCTTTCCAGTCTAATTTATCAAGTTCATTTCTAAATAGGCTATTATTTATACGAGTGACAAGTTTAGGAACAGCCTGTACATACGGCACTCCGATTATCGCAGTGGAAGTAATTCTGTGGTCTGCCAGTACTGTACACAACGCGGCAGTGAACACTTCTTGTAATCGGGATCGGACAAAAATGTGATCTATACAAGTGTACTGTTTGTAAGTAGGTAGGGACGTTCAACACAAACAACCGTCTTAGTCAAGTACTCGTTTATTACTGACACTAGCTAGAGTGCGCGGCGAGCGCATACATATCATCTCCTCCCGTCTTAATTCGGGAACCTGGTGACAACAATTTAATTGATATTAATAAACAATATAACTAACAACAAACAATAACAAATAACAATACGCAAATAATAATAATAACAACAACAACAACAATTATCAAATAAGTATACATATTTAAGGCTTTGCCTTTCTAGGTCTTAAGTTATAACGTGTACGGGGGTCCACCGGCGATGGTTCAGGCGGTTGACTCTGATCTGTAGGACCAGGACATGACCTATCTTCCCCAGCTGAGATTTCGTCTGAACGATCGTCAGCGATCTCCCTACCACTCGCGTCCCTCTCCACTAATTCCCCATTACTACTTCTAACATCCTCTCCAGTCTCCTCTCTCCTGTCACCTTCGTTGTGAGAGCTATTATTATTTGTATTTACGGGTGGCTCATCGGATGCTGAAACTAGTTGAGGTGTCGAACTAGGTATATATGATACCTGGGAAGCGGGTGGGTTATGAATGGTTGTAGCATTAGTCTCTTCGACACATCGCAAGAGCTGATCTACGTGGCGTTTACATTCCGTTGCATTTTGTAATTTTACTAAATACATTCGGTTACCTAATATCTTAGTTACAACAGCCTTGCACCAGTGTGCTTTACGGTTTTCGTAACATCTTGCTAAAACTACTTGTCCCACTACAAATTTCCTACTAGGGGGTAGGTCAAGCAGGGGGTCGGCCGTGCCTGAGTGCGGGCCTGCCGCGCGGCCGCGTGGCGGGACCACCAGGTCCAGTCGACCGCGGAGGTCACGACCTAACATAAGCTTAGCAGGGGTATGCCCCGTAGAGCAATGTATAGTGTTACGGTATACAAACAAAAACTCCTGTAACCTATCTTTAACAATATGGATACATGAATGTTTTTCCAAAATAGTTTCTAACATTTTTTTACAAATTTTTACAGTGTTTTCCGCTTGGCCGTTGCTACTCGGATGATAAATAGGCGAATTCATGTATTCAATACCGTTCACCTTACAAAATTTTATAAATTCATCAGACGCTATTTTGGGATCATTATCGGAAACCACTACTTTCGGTAAGCCGAAACGAGCAAACAAAAATTTCAATTTCGAAATGAGGTACTTGGTAGCTAAACTCGTCATGTGAAAACATTCCACCCATTTACTAAACGCATCCACTACTACTAGGAATGTTTTTTGTGAGATAGACATATAATCTAAGTGAACTCGCTCCCAAGGTTTGTCTGGGCGGGGCCAGGGTGCGGGCGGGGCGCGGGGGGGTGCCGAGCGCTGTGCACTGCACAAGTCGCACGCGCCGATCAGCTGTTCGATGTTCCTATCAATACCCGGCCACCACATTCTTGAACGGGCTGAACTTTTTGTTTTCACTATACCTAGATGGGTACTGTGTAATTCCCGTAGTAGTTGTTCTCGGAAAACAAAAGGAATCACCACTCGATGTCCTCTAAAAATGCACCCGGTCTCGTAATCCAAGTCATGTCGGCATTGGAAATAAGGTAATATTTTTCTACATTTTATTTTCCGAGGCCAACCGTGTTGGATATATTTAGCCACTATCCTTAGCTCTTTATCTTTCGCTGTGGCGTCGCGAATATCCCTATATGATAGCGGCAACGATTCCAGCTGTAAGGAATTTATGGATTGCGGCGACTGGCATGACTCATCATCCTCTTCGTTGCAAGGCGTCTCACTATCGACAGGGGCTCGTGAAAAATAGTCGGCTACAGTATTGTCTTTTGTAGATGTGTACTGAATAACGTAGTTGTAAGATGAGAGAAAAATCGCATAGCGAATTAGTCGTGAAGCCGTCATGACTGAAATGCCATTTTTCTTCCCGAAAATTGCTAGCAATGGTTTATGATCGGTTTTAAGGATAAACGGGTCGCGGCGACCGTATAAAAATTGATGAAAGCGTTTAATTCCGAAAATGATTGCCGCCGCTTCTTTATGTAACTGGCTGTAGTTACGCTCGCTTGCTGACAGTGATCGTGAACCGAAAGATAGCGGGCGCTCGACGCCGTCGTCGCGGCCGATCTGCGCTAGCACCGCGCCGAGTCCCCCGGGACCCGCGTCCACGGACAGCACTAGCTGCGCGTTCGGGTCGAAATGAGTCAGCACGCGCTCCGACATTAATTCCTTTTTAATAAGTTTAAAAGCCTTTTCTTGTCGAGTTGACCACTCCCACGGTACATCCGACCTAAGTAGCTCGTGAAGAGGACTCAACAAATCCGAAGCGTTAGGTACGAAGTTCCTGTAATAATTGGCCATACCTAAAAATCGTTTAAGTTCGGTCGTGTTACTAGGACGAGGAGCTCGACTTATTGCTTCAACTTTACTTAAACATTTCCGTAACCCGTGTTTGTCAATTATGTGGCCTCAATACGTGACCCTATCTTGGAATAGTGCGCATTTATTTTTTTCCAATTTCAACCCTGCTTCTTTGAAACATTTGAAAACTTGTTCCAATCGACTTAAGTGTATGTCTCGGGTAGGCCCGGTGACGCACACGTCGTCGAGGAACACAGCCACGCCGTCAATACCCGCGAGCAAGTTTTCTAACGCTTTTTGAAATATGGCGGGCGCGCATGCTAAGCCGAAAACCAACCGTGTGTACATAAACAAACCTTTCGTAGTATTGACTGTTGTAAGCTTTTGCGAATCTTTTGAAAGCAAAAACTGATTATAGGCTTGTTTACAGTCGAGTTTTGAGAACTGCTCCCCTCCACTCAACTTCGCAAATATATCCTCTACTCGGGGTAATGGATATTTATCGACATAAATATCGTTATTAATAGTAAGCGAGTAGTCCGCACATATTCAAATGTTTCCATTCGCCTTCCTGACCGGAACGATGGGCGTGGCGTAATCGGAGTTATTGACAGGTATCAAAATACCTTTTTTTACTAAGCGCGCTAACTCCGTTTCAACTTGGTCTTTGATGGCAAATGGTAAAGGGCGAGCTTTGAAAAATTTGGGTTTGGCCCCTTCCTTTAATTGTAGCTTGACTTTAAAATGCTTGAAAGTACCTAGCTCATCATCGAATAAGTCGTTATATTTTTGTAACAACCGCGAAACCTCATTATCATCCGGATTAGCTAACAATGAATTATTAGTTACAATAAATCGGACACCAAATTTTGCCATAAAATCACGTCCCAGCAGAGGCGGTCCCCCGTTTTTTATTACAAAAAAAGAATTTTATCGGACTTACCCCCACATTGTACATTTGCCTCCAGACTGCCCACCGGAGTGATTTTATGGCCATTGTGCAAGCACATACTCAATTTACACTCAGAGAGTGGAAATTTTGAAAATAATTCTTTATACAGGGAATCAGAAATTACACTAACACTAGAACCGGAATCTAAATCCATTGTAATTTCTTTATCATTCACCAACAGCGTAATTAAAACAGGTTTATATGGTACGAACCTTAAATTGAATAATTGACATTCCTCACAATCGCTGCCGTCAGATTCCTGTCGATCCGAGTTGGAATCCGTTTCTACCTCCGAACACTCAATTTTTTTTACACGAAGTTCACACACTTTTTTTAAATGGCCTTTTTGATTGCACTTTGCACACCGGTAGTTTTTATAGCGACACTTCTCCGGTGCATGTCCCTTCATGCCACACACATTACACCGTCGTCCTGCCGGACCCTGACCTTGTCCGTGCCCCCCGCCCGGCCCCGGCGCGCCGGCTGCGCGGCCGCGGCCGGCGCTCGCGCGGTACAGCGGCTCCTCCTTGACCGCTCCCGCTGCTGCTGCGCCGGGAGTCATCCCCTTCGCCTGTGCTGCACACGCTGCTTGCTGCGCTAGTTCTAGCGCTTTCGCGAAAGTGAGTTTATTCGCGTCCTGCTCACAAAGTCGATCGCGCGCCGGCCCCGACCTGAGGCCCAGCACAAAACGATCCCGGAACAGGTCCTCCAGGGCCGACCCGAAGTCACAGTACACTGCGAGGCCTCGGAGTCGCGCTGCCCAGTCCTGAATACTCTCACCTTCCGCCTGCATTGCGTTATAAAAACCAGCCTTATCTGCGAAGGTAGATCTTCTCGGTGTGAAATGCCCGTCGAGTCCTTGAATGCTACGTCTTCTACTTTCTTCGGGTGAGCGATGTTACATAATAAGCGGTATGCTTCATCTGACAAGTGGGTAAGCAGAACAGCACGCTGTCGCGCTTCCTCGCTGATTCCGTTTAGACTTGAAAACTGCGACAGTCTTCCTTTATAAATCTGCCATTCTTGAGTTTTCGGGTCAAAACTGCCGATATTTCCCAAATATGCCGTCATAACTAAATAGTTGCACGCGCTCGTTGAAATCACTCGTTCGCCAAATGTACTGTTTGTAAGTAGGTAGGGACGTTCAACACAAACAACCGTCTTAGTCAAGTACTCGTTTATTACTGACACTAGCTAGAGTGCGCGGCGAGCGCATACATATCAACAAGACTTAGTTACCTTGTCTTTTCTATATTCAATTCTGGTCAGAGATCCCGCTTACAAGACCGTGCCCGCACATCATGTCTCTGTATAATTTCACGACGCTATTGTTACATTTCAAGTCAATGTTGAAATCGCCCAATACAATTAGGTCTGCCTTTGTTGAAAAACTTAAAGTGCTATCCAACTCACATATAAAATAATGATTGTTTTGCTTTGGAGGTTTATATACGATACACAGTGCTAAAGTGAAATTTGTGCTGGTTGTTATATGATCTATCATACTTTCGAAGTGGATAGTGGTACAGTCGTAATTTTCAAATTTATGTTTTTTGTGTAGAAACATAATAATACCTTTACGATTTTTTCTCAGATTAGTGTACGATATATAACCCTCCAGAGCAAACAAGTGGCATATTTTCTTAGATATGTTAGCTTCAGTCAGGACAATCAGATCTATTATTTTATGACTTGAGAACACGATTTGTTCTAGCTTATTGAAGTTTTTTAGGGTTGATCTAATATTGATGTGTATACATAGGAAGCCTAGCTTAGGATTTTTTGGTAGATAGCCAAGAAAACTATTAGTATCAATACAGTTCATTAGTTCTACGACATTATTATCTATGATGTCATCCATTTGTCACATAATAAGAATAGATAGGTATAAAATAGGTAGTTAAAAATAGTAGGTGTCGATTGGGTATTCTAGATCACTAGATCCTAATGTGGTAGGTTCACTAATGGGCTTCAACAAAGATTCAAAGTCAGCATAGATTACAAAGGGCATGTCTTGCATTCTCTCATAGTGATTAAACTGAATGGAAGTTCCTGCGTTAGGTAAAATCGTTTTAACACCGTTACATACATGCATCTAGTTTTTTTATTCGTGTGAAAAAATATGAAACAATCCTCGCAAAAAAACATTTTCTCGTGATGTTTGGTTACTATTGTCGGCGTAATAATTTTGAAAGATTTTTAATAAAACAGTAATGAGAACGGGTGTCGTTTTAAATTAAAAGTTAATTTACATAATTTTTTTGCGACATTTGGTTCTATATAACGGTCCAACTATATCATTAGGGTTCCGTAGTAATCTACGAACCCTTATAGTTTCGCCATGTCCGTCTGTCCGTCTGTCCGCGGGTTTTCTAAGAAACCCTTGGTACTATAGAGCTGAAATTTGGCATGGTTATACATATTAATCACGCCGACAGAACTGTAGAGTAAAACCTTAGAAAAAAATTTTTTTTGGGTGTCTCCCATAGACGTGAAAGGGCGATGATTTTTTTTTTCTCGCCCATATCATCGAGTGGAGTGTCATAGAATAGCTTTTTAAAAGATAGAAGGGGTTTACTAAGAACGTTTTTCAATTCAGCACTCCGTCTGCGAAAAAATAATTTTTAAAGTCAAAATTTTTTTCAAACACAAGTGTCCCCCCCCCCCTCTACCAGCTAAACGGTTATTTCTAAAAATGTGGAAAAATTCACAGAGATAGAATATACATGAAATTTAAAAGTAAATCTATAAAACATAAGTTGGTCCTTCAAGTTTGCGAGTAATGGTAGACCATGTGCCAAACATTGTTGGGATTAATAAGAATAATAGGTCTTTACCTATGAAATTGCCGTTTTGCAGTACTGGCCATTTCAAATCAAAATAATTTTTGTTTGGCTAAGAATTCTAATTTCAAATTAATTTTATTTTAAAAACATGGAATCCTTGTTCCAAAAGTAGTCATTTGTTTATTGATTAATGTTACATTTTCATCGCATTTCAATATTTTTCGTCATCATGGATACGTTAAAAATTCGAGCAATTATGGAATATGAGTACCGTCGTGGCAGCAACGCGGCACAAGCGGCACGTAACATCAACAACGTTTACGGAGCTAACACTACAAACCAACGCATCACCTGTTATTGGTTTGCTCGCTTCCGTTCTGGAAATTTTGATCTGAAAAATGAACCTCTCGGTTAACCGAAGACTTTGGTCGACAATGACGAATTAAAGGCGACTGTGGAAGCTGATGATACACAATCTACGGCTGAATTAGCAGCAGCTTTCGACGTTAGCGTCAAAATAATATTGGTCCATTTGCGTCAAATTGGCAAGGTAAAAAAGCTTGACAAATGGGTGCCCCACGAACTCAATGATCGCCAGCGCGAAGTACGCGTCGAGACGTGCCTTGCACTGCTCAACAGACACACAAATGAAGAAATTTTGAAGCGCATTGTTACCTGCGATGAAAAATGGATTCTGTTTGATAACCGCAAGCGCTCAGAAAGTTGGTTGGATTCTGGTTCAGCACCTAAACAATGCCCTAAACGAAAACTTACCCCTAGAAAAGTGATGGTCATTTTTGGTGGTCTAGCGCCGGTGTGATTCATCACAGCTTCTTACCAAACGGGGAGAGCATTACTGCAGATGTGTACTGTGAAGAACTGAACACAATGATGGAGAAGCTGGCACATCTCCAACCAGCATTGGTCAATCGCTCGTCTCCGCTGCTCCTGCACGACAACGCGCGACTTCATACTTCACAGCAGACGGTCTCCAAGTTACAAGAACTGGGGTTGGAAGCTCTCCGTCATCCGCCCTACTCACCAGACCTTGCGCCTACAGACTACTACTTTTTCCAGAATTTGGATAACTTCTTGGCGGGAAAAAAATTCAATACCCGAGAGGCAGTTCAAAATGCCTTTGAAGAATTTGTTGCCTCCCGTCCAGCTGATTTCTTTAAGAAGGGCATCAATAAACTGCCACTGCGTTGGCAAAGATGCATTGATTGCATGGGTCATTACTTCGATTAATACAAATAAAAAATACATGAAAAAAATTAGTTTAAATTTTTCATAGGTAAAGACCTAATATATTTACTAATATTAGATCCTTGGTACTACAGAGCTGCAATTTGGCATGTTCATACATATTAATTGCGCCGACAAATAGAAAAAATAAAATTTTGTAAAAAAAAGTTTTTCGGGTGTTTCGCATACATGTGAAAGAGCGATGGATGTTTTTTTCTCGCCGATATCATCGAGTGGGATGTCATAGGATAGTTTTTTAAAAGATAGAAGGGGTTTACTACGAACGTTTTTCGATTCAGCAGTCCGTTTGCATAAAATTAATTTTAAAAATGAAAAAAATTGTTAAATATTTCACGAGCATTTAGCATTTACGACGAAGTTCAGCCTAATCCAAAACAACTGCCATACAAAGTTCCACGCTAAAAGTGAGGCAAGGTCGAAAGACATTTTAGGTGTCGTTAAATAGGTTTTTGGTGGTGTTAATTACGAAAATGAAATCAAAATTATTTTATCAGCAGGTCTATATTATTTCTAATAATATTGTCGCAAAAAAAAATAAATTATAATTTCATTATGTAGTGTTTACACAAAAACTAAAGTAATTCCTGAAACTACAAACTCTTTAATACATTTGTTTTTTATACTATAGTATTTGGAGATTTTAACATCGACTATGACTAGTGATGGAAGATACTCAGTCTTTTAAGGCTTTTAATAAAGACTCACCTTATCTTTGACGCCTCGCGACTGATTCAGTCTTTTAGTTCCCAACCTTTAGTCATAAGGCTAGCTTTTGAAGTTGAAGTCTTTTAACGTAAAAAACTGAGCTGTTACTTAAACAGCTTAAAGGACTTAAAAGACTGGCGACTCATTATCTGGGAAGTCGACAGTCGTAAGGTATATGTTGATAGAATGTAAATATCTTATTTTATCTCCTTGTCAAATGTTATCAAAATGTATTTAGTGGTTTAGGCGTGAATTATTCCTTTTGGTTGATAGGTTACAAAAGAAATATTTAATAACACACACAAACTGCGGTGCGATCCCTTTCAGATGAAATAACTTGAGTCGTTTAAGTCTTTTATTATTTTGAAAACAACTCGAGTCGTTTCAGTTTTTAATCTTTTAATAAGTCTTATTAATAAAAACTCGAACTTTCAGTCTTAATTTTAGAGTCGAGTCCTGTAAGATGGAGGCAAGTTTTTTTAATAAGCCTTATGTGCAAGCACTCCCGATTAGAGTACCTGTTTGTATTAGGCGCGACACGAGGGCTAAACGAATGCAAAAATTAACAAAATCCAGTGAAAATAGAAAAGAGAAGCCACCAAAAAACCAACTCACCAGTAGCGTACAAATGGAGCGAGCAGCGAGGTCGGGCCCGACATAATCCACAGTCTTCGATGAGGGGGTGATCAGATCACTTACACCATAACAAATTGTCCACAAATGAGCAAAAATAGTCCTTAATTAGAGGGCGATATTAGCGTTTTACGATGAGAAATACGGCGCTTGCCGCATAGGCATGTTCACTCGCGAGACGCCATCCGACAAGTGGCCATTGACAGCAAATCAATCTACCTTCACTGTTTGACATAAGAAAAAATAAAACTTTATCCAACTACCTACGGAAACTGTCGCTAAAATGTTGCAACGCCAATAAAATGTAACCTACTTATCTTAAAACTAATTATGAAGTGAACGGTGCTTCAACATTACCGCCCACCAAAATACAACGTATTTTACAAACTAATCAAGAGGTAACGGACACAGCTTGACCAAAGGTCTCTGAAGCTGTCCGGATTTAGTGCAGACGGTAGCCACGCGCGAGATACCGTCTCTACCAGGATGCAATTGTACGATACGACCGAGTGACCAGTAGAGCGGTTTTACCTGATCGTCTTTAATCAACACTAACGATCCTACTTTAGGTTCAGTCGCGTCTGTATACCATTTAGCTCTTTGATTTAAAGTATGCAAATACTCAACGTGCCAACGTTTCCAAAAATCGCGATGAAGTCTCTGCAACAAGTGCCAACGACTGATGCACGACGAATTTGTATCAACTTGTCGAGGGTCAGGGAGAGACGTTAGCGGTTCGAGTGTCAGAAAATGACCCGGGGTTAACACGGACATATCATTCGGATCGGAACTCATCTCACATAGTGGACGCGAATTTGGTAGAGCCTCTATTTGTACAATTAAAGTAAGCAATTCCTCGTACGTCAAGATTTGATTTCCGATAGTGCGATAGAGGTGCGTTTTGAATGATTTAACGTTTATTTCCCACAGACCGCCAAAGTGTGACGCTGCGGGAGGGTTGAACGAAAATTCGATAGCCTCAGATGCGGTTGCGTCGCGCATCAGAGGTAGCAACGTGTTGTAGGCTCCCACGAAGTTGGTGCCACGATCACAAAATACCTTTTGGCATCGACCACGTCGTGCAATGAAACGGCGTAGAGCCGCGAGAAAGGCTTCAGAGGACAGTCCACTAACCAATTCTATGTGGACTGCTTTAGTCGCGAAGCAGACGAAAATACACACGTATGTCTTAAAGGTTCGAGATCCCCGATAACGTTGAATGTTTGTGGTGAATAGGCCGGCGAAGTCCACGCCCACACACGAAAACGGTTTGACCTGCGACACTCTCAAGCGAGGAAGATCAGCCATCTTAGGCGTGATCGGTTTGGGATTTGTGCGGAAGCATTTCACGCACTTGGACAAACGACTATTGATAGCACGACGAGAGGCGAGAATCCAAAAGTTTTGTGCTAACAAGAAATGTAGAGTGCGAAGTCCGGGATGTTTGTTGTCAACGTGATATTTGTCAATTATCAGATCGGTAAGGCGGTGTTTTCGAGGCAGCAAGAGAGGGTGCTTGCAATCGTAGTCCAATTCCGAGTGAACTAGCCTACCGCCCACCCTGACAAGACCGTCTGAGTCGATGAATGGGTGAAGTTTGCGAAAAGGCTTGGGCAATGTCAGGCCCTTTTAGATTTTGTTGATTTCAAGCGAAAATGTCGATTCCTGAGCAATTTTTACGAGAGTGAGCAAAGACTCATGAAGTTCAGACGCGATTAGGTGTCCAGTTCGCTTGTTTTGAGGGTTGCGACAGTTGTGAACAAAACGATGGATGTACGCAGCACTGCGTTGCACTTTGCCAAAATTGGAGTATCTATGTAAGAAATCCTCGAGTTCGTTTGTGTTGACAAAGAGAGAGACTTCCCTGCGTTGCTCGATTAAAGCTCCGTCAGAGTTTTCAGTTTGTGCAGGCAAGGAAGGCCAATTTTCGTGACGATCAGTCAACCATTCGGGACCCGTCCACCATAGGGGGTGATTGATAAGATCCCCAACGGATAAACCGCGAGAACCGCAGTCCGCCGGATTATGCTCGGATCGAACGTGATGCCAGTGATTGGATGGTACGATGTCTTGTATGTGGCTTACGCGATTGCTCACATATGTTTTCCAACGACTAGACGATGATCTTAGCCAAGCCAAGGTCACGGTAGAGTCAGACCAACAATAGATGTCGTCGAACTCCACGATGCCTGCAAAAACTCTCATGACGTGCTTGACAAGATCCGATAGCAGGACGGCCGCACAAAGTTCTAAACGAGGAATGGAAGTCATTTTAGGAGAAGCAACTTTTGAACGAGACATTATCAGGTGAGTGGTGACGCCGCCGTTAGAATGCGTCACACGAAAATATATGACGGCAGCGTAACCAGACTCCGAAGCGTCGCAGTATCCGTGGATCTCTACGGAACGAGCGTCAACGGCTGGGACAAATCGAGGTAAGTCGAGTGTCGATAGCAATTCCGAGTCAGAGCGATAACGATGCCATGCGTTAGTGATATTGTCGGGGGCGAGTTTATCCCAATCCAACCCTAGGGACCACAATTCTTGAACGATACGCTTGAAGGCGAATGTTAACGGGGTCAAGAAGCCGAGAGGATCAAAGATCCGCGCCAAATCGGACAACACGTTTCGTTTGGTGCATGTGTCATGACTTTGACTAGTAGAGAACGAAAACACGTCTAGACTAGGTTTCCATTCGAGTCCTAAGACCTTTACGGGCGAATCATGTTCAGCTTGGTCTTGCCGATGTTCAGGTGGGACGTCCGCCAACAAAGCTGGGCAATTAGACGCCCACTTTCTGAGTTCGCAACATCCCGCTTTCAGAGTTTCAACTATTTGAGTTTTAAGCTCACGAGCACGTGATATAGAACTCTCCCCAGCAACTACATCATCCACGTAAACGTCTTTAGCGAGAGCAATTGCTGCTAACGGACGATCTTTAGTTTCGTCTTCAGCTACCTGAAAAATGGTACGAAGCGCGAGAAAGCTAGACGAAGCCATGCCGTAAGTAACGGTGTTCAATTTATACTCGCGAATGGGTTCGTTGGGCGAAAAGCGAAACAATATACGTTGATAATCACGGTCAGAAGGCGCAACGAGAATTTGTCGATACATTTGTCGGATATCGGCCGAAAAGACGACAGAGTGTATACGAAAACGAAGCAAGATAGAACTAATATCCGATTGCAATTTGGGTCCGATAAGAAGCTCCTCATTCAGTGAAGCACCGCCAGGTGGCCTGGCCGTGGCGTCAAAGACGGTTCTAAGACGAGTGGTGGTGCTACTCGGCTTGAGCACACAATGATGTGGGATATAGTAAGTGCGATCAGTACGAGGATCAGTAGTCAACTCCATGTGTTTAGCGTCTAGATAATCTTTCATGAAAGCATTGTAGTCTTCACGCAGCTGTGGGTCGCGAGAGAGCCGTCTTTCCAGAGATAGCAGACGTCTGTGTGAAAGTGAATATGAGTCACCAAACGTTGGATTTGACGTTTTGAGTGGCAAACGAACGACATATCTACCATTCTCATCTCTAGTGTGAGTGGAGGCGAATATTTTTTTCACACAGAGCATCTTCCTCGCTTAGAGTAGACGACTTAGGTAAATCGTCAACTTCCCAAAACTTTCTTATTTGTTTATCTAACGATTGCAATGAACAAACGAGAGATGTGCTAGGAAACAGATGAGGCGTTCAAAAACTCTACCCATTACGATCCAACCGAGCTTGGTATTGAAAGCAGTGGGGCCGTCAGGGCCGCACTCGAGACGCTCATTGAGAAGGACCTGGCAGAATATATCTACACCAAGAAGAGCATCAATAGGGCCAGGAACATTAAAGTTCGGATCGGCCAAGTTCAACGACTGTAATTGGGGCCACTTAGCAATATCTATTTTACCACAGGGCAGCTCGCTGCATATTTTTGGGATAGCGAGAGATTCGACGTCGAGAACGCAATGTTGTGTGCCGCGTATGTGGTAGACAGTGGAAATTAGTTGCGACCGACGAAGACTGTCCAATTCCTTCGATCGACGTTTCGGCTTTACGAAGTGGAAGTCCGAGGCGGCGAGCGCATTTATTTGTGATGAAGTTCAATTGACTTCCACTGTCAATAACGACCCGAATTTTACGAATGTTACCGAGGTTGTCTAATGCTTCTACAGAAGCAGTGGCGAGAAACGAAGCGTGTTGTGAGGATACCGCGCCAGCGATGAGAGATACAGGTGGCGGGGTTTGTTCAACATTCGATGATGACGATGGCGAAGAATCTTTATTCAAGGAGGAAGTGGTGGCGGAGTTGCCGGCACCAGCATCGTTGTTCTTTTCCGAATTGTGATCAAAAATGAATGGTGGTATGATGAGGGGCGTTGCATTTAAAGCAGCGCGACCTGGACGAACAATTTTTAACTATGTGACCGGATCGCAGACAATTAACACACAAATTGTGTTCTTTGACGAAAAACGAATCTATCACGAGGGGTGCGATCGCGGTAGGTTGGACACTGTGATAAACGTATGAGCAGATTGGCACAATACGCACGACACTTGGTCAGCAGAGGCTTTAGCGACCAGTGAGCGCGCGGCGGCGCGGGCGGGGAGCGGGCGGGCGCGCGGGGAGCGGCGCGTGCGGGCGGTGGCGGCGCGGGCGCAGCGGGAGCCAGCTGCGGTTCTGCGAGTTTCGAGGGCTTGCCCGGCCTTCTCCAAGTATTCCAGCAGGGAATCGAACGAGGGGATACCTTTGACCTCGTTTTGAAGTTCGAATCTACGTCGAGTATCCTGATCGATTTTATTTATGAGCAAATAGAACAACGGAAAATCCCAATTCTTAACGGGTAGATTCAAGTTTTTTAGAACTGCTATGTTCTCCTTAAAGGTGTCTACGAGTCGTCGAAGCTCTCGTGGGGAGTTGGAATTTAACTTAATGTTTTGTATCTCGTCCCAATGACGAAAAGCAAGTTTTTCGTTTGCATTGATAACGATCAATCAAAGTATTGTATGCATCTAAATAATTGTTTTCTGTAAGCGGAAAAACCCTTTACTAGCTGCAACGGTTCATCCCGCAGGAGAGAAATTAATATAGAAAATCTTTCTACATTGGACAACTTTCGATTTTGGTGCACCATTGTGTTGAAAACATGTCATAGAAGGTACTCCAGTTCTTGATATTACCATCGAAAATGGGGCAAGTCTAGTCTAGGTAGTTTTACAGATGAATCTGTGCGTGAGTTTTCGTTGGTACTTGCACGTGTGTTAACTGTAAGGGTCGAGTGTAACTCGAGAATTTCAAAGTATTTGTTATCGAGTTCTTGTCGAATTTGATCTTGTTTTTCTAATTCATCAGGATCAGTTATCTCGACACATATCTTAAAGTGATGTTGTTCAAAGTTTGAAATGTAGGATTCGAGCTTGCTATAACGTGAAAGGAAGACAGGTAACCTGTCAACATCATCCCGAGCCTCCCGCGCGGCCTGCAGGCACTCATCGATTCGCCTGATTGCAATCTCGCGCTTTAGTTCCAAAGTCCGCCGAGCGGAGGACGTAGCGCCGCGAGTCGCCATACCAAACCACCCTCCTATGTATCACGGCACTAGCGAGCACTATAAACGATAAGAGCAACCATATGAGAAAAATTAAAGTTTCTACCCCGCAAGGGAAATAGCGTGATGTCAGGTACCTTGTGAGCAAGTAAATACACTACTTTGTAGGATCACGTGAGTCCCGTTTTACTCAAAATTACGGAATCACACTAGGTAACGAAGCGAAAAAATAACAATAAAAAATTCAGAAAGTAGCCTTTAATTAAACATTTTATCAATAAAAACACAAATAGTACCTATTCGACAATCGGATTAGTTGAGTGTATGTCTGTAAATCCTTTCTAATCAATAACGAAACTAGGTGCAAACTACTTTAATCAATAGTGACCAAAACAAGAAACTTAATTCAAATATTGACTCACAAATTATGTTGTTTGTAACTTATCTATTTTATATATGACGGTAATAACTATTTTTTAATGTCTTTTGCAATAATCTGAACAGTATTTTCGAATTGCGGCGTTAACTTGTTTTACGAAAACTAACGCTCTGCCTACCCCGTCAGGAAAGCGAGCGTGATGCCGCTCTCGAAAGTGTTTGTGAGCGAATATGAATAATGTTGGTTATCTATGGCGCGCCGTGCACTGTAATCCGACCGAATTAAGATGCGATGTGAATACAGCGTCAAACGAAAGTAGAAGGTAACTACTCAATCTGGTCGGTTAATACAATTGCATCATACAAAATGTGAAAATAGTATATGAAAATTCGATTTATTTCAGCAAAATACGACAAATAGTAACGAAAATACGTAATAAACTTGTGGATTATGTGGGATTTAGGGGTCAAATACGTTGAGTTTTAGCGATGCGATACGATGTAACGAGATAGCGAGGTTATGCTACACGCGATGAAATAACGATATAGGCAAAATTAATTTGTCTTTTTAGGATTCGATAGCGAGATACGATAGCGATACGATATTAGCGACAGTTTACCTATACGAATGCGATAATCACTCCTGTTAATGAGACAGCGTGGCTGTTATCATTCGCAGGAGGATCCGGCCACGAAGGGACCAAACAATGTGCAAGCACTCTCGATTAGAGTACCTGTTTGTATTAGGCGCGACACGAGGGCTAAACGAATGCAAAAATTAACAAAATCCAGTGAAAATAGAAAAGAGAAGCCACCAAAAAACCAACTCACCAGTAGCGTACAAATGGAGCGAGCAGCGAGGTCGGGCCCGACATAATCCACAGTCTTCGATGAGGGGGTGATCAGATCACTTACACCATAACAAATTGTCCACAAATGAGCAAAAATAGTCCTTAATTAGAGGACGATATTAGCGTTTTACGATGAGAAATACGGCGCTTGCCGCATAGGCATGTTCACTCGCGAGACGCCATCCGACAAGTGGCCATTGACAGCAAATCAATCTACCTTCACTGTTTGACATAAGAAAAAATAAAACTTTATCCAACTACCTACGGAAACTGTCGCTAAAATGTTGCAACGCCAATAAAATGTAACCTACTTATCTTAAAACTAATTATGAAGTGAACGGTGCTTCAACACCTTAAAAGACAGTCTCTTTCATCTCTAACTACGACCGTAACGATAGTACACCCGTTTTAAATGAAAACGTAATGTAAACAATTTTTATACAACCATTTGCATCCACGCGAGGTGGTTATTAAACAGATGATTTTTTTTTTCCTTGTGGCGCTGGAATCTACATTTCTCCTTTAGTTACCTTCTTTCTTTATGACCTCGTTTTTATTAGACATTATTAGCGTTTTAACCGTCCATATGCTCGTAGAATTAAGAAGCCAGCTGCATATTTGAACCATGCTGCTACGGAACCCTACAATGCGCGTGTCCCGACACGCTCTTGGCCGGTTTTTTTTTTTTTTTTCGTATACCATAAACGTTAATACTTATTTGTGGGTTGTTTTTTTTCAAAGATCTGTATGTCTAAAAGGAGTCAATTCAACTTGACTCCTACTTTCCGGAGTACATCTTTATCTGTTACCGATGAGCTAGAACTCCTTGGCATGAAGTTGTCTGCCAACCTCAACTTTGGTACCTCCATCGAGTCTAAGGCTCAGACTGCGGCCAAAAAGCTGGGCATCCTTAACAAGGTTAAGTGATACTTCACGCCGGATCAACTTCTTACCCTTTATAAGGCGCAGGTCCGATCGTGCATGGAGTATTATAGCCACCTTTGGGATGGTTCGGCCAAATACCAACTAGCCGCTCTGGACTCGGTGGATCGCAGAGCCAGGAGGCTTATTGGTGATAAAAAGCTGGTTAAGGATAAGCTACAAAGCCTAGCTCATAGACGCAAAGTAGCTTGCCTATGTGTTTTTAGGGTTCCGTAGTAATCTACGAACCCTTATAGTTTCGCCATGTCCGTCTGTCCGTCTGTCCGTCTGTCCGCGGGTTTCCTAAGAAACCCTTGGTACTACAGAGCTGAAACTTTGCATGATTATACATATGAATCACGCCAACAAAACTGTAGAGTAAAATCTTAGAAAAAAAATTTTTTTCGGGTGTCTCCCATAGACGTGAAAGGGCGATGATTTTTTTTTTTTTCTCGCCAATATTTTTGAGTGGGGTGTCATAGGATAGCATATTAAAAGATAGAAGGGGTTTACTAAGAACGTTTTTCGATTCAGCACTCCGTTTGCGAAATATAAATTTTTAAAGTGAAAATGTTTGTCAAACACAAGTGTCCCCCACTCTACCTGCTAAACAGTTGTTTCTAAAAATGTGAAAAAATTTACGTTGGTAGAATATATAACGAAATTTAAAGGAAAACTATCACACATAAGTTGGTCCTTCAAGTTTGCGAGTAATAGTCGACCAAGTGCCAAACACTGTTGGGATTAATAAGAATATATTTACTAATATAAGATCTTTGGTACTACAGAGCTGAAATTTGGCATGGTCATAGATATTGATTGCGCCGACAGATCTTAAATATAAAATTTTGGAAAAAACATTTTTTCGGGTGTTTCCCATATACGTGAAAGGGCGATGGATTTTTTTTTCTCGCCGATACCATCGAATTGAATGTCATAAGATAGATTTTTAAAATATAGAAGGGGTTTACTAAGAACGTTTTTCGATTCAGCACTCCGTTTGAGAAAAAAATATTTTTAAAGTGAATTTTTTTGTTAAAAACAAGTTTCCGGGGGGGACACTACCAGCTAAACAGTTGTTTCTAAAAATGTAAAAAAATTCACGGTTATAGAATATACAACGAAATTAAAAGAAAAACTATCACACATAAGTTGGCCCTTCAAGTTTGCGAGTAATAGTCGACCAAACGTTTTTGGGATTAATAAGAATATGTTTACAAGGTTCCACGCTAAAAGTGAGGGGAGGTCGAAAGCCAAACTGTAACATATTGACATTTTAGGTATCGTTAAATAGTTTTTTGGGGGTGTTAATTACGAAAATGACATCAAAATTATTTTAACAGCAGGTTGATATTATTTCTAACAGTAATATTGCCGTAAAAAAAAAACAACAAAAAAATTCGCGCTCGCTTCGCTCGCGAATTTTATACTTACATTCGGTTACATTTAGACCAAAACAAAAATTATTTCCCAAATTACAAACTCTTTAATAATACATTTGTTTTTAGGGTTCCGTAGTAATCTACGAACCCTTATAGTTTCGCCATGTCTGTCTGTCCGCAGGTTTCCTAAGAAACCCTTGGTAGCACAGAGCTGAAATTTGGCATAGTCATACATACCTATTCATTGTGGTGACAAATCTAAAAAATAAAATGGTAGAAAAAAAATGTTTTCGTGTGTTTCCCATTAGCGTGAATGGGCGATGGTTTTTTTTCTAGCCGATATCATCGAGTGCGTTATCATAGGATAGCTTTTTAAAAGATAGAAGGGGTTTACTACAAAATTTTTTCGATTCAGCAATCCGTTTAGGAAACATTAATTTGTATAATGAAAAAAAATGTGGAATAATTCACGAGGGTGGCATTTACGATGAAGTGTACCCTAATCAAAAATGGTTGACATACAAGGTTCCACGCTTAAAGTGAGGCGAGCCGAAAGCCAAGCTGTAACATATTGACACTTCAGGTGTCGTTTAATAGGTTTTTGTGGGTGCTAATTACGAAAACGACATTAAAAATATACACCTGCTTAGCTTGATATTATTATATTATTCCTTTCAATAAAATTGTCGCAAAAAAAAAAGTCGCGCTCGCTTCGCTCGCGCATTAAACACTTCCATTCTGTTATATTTAGGCCAAACTTTTTAATACATTTGTTTATGATACTAAGTATAGTATTTGGGGATTTTAACATAAACTATGATAATATGCTTGTAGAATTAAGAAGCCAGCTGCATATTTGAACCATGCTGCTACGGAACCCTACAATGCGCGTGGCCCGACACGCTCTTGGCCGGTTTTTTTATAGGATGTACTTCGGAGAGTGTGCTCAGAGGCTACATGAGCTCATTCCGCCTGCCCCTTTTTTCCATCGGACGTCCAGACGCACTGCGGGGTACCACCCTTATCTTGTCGAGATCCTTCGGATACGTACTGAGCGCTATTCTTTATCTTTTATATTGCACACTGCCAGGGAGTGAAATTCCCTGCCGGCGTCTGTATTTCCGAGTTCATACAACCCAAATATCTTTAAAGTACGAGTGAATAGGCTTCTTCTGGGTTAGCTCGCTACATCCTCGACCACATCTTTGCCCTAAGCTAGATTGTGGTCAAGAGCAAACTCATCTGAAAACTGAACAGGAAAAGTCATGTTTGTATTATTGAGAACTGTGTCAAAATGAGGATACGAAGATGTTCGCTGTCCATTATTTTTAGCAGGAAAATTATTTAATACGAAAAATTTTGAATATTCTACAATATCAGTTAAGATAGCAGTGACTTGATGTCTTCTTCATTTTTTATCCCGTTGATCTGATCGGTTTCGGACTTACGGGCAAAGACTTTGCCATATTTACACCAGATAAATTTATGTATATCCTTTAGTTCGTGTTTTGCCTTACCGAGAAGATATTTGTTTCTATTTGTTAGTGCTTCCCGTATATATACCTTTTCTGTAGCTATTTCACCTTGCTGGCTTAGAAGAACATCGGACACCGTGATTTTGGTTGCCCGTCCTGCAGAAAGCCATCTGGACCTGGTAACGTCATCCTTGAGTTCCACTATGATTGGCCCAGACTTATCTTTGCGCGACGGTAGGCAACGAGCTGTAAACACCGAGTTTTCTGTGTAAGAACTTTCTCCTTTCATTATTAGGTTGCCTATCTTCTGAGCTATTTTCATTGGGTCCTCTCCCTCCTTGACTGGAATAGATGCTATTTCAATGCTTCTCTGTAATTGAGCTTATTCTGCTTTTTCTAATTGCTATTCGAGGGCTGTAACTTTTGTTTTTAGGTGGGTGTTTTCATTTTTTATAGATACTTGATTCTTTTCCAAATCCCATATTTTGTCATTTGAAGCTTTAGGGCTAGCCTGAAATTCATCTATCTTATCACTGGTGTATTGTACATACTTTATTATAGCACTGAGCTCTCGCATTACAATCTTGTACACATCTTTACTGATTGAGTCTAGAATTTTCTTTATGTCGACTCCAGCCGTGGGAGGGTTCTCTTAGTCTTTACCCTCCTCTTCGGCATCCGTCACGGTAACAAAAGAAGTCCTCCGCGTAGATGAAAGTTGGCAGTCATTGCATACCCACTCAAGACCTTCAGCAGCTCGTAGGGCTTTGAGTTGCTTGCCTGTAAGACCGCTGCATTCTGCATTCTCGTGCAACACGGCTTCACATTTGCTGCATGTGAGCTCTTGGAGTTTCTTGGTGATATTTTTCTTACACATATTACACTTTTTCATAATGAATAATTTTTGAAATTAGTCAATAGACGTATATTCGAGACGACGTACGAGTGAAGGGTCTATTGTTGGAAGAGTCGATTGGGAGGCTAGTGTTGCTTAACCTACCAACCGAGCCGCGGCAGACGTTCATAGAGCTTCATGATAATTCTATTTGAAGCATTTTACAAGTTTTCGCCCGAGTGGAAATGACTGACTAAAAAAATGCCTGGCCGGGAACCGATCACCTTTTAGAAGAATTTATGTCCGAATTTTATTTGAATGAAAACGGTTAACCTGCGTCTTTTTTGGTATATGCTTCATATGCCATATTTTCAGATCATCGAAATGCCATTAGACAAAAGTATCATTATACCGAATTATGTTTCATCCATTGTCAAAATAACTTTTTACTGTTGGTCGAAGTTTCTTTTGAGCATTAAACTATTGACCGAATTCTCTTTTGAACTTTTTACTGTTGGCCGAAGTTTTTTTTGAACTTTTTACTTCCGGCCGAAACCTTTTTAACTTTCTTCATTTGCCTCTCTTTAGCTTCATCAAAACAACAAATGGGACAGGTTAGAACATGTTTTTGTATTCCTGCTTGTGGCGCGGGGGCGGAGCTCCCGAGGGGGGGCTCGGGGGGCGAAGCCCCCCGCAAGATAAACAAACCAAACACCACTCAAAGGTTAGGTTAGGTTATGATTCTGCATGCCTGCTTGCTTGCATGCTATAGGTTTGCCTGTTTGCATCCCTGCATGCTTGCGTGCTGCATACTTGCTTGCATGTTGCATGCTTGCATACTGCTCTTTGCTTGGTTGCATGCTGCTTGCTTGCTTTGCTTGCATGCTGCTTTCTTGCTTGCATGCTGCTTGCTTGCTTGCATGCTGCTTGCTCGCATGCTAATTGCTTGCTTGCACACTGCGCGCTTGCTTGTTATAAGTAATAACTACTATCGAATGCTTAGCTAAAATAATACAGTGGTGTACTGAATATTTGGAAAAAAAAATAAGGCAAATGAAACGGTGGTGTAGTGAACATATTATGTGAAGAAAAAAAACATGGCAAATAAAACGGTGGTGTAACGAAGTGGTGGCCGAGCATAAAATCGCCAAAAAGTTTTTCGGCCAAATAAAACGATGGAGTAACGAAATAAAACGAATTAATAATAGGTCAACTGATACAGTGGCAAACGTTATGTCGGCGAATTAAAAAAAAAACGAAACAAAAAAAGGCGAAAAGTTTTCTGTCAAATGAAAATCGGTCAATATTTTTTCGAACTTAAGATAGGTAACCTGCCTGGCTAGATCCCTAAGTAAAAAAAAAAATCTTTACAAGTCTGTACTTTTTTCAAATATCTAATTTTGAGACACTTTTATTTTACAAATAGACGGCATGATTAATATATTCCATGACAAGTGCCACTTGAGCAAAGCTGAACAGACACGGTAAAACTGTTTTTTTCGTAGTTGACTATGGAACCTAAGGGAAGGATTATATAATTCAGGCTTGGCCCATGATATTTTTAAGAAAAAAAATATTTATGTAATATATAAAATTTAAGTAATAATTTTAATACCATCCCATTCTGAAATTAAAAAAAAATAAAATTACTAATTATAAAAAAAAACCTTCAATAAAGAAGATGCCTAAAAATTAAAAGAACTTATGAATAGCCCAGATTTAAAAAGGCCCTCATCGCTTGGTAGGCCCAGTAGTCAGGCAAGCTCTAACGAAAATCGGCTTGGCAAAGGGACCAGGGTTGCAAAAATCCCCGGGTGGTGACAATCTCCAGTCATACAAAACTGCCCCTGAAAACAATACAATACAACGTACTTTATTGCACAATTTGAAAAAGAAACACAATGATAAAAGGAAACATACATTTCACAGACGTTGTTGACTGCGGAGAAACTCATCGAAACAGAGGAAGTATTGAGCAGGTAACGGTGGGATACCGTAGGACTAATTTATCCAGAGATAACAGAAACTAAAGGATTTACCTTACTATAACAATTAGACAAGTAGAGAAGTGAATAGTATCTAGACATACCCTTAGGCGTTTCGAATTTCGCGCCTTGTTCTACCATGCAGTTGCGGACAAGCGAGAGCCTGCCTGCTAAAGGTCATTTTCAAGGTGTTCAAGGTGTGGCCCCGTCACTATTTTGCCTATGTGGTTGCCTTTCGCGAACACGTACATTTTATAATTTTATTTCGCATCAGGTTTAATTCAAATTTACAAATCTAATAGGAGTTTGTTTAGTGAAATATTTACATGAGATTATTAGATTTGTCGTAGTTTCTTGATTAGTTCAAATTGAAAGTTTTATAAAACAAAAATTATAAGCGTTTGTTAAAATTTATCAAGGAATGGAACGTCATGGCAACCCAATGACAACCCCATGAGCTGCCATTTGTTTGTCAGTCGTAATTCGAGATAAAAGTTTATAAAGTAGAATTTAAAATATTTTGGAATGTAAGTATTCCCAGTAGGTATATTCATCACATTTTGCTTGTTGTTTGCCGTTCGACCATGGTTCAACGGAAGTTTCGAAATTGGTGATATCTTTGCAGGAAATCTGTATAAACTCCTTCAGGAAATTTGTCAATTTATTTACAATTTGGCAATGTGTTTAAATCTTTTGGGATGTAAAATGGAAAATTTGAGATATGCCATTGAGCAGGTTTGGGTGAAAGTTTATTCATGTAAGACTTTAGACGGCTGGCGTATTCGGTAGGATCAGACATTGACTCGTCTGTAGGTGAAAAGAATTGGCCTGGACGGCGAAATGATTCTCCTTACACGAGTTCAGCTGGCGTTGTCTTTAGATCTTCCTTCACGGAGTTCCGAATGCCTAGTAGAACCAATGGAAGCGCTTCGGTCAATTGTAATGAGGGGTTGCTTATGATGGTAGCTTTAAATTGACGATGAAATCGCTCAATCATCCCGTTAGCCGCTGGATGGTACGCAGTCGTTCGGAAGTGGTGTGCACCAACTAAGGTAGTGGTGACACTCAAACTGATGACTATGATCGGTGGTGATTGGAGCAGGGCGTCAGGCAAAGCAGGTCTTTCCAGAAATATCTTTGAGCGGGTACGCCTCGGGCCATCTTGTAAATCTGTCGATGACAGTCGGGCAGTACCTATAAAATCAGATGAAGAGGTAAGGGCGCCAACGATATTGAGGTGTATGTGAGAGAACTTCGAGAAAGGTGTCAAGAAAGTGGAGAGAGGGGTATAGGTTTGTCAGTAAACTTTAATTTGCTGGTAGTTTAAGCGTTGCCTAGTATAGCCCACTCTCTACAATATTTACGAATCCCTGGCCACACAAATCTTTGCGTGACCAGTCGCACTGCAGCTGTTCTCCCTAGATGAAGCAAGTTATGCAGCATGTCGGATACTTGTTACCTGAACTGCGGTGTGATATACGAATGAGAAGATTTAGTGGATACGTCGCAATATACATATAGGTATGTCGCAGTAAAGTGTATCCATCTTTTTCAGTTTCAGGCTGGAACCGCGAATAAGAAAGCTTTGCAACTCAGGATCTTCCTCCTGAGATTGTACTAGGCCAAGGTATTCAGTATCAGTAGTTTCTTTGTCAACCCGAGACAGATCATCAGTGATGACGTTTTCCTTCCCAGATAGAAATCGTACCCAAAAAAAGTCAAAAATTGCTTTATTTTCATAGAACATACAAAGTGCTTCTTGAAAACGTCATAAAAAAATGTATTAGCAAAATTAATATAAAGCATTGAGCAAAATAGTGAATTACATTAGCATTTTTGGCTTTGCGCCTATTCGCAAAGGTCCAGTCTTCCTCAGCAGAAGATTAGGCAAAAAACTCCGAGGGTCGCTCTTTTTAAGTCAATCATATAAATTTTCTTACTTATAATTTTAATTGACTTAATATCTGAATTACTCTGAAGCTGGGCAATTTATTTCCATGGTTGCTTGTCTAACAGATAATCAAAAATTCTATAATAACCCTTTTTACAAAATTGTTGTTTAATTTTGTCTTAAATTTTTCTTAAGGTTAGTTTCAAATACTAATAGAAATCTTATTATGGAATCGTATACATTGACCCATAAATGAGTTTGTTACTTTGTGGAGACAACTTTCTCGAAAATCCAAGTTATGTTTGCTTCTAGTAATACTACATATACATACTCAAAGCTTCTAGTGTTTACATTGTGCCTGTCACAATTTTTCTTGAACAATTGTTCATTTTTAAAGATTATTAGGGCTTAAGACGGCCGGTTTGGTCGAGTGGTAGTGACGCTGCCTCTTGATCGGCTGGTCCTGGGTTCGATCCGCAGTCGGGGCAAACATTTGTATAAAAAGCAGATGTTTGTTCTCGGGTCATGGGTGTTTGTGTTTGTCTTAATGTATGTTCCGAGGGACCCACGACACAAAGGAAAACCTTAGTGTGGGCCTTTGAGTGTGTAGCGTTTATTTATTTATTTATTTAAGAAGGCTGAATGACATTTGCGAAACCGCACTTGTAACCTTGTTGGTAAAACTAGCGCCATCTAGTTGTTTTTAATAGGTACTGTTTAGGTTTGTTCATAGATGAAAGATTTTAGTAGGTACTGGTCAATGAACTGGTAGAGTGTACCTGATTTACGAGTGTATCTGAAATGTTGATTTCTTTTCATGGCATTGATTTCGAATTCCAAGATCATGATGACGTCATGCATTTTTATAGAGTGCTAATTTTTTTAAACACACGATATATTACTCTTAGAGCTGGCGTTAAATCATTTTTCATGTTGCTAATTATGAAAATGTTGACCATTTTAAAATCCCAAATGGCATGCCCTTTTTTGATAATATTTAATAGGTTTTTAGGGTGCTGGAGGCTTACCATGATCGCTTAGCGCGACCCAATTTAGGACCTAAACAAGTCTGCAACGCTTATTCGTACCATGATGGCTTATTAGCGATTCAATTTTGGCGCTGTTGCGATTCAAAGGCAGACCAGCGACAATTTATTATTTATTTTTTTCATTCAATTTGGATGGCTGAAATGTCAAAATTGTCAAAACAAATATGGCGGTTCAAATATATTTTGTAGCAAAATAACGTATGTATAGAGAAGTGAAATTAGCTAATAATAGAACAAAAAGTGGAAGTAAGTAAAACTGGAATATTATTATGTGGTTCATGGTTCATTTTACAAGAAATGCTCACGACGTGTGCATATAAAAACGCATTTTTACTTTATTTTTTAGATGTTCAAGGAATGTTGTCGCCCCTTTACCTGTGAGAATATTGTTTATGCCTGGATAAATTATCTAACAGGTTATAAAACGACAAATATGATGTAAAAGTGAAATCATTTCTAAGATGATGATGAATGATCTTGTAATGATGTTTGACCTTTATCTACTTATGAACGTTATTTAGCTACTTATTTAGGTAAAATGTGACTGTGTCACTGGCATTGCATGAAAGGTCATGGGGTGTGTATTTCCCCTACGATCGACTAGCTCCGGTCAGATTGTGGACCTTTATATCCTCACCCAGGTGTCTCACGGTGGGGCATGGACCTGGATATTCATACCCCGGCGTCTCACTGGAATGTGGGCCTTGTTAACCAACCCCAGGGCGCCTTACTGCTTTGTAGTTACCTAGGGATGCATGGCATATTATTTTCCCTTAGGCCTGGTTTTTATAGCGAGACACCTGCCGGACACGAGGGACTAAATCCCCCGCGAGGGCCTCCACCTTCCCCAGTAGCCCTGCCCATTGACTCCTTCGTAAATCGACCGCCCTTTCCGCCTAACTGGTATGCTTCTGCATGGTCGCAAGTTTGGACATATTGAGTCGCGCTTAGGTGTCTGCCTGCAGTAGCTTTACAGCAGGGCAGCAGACTGGTATGCGTATAGGTTGCACGGGCAGTCCACTGGCTGTCTTTGCTTCATACAATCAGTTGGCGTTTTTTGTACTATTGCAAAGAGGGTAGTGAAAGTTATAATTATGCATGGTCAGTTAATCATTTCACTATCAACGGTTCGACAAGCATTTATACATAAAGCACTTACCAGATCTTGCTGGTTTCTCCACGGGGTTGGAACTTAATACGAGTTTCCTCACCACTTTCGTGCACTTACGTTTTATGCGGGAATGTCGGTCGTGTGTCCCGCCACTCTGTTCAAACATGTCAAAAAGAGCAAGCTTAAGCATAGCAGTGTTGCAAACAGTAAAATTGATGTTTAAAATGACATGTAAAGTTCAACTTACCATGTTTACTGTGGCGTTTCGCGTACGACGCGACACTCTTAACGAAGAAAGAAGTGGATTAGGTAAGCTGTACGAGTAGATGACGAGTCCACTCGCGGATTTTATCCCTGGCTCGAATGGCTGCGTCTATCTTCACCCCTACTTGACTGTTCTCTTCATCAGCGATTGCAGAACTCTCTGTCTCTGGTTGCTCAAGACAGGAGTTTTCTTCATTTTGCTGGACGTTTTCTAGAGGTTCGGCGGCCATCTCTTGGATTGGACTCATTACCACGTCGTCGTTTTGATATTCACCACCTGGAGAAACGACTTCGAATTCTTTGTTTTTATCGTTTGTGCTCTCCGTTGATGTGGTATTGTTATTGCTGATAGAGTCAGAGCATGGTTCTGGGTCGATTGCGAGCATGTCATGTTGTTCCACAAATTCTTGGTCCTGCTGCGGCTGAGCTGAAGGGATCTGGTCATCTGGGGGCACGGCAGTGCCCCCACCAAGTCGAGCAAAAAAGCGTCACGGCCGTACCATCCTTTTCTCGAAGCAATTCAGACCGTTTTCGACCCCCTGTAACTTCGTTGTGGATAAAATTAGAAGACTGAAATTTTCAGTTACCATGCCGGCATTGTAAAGACACGGTATATTTCAAATTTCATTCAATTTGAACCAGTATTTTAAGAATTATAACGGGTCAAATTTCTTAATTTTGTCACTCACTGACTCACCGATCATCAAAATTCTAAGGCACTTCTAGCAGTGGCGTGCATTCCATACAAGCAGAAAAGCAGTGCCTACCCTAGGGTATTCAAGGAACATAAAACAAAAATTAAATATATAATGTACACTAACGATCACAGAATCAAACGAATATAAACATTTTACTAAATCACGTTATCTACATTATATTTTTACCGAATTTAAACTTTTTCAAAACAGCGCCATCTAGTTCCTAGTAAGAAGAGAGAGCCTTGCCGCTCGCCGCCGCTAGATGGCGAAGCTTATAAGCACTCGTTTGAAATGCCTTTTTTGTTGAAAAATGCTGGCTTCTGATTGGCTGTTTCGCCTCCCCCGCGAAAAATTAACGAACTGATTGTATGGCGAAAAAAGCTCTGCCTATAAAGCGATGCTACCAAATTGAGAAGTGTCAATATTTGGTAAGTTTGGAAGGGCTGTTATAGATTTTTAATTTTGCGGCATTTTTTTCTTATTGGATTGTTTTTCTTTTGCAACTACGAACGAAAACTTTTGCAAATTATTGCTTTATCAGTTTATAGTTATTATTAGACATTTGTTTAGAACAAAATAAGTAGGTACAATAAGTTGTGAAAAGTGTGGTGATGATGTTTGTTTGCCGAAACTGCGTAATTTTTCAAGTTTACCATTTCAAGAAAAAGTAAACATTATCGCAAAAGGCCGAGTAAGACATTTTAATACTAAAATATACGACATTCATAATAATTGGCTCACGGGCTGTGTGCATAGTAGGTACTAACCGCTTATTTTGTGTTCCGTGCATTTTTTAAAGTTTGGATGCACAGGTTATTTTGATTTGAATAACCTTAAGTTGTTTTAACTAACATTCTAAAATCTTAATAATTTTCATCACTAAAAGTTCACTGCCTACCTTGTCTAAAATGTCTATGCACGCCACTGACTTCTAGCAGACCTAGAAGCTTCAAATTTGGAATATAAGTAGTGTTTATATTCCCGCAAAGAATATAAGACCGCAAAGAAAATTAAGCCCATACAGCCAAGTCTTCAGTTAATTTTTTTTAATATTGGCTTTATTCGTAACGATGTTTTACGGCAGTTATTATTATTGCGTGCGAAGCCGCGGGTTTAAGCTAGTCCCATATAAATACAGGCGCATGGTAGAGTGCCCCTGCCAAATCGAGCAAAAATGGGTATTCCCGTCATGAAAACACGTGTAAATTAAATTATTTAATGCAAAAAACGTACCTACGTGCGTATTCGTACTTATCACGAGTGCGTAAGGTTGTAAATTAATTATTATACCACGCGCTGTGATGCTAGTGAGTGAGCGCGGGCCGTTACTACGCGCTGCGCGGTGCTAGCGCGAGGGCGCGGGGCGGGGACAGTGGCGGGGCGCGCGGAAAGGTGAATGTCGCCGAGCGAGCAGCAGCCGCACTCATACGCGCGAGCGACCCAATACTGTTCGGATACAAATACAAAATTCAAAAAGAAATGAGATACAAATACAAAAAAAAATACATACAAAAAAATATAAAAATACAAAAAAAAATACAAATACAAAAAGAAATGAGATCCCATCAAAAACAATACTTGTCAAAAAAAACAAGTCTCGCAACTCAGTTGTTCTGCGGTAAAAAGTTGTGAGATCCATGTAATACCAAGTCGGTTATTAATTTATTCAGTCTCTACTTAAGCGACTTTCTGTCTTAATACGTCCAGTCTCGACCACGATAATCTGTCTTAATACGTAAAAACTTAATGCTTCGAGTACGGAGATTCCAGACACAATTGATTTTCAATTGTTATGGACCACGATCGTGGTCTTAGAGACTGGACGTATTAAGACAGAAAGTGGCTTAAGTAGAGACTGAATAAATTAATAACCGACTTGGTATTACATGGATCTCACAACTTTTTACCGCAGAACAACTGAGTTGCGAGACTTGGTTTTTTTGACAAGTATTGTTTTTGATGGGATCGTTTATTTCCAAGGGGTACAGATGGCCTATTGAGCGTGTAAGTATGTGATTTTCAGTTTTCACTTTCGCAACTCTGCACTCACCATCAGCAGAGTTGTTGAAAACTCCACTATCTTCCCAACCTTCCAGTTCAGGCGGTTCTTCGAATCTGACTTTATTTGAACTATGTCACCAATTTTAGGCGTGCGATCTGATTTGACTCTAGGTTGTTTAGGAGAATGTTGGTATCTCTCTCTGAGGCTGACGAGATACTGCCCCACGAACATTATTTTAAACTCGTCTAGGATCTGGAAGCCTCGTTTCCAAATCGCGCTTAGGCACGCTACCATCACATGGGTTTTCTTTTGAAGCTGAATCTAGATTTAAGCATTTACCCAGGCTGAGAAAGTCAGAGGGACGTAGTGTATGTGTTATCTTTGTCCCAACGCTGGTCAGTGGTCTCATGTTCACGACTGTTTGTACTTCTTTTAATATTGTGTGAAGTGCACTGTCCTTGAGGAGTTGCTTCTCCAGTGTTCTTTTTAGGCAGTGCTTTACGAGCGCGACAAGGCGCTCGTAGAAGCCTCCATGCCAAGGAGCCAATTGAGGCATAAATTTCCACTGAATATTCTTCTCCACACAATATGATTTTGACATCACTTCAGAAGTTAGTTTGAAGTAGGTCGCATTATCTGAGTAGATCCGTTTTGGAACTCCATGAGTGGACATACATCTTCGGAGTGCTAGAAGGCATTCTTCAGCTGTGAGGTCTTTGACCATTTCTAGGTGAATAGCTCTGACTACAAGGCACGTAAATAAAGCTACCCATCTCTTCTCCTTTCCATTTATTGTGTCGACGTATAATGGCCCAAAGTAGTCTACACCCATATAAGTTAACGGCGCTTCGTAGTTTACCCTTTCAGGCGGCAGGGCCGGTGTTTGTGGCAACCGGTATGGACCACCAGCATGTCTCGCGCATTGTGGACACCCTTTGATAATTTTTTGCACTTGAACCTTGCCTTGAGGTATCCAATAAAGGTTGCGAATGAGACTAAGTGTATGAGCGGCGCCGACATGAAGGTTTTCTTCATGGGTTTTCTTTATTAGTTCACTTGTGAACTCGCTATCCTTAGGGAGCAATATTGGATGCTTCGTATCGTATTCCAATGTTGTGTTTGCCATGCGACCGCCGCATCTTAGTACTCCGTCAACATCTAGATACAGATCTAGGTTTCTTGATAAATGAGTTACTTTGCCTCTTACTTCCTCAGGAAAATGCTGCCTTTGGAGTCTTTTTATTCTCAATATGTTTTCATCCAGGGGTTCCATCTCAACATCGTATGGATGGGCGTCTTCTAGGGTTAAAGTGTCCTCTTCCTTTGGTTCATCAACAGAAGTTCCTGGATGGGCAACTTCCAGGGGCTCCCCAACAGAAAAAAGAATGTGGCGGTTGCCAGGCCACGATGGCTCTTCTAGTTTAAGAAAATCGGGGCCTCGCTGCCATAGGTCAATTTCATGCTGCCTTTCTTGTCTGGTGGCCACATCTGCTGGGTTAGTTTTTGTGTTAACATACAGCATTTTCGTGTCTGGATGTTTTCGCTTTATCTCGTTGACTCTGTTGGCTTCAAACGGAGGCAACAGCTTGTCCGTCTTCATCCAACACAAGACGACCTGACTGTCTGTCCACAGGTACTGTTTCTGGATCGGTAGTTCCAGGTTTGTCTTCACATATGTGATAAGCCGACTTCCTATCATGAAACCAAGCAGTTCCAAGCGGGGCGCCCTCAATTCAGTCTTGTCTTCCATGCGAGTCACGCGGGATTTTCCCATTACAAATGATACTGTGCGTCTGTCTTTGTTTTGAGTCGCTAGATAGACAACAGCTGCATATGATTCCTTTGATGCATCTGAGAAACAATGCAGTTCATAGCTGGTGTCTACATTTGAGTCCACGGCCCAATAAATCTTGGCAGATCTACCTCTGTGACTGAGCTAAGTTGAGTAAGAATAGTCTCTAGGTTACCTTTTAGGTCTTCAGGAAGCCTCTGGTCCCATTTAAACTTTCTTGCGCAGATGTTTTGATAAAGTAACTTCATGGGCAATACCATGGGATACACAAATCCACATGGGTCGTAAATACGGGCAAGAATTCGAAGAACTTCTCTTCTTGAGGCTTCTGGAGTCGTTAGAGTGAAGTGGCTGTCTGTAAGATTTAATTTTAAAGTATCTTTTTCAAGATTCCACATAAGGCCAAGCATCTTTACTTCCTGGTTCAGTGTTTTTGCTCTGTGTTGTTCAGGAATACTGTCCAAGAAATGTTTGTCATTGGTGACCCAGTCTCTTATATTCATTGATATTTGATCAAAGGCTGTTCTAGTTTGATCATAGATCTGTTTTGCTTCTAATGTTGAATCAGCACCGGTAACTAAGTTGTCCACATAGCATCTGTCTGCTATGATGTTTAGTAGCTCCTTATTTGATTGCGTTAGGTGGTGTCTAATCGTGGCGGTTTGTAGAAAAGGGCTTGAAATTATGCCAAATGGAACTCTGCAAAAGCGTAGATGCAGTAAGTTATCTTCTGTGGGTTCTTTTTTAGGATCCTTCAGCCACAGGAACCTAGTGACATCTCTGTCTTCAGTCTGAAGTCCGACTTGCAGAAAGGCCTTTTCTATATCTGCCATGATACCGATTCGCTTCGTTCGACATTTCAGGATTAATCCGGTTAAGTCCTCAAGCATGGATGGTCCGCTGTACAGACATTCATTAAGGCTTTTCCTTCCTGACAGTTTAGCTGATGCGTCATATACAATTCTGCCCTTTTTTCCTTGCTGTTTCACCATATGATGGGGAAGGTAATTAATGGGGTGGCTTTGATCTGCTGTGGATGATGAGTAACATTCTTCAATTATGCCAGAAATTTTATGATCTCGTAGGATGTCATTATATTCACCCAAAGTCACCTCATCCAGCCTTTTAACTAGGCTCTTCAGTCTTCCATAGGCCAAACCGAAGTTAGAGGGCAGGTCCGGATTTTTCTCTATCCAAGGCCAGTTGACTTCATATTGGCCATCCTGTGATTTAACAGTTTCATTGAAATAACACATTGCTTCTTCCTATTTTGTTGCTTTGGGAGAGTCGGTAATCCCAATACTTTCAAGTGACCAAAGGAATTGTATCAGCTTGACTCATGATAGCGACAGTATGTAGTGACTGACAACGTGTTATATTGTTTTTCAACAATGCTATCGGATAAAATCCAACCAAAGTCAGTATCTATGAGATACAGGTTCGGAGAAACATTGATTTTATTTTCTCTAGTAAATGAGCAGATGTAGTCATTTCCGAGGAGTAAGTCTATGCCTTCACCGACTGAATCATCATCTGCTTTTATATCAACGTCTTGGTCAATGGTGGCAATAGGGACTTTGTCAGTTATACGAGGCACAATATTTACATGGACTTGTTTTGTTATGCCACGCCTTGATTTTATGGTGATATTAACAGAAGGACTTGATATTTCCTGTGGGTTTTTAGCTCCGAATGTATAAATAAGCAGCATATATTCACGTTCAACGGACAAGTCTAAAGATTGTGCAGCCTTCGTTGTTATGTAACTGCGTTGGCTGCCGCTGTCCAGAAGAATTCTACTGCGTTTTATTTTTTTGTTAGTTGGATTGCTTATTTCTGCTACCGCCGTCTGTAAGAATGTATTTCCTCTTATACAATTTGTTCTAACTATTGACACGTCATTACTGATATCTATAGTAATATTCTTACCATCTGACAGCACCTGGGGACACAATACTTGTATGTGAATGCCTTTGCAACGGAAGCAGGGTCGTTTTCGATTGCACTTCTCAGTCTTATGGTTGCGTCCCAAGCAATTGAGGCACCTGCCAGTCAGTTTTTGTTTCCTGGCTTCCACGGTAGTAAATTTTTTGCAATCTGTGCTGAAGTGATTAGTCAGTTTGCAAAAGAGACATGGCCTTTTTGGTTTCTTTGCTGCTGGCTCTTCTGTTTTATTTCCATTCTTCCTTTTCCTTGTCCTTGGTTTATTTTCATTTTTTCGGCTTGTTTTTTCAATTTTTGCCACAGCGGCTAAAAGTGCCTCCGTGGTAGAGGTATTCGAATTGTCTCCTTCAGCCTTAGCGCTTCCCTCCAGCAACATAGACCGCTCCATTGCAGTGATTATCACATTTAAATTTTCTCTAATGAGAGCCATAGTAACGTTACCATCCTTACACATTATGTGAATTTCATGAATTAATTTTTCTGGGAATTTGCTCAAGATCATGGCTCTCAAATGGTTTCCATTAGGCTGCTCTCCTAATTTTTCCAGGATTCTGAGGTGCTGCTCAATGGAATCCAATGTAGTTCGACAGCTCTGACTTGTATATTGCGCCTTTTCTAATTTAGTTAGGGCACTGTAATGGGCATCAATAGCTAACTGCTGTGACCTGAATCGATTCCTTAACGTTTGCAATGCTATTGCATAATTCTCGTTAGTAGTGGCTAATCCGGCTATTGCTACCCGAGCAGTTCCTTCCATACATCCCATAAGGTATGCCATTTTATCGGAATTAGAGATTTCTTTGCTGTCCACACTCGCTTCAAAGCGATCCCAAAATTCGCTCCAGTGTAAATGATCTCCGTGGAATTTTGGTAAATCTAGTTTTGGGAGTTTGGTGGTTTGATTTGACGAATTGGTTGAAACTTTACTTGAATCTTCCGCTTTCATTTGCTCGTTTAACGCGTCATTTACGGTTTCCGTGGGCTGCTCAGAATGAGCGATGAAATATTTTAATTCTTCGTCTAGCTTATTAAGGAGGCTTTTGAGTACATGGATACAGATTTTGGTTCGAGTTTCATCCATCCCGGACCCATATTCATCGCTGACGCCTTTCACTTGGGCCGCAAGTCGATCACGGCGTGCCCGCAAACGCTGAAGTAAAGATTCTTCGTGTGAAGCCATGGCCTCTCGGGGACTTGCGGATCGTTGACTGTAATGCAACGGGAGCAATATTTTCACGTTTTGTTCATTTGCGAATAGTTTTCTCAAGGGTCTAAGTTATTACAAACTTACAATTAGAAACTTACCCCAAAGTTGCAGGGACACCACAATTACACTCCACTATGATTAAACTTCACTTTTCACTAGACACACACTTTTGGTTTGTAAATAGCACGTTAATTGTACGATTCGCGACGATATTACAAGGAAATTACACTTTCCAATAAGATTTGTCTGCGCGTGAGATCGAAAAGTCGCCATTAACTCCGACCGAAAACCATAGTCAAAGCACGCTTCGCCCTTTTTTTTTTTCAACGATAGTGTTCGACGACATCCGGTATCGATACTTTTAATTTATCCCTTTCGGGAAAGGCAAAGGAAACTATGTCCATACAGCCATGTCTTCAGTGAAAAAAATCTTCTTTCTTCAACTTACCGGTATCGATACTTTCGAAATTCAATAAAAAAAAATTTTTTTGATAGTGGCAATCGTCCGACAGGACATTACTGCCAGTGTTACATCACAGAAATTTTGTTTTTAGTTCAGAGTCAATAACTCATAAAAGCATAACAGAAGTATGTTTATAGTAACATACATATATTAATCATAATGTAAATTGACACAGTTTAAATATGAAACGTAAAAATCAATCATATCGATGTTTATCGATAAGGCTGTTGAAAGCACTTTTGACGTAAATCATAGACAATACTTTTAATAATTAAAAGTTCAATGCTGCCAACTGAAACGAAAATTGAACTCACGATCCGGTTAGAAAACCGGTAACACCCAACAAAAGGAAATGTGTGGATGCGCTTTTAGAAGCATTGACCTTTATTGCAAAAAATACAGGTCAATGACCGATTAGAGGGGATTTTGATCTGAGATAAGATAACCAGAACGAATCTGGCTTCTAATACCAATTCCCCAGCGAATCTCCACCAATTTTGTCGCCCCTTTACCTGTGAGAATATTGTTTATGCCTGGATAAATTATCTAACAGGTTATAAAACGACAAATATGATGTAAAAGTGAAATCATTTCTAAGATGATGATGAATGATCTTGTAATGATGTTTGACCTTTATCTACTTATGAACGTTATTTAGCTACTTATTTAGGTAAAATGTGACTGTGTCACTGGCATTGCATGAAAGGTCATGGGGTGTGTATTTCCCCTACGATCGACTAGCTCCGGTCAGATTGTGGACCTTTATATCCTCACCCAGGTGTCTCACGGTGGGGCATGGACCTGGATATTCATACCCCGGCGTCTCACTGGAATGTGGGCCTTGTTAACCAACCCCAGGGCGCCTTACTGCTTTGTAGTTACCTAGGGATGCATGGCATATTATTTTCCCTTAGGCCTGGTTTTTATAGCGAGACACCTGCCGGACACGAGGGACTAAATCCCCTGTGAGGTCCTCCACCTTCCCCAATAGCCCTGCCCATTGACTCCTTCGTAAATCGACCGCCCTTTCCGCCTAACTGGTATGCTTCTGCATGGTCGCAAGTTTGGACATATTGAGTCGCGCTTAGGTGTCTGCCTGCAGTAGCTTTACAGCAGGGCAGCAGACTGGTATGCGTATAGGTTGCACGGGCAGTCCACTGGCTGTCTTTGCTTCATACAATCAGTTGGCGTTTTTTGTACTATTGCAAAGAGGGTAGTGAAAGTTATAATTATGCATGGTCAGTTAATCATTTCACTATCAACGGTTCGACAAGCATTTATACATAAAGCACTTACCAGATCTTGCTGGTTTCTCCACGGGGTTGGAACTTAATACGAGTTTCCTCACCACTTTCGTGCACTTACGTTTTACGCGGGAATGTCGGTCGCGTGTCCCGCCACTCTGTTCAAATATGTCAAATAGAGCAAGCTTAAGCATAGCAGTGTTGCAAACAGTAAAATTGATGTTTAAAATGACATGTAAAGTTCAACTTACCATGTTTACTGTGGCGTTTCGCGTACGACGCGACAAATGTGATGCTGATGCAATTTTCAATGAAGCCTCTTTGCCTCTTGAATACTGTAAAAGATGCTCTTAAACTCAGTGAAGACTCCGTGTTACTATAGCAAACTGTGTTTTTGTTATTAACGACGCGCGATATAGCGCTGACCTATAATATTCGTCTTAGAGTTGACTCTCACACTGGCATTTTTATGTAAGTTCATAACTTATCATTATCAGATTTTGTGACCATAAGTAAATTTTGAGGAAATTAACCATTAGTACCTACAACTTTCCACGGAGCCTATCCATTCAATTAAGTAAAACAAACAAACTGAGCTTTCTTCTGTTGCTCCGCTCGCGTTGACTACAAGTTGTGTTTTGCCTAGCAGTGGGATAAAAAGTAAGCTTTTATTCATTCCCAAAGTTTAATCTATTTTATCAAAATCGGTTTAGTGCTTTTAATTCAAACAAACATTCAAATAACTGGGTACCTACCCTACATATATTTTGTTTGACTTTAGTATGACAGTATAGATTCAGCCCACGAGGCATATATTTTGACTTTAGTATGACAGTATAGATTCAGCCTGCGAGGGGTAAGCTTTATATCATGTCCAGCAGTGGGATATAAAGCAGCCTATTTCCATTCCCAATCTAGTACCAAATAATCTGTACCCAATTTCATCAAAATTGGTTTAGTGGTTTTGGAGCATACATTGAAAATTGAAACGAATACTTAACTTAATCAAATCTTTCTCCCTTTGTAATATTAGTTACATTATTGTAGGAGGTAGGTATGTAGGTACAGTCGAGAGCACGTCACACTTGACTCTACCAGCTTAAGCTGAGCTCTTATTTATACCGCCCCCATACAATACAGGGCCGGTCCAAAGTGTCAAGCTTGACGTGCTCTTGACTGTACATAGATTGAATTCTGTACTAATTTATTCATTTAAGCAGATACTTAGGTAATTTATTTTTTATGTTTTAGATTTGGATTGAATCATCTTCCAGCTACAGACGCCTATTGGAGCAGATTGCATGTAAGCACCTCTTCAGCTGCTATGGTTTTTCCCAATATTATCAAAATACTCACCAACATTGATAATGTTAAACACTTTAATAAATTTATTGATCAAAATATTTTGGAATTTTAATTGCTCTAAGGTATACCTACTAGTGAAAGAAAAACAAAGAACATAGGTACCATCTGCCAAATCTTCCTAGGCTTACTTTACTGTAACAGACAGTATTAGCACCAAGAGGGTCTTTTTTTGTATGTTGAACATATCATATCATTGCAGCACCCCTCACACCACTGTACTTACCTACTACATCATTTAAACTTATTAATGATTATCAGAATTTGAATGTGAAAATAGTGCTCATGATTGAATGCTGTAAGTATATCCCATAAATAAATAATATTTAACTGCTGTTGATAAACCTTTGAATTAAGAAAAAAAGATGTTTAAACTTAATACTTCTTTATTAATTACAAAGATGTATATAATACTACACTTCTTTGCATATTCAATACAAGTAGACAATTCTGATATCTTAAGATATCTTAAGAACTTAAGTTCTTACATAAAAGTTTTACAATAAAACGGTGAGTTTTATTATAAAAACCTTAAGAACCGTGACACTCTGTCTATGTCTACCCCTTTGAGGCTTATAGGTGTATTATAGGTTTTTAAGTTGTAAAACTTTTCATTTACTTCATTAACAAAGATAAATAGATAAAACATTTATTTGTCACTTTAACACACACAATTACATCTTGTAACAGCACTGAGTTGAGTACATAATGTGGTAATTTTGTAGCTTTTCAGTAAATCCTATTTGAAGCTGCACCAAGCCAGGCAGATTACTGGTTCTGATTGAAATTGCCTTCTTCATTAATTCTATTTCAGCCACTGCACTATTAATAATTAGGTACAGATTTAATTTTCTCTTTGTAATCTGTAACAAAATAAGTACAAATTACTAAGTACTTTACACAAATTATTGTTAGTAAGCACTACCCTTTTCTCTTAGTTTGCTGGTCGGCTCTTTCAATAAACTGCATTCTGCACCCTCGAGTAGCCCTTATTGTGCAGTTGATCATTTGAACCATGACCCACCTTAAGATCATTTTCTTACAGTCAAGTAAGTACCAAGGTAAAAATTCATTTGTACATTCTGCTAATGACAGCAAAGAGAACCCTACTATATTTTAGATTACATAGAAAAAATTGTCAAAGTATGTATGTACATCATTATCTTAAAATAGGTAAGTACCTATAAACAAGCTATATGACATAATTAAATAGAAGGTACTTGTGAAAGTTAGAATGGAAATAATCTGTGTTAGAATTTATGAAGTCGATTGTAATGTTCTTCTAACACATTTATTTCTTTAAGACTTGGTCCATCTGTACCATCAATACAAGTAGACCAATGACTATACTTCATATGATTTTGTTTGTTTGCATTGAAACAGTAGGTAAAAAAGTGGAATATATCATGTTATTTTAATCTTGCTTACTTACTTGTTTTTCTTGTTTGTTTTGTTTATCATGGCATGGCTCATTTGGGTTGATTATTAAATTGCCTGGATTGTCATCAGTACCTTTGCATAGGTAAGTACTTATATATAATAGTAAGTAGATTTTATTATTATTATAGTAAGTAGATGTTTAATCAAATCAAATATATTTATTTCTGACTGCTGAAGCAGTAAATCTACTTTTCTATTTATTTCGCCTCTTACAACTGCCTAGTTAATTGATGTTTGCCACGTAATGAGATGAGTCCGATAAATATTGTATAGCAAATGAAAGTATTCTGTAACAAAAAAAATAATTAAAAACAGATTACTTACTGAGTCTCACAATTTTTATAAAGTCCAACTGACCTGTCTGACCCTGGAATTTGACAGGATTAGACCTTTCAGTTTTTCTCCCATATAAATTAGGTTAGGTACTTACTCAAAAACATGTCATTTTAACTCGAATACCAAAACTTTAACTCATTGCAAAAATGCGTCAAGTGTAGATATAATGATGTATAATTGTATTGGTCAGTGGGTCGGGGTCATGTTAGGTGGGAATTTCAGTAGATTATTCATAGTTTGGTACTTAAAACTACACAGCATAAAGCAAACATTGCAGTAAGTAGTGGACCCAGATAGGTACTATCTTCTAGAACAAATGGTACAATCAATGAGGATATAATCACTACGTTTTAAATACAATCATTATGTTTTGTTAAAAATAAAGAGTAAGTAAAGTAGTTTAAGGTTAAAAATACAAAAATCAAAAATTGTTTTTGTTGATATATCAAAATGCGTGTGTTCAAAGTACTTGTTTACGTGATTCAAGAGAATCTTTTTTTCTGAACTTGATTATGATTACATGTTATTTTGGTTAATTTTTTAGTATCTATTACATAAAAATTAATATTTTGTATAAGCTTTGATAATCAAGTCTTTATAACATTTAAACTCTAAATATATTTAAAATAAAATCTTAAAATAAACAGAATTATGATTTCCGAACGCTTTTTGATTATTCTCATTTGGCAACCATTAGACTTGAACTGTCATTCAGAAGGGGACAGAGCTATACTAGGAAGCGAAACAGACTGATCAGTTACGTGCAAGTTACGTGTAATGTTAATTCTTTAAGATCTGAAGACCTTTGCCTATCCAAAATGGAGAAACCAAGAAAAAAAATGGACCATAAACAACTGAGCAGTTCAAAAGCAGCGCCATCATGGTACCATTTTAAAAAACATTCCAATTGCGAAGCAGTTCAAAGTTGGATCCTAAACAGAAATGCTTTTAAACGATCTTGGTAGGTACCCTGATTACAAAAATGTATGTTAATAATTTAAACACGTAAATTTGACAAATGATCAATGCAATGCAAATAAAAAAGTCTCGAATTTGCCATTGATACTCAGATAACCCAATTAAAGTATTTTATTATTAACTAGCTGATGCCCGCAACTTCGTCTGCGTGTTGTATGTATTTTAATAGACCGAGTTTGTACGGTGAGTTGCAATAATCCATTTATAGCTTAAGATTTACAATCGCATGCACTTAAATATTGTTGAACTCGCACACATTAAAATAAATTTGATTTTATGTAAAAGTCAACCTTATTGCAATTACTTAACAAGGAAAGATTTCGAAGTCGAAATTTAGGAACAATAACGTTTATAAACAGTGAAGATGTTTACAGTACTAATATTACTGTATAGAGCTTGTTATGAGCGTATTACGTTGTAGTATATGATACTTAGCTATTAAATTTTGTTCATTATTTTTGTTCACTATTCTAAAAGCTGTAACATTTATAAATTAAATAATTATTAATTAATTATTTTTACACGTTTTACACGCTATTTAGGCCTTATTATAATTCACTGTACAAAATACGTACATACCACTACGTCATATGTGTAAATAAAATCTCACATGAACACATTTCGTTCATGTGAGATTTACTTGATTATCGGTAACGGTCTGTTGGACATTTTCTTCGCTTTCCAATGGATATAAGTGAGATATTGAGCGGATAAAAAGATCCTTTCCATCTACTTCTACTTTGGCCACTCTGATACTTCCATCCGCACTGGGAAAAAGAGTTGGGATTTTTCCTACTTTCCAATTTTCTCTGTTCTTCGAATCATTCTTTATTTAAACAATGTCACCTACTTTTGGTTCTATATGAGCTCTGATTCTTGGTTCCTTGTGAGAGTGGTGATATCTTTGTCTGAGGCTTGTTAGATACTGATCTATGAACATCCTTTTGAATTCTTCTAATATGCGTTGACCGTGTTTCCAGCTTTCAATTAGATTCCTTTTTGTCACGGTGCCTCCCGGGATTTGGTTCCCGATGGATGGAGTGACTGTTATATTACGTCCAAAGGTTATAAAATCAGCGAGTTTTAGTATATTATATTCGATATCTGAACCAACGCAAGTTAGCGGTTGCGTATTTATCACTGGTTCAATTTCTTTTATCATTGTTTGAAATTGTGTGTACGTGAGGAGATGTTTTTCTATTGTTCTTTTCAAACAGTGTTTCACAAGTCCAATCAGCCTTTAGTAAAATCCACCAAACCAAGGAGCGAGTTCCAGAATGAATTTCCAGCGGATTTTGTTTTCTAAGCAGTACGTGTCTGCTAGTATTTCTGATGATAGTTTTAACTGAAGCGCGTTGTCTGAAACGATAAGTTTGGGTACGCCTCGTGTTGACACGAACCGTCTCAAAGCTAGTATGCATTCTTCCGCAGATAGGTTTCTAACCACTCCCAATGAATTGCACGGACGCTAGACATGTGTTGTGTATAGACATACCCATACTTTTTCTTCTTTGCCTTGTTCTTTAATGAATATCGGTCCGAAGTAATCGATTCCTGTAAACGTGAATGGAGCACTATAATTGGCTGGAGTGGGTGGTAATGCATATGGGCCACCTCCGTGTTTAACGCATCGCGCGCATTTTTTAATGATTCTCGAGACTTTTGCCTTTCCTTTAGGAATCCAATATTGTTGTCTAATAATGCTTAGTGTGTGAGCTACGCCCACATGATGATTTTTCTCATGGGTTTCCCTAATAAGTTTATCTGTGAATGTGCTATCTCTAGGGATCAAAATTGAGTGTTTGGTGTTATATGGATACGCTTCGTTCATTATACGGCCTTTACATCTTAGGAGACCGTTGACGTCTAAGAAAAGTCCTAAATTTCTTGAGAGATGGGATTCTTAGCCTGCCATTTCTTGTGGAAAGTATTCTTCCTGTAGTTTCTTGAAATCCACCACTATACCTGTTGAAAGATCTTGCAAACTCGTCAACGTTTCCTGTGATTTTGCAAGACCCTCCCCGGCCAGAAAGGCGTTTGATTCCTGTAAGTACTGTAAGGGAAATTGAGGTCCGGTGATCCATTTTTGTCTTTCTGATATTCAGCTATCTGGTCTAGTAGCCACATCAGCTGGATTTAGTTCTGAAGAGACGTGTTTTATCACTAGCTCTGTAATTATTATTTTTTTTAATTTTTTTTTATTAAACATGGTTTTGCTTTTGACCACAATCTAGTTTAGTGCAAAGATGTGGTCGAGGATGTAGCGAGCTCACCCAGAAGAAGCCTATTCACTCGTACTTTAAAGATATTTGGGTTGTATGAACTCAGAAATACAGACTCCGGCAGGGAATTCCACTCCCTGGCAGTACACAATATAAAAGATGAAGAATAGCGCTCTCTACATATCCGAGGGATCTCGACAAGATAAGGGCAGTACCCCGCAGTGCGTCTGGACGTCCGATGGAAAAAAGGGGCATGCGGAATGAGCTCATGTAGCCTCTGAGCACACTCTCCGAAGTACATCCTATAAAAAACATATAGGCTACTTTTTTTTAATTTCAATAACTCGTCTGTGGACGAATGGAGGAAATAATTTTCTTGAATTACACCAATCAATCGCGATTTGACTGTCTGTCCAAAGGATTTGTTTTTTGAATTTTAGTTGTAAGAATTTGATCACGTATTGAATGAGGCGACATCCAATCAGAATTCCTAGTAGTTCCAAAAAAGGAACTGTTAGAGTTTTTTCGTTCTTTTTCGGGACTAATCTAGATTTTCCCATGACAAAGCTAATTTCTGAACCATCGCTTATATAAACTACTGCAGCTAAAGCTTTTGATGAAGCGTCTGTGAAACAGTGAAGGTAGAGGTCCTATTCTCTTGCATTTAGAAAGTATCGTCTGGGTAGTATTAATTTTGGGATGAGATCACTCCAAACGGTACACGTAGGAATTTTAGATGTAATAGATTGTCTTCTATAGATGGTTTATTAATATCTTTTAGCCATAAGAATCTGGTGACGTGACGATCCTTTTTATTGAGACCTATTTGTAAGAAAGCCTTTTCGACGTCTGCACAAGTGCCGATATTACGACTACGAAATCTTAGTATCAGACCCGTAAGATCTTCTAACATTAGGGGTCCGCAATATAGACATTTGTTAAGCTTTGGCCATCTCCTATTTTGGATGAAGCATCATACACTATTCTGACGGGTTTGCTTGAGTGTTTAACGCCGCGATGCGGAAAGTAGTGAACTGCATGTTCACGAGTAAATCTTTATGACTCAGGCACTTGTTCCACTATTCCTTTCTGTATCTGATCGTTGATCGTTTGTTCGTATGATTTTATTGTGGATGTGTCTAAACGTTTGATAAGGCTGTTCAGTCTTCCTATGGCTAGTCCTAGGCTAAGATCTAAATCTGGAGGATGGGATATCAAGGGCCAAGAATCTTGATAGCGGTTCAACTCGTATTTGGTAGTATCATTGAAGTTTTTTATTGCTTCTTCCTGTCTATCTATGTCGGGTGAATCTTTAATTCCTATGGATTCTAAGTCCCAAAGTTCTAGGATGTTGTTTCTTTCAAAAGGTAAATCTGGTTTGTTCAGACGTATTTCTGAATTAGTTTAGAAATATGTGAGGACGGTGAGATTTTCCATCTCCGGCGACGCTGCCGATTGGTTCCCATCTAATTTTCCACTTACAATCCATCCAAAAGCTGAATTTACTATTTATAAGTTGCTTTGCAATTTTATTTTTTCTGTGGATATTATAGTGTAGTAGTAGTCGTCTCCAATCAGGATGTCTATCCTGTCATCAAGGGATCCATCATCAGCTTGAAGTGCTTCATATTCTCGATCTAGGTTACTACACTACAATACCTTATCCCTTATCTTGGGATAAGGTATTGTAGTATTACACCTAGGATTTAGTGTCCTAAGTGGATACCACGAGTTAAGAGTTAGGAATAATGTAAGGGTAGTGTCGGATTACACCTAGGCTTTAGGAGTTCAGGTCACTAAATCCTAGGTGCAAGTTTAGGGTACCTAGGCGTTGCGTCGAGGATTCTAGGTCCTTAGGGTTAGAATCCTAGGCAAACGCAACGACCTAGGTGGAAGAGGAAGGCGAAAAGAAAAAAAAAGAACTAGGGTAAAACACTGAGGAATTTATTGGGACCAATGGGTTAACCTATCCATACTATGGCTCGTAATACTAGATATAAGTAAATTATTAAAAAGGTATGTCTACGATACTGTTTAAGCCGTAGGTCCAGGACGGGTGATCTCCACGGGTTAAAATCCAAATAAAATCCTGACGGGACCCCAAATCCGGTCAACTGTTTGCCACTAGCGAGGCGTGGTAGATGGATAATATATAGGCTGAAAAGAGTCTCCGACACGACGGAGAAAAATCCACTGCGTAGCGGTGCGGTATATAATAAATAAATTAAGGTAGTCTTTAGTTAGAAGATTTAGAATATAGCTAGTAGGAGATTTACACTGGTTTTAAGGTAAACATTAAACTTTCCAGTCCCTGGGCCAAGCACTGATCCAGGGAGGTCTTTAAAATAGAAGGTCCTGGTGTTAGTCTCTACTCAGAGCACCAGGACGGAAAAGGTGATTTTCTTCAGCTCCAAGTTTTTTTCCACTTCAAATCTCCAGTCCCAATGTCAAAAAAAAGTAAAGACTGACAAAAGTAAGTGGCCACTCTAAGCATCATTCTATGTCAATGGTTAAAATGGTTAAGGTAAGACCAACGACATAGAATGATGTCATAGCATAGAATGATGGCATAAACCAAAGACATAGAATTCGAGGACAGAACGATGACAAGACAACTGTGACAATATTATCCAAACATGCCATGGTAAACAAAACATGAAACGAAAAGATAAAATTCAATAGTTAGGGCTTCATGAAGCCATACAGTATGCTTTTAGCTATCTTGGGAACAATATTTGCTTCTATTTTCAGCGTTTTGCCTGAGCGTGTCAAAATTTTGAGATCAACGAGAGGACTTTCGACTTCTTCAGGTAGGTCGGAGACGAATTTAAATATGATCAATTTTGTTTTTTCCTTTTCCTTCGGGTTCAACTGTTCGGCTATCTGTGCTGTGACATAGGACCGTTGACTTCCGCAGTCTTGTACTACTTGACATTTAATTTGATCTTGTCCGCCTCTTTCGGGTTTTGCTGTTACCACGGCTGTTTGCAATATGGGACTGTCTTGACGGATATGAAATACTTTAGTGTTGGTGTCTTTGTCCGTGAACTTCTTCGGCCATAAAGCTCTGTTATGACGGTTTGTTGAATTACAATGAGCACACGTGAGTTTTTTTCTACAGTTTTGTTAGTAATGACCCGTTCGTAGACAGATATAACATCGATCTCTAAGCTGGGCTTTTCTATCTTCGATGGTTTTAAACTTATCACATTGATCATTAAAGTGATCGCCACTACAGAGGATGCAGCTGAATTTTTCTTATTTAGGTTTTAGTTGTCCTCTCCATTCTGGTTTCTGTGTAGGTTTACGCGTGTCGTTATAGTGACGCTTACGGTTATTGTTATGGTTTTAGAATCGTGACGTTTGCCCTTGCTGAGATTTGTCATTATTTTTCTGAGATGAACCAGGAATGTTGGCTTGATTAGCTTGAGTGACGGTATCTTTAGGCTTGCTTGTGAATTGTAACGCTTCTGTGGTGAAAGGTTTGATTTTGGATTCTTTTACTCCAGATTCTTTCCCGGCTTCTTCACGGGTGTTGACAATGTTATTGATTTCTTTCCTAATTTCACCTCATACACCAACTCTTCAGGAAACTTCTCATATATCAGAAATCTAAGGTAACTGTGGTTAGTATCTTCACCGAGAGAGCTCAATATTTTAAAGTGTAATTCCAATTCATCAAGAACTCTTCGATATTCGGCGCTAGATTTGTCAGCGGGTTTGATTTTATTTAATGCTAAATAGTGAGCATCGATAAGTTTGTTCGGTATTCCGAATCTCTCTTGTAAGGCGGCAATTGCAATATCATAGTTGGTATTGGTTGAAGACAAACCATCGACTACTCAACGGGCTTGATCTTTTAACGAGGCCTTCAGGTAGAGTAACTTATCCACTTTAGACAAATTTCGGTTACATACGTTAGGAGAAAATCGGTCCCAAAATTGATGGAATTCTGGAATGTTACCGTCGAATGTTGGCAAGTCTAGCTTTGGAAGTTTTACCGCTAGGGGTTTTTCTTCTAAGCGTGTCTGCTCTTTTTTCTCATCTTGGACTCTTTTCAATTTTATTTTTGCTTTTATAACAGTGTCTTCTGCTTCCAGTTGTAGATCCGAAATATTGGAGATTTCGTCTGGATCAGGATTGATGCCGTATTTAAAATAGTTAAAGAGGTCTTTTTTCAACTTTTTTTGACGATTTCCCATTCGGAGTATCACGGTTTCAAATTGGTCAGAATCACTGATCTGAGGAGAGCCGCATATTTGTGTGAGTTCATCTTTAAGCCCCTGGATGCACCAAGTATCAGTATTCAATATTCTCATCAGACTCTCTTCCAATAAGTATGAATTCCTAGTACATTGTTAAAATGTTGTTTCATTTATTTCAACAGTTTACTGAAAATACTTTTAAAAATTATTTCTACGCTGAGAATATTGATGAGCCCAGTAATGATGAAGGAACTCTTGATCTGTAGGCCGAGTACGATAGTAACAGCGCCGCGACAACACCGCGGTCCTATGTCAAAATGTCAACATTGACAACGCCATAGGGCGAGCAAGCCTTTGCGCGGGACCCTCGCGCAATCAAAGTGAAGTTTCAGCGTGAACCGAGCGCGAGTTTGTCGTTGTCGAGCTAGAGCTGCTGCAGCTAAAATGAGCAATAAACAAGAAATCAAACAGCATTGACAGCTTTTTCGAAAAGCCCAAAAAGAAGAAAAAGCTCACAAAAAAGTCGCCGAGAGTTAGTCAAGCCAACAGCGAGGGTGTTGCGTATATATTGTAACGATTCCTGTGAGACCCCGAAAGGGGGGAGTGCGCCCCGCTAATCGCGCCTGGTGAAACCTATCGTGTCATCTGGACTGGGCATCACTCCACCGTGCAAATACTTTCAAAATGTTTATAGCTATGAGAGGTTTGTTACTGACTATCGTATATTTAGTCTGTCGGTCGGTATTTGATTTAAATTAAAACGTCAGTAAGTGGGTCTTGTCAAAACCAAAGTAGAAATGAAACTTTTGAACGATAGTGAATGTTTTACGCTTATCAAAGCAGCAAGATACCACACGGTGGTCCAAGTCGGTAGTCGGACTACCTTTGAGGCATCCCATGGGCCGCCCTTAACGTCTAATCCAAGGCACCTAACATTAAATTAACATGCATGCGGAATCTTGTCTTACACACTAGGTTGTGCCCTGGATCTGACGCCAAGAACCTAGACTAGGCCATGGTGCGCACGTCTAAAGCTCGCGTACCTTTTCCACCCTCATGAAGCGTACAATAATACTGTAATAAAGAAGTAAACTATACACGAAACTGTGATTTTACATTTGGTTATGACAAATACATGAATAGAGGTTATTAAACTTTAACATTCTAATTTTTTTTTTATTTACTTATCAAAAATCACTTATACTATTATTACAAGAACTGTACCACGAAAACCATGTTGGTTTATCTGGGTAACAGGTAAGTCGTTCATATTTTTACAATGTTTGTTACTTACAATGTGTGTAATACTTTTTCATTCTGCTTCTACACTTGCCTCCACCCACATACACTTCCTGCAGTTACCTGGGCAAATAGTTAATTATTTCCGGAACAAGATCCCCTGTTTGTCCTGTCTCATTCCATATTTATTACTCACTTTTGGTAGGAGATACTTATGACCTGCATTAAGATTTCTTAAGCCAGGTAGCCTAGTTATTTCAGTTAGTAAACTCGTGTTGTTAAACTCAGTTAATATTGAAAATTTTGCTGTGTTATAAATACTCAAAACGTCACAATATTCAAACAGTTGACTATAGTCATTTCTGTATTTTTTTTAACATTTCTTGGCACAATGATTTTAAGGATTCTTAATTGCAAGTCATAAATATCTCCTAGCGTGGTTTTACAAGTCCTGCCATAGCTACTAAGCCCATAACAGATGACTGAGTCAGCTAGGGCCACATACAGTAAACGCAGTGTCTTGTAGGGAAGTTTGTACTTTAATATTTTTAGTTTACTAATAATTGATCGTAGTTTTGAACAGACATGCTCTGCATGCGGCTTCCAGCTGAATCCGTCATCGATTACTAGGCCTAGGTAAATGTGGCTTTTAACCCTTTCTAACTGCACGCACGAGCAGCTTGTGCTACTCCTCGTAGAGTGCAGGCAGAGATGGTCATGGGCAACTATGGTGGGTGTGAAGTTACTTTTATTATGGGACGAGCGAATATGTAAGTATTTAGTTTTTTGTGTATTAATTATAAGACCAACATCATGTGCCATTTACAAAGTAGGTTGTAGTTTTTTGTAACATATTCTGAGCTATTCTTAAGTCTTTGTGGGCTGTTATTAGGCAGGTGTCATCCGCGAATTGATATACAGATCCCTCACCAAATATATTTACAATATCATTGTCATATATCAAATATTCAGTTGGCCCTATTATTGAACCTTGGGCTGTGCCTTGAGTTGTAGGTATTAGGTTGCTGTAATGGTTGTCTATCTTCACCGTATTAAAACGATTTAGATGGTAGTTTTTAATTAGTTCTAGTAAGGGTTCCTGTATACCACAGCGCGCAAGCTTATCAAATAATACATTATATTTGAACAGATCTTCGCTGCCCAGATTGGTTGTATATGTAAATGTAAATGTAAATATTGAAAAGTGGACTGTATATTACTTGTGCATTATAATTGAAATAGAAAAAGGACTTTGAAAATGAGTATATTGAAAAAATATAAAATACGAGCTAAATTCACATTTTCTTATAAACGTCACCGAAACAAGAAGACATTCTTTTATTTTATTTTTAGTTTTTTTACATTTAAAAAGAGAAAACTTAATTAAAAAAGTTTGTGTTGGAAAGTAGATTCCAACATGTTGGCGGCCTAAAAATTAACAAAAATGTAATTTAATATGCTTTGAAACAGATTATTGTAAAATGAAAATTAAATTGTGAAAATTTATTAATTCAATCAAATTGTGAAAATAATTAATCAAAATTAAATTGTGAAAAATAATTAATTAAAATATAATTAAACGAAAAAATACAACCTTTTGTTTAAAATAAAATATTGGTAACTATACCTCAAAGTTTTCTAACTATACCTACATAAGTAAGCAGAAATAATTGAATAAAAGTAGTACATGGATACTGCATCCCACCAACAGAAAAAAAAATAAACATTAATTATTAGTATTATTACAATATTCTATTGGTAATACACAAATACGAGTAATAGATCTAGTATGAATATGCCCATTTGCAGTTTTAACTTCTACTGCTCTCACAATATTGTCAGACCCAGGAAATACATTAATAACTCTTGCCATTGGCCAATACATAGAGGGAGTATTATTTTCACGTAATATTACAAGTGTACCTATTTGAATGTTAGGAGTTACATTTCTCCACTTAGGTCTTGATTGCAAAGTATTTAAATAATGTTTGTACCATATTTTCCAAAAGGATTGGTACATATTAGTACATAGTTTCCAAAATTTAAGTCTGTTTTCAGGAACTTCTGACAAATCTGGTTCAGGGTAAGAATTTAAAGCTGAACCAATCAAAAAATGCCCTGGAGACAAGTAGGAAAAATCATTTATATCATTAGATAATGGAATTAAAGGTCTACTATTTAACACCGCCTCAATTCTGCACAAAACAGTATTCATTTGTTCGTAGGTTAACAAAGCCTTTTGTACAACTCTTTTTAAGTGGTATTTCACACTTTTTACTGATGCCTCCCAGAGACCACCAAAGACAGGTGAATAAGCGGGAATAAAATGAAACTTGATACCTTTTGCAGAGGCATACTCTTGAACCTGAGTTTGATGTTCTCTGGAATTCTGGAACTTAAAATAATCGTCTTATTTAGTCCTTGCACATTCGAAAGTCGATGCATTATCACAATAAATTTCTGTCGGCAATCCACGACGAGAAATAAAACGATTGAGGCAAGCAAGAAAAATTTCCGTTTTTATGTCAGAAAGAAGTTTTAAATGTAATGCTTTTGTTACAAAGCAGACAAAAACGCAAATGTGAGCAGGCGATTCAATTGATCGCCTCAACGAAGATTGTTTGACTTGTATCGGACCGGCAAAATCAATTCCTACTTTCTGAAAAGTACGACATGCATTCACTCCGTCATGTGGCAAGGAACCCATAAGTTGTTCTGACATGTTCTTTTTTAACTTAAAACATATAATACATTTATGAATTACCTTCTTAATTTCACGAATACCATTGACTAGCCAAAAATTTTGGTTCAAAGATGCAAGAACAAGTCTTTGAACAGCATGTAATTTTTTTTCGTGTTCTCTTTTTATTATTAAATCAGTTATTCGAGAACCTTTAGGTAAAACTATTTGATGTTTCTGAGAAAGGGGTATTCCAGCATTATGCAATCTACCTCCTACTCTGATTAAACCTAGGTCATCAATGAATGGAAATAGTGGTTTTAAAGAACTTGAGACCACTTTTTTGGACTCTAAAGAATGAATTTCATTTTTCATATATTTTTGTTGTTCATACTTAATTATTAATGATAAAGAAGTATTTAATTCATTACTTGAAATGAAATTATGTTTAATTTGAGCCAGTTTTGTGCGAGTGTTACGACAAAAACGCAAAACGTATGCAAGAACTCTTTGCATGCGATTGATATAGGAATACTTATCTAAAAAATCAAGACATAACAGTGTCTTGCTTGAAACGGTACAAGCTATCGAACAAGGAAGCTTGACATCCTTCCTGACCTCAGGAAGGTCTTCAAATTTGGGAAGTTCAACTAAAAAAACTTTATACTCACTCATATGAAGAGATTGTGGTGCAGACCACCAGAGCGAATGATGCTCTAACTCGTGTGGTAGCAAACCTCTGCTAAGACAATCAGCTGGATTCTCATGGGTGCGTATATAAGGTGATTTTTTATTAGACCCAAATATTTTAAGGGCTTTATCTGGTACCTAAATAAACTCTATTGGTGTAATTTATTTTTATATTCATACGCTAGTTTTCGAGGAAAATTACAAAAACAATACGACTAATCAATAAAAATTAAACACTCTGTAGCATCATTTGTATCCACTGTACTACGTGTACGTATGTAGTGCCGTGTAGAATACGTAATTACATTACACTCACACTAATACAAACAATCAAAAACATCAATGAAGCCGACACACGGTGCCGCTACTCGCTCTCTTTCCCGCTCTTTTCCATAGTCACAGCCATAGTAAAAACGTAATAACAGTGTTTTTCTCGCTCCCGCCACACGCTACGGTCAGCGGCGGCGGCGCGCGGCGGCCGGGCCCCCCGCGCCCTACCCAGCGCCCGGTTCGCGCATGCGTGGGCTAGTTGCCATTGACATTGACACTCGGATCACGCGCATCTCTTCGCTAAGTTAACCTCTAAAATTCCATACGGCTTTATGAACCAAGAGTATCTCTGCAAATGATACCTATTCGCTATCATGAGGTGGGCGATGGTGCACCGGCACTCACGCGGTGCGGACGCTGTACTTGTCGAGGCGGTCTCATCATCTGGCCAGCAAGTTAGCCTGATCTCATGCCGGTGGATTTTCACGTGTGGGGGATTTTCGCAAACGATCTAGATTATGGGAGCGAGGACCGAGGACCATCCAAACAGCGGATGAAGTGCATGCTCGCATCGTGAAAGTATGACTATCTACCAACATTCTGTTTGCAAGTGTTCAGAAGAGTGCGAAGACAGTGTTGATCTACCTACTTGCTTGTGGGTATCTATCTACAGGTGTTAATGGACCATACAATCCAAACAGCGGATGAAGTGCATGCTCGCATCGTGAAAGTATTTAATGTCTACCTACCAACATTCTGTTTGCAAGTGTTCAGAAGAGTGCAAAGACAGTGTTGATCTACCTACTTGCTTGTGGGTATCTATCTACAGGTGTTAATGGACCATACAATCCAAACAGCGGATGAAATGCATGCTCGCGTCGTGAAAGTACCTACCTATTTAATGTCTACCTACCAACATTATGTTTGCTAGTGTTCAGAAGAGTGCGAAGACAGTGTTGATCTACCTACTTCCTTGTGGGTATCTATCTACAGGTGTTAATGGACCATACAATCCAAACAGCGGATGAAGTGCATGCTCGCATCGTGAAAGTATTTAATGTCTACCTACCAACATTCTGTTTGCAAGTGTTCAGAAGAGTGCGAAGACAGTGTTGATCTACCTACTTGCTTGTGGTTATCTATCAACAGGTGTAAATGTAAATGAATTGTAACTTTTAAACACTCTGAATTATAACAATGACGAATAACGAATACAATTACTTATTTATTTTGTTGTTTTCATATGTTACTACCTACAATACAGTAACTACCTGTTTTTTTATCTGGTTTTATTTTGTCTGTCTACATGAAAGCCTGTAAATAAACTAGCTACCAAAAACTTACTAATTAGGAACACTAGTATGTCCTTCTCCAAGGTTAAAACTGCCTAGGTACCTAAAAAACAAAAGTTATAATGTCTTCTTTTTTAAAAAAAGGGAACCGCCTTTTAAAAACCGACCCACTGAAAAGCACATTGAAAAGCAAAATAAAATAATAATCTGGGTAGGTACCTAGGTATTTACTTAGTTATTGAAGTCGGTGAAGAAGACATTATAATTTTTGTTTTGGTAAGTAAGTAGGTCCTACCTATTTTTCTTTAATTAATTTTTTTATTTCATACTTTTAGTGTCTGTTAGGTGCTTCATTTACTTTAGCTTTGGGTTACTTTTTTTTTAACATACCTACATACATACGGGTCGACTGAGAACCTCCTTTTTCGAAGTCGGTTAAATACTCAGCCTGTGTCAGTCCAGCAGTGGACTGACACAGGCTGATGATACTAAAACTTTCTCCTAAATGTCACAAATATTTTTCTGAAAACTGTACCAAAATCGGTTCAGCCAAATGCGAGATAATCGAGGACAAACATACCTACTTACATAATACATACAGGTCAAACTCAGAACCTCCTTTCTTTGAAGTCGGTTAATTGCATACACAAAGGTCAAACTGAGAACCTCCTTTTTTTAGGGTTCCGTAGTAATCTACGAACCCTTATAGTTTCGCCATGTCCGTCTGTCCGTCTGTCCGTCTGTCCGTCTGTCCGTCTGTCCGTCTGTCCGCGGGTTTCCTAAGAAACCCTTGGTACTACAAAGCTGAAACCTGGCATGATTATACATATGAATCACGCCGACAGAACTGTAGAGTAAAATCTTAGAAAAAAAAATTTTTTCGGGTGTCTCCCATAGACGTGAAAGGGCGATGAATTTTTTTTTTCTCGCCAATATTTTTGAGTGGGGTGTCATAGGATAGCATATTAAAAGATAGAAGGGGTTTACTAAGAACGTTTTTCGATTCAGCACTCCGTTTGCGAAATATAAATTTTTAAAGTGAAAATGTTTGTCAAACACAAGTGTCCCCCCCCTCTACCTGCTAAACGGTTGTTTCTAAAAATGTGGAAAAATTCACGTTGGTAGATTATATAACGAAATTAAAAGGAAAACTATCACACATAACTTGGTCCTTTAAGTTTGCGAGTAATAGTCGACCAAGTGCCAAACACTGTTGGGATTAATAAGAATATATTTACTAATATAAGATCCTTGGTACTACAGAGCTGAAATTTGGCATGGTCATAGATATTGATTGCGCCGACAGATCTAAAATATAAAATTTCGGAAAAAACATTTTTTCGGGTGTTTCCCATACACGTGAAAGGGCGATGGATTTTATTTTATCGCCGATACCATCGAATTGAATGTCATAGGACAGATTTTTAAAATATAGAAGGGGTTTACTAAGAACGTTTTTCGATTCAGCACTCCGTTTGAGAAAAAAATATTTTTGAAGTGAATTTTTTTTGTTAAAAACAAGTTTCCGGGGGGGAGACTACCAGCTAAACAGTTAAGATAAGATAAGATATTTTATTTCATAAAAACTTAAGCCTAAATACAAAAATTTACAATGATAAAATTTTTAAATTGTCAACTTAATTAAGTAGGACAAATTTAATGCTTGTTAAATAATGCTACATGCTAAATTTATATTACAAAATGGTTAGTAGGTCAGGTATGCTATATTATGATACCTAAACTAAGTAAAATTTTTTACTTGTATCTTAGGTATCATGGGTTAGTAATATTCAAATTATTGCTTTAATTAACAATATTTCTTATAGAACAAACAATAAATAATAACAACTTAGAATTAGAACTTTATAGTATTACTAGTTTTACTTATTGGCTAATAAATCTTTTTATTTATAACTAAGATTAGCTTATAACTAAAAGTAGTTTCTCTGTATCTGCGTATGACTGGCCCATCAGCCAATCCTGTAGAGCCTTTTTACATTCAGTTTTGTTTTTAATGTAAATATTTAGTTGGTTGTTAATTTTATTGAACAGAAAACTACCCAGAAAGCAATAAAATCTATGCGAGTGTGCTGTTCGGAGAGATTCAGAGGTACACACAATATCTGCTCTCCTTTTGTTGTTTTTGAATGCTGGATTATAGTGTGTTTCCTTATGTTTTTTAATGACTGTTAGTAAAATGAAAAGCTGTCGAACAGAGAGAACACGGCATTCAGTTAGGAGGGCGGTGGTAGGGTAGCGGAAGGGGCGGAAGGTGCTGACTTTAAGAATAGCTCTTTGTGCTCTTTCTAGACCTATAAGGGTATTTTTATGAGTGCCGCCCCAAGTTGTTACGCAATATGTTAGCAGAGACTGGCATATTGCAAGATAGACAGACTTCAGGAGTGCCCCATTTGCTGCGTGTCTAAGGTTCTTAAATACATATATGAGTTTACGTACTCTGGCCATAAGCGCTTCTATGTGGGCTTTAAAGTTGAGGTGATTATCAATTATAATGCCTAGATACTTAATAGTGTTAGTATTCTGAAGCTCTGGACAATGGCAGCTCCCGTGTGTTGAATTAGAGCATTGATGTGCTATCAGAGAGAAGGAGTTCGGAGGGGGCTGAGTGGAGGAGGTGTAGGAGAATGTCATGTATTTTGTTTTGTCAGTATTCAGCGTCAGCAAATTTTGTCTTAGCCATCGAGACACTGTATTGAATCCTGCTTGTGCCTGTTCAAATGTTTCGGTCCAGGTTTGGGTGCTAAAGATTAGAGCCGTGTCATCAGCGTAGGATATGGTTTTACCATTAGATAGGGGAATTTGACAGAGGTCGTTGATGTATACAAGGAATAGTAATGGGCCTAATATGCTTCCCTGAGGAACACCATATTCAATAGGTAACTCATCACTTGTAATATTTTCAATCTTAACTCTTTGAGTTCTGTTGGTAAGGTAGTCTTTTATGAGTTTATGAGGTAAACCACGGATTCCAAGGGCTTCTAACTTGTCAAGTAGGATAGGAACAGAAACCGTATCAAAAGCTTTCGCCAGGTCCAGAAAAATAGCCAAGCACCTATTTTGCGAGTCCAATCTTCGTACTACAAAGTCGGAAAGCTCATTAACTGCATCATCAGTTGATCTTCCCGCTCTGAAACCAAACTGGCTCGCAGACAATAGCCTGTTCTTCTCCAGAAACCTTACAAGCCGATTGTACACCAGTCTTTCTAGGATTTTGGATATGGATGTTAGTATTGCGATAGGACGATAGTTATTAACACAGCTCTTATCTCCATTTTTATGGATGGGATGGACAATGGCCTTCTTAAGAATGTTTGGGAATACACCATTTTCAAAACATCGGTTAAAAAGGTATGTTAAGGGCGGAACGAGAAGTTTCTTAAAGGTTTTTAGGAACAAGCAGGGTATTTTGTCAAAACCTGTAGCACAATCATTTCTTAGTGTCATAATAATTTTGTCGACCTCATTTTCGTCTGTATCAAAAAGTCCAAAAGAATGTAATTGAGAGGGCTGTAAGCAGAATTGTTGTTCACAGCTTGCGTCACTATGAGTAATATGTGACTTAGCTGCCTCAGCGAGGTTTTTACCTATATTTACAAAGAAATTATTTGCCGAGTTTGCAGAGTGGGCAGCTGTAGCCGTGCTGACTAATAGTTGCTGAGCAGATGATTTGGGGCGATTCATGTTTGTAACATTTTTTATTACTTTCCATAATTTATTTTTATTTTTCCCTGCCTTTGTAATCTCGGTTTTTTCATACTGACGTTTTAGCTTTTTCGACAAATGATTGCAAAAATTTCTATATCTAAGATAAGTTATTTTAAGAATTTCATTTTCAGGAGATTTCTTTAGGTTTTTGTGTAGTTTGTCTCGATTTCTGATACAACGTAAGAGTCCAGGTGTAATCCAAGGCTTTATTATTTTTTTACGACGAGTTAAAGTAATCGTCCGTGTATTTCTTTCCACAATCTTTCTCATAGAATTGATAAGATACTCCATAGCATGGTTTATGTCGGTCATGTTGTATATGCAAGTCAAGTCTAAGTTTTCTAAGTCGCGTGAAATAGTCTCATAGTTTAACTTGACCAATTTGGTGGTTGCATAAGACCTCTCATATTTCATTTTTAAACACAATAGTACGGAGTCGTGGTCAGTCAAAGTAGTGTTTAAGATTAAGGTTTTTAGGTGTATGTTGGTTCTAGCAAAAACGTGATCTAGGCAATTTTTGTTTCTAGCAGGGAGGAGGTGGGTGGGCAAGTAGCCTAGATACGACATTAGGGTTAGATACTCCAGAGAGTTGTTGTCATCATTTCCAGTTTTTATGTCTATATTAATATCACCGACTACGAATACATTTTTATATGTGGATAGGGTTTCGAGTATACAGCTAAGTGATTGTGAGAAGTTATTAATGTTTTTGTACGATGGGGAGCGATAAATTGTTACAATTGCTAAGTCAGTGCCTATCTTAGCGATCAGACAGTTTGCGTCAATGATATGAGGCTCTTCAAAAGTTACATTAGAAATATTACAATTTAAGTATATCGCTACCCCATCGTTTTGTAATATATTAGTATTATCAGACGTGTGCACATTATACCCTGTTAGTTGGGGGACTAAAGGAGCACAGGATAACCAGCACTCAGTTAAAACAATAACATCTATTTCTAGCTTAGTTTGACTTATCAGGGGCAATAGGCCATCGAAGTTACAATTAATACTACGAATATTCTGTACAAAAATACTAAAATTATATTTACCTTTCGAAAGCAAGGAGGCACAACTATCGATATCGCAGGCAGATGACTGGTATTCACAGGTCGCATCTATATCCCTAACAAGATCGTTAATTGAGTTCATTACTGTGCTTGGTAAACTTAGTATTACGGCGCTCTAGGCGCCCTCATAATCGACGAAACTCATGAACCAGTTTTCTGCACTCTTTTTTGCTGGACATAGCTCATCTCCTGTTTTATGTTCACTTGGTTTATTGTAGCGCTTACAGGTCGCGCATTTTCCAGTTTCGGATTTGTGGGCACAGTCTTTGATGGTATGACCCGCACCTCCACAGTGTCCACACGTGGGCTTAGAGTCTCTGCAATATTTTGCAGAGTGGCCATAGAGTTGACAATTATAGCACCGCGTAACGATGGTAAAATCTCTTACCGGGCATGATGTCCAATTTATAAATACTCGCTCCTTTACAATGAGTACTTTTCTGAGTTGGGCGGTAATTTCCAAAATGTAGTTAGAGGTAAGTGACTCTTTCTTTCCGGATTTGTCACTAAATTTACATGAGCTAAAGAATTTTTCTCGAGTAAATTCCGGATGATTTTCGGCTACATTTTGCTCGTAGAGGCACTCTAGCACTTCTTTCTCGGTCGTATCTTTAGGTACACCCAGTAATATTATCTTTGGCCTCCTTTTCAGTGTCTCTTCTACTTTGAAACCGGATGCTCTAAGGGGTGCTGATTGTTTAAACTTCTCCAAGTCATCTTTTCGGTCTGTACTTATAATAACCCCTCCGTGTTTCGTCTTTTTGACCCCACGTATGTGTAGCTTAAGTTCTTCCGGTTTAATTATTTTTTGAACTAATTTCTGAGTATCCTCGCTAGATAGGTCTTTATCGGCTGGATAAATAGCTATGCGGCTAGTGTTGGGGGGTCTAATAGAAATTTTGTGATTTTCTTTTTTAAGGATATCAGCAAAGGACAATGAGGTCTGTGGTGTGGTCTTAGGAAGTGCTCGTATGTCATCTTTAATTTCTTCTATTTGGTCAAATATTTCTTTTTGATCTTGCAAAGTATTGGCCTTGGTACATGCTGATATATATTTCTGTTTAAGGGATTGGTATTGAACTGCAAGGCGCGATACATCTCCCAGTACATTTCTGGTGATGTTACATATTTTTAGCTTTTGTTCCGAATTCATCTTGCCTTCGCCAGATATTGTGCAAATAGCATGAAGCGAGTGCTCAATTGTTGTAATCCAATGTTGGATCTCAGGGGTCGTAATTAGGTCACATCTAGGTTTTGGTTCGGGCGAACTTTCTAGTTCGGGTTCGGGCTGATTTACAGAGGGCGTTGCGTGTCGTCTTTGAGGGGGAGGGCTTCTATTTATTAGAGAGCTCCGTTGAAACGGAAAAAAGTTGTTTCAAAAATGTGAAAAAATTCACGGTTATAGAATATACAACGAAATTAAAAGAAAAACTATCACACAAAAGTTGGCCCTTCAAGTTTGCGAGTAATAGTCGACCAAACGTTTTTAGGGTTCCGTAGTAATCTACGAACCCTTATAGTTTCGCCATGTCCGTCTGTCCGTCTGTCCGTCTGTCTGTCTGTCCGTCTGTCCGCGGGTTTCCTAAGAAACCCTTGGTACTACAGAGCTGAAACTTGGCATGATTATACATATGAATCACGCCGACAGAACTGTAGAGTAAAATCTTAGAAAAAAAAATTTTTTCGGGTGTCTCCCATAGACGTGAAAGGGCGATGAATTTTTTTTTTCTCGCCAATATTTTTGAGTGGGGTGTCATAGGATAGCATATTAAAAGATAGAAGGGGTTTACTAAGAACGTTTTTCGATTCAGCACTCCGTTTGCGAAATATAAATTTTTAAAGTGAAAATGTTTGTCAAACACAAGTGTCCCCCCCCTCTACCTGCTAAACGGTTGTTTCTAAAAATGTGGAAAAATTCACGTTGGTAGATTATATAACGAAATTAAAAGGAAAACTATCACACATAACTTGGTCCTTTAAGTTTGCGAGTAATAGTCGACCAAGTGCCAAACACTGTTGGGATTAATAAGAATATATTTACTAATATAAGATCCTTGGTACTACAGAGCTGAAATTTGGCATGGTCATAGATATTGATTGCGCCGACAGATCTAAAATATAAAATTTCGGAAAAAACATTTTTTCAAAGGGCGATGGATTTTATTTTATCGCCGATACCATCGAATTGAATGTCATAGGATAGATTTTTAAAATATAGAAGGGGTTTACTAAGAACGTTTTTCGATTCAGCACTCCGTTTGAGAAAAAAATATTTTTTAAGTGAATTTTTTTGTTAAAAACAAGTTTCCGGGGGGGAGACTACCAGCTAAACAGTTGTTTCAAAAATGTGAAAAAATTCAAGGTTATAGAATATACAACGAAATTAAAAGAAAAACTATCACACATAAGTTGGCCCTTCAAGTTTGCGAGTAATAGTCGACCAAACGTTTTTGGGATTAATAAGAATATGTTTACAAGGTTCCACGCTAAAAGTGAGGGGAGGTCGAAAGCCAAACTGTAACATATTGACATTTTAGGTGTCGTTAAATAGTTTTTTGGGGGTGTTAATTACGAAAATGACATCAAAATTATTTTAACAGCAGGTTGATATTATTTCTAACAGTAATATCGCCGTAAAAAAAAAAAAACGCGCTCGCTTCGCTCGCGAATTTTATACTTACATTCGGTTGTAATTAGACCAGAACAAAAATTATTTCCCAAATTACAAACTCTTTAATAATACATTTGTTTTTAGGGTTCCGTAGTAATCTACGAACCCTTATAGTTTCGCCATGTCTGTCTGTCCGCAGGTTTCCTAAGAAACCCTTGGTAGCACAGAGCTGAAATTTGGCATGGTCATACATACCTATTGATTGTGGTGACAAATCTAAAAAATAAAATGGTGGAAAAAAAATTCTTTCGTGTGTTTCCCATTAACGTGAATGGGCGATGGTTTTTTTTCTAGCCGATATCATCGAGTGCGTTATCATAGGATAGCTTTTTAAAAGATAGAAGGGGTTTACTACAAACGTTTATCGATTCAGCAATCCGTTTAGGAAACATTAATTTTTATAATGAAAAAAAATGTGGAATAATTCACGAGTGTAGCATTTACGACGAAGTGTACCCTTATCCAAAATGGTTGACATACAAGGTTCCACGCTAAAAGTGAGGCGAGCCGAAAGCCAAGCTGTAACATATTGACATTTCAGGTGTCGTTTAATAGGTTTTTGTGGGTGCGAATTACGAAAACGACATTAAAAAAAAACACCTGCTTAGCTTGATATTATTATATTATTCCTTACAATAAAATTGTCGCAAAAAAAAAATTCGAGCTCGCTTCGCTCGCGCATAAAACACCTCCATTCTGTTATATTTAGGCCAAACTTTTTAATACATTTGTTTATGATACTAAGTAGGTATAGTATTTGGGGATTTTAACATCAACTATGACAATATGCTTGTAGAATTAAGAAGCTAGCTGGATATTTGAACCATGCTGCTACGGAACCCTACAATGCGCGTGGCCCGACACGCTCTTGGCCGGTTTTTTGAAGTCGGTTAATTACATACACACTGCAGGCCGAGTACGATAGTGACAGCGCCGCGACAACAACGCGGTCCTATGTCAAAATGTCAACATTGACAACGCCATAGCGAGCAAGCCTTTGCGCGGGACCCTCGCTCGCGCAATCAAAGTGAAGTTTCAGCGTGAGCCGAGCGCGAGTTTGTCGTTATCGTGCTAGAGCTGCAGGTCAAACTGAGAAGCCCAAATACGATATACCTAGCTAAGTTATTTAGTTGAAGAGTTACCTACTTGTCATTACAAATCTACCTAGGTATGTAGATAGGTAGGTAGGGACAACAGCACATCATGCTATCCAAAACTGTCAAATTTCTTCAATCGATTTTCAATTTTATCTCTAAGTATTAGAGTTTACAATCCATTGGGGAAATTTGACAGTTTGTGGTAACCTGATGTGCCGTTGACTGTACATACCTACCTCACTACACGTCTACTACATTACAAGTTCAACCAACAATTTTTAAAGCAAAAATCATCACAAAATCATTTCTAATTAGTGATTTTAAATGTGATTTACCTTTCTTGCAAAACTAGCTATAGGCACCTATTTTAATCGTAGAGGTGTCTTAGGTATCCACGTGGACTGTCGGTAAAGTCAAACAAATCACTTGTATCTCATTGGCAGTCGGCCGCGGCTTAAGGATATTTACGCCAATCAGAAACGAGCGGCTTGTGCTTTGTGAAATATGATTTAATTCGGTGAAGGTTCCGTACATTTATTTTTAAACTCTTGACTGTTTCCGAAAAACTTGTGTGTATGCCCGGGATCTAAGAAAATGGATAGACCGATTTTAAATTGACATTAATAAGTTTAAAAGAACAGTGTGTTTTTTTTTTGAGTTTATGTTTCAATTACAATTTGTAATATTTGCTACATGTAGAATATGTAGATATCAAAACTGATTTTGACGATTTTTAAAATTACGTTTTATACCATTTTAAAGTTTACGTTTTTATTGTAATCGACAACTCTATTTTACATACATGCTTACATCAGAAATCAAACAAAGAAGATCTTTCTGCCGAATTTCATCAAAATTGGTTCAATGATTTAGACGTGTAAAGATACCTGATTTACTTTCGCTTTTACAGTACTAGCTTATTGCTGCTTCACATTATTGTATTTGAAAGTTCGAAACACATAATAGTCTTGTCTTTCCTTAGGTATGTTTCGAACTTTCACTTTTCCAAATTTCATTAATGTCGTTTCAGCTATTAAGGCGTAAAAACAGCCAGAGAGACGGAAAGTTATTTTCACACTAATGATTAGTATGGATGTCCTTTCCTAAGGTTCAAACTCTGCCAAATTTCATCAAAATCGATTTAGCTGTAGTAGCGTGAAAAGTTAACATACAGTTATTTTCGCAGTTATACTATTAGTATGGAATTTGGATGTCCGTCCCCAGGATTTAAAGTATCTCCCTGTAAAATCTCATCAAAATCAAGTGAGCGGTTTAGATGCGAAAGGGTAAAACAGTTATTTTTGCATTTATAATTTTAGTATGGATTATGGATGACTTTCTCCACGATTTAAACTATCTCTGGCAAATTTCATCAAAATCGGTTCAGTGGTTTAGGTATGAAAACGAAATATTTCGCATTTAAAATACTAACTTTCCGCTACTTTACGTTATTCTTCTTTAGGGTTCAAAGTATTATCCTATCAAATAGGTATCATAAAAATTAGGTTTAGTGGTTTATGCTTAAAAAATAACAGACAGATTGAAATACAGTTATTTTCGCATTGATATTAGAATAAGTATAGTATTATCTTATCTGTGATATTATTATGGATGCCATTCATTAGTGGTGTTCAAATTATTTACCTACAAAATTTTCTTCAAAATCGGTTCAGTGGTTCAAGCGTGAAAAGGTAAAAAAAAATAGACAGAGTTACTTTCGATTTTACAATAGGTATTATGTAAAGCTACTTCACATTATCATGTCAGAGTATATCCTTCCTTCGGGTTCAAACAAACTGTTATTCTACAAATATCATCAAAATCGGTTAAGCGCTTAGGCGTCAAAAAGTTACAAACAGATAAACAGACAGTAGTATGCATATTAGTTTGGAGTACTAGTATGCCATTTTCCAAGGTTCAAACTCCCTACTAAATTCCATCAAAATTGGTATAGTGGTTTTGGAGTAAAAAGGTAACAAAGTTACAATATGGATTAATATGAATGAAAAGTTATCAATCCGGGTCCCGCTCTCGCAATCTTAGCGATAAGCCTTCGCATAGGTACCTATTCAATCAGGTGAAAGGAAACTCAGTTTCGGAAAACCAATCCAATATGCTTAAGTAATTAGGTAAATAAAGTTAATTAAGTATAAAGAAATCGTAATTAAATAATTTATCGAAGTTAGATTTAGTATGAAGATTTACATTGAATCACTGAACCCTAAAAATAAAAAAATATTTTATTTTTGAAAGTCGCCGCACCGCACCGGCACGCAGCAGTTTCTTCGTGTCCGTCATGGACGTTAGTCGCATTTGAAACTTGAATAATTCTCATCATATTATCGTGGAGATCATGGCCACAAAGTCTATGGTGGCATGGCTCGACGCAGAAGAGCATCAATTAAGGCCGCGAGATTTACCGGCAGCAGTTCGTCGAGGGCAGGCCACCGACGCTTTCCACAACTGAACAGCGACACTTGCCGCAGGTATTCCATGTTCAGGAATATTGTCTACGAGTTGTACTGGTACTTGCACTCGGAGCGCGGTGAAGGACATCCATTTACACGACCTGTGGATCTAGAGGAGCGAAGAAAATCCTAGACCAAGTACACGACGAGCGGGTGCTGGTTTTGCCATGAACTACCTACGAGTACATGGTGATTTGCCACACGCTGCAGGACGAATGGACATCATCCTTACCTACCGTTTCCGTGGGACCATTCCGTGACGTTCCAGCGCGGAGGAGCACCCGCGCATTTTGAACGCAGCGTACACCAATACCTGAACAGACGGTTTCCCGAGTGGCTCGGCAGATGCCCGGTACCATGGCCAGCTGGTTCTCCGGACCTGACTCCATTGGATTATGTGAAAAGCCGTGTCTATGTTGTTAAGTGCAGTAGGTACCTCCACGTGACAAAATGGTGGACAGGTGGTGGAGGAATGTGTTCGTTTCCGTAACTTCACAAGTGCTGCGTAGTGCAAGAAACAATTTAAACGCAGAACGACTTCATGTTTAGAAAAAGAAGGTGGACACTGTGAGCGATTTCTGTAGGTGTAGTGTTTCAGTGTTTAATTTAAGTTAGTACCTACCTAGGTAATAAGTAATGTTTCTACCTATGTAAGTACGCATTTAAATAAATAACTTTTATTGTGTATGTCCATGTTTTATTATTTTCTAATAACACTTTTCTCATACAAACTACCTGCATCTGCACATCTAAAAGCTATAATGTATTCTCAATTATTTTTACTGAGTAGGTAGGTAATTAAATAATTACCTGACTGGTCAGTCTAGTGAAGTAGAACCGAGAGGTAGGTAGGTATATCGAGTCTGATCGCCGTGTGTAGGTACGTACAAGTACAGACATACCTAGCTAGTAGGTACCTACTTACACCTATGACCTATGAATACCTACTTTGTACATTTGCATTTTTTAAGAATAAAATAAGTTTGAAACTTGAATCCATACTAATAGGTACCTATTATGAATGCGAAAGTAACTGTCAGTCCGTCTGTCTGTTACCTTTTCACGCCTAAACAGCTGAACCGATATGGATGAAATTTGAGAGGTAGGCACCTAGATAGTCTGACATCCGAGAATGGACATAGGATACTTTTTATCCCGATAATTTGAAGTGTTCCCTAGGGAGCGCGATATACCGAATCTCACTCGTACTAAGTTTGCGGGGGAAAGCTACCTACCTACCTAGTTTGACATTCATTGACCCGGTCGGTCGCTGCGACGATAGGCATTTACTGCTGACCTGGTAAGTATCAGTTTTTGCATAATTTTTAATGAAAATGTGCGATTTCTTTAATGAAAGCAATGAAAATGGATCCATGGTGTGTCCGTGGCATGTTCGTTCTTCCTGGCTGTAAAGGCGGCTACTCACATACCAACGGTTGGGGCAATCTGTAACGTCATTGAGGGACAGAGCTATACTAGAAAGCGAGAAAGAGCTTCTTGCTTCTCGTTTCCTAGTATAGCTCTGTCCCTCAATGACGTCACAGATTGGCCCAACCGTTTGTACGTGAGTAGCAGCTTTATTACGACTCACCGCTTTATTTCGTTTGAGCGAAAGGGATGCACTGATATCTGTAATCGTTTTACTCGCGCGTTTTATGAATGACAGCGTAGTGTGCGTGCGTGAGGTAGTAGGAGTTAAAACTACAGGCTGTTTTGAAAATACATGATGAAAATATTATTTTTTTTGTTAGAAAATTATAAAACAAAAACTAGACTGATTTTTTTTCTAAAACATTAATAATCCTATTTCTTTATTTAAATTATACCACCCCTTAAAATATTTGGGTCTAATAAAAAAACACCTTATATACGCCCATGTGTAGTTTTGTGTAAGGAGTGAAATTTGCTTTACCCTGTTAGCCACATATGCATTTAATTTAGTAGCATTCGTTTTTATCCAAGCTAAAACGATTTGTAAATCTGAGTATAAAATAATATCGTTTATATCCTTTTTTAATGAGAGAGTATGATGAGCCCTCTTTGTTAACTTGGCAAGTAGTAAAGCAGCAATTAGCTCAAGTCTTGGCACCGTAAGCTTTTGGTTTTGTGGGTTAACTCGCGATTTTGAGCAGAGCAAAGAAATGTGAACATTACCTGATTTATCGACCACTCTTAAACAAATACAACAGCCATAAGCAGTGCTGCTTGAGGCATCGGCAAAACCAACCAACTGCAATTTGACAGCATTATTTAGACTGACATAGCGTACGAGGTTTATAGGTTTCATAATCGCCAAGATTTCGTAAAACTCTCGCCAAAGTGATTGTAACTCATTGTTAAGCTTTTCATCCCAATCGAGATGAGCTTGCCATATCCTCTGCATAACAACTCCAGCGCCAACGACAAGCGGACCTGCCAAACCAAGTGGATCATAAAACTTGCTAATGAAACTAAGCACTTCACGTTTTGTTTCAGGTATTTTATCACTTGTTTTGGGTGCAGAAAGCGTTAAAACATCTGATCTTATGTCATAGTTAATGCCTAGAGTCCTCATGCAGACACTATCTTTTTGCAAATCTATCTCATCAAAATATTGTTTACTTTTAGGAATATCATGCAAAATTTCACTCTTATTGGAAAACCATTTATGAAGTTGAAATCCTCCAATTTCTAAAAGCTTGGAAATCTGTTTTTTATATTCTATTAATTCATCCAGGGAGTCACTTGTTCCTAACACATCATCAACATAAGTCTGGTTTCTTAAAATAAAAGAAGCCCTTGGAAATTCTTTTTCGACTATCAGCTAACTCTATCAAGCAGCGAGTTGCCAAATATGATGAACTTTTAAGTCCATAAGTAACTGTATTGAGTTGTATACATTCTAGATTTTTATCTGGAGAATCTCACCAGAGAATGTTTTGTAATGAACGATATTTTGGATTCATTGATACTGCTCTGAACATATGTCTTATGTCAGTAATAAAAACATATTGCTCAAATCGGAACAGTAATAATATGTCAAACAATTCTTTTTGAACGACTGGACCATTGAGAAGTAGGTCATGGAGAGATACCTTCTTGTTAGACTTCATTGAAGCATCAAACACAGTTCTGCATTTTGTAGTTTTTCTGTCCATTTTTACTACTGGATGATGAGGTAAAAAATAGACTGGATCTGAACTTAAGTCATATGAATTAATATCAATTTTTGAGGCATGGCCAAGCTCTAAATATTTGTCTAAAAAATTCTTATAAAGTTCTAGCAGAACAGGATCTTTCTGTAATCTTTTTTCTAAATTATAAAATCTCTTTGAAGCTAAATATAGTGATTCTTCTAAAGATTCATTTATAGAGTCAAGAGGCAGTTTTAATGGTAGCCCAACCTCAAATGTATTATCATTTAATTGCACAGTTTCTTTGAAAATTTCTTCACAAGATTCAAATTCAGATGATTTTTCTTGAAATATTTGGGGCACACTTTCAGTTTTCCAAAACTGAGCAATGTTGTTGTTTAAATCAATTTCACAAGTAGAACAAAATAAAGATACGACCTTTTTGGCGGGAACATAATGCAGGTTACCCGCTACCACGTAACCGAACTTTGTGTTGAGCAGCGCAGGAGTCGGAACATTGTGTGCTGATGAAGATCTGGATGACTCTAAGATGACGGCTGGTTCACTCGGTAACAGCACCTGAAATAGTACGTCCGCTCCTAGTAATATATGTATTGTACTAGGCTCAAAAAAGTCTTTGTCGGCAAGTGTGATATCTGATGGCATTATGAAATTTGACATATCAATTTTTTGTTGAGGAAGCTGTGAAGTCATTTTATCAAGGATAAAACATGAAACTTTTGTGCTAAAACTATTCACAAGTGAATGCATCTGAAGTGGTATGTACTTTTTTACATTGCTTACCATGTTGCCAATTCCTACTATACCTGACTCTATGGTTTTTGGTTGTAACTGCAATAAATTTGCAAGTTCTGCAGTCACAAAAGAGGCTTGGGACCCACTGTCCAATAAAGCCTTGCAATGTACCTCAGTCCCATTTCCTGCAATAAGTTTTACCCTAGCGGTAGGCAGAAGTACTTGTGTAATGCCACTGTGTGTCAATAATGTCACAGGGCTTTGTAAATTGTCTTGATGTAACAATTTATTGTGGCCCAATTTGCAGGTGCCACATTTAAAGTGATACCTACATGCACCTGCACGTAAATTGAGGTAAAGTTTGCATAAAGAATTTTTATTTACAAATGATAGCCTATCAGTAACTGACATAAGCTTGAATTTGCCACAAGTGTATAATTTATGTGCAGACTTACATAGTAAGCATGACTTACATTTTGGTGGTGATGTCTTCACTACCAGCTTCCCGGCGGCAGCCGAAGGCTCTTCCTTCAAGGTGGCAGCGCTGCAGGAAATCTTGTTGTACTGCTTGCTATGGTGACTGTCTTGAGGTGGACGCTCTGAATTTTCTAGTGCAAGTGCACGCTTCTCTAGAAAGTCAATAAGACTCTTAACACTGGGTTCTTCATAGCGAATTAATTGGAACTCCTTATTGCATAAGAAATCCAGTTTACGCAACACTATGCACAAAACTATAGGGTCCCACTCATTAACATTGCAGTTTAAATTTTGTAAAGCGGCCAATTGTTGCTTCACAAGAGAAACAATTTGTCTGAGATTTTGAGAATTTGAACGATTAATTTGTGGCATGTCTATAAGCATATTTATGTGATCATTTCTAATTTCATAAAGGTTATTGTATCTATGTTCCAAGATCTGAAGACTTTCTTCATAACTCTCTGCTATCACAGGCAAATTTTTGATCAAATCAAGCGGTTCATCTTTTAAAAAGTTTCTCAAATAATAGAACTTTTGAATTTTTTCCAAACGGGAATTGTGATCAACAAGTGACTTAAAAAGTCCTATAAAAGCTCTATATTCAGAATACTTGCCTGTGAAAGGTTGGATAACAATCTGTGGTAACTTTGTTGGCATGGAATGAGAGTTATTCTGTGACCCTTCATTGGAACTACTGTTGCATAAGATCTTACTATGTAATTGCATTATTTTGCTAAGTGTATAAGCATATCTGTCTTCGACAATAGATGCATCTTCGCTGTCATTAGGATCTATGCCAAATATTTGCAAATTTAACTCTTCGTAACGTTGAAAATACGACCGAAGGTTTTCTTCTTTTATTTTTAAAATTTCCTTGGACAGATCAGATGCAGCTGTTTCGGACAAACCTTGAATGTAATTATACGATTTGGTTATATTACCTTTTATTAATGCTCGTTGTCGTATTAAAACAGTTGAATCTTTGCTGGTAGCCATTTTTTAGACAAACACACACTTTAAAAACCACAAATTAAATCAAATCCTAAATAATTGATATTGTAAATTATGTAAAGCGTTGTAAATTGTACAAATAAAAAACTTAAAACGTAAAATCAAACAACTTCGTGTAAAGAGAAAAGTAAAATGGCGGATCGGGGGATTGGCGGGGGGCGTCGCGTCGAACACAGCGACACACAGAGCATCAAACATAAAGTCTTCGTGGCTCACTTCGGCTAGATTCGAATATCTTCGGCTGTAATCGGCCAATCCTCGGCGTCACTTTAGATGCATTTTTGGAGTATGCTCGTTTAGATATAATCTTGATGAAATAAAGTAATTGAAAAACTTACGCAAACTTGTCCAATCAAAATCGATGCGTTATTTTTTGTAAACTGAAATAATACTCAAACTTGTATTTGTAGTCCTCGGGCGGCGTATACGGCGTAGTTTAAGTTTTCTTTCGCGTTCAATACTGCACAAAGAAAATCTACGTCGAACTGCAATCACCAGCTTCCAACCTTCGTTTTGCACAAGTTCCGTGGAAGGACCAAATCTGAACAGATCTTCCCTGCCCAGATTGGTTGTATATGTAAATGTAGATGTAAATATTGAAAAGTGGACTGTTTATTACTTGTGCATTATAATTGAAATAGAAAAAGGACTTTGAAAATGAGTATATTGAAAAAATATAAAATACGAGCTAAATTCACATTTTCTTAAAACGTCACCGAAACAAGAAGACATTCTTTTATTTTATTTTTAGTTTTTTTACATTTAAAAAGAGAAAACTTAATTAAAAAAGTTTGTGTTGGAAAGTAGATTCCAACAATATCGTAACACATCAAATGCTTTGCTGAAGTCGATTAATAAGACAAGCACGTGATATCTGTCATTTAAGTATAAATTAACTTCATCTGTGAATTTTCGCAATAGGTCAGTAGTACTCTTATTTTTTTGAAAACCATACTGTTTATTGTTTAGTATTTCATTAGCTTGAAGGTATTTATTTATTTTATTTTATAAGAATGTTTCAATTATTTTGTCGATACACGATAGTATTGTTATCGGTCTATAATTATTATAATCGTTACGCTTTCCTTTTTTAAAAATCGGTCGTATGACTCCTATTTTTAAAATGTCGGGATATATTTGTGTCAAAAGACATTGATTAATTAAATAAGTAAACACGGGAATGACATAAGTGGATGCGTATTTTATGTCTTTAGCCCTATCCCGGACTTATCGTATCCTTTTTGAGCGGTTATTCCTTTGGAGCCTGGATTGTGAACGTGCACGTCCTCTGCCGTTGAGCTGCTTGGTGAGTAAGGCAACTTGCTTGGTTAGTTCACTTATCTGCTTAGCCATGTCGTCTGAAGGTGACGACGCTGCGGATAATACGACGACACTGACTGTGAATGCAACACGTATGGGCACAGCTGAGGAAGCCACTTCTATCAAAGCTGTCACAGGTGAGAGTGAATTTCATCAAATTCTACGCGAATACCTGGAGATAACTCGACCTCCAGGTATGCTCACGCCACCCAAACATTCCACTCTTCATTTTATAAAGACCACTCCAGGTCCACCAGTAGCGAGTAAGCCACGAAGACTCGATCCGGTCCGCATGCAGGCTGCAAAAAAGGAATTCGAGGATATGCTTGCTAACGGTATAGCTCGACGCTCCGAAAGCCCATGGTCCTCCCCACTACACCTGGTTAAGAAGAAGGACGACAGATGGAGACCATGTGGAGATTACCGTGCACTTAATGCCAGAACTGTTCCAGACCGTTACCTTATCATGCATATCTATGACTTCTCATACCAGCTCTCAGGTAGTACAATATTCTCTACGATATACCTGGTAAAAGCTTACAACAAAATCGCTGTAAATCCAGAGAATATCCCAAAAACAGCGATAACGACGCCCTTCGGTCTTTACGAGTTCCCATTTATGACTTTTGGACTTCGAAACGCAGCTCAAACGTTCCAGAGGTTCATAGATGAGGTCCTCAGAGGATTAGACTTCTGCTACGGGTATTTAGATGATATCCTGGTCTTTTCTTCTTCCGTGGAAGAGCACAGACTCCACCTGCGTACACTGTTTGACCGTTTGAAGCAATACGGTATCATTGTCAACACTAGCAAGTGTAATCTCGGTCAACCTGATGCCAAATTCCTTGGTTACCGCGTATCAGCAACAGGGACTAAGCCGTTGGAAGCTAAAGTTCAAGCGATCCAGGAATACCCAACGCCGAAAACTGTCAAAGAGCTCAGACGTTTTCTCGGGATCCTCAACTTTTATCGCCGTTTCGTTTCCAATGCCGCACAACTGCAAGCTCCGCTGAACTCGTTATTGGCAGGCCCAAAGATCAAAGGTTCACATCCAGTACACCTGACGCCGCAACTACTCCAAGCTTTTGAAGATTGTAAAGCGTCATTGTCTCAAGCAGCTCTCCTAGCTCACCCCAATCCTTCCGCTGAGCTAGCTATCGTGACAGATGCTTCGGACACCGCTATTGGAGCTGTACTTCAACAGCGCAACGGGGAAGATTGGCAACCTCTAGCCTTCTATTCTCATAAGCTCAGTAGCTTTCAGAAGAAATATAGCCCATACGACAGGAAATTACTGGCTATATACGAAGCTATAAAATACTTCCGTCTCATGGTAGAGGCCAGAACCTTCAGAGTTTTCACCAACCATAAGCCGCTCACGTGTGCCTTTTCGTGGAATAGAGAGAAATGTTCACCAAGACAATTCAGATATCTTGACTTTATCTCTCAGTTCACCACTGACCTTAGATTCTTATCTGGGAAGGAAAACGTTGTCGCTGATGCTCTGTCCCCTGCTATTGACGAAGTAACTCCTGCTATTGACTACCTTGGCCTAGCACGATCTCAGGAGGAAGATCCTGAGTTGCAAAGCCTCCTTATCCGCGGTTCCACCCTGAAATTAAAGAAAATGGATACAATTTACTGCGACTTACCTATATATTGCAACGTATCCACTCCATCACCTCGTCCGAATATCACACCGCAGTTCAGAAGACAGGTATTCGACACACTGCATAACTTGCATCACCCAGGGAGAACAGCTACTGTGCGGCTGGTCACGCAAAGATTTGTGTGGCCAGGGATTAGTAAGGATTGTAGAGAGTGGGCTAGGCAATGCTTAAACCGTTACCGTTACCGTTACAATGGCCACCCCGCCCAGCAGTTCTGCCACAAAGACTCAACGACGATAATCACCTCGGTCAAATCCCACTATTCATGCTACATTCAAAAATGTAATGGATTGAGTGATCCGACATTCGTACCAACTAGTAAAGTCGATCTGTCTATTGCCGCGGTCAATGGTCGACGGGGCACCATAAGATAGAGTCTGGGACTGTATGGGGCTGTTGCAGCAGGATGTGGAGTGGATAGGAAAGGTGAGTCGACAAGAATACCAGCATCGAGCCAACGTAAGGAGGATAGATTCTATACTTGGTGTGTGATATATAAATGGGCGGGAATAGAGTTGCTGTAACCGATGATGGTCCTGGATTGTTTCTTCTTCTGACCAACGTGTCTTCGTTTTGTCTTCTATTTTACTGTTTTCATTCTTGATTATATGGTTGGAAGTAGAATAAGTCTTTGGTTTCGTTTCTATGTCCGTTTCTGTAACATTGTATATATTCTCGGCTTCTTATTTTATTTTTTGTCGATCTGCAGCAATCGTTTTCCAATACGATTTCGGTTTAGGGAGTCCCTACAATTGAAGATCGGACGGCCTACTTTTTTCCTATATTCGTTATCTCCATGGGCTCCTTATAACTAAGTGAGTGTTTCATAATTTGACACTTACTACACCTACTTACATAATTCTTAACGTCTAATTCTAAACCTGGCCAGTAGAACTTACTTGTAATATTATTCACCATTCGTCGAACCCCTGCGTGTCCGCTTGATGGAAGTAAATGATAATCGTTTTCCAATTGGTCCTCGTGTCCTGTCAAAGACTTTACTATAGTGATTCGGTGCTTCAAATGTCAGCAATATGGACATGCGGCAAAGTCGTGCCGTCAGGAAACAAACACTTGCGGACATTGCGGAGATACAGGTCATGCGTTTAAAGAGTGCCCAAAGAAAGACCAACCAGGAAAATGTGCTACCTGCTTGCACTACAAAAAGCCTAGTAACCACAGAACAGGCGAAAGCGACTGTCCAGCAAAGAAAATGGCCGAAAAATGGTATATAAATAGTATAGACTATGCAGGCGCCTAAATGTTTTTGTTTTATCTTATAACAGTTAAAGTCCAGATGCGGCTTAATATTGTTTAGTTATGTGCACTTTTAAAATCCTTTTTCACACACTAGTTAAAATACATATTTGTTCTACTTTTACCTAGTTACTCAATACTACTTATTTGTCAAATATATCTATTGTTTACTAAGCACGTCTGCAATATGCAAGTCACCAAAATTGTTAACTAGGCCAGTGTTGCAAAAATCGTTGTGTAATTTTTGTTATTTATTGTTGTGTTAAGTCGGTTTAATTATTTAAGCAATTTTTCGGTTAGTATGAATTAGATTATTGTTATTGTATTTTATTGAAATTTGTAATGTTTTGTATAGGTATTTAAATTCTAAATTTACATCTTACATATAATTTAGGTAATTTATTTAACTTATCGGTAGGAAACTTTTTTTGCATGAGATAGTTTATTTTCATAATTGTTTGAGGTCTATAACGCCTGAGATACAGGTAATATTAATTAACCTAGTTCAGGCACATAGTGTTAAGTTTTTTCCTTTTATTTTTTACACCTAGCCCTTAGTTTTTTGCTGTGAAATTCTTTGTTGAATGAATAAATTTTATTATTATTATTATAGTATAACTTTTTTTTTCATCTTTATCGATAATTCTTTTAACTCCTCTAAGTATATGTATACGTGGACCGGTCCATTTGTCTCTACGTTTTATCTCATCACATAACTCTTTTATAAATAACGCGTTATCTTTTTCTTTAATTACACATATTTCTTTTATATTTATTTCTTCACAAAACTTACTCAAAATATTCGCAAATACGGCTCGCGTGAAATGCGACTTATAATTGAGGTTTACGTAAATTGTTAGCTGACTCTCTACATATACAAAACATTCTTTTTCCTTTGTTATCATGTTATTTTTTCTCATTTTATCTATACTTTTCCCATTTTTCAACTGCATTTGAACAGAATCACTCGGCTCTCGCAATATTTCCACGATTTTTGGTTGATCAGACCTCAAACCTGTGGCTCTACTATGAATTTCCGACTGATTCTCCCTATCTCGTTTTAACTTGGCTTCTTCCTCTTGTTTCTTACTTTGGGCTCTAGTTGTTACCAATATTTTTTTCATCAATTTGTTTGAGTTCATCAGAAGTTAATGTCACTCTACTTAAAGCGTCTGCTATGACATTTTCTTTACCTTTAATATATACAATTTTAAAATCATACTCCTCTAATTTTAGTCTGAATTTTAATAATCTGCTTGATGGATCTTTTATACTGAACAAATATATTAATGGTTTGTGGTCTGTCATTATTGTAAATGTTCTTACTGACTATATCTATACTACACTACATCTATCCCCTTAAAATAAAAATAAAAAGATAAACATATCTTTTTTTTAATACATCCGAAGATTGCAGGTTCGTGTCCTGTCACGGTCGCCATGCGGTGTTGAGATTGGATTATAAGTAAAACGACACAAGTTACTTCGATGACAGTCCGTTTATTACTGTTTTTTAAAATGTTCTTACTGACTATATCTATACTACACTACAAGTTAGTCATATGCGAAAGTTATAATATTTAAAACATGTCATTTCTAGTCCATTTTGCATCCTTCTGTCGCTATTAGAAAATTTTTGACCCACCCTAGTATATATTGATGTGCGCATTGCATTAAACACTGAGTTGAAAATTTTGAAGTTGGAGTTTGGCAAACAATATCTTTTTGTCTTTTGTTAGTGATGTCAGAACTATACCTCTAGTTAAAGTAGCATTTTGGGTTGTAATACACGAAATAAAAAATTGCAGAACAGTCAACCACGTTCTTTGCAATAAATCTCACTTTTGGAATTTTCCAATTATTCCTCTATCCTGGTCGTGACACGATAGTTAAAAATATAAAAAGTATCAAAAGTTATAGACCATTTAGCTTTTCCTTACTAAACAGCTAACAACGCTCATTTTTGCGGTTTTTCGGGATTTGCTGAAGAAATGTCGAATTTATATAATATTATTTTAACCCTCCGCATACCAGGTGGGGTCTAATAAACCCCAGGCGGTGAAAAATCGATATATTTTCAAAAATTTTCGTGCGCGGAATCTGAAGCTCTCAGTAGCTGGAGTTGCGACGTTCTTACACTGGCAAGTACCATTAGTTTAGTGGTGCGTGCGTTTTTTAGGGCTCTAGATGCGTTTTTGTTTAGAATTGTTGTTATTTGAACATATACAAAATGCAATTACGGCGAACTAAAGAACTCCTACCTCGAGATTGAAGTAAAAATTTAAATATGTATCATCGTTGTTCAATTTTTTTAAATTTAGTCAGTTTAATTACAAAAATTGGTAATTGTCAATTCTTAGGGTGATTTCAAGTCTAAATTAGTAGTCAGAAGATGGCATTTTCGCTACCCTTTTTCAACAAACCATTTAATCTATTTCATTTTTTTTATATATAGTGCTACTCAGGTTATGTTCAATTTCAAAAATATGCAATAATAATTCAGTACCCCTATTCCTATCTGATTACAGCGACCATTTTGTTAGGGTATGTCAGACCCCACCTTGTATGGCATGTTGCAAATTTTTACCTGGTATGCCGAGGGTTAAATTGCCATCATGTAGCTCTCATTAATACGCATAATAACTTATGACATCTCAATAATTTACCTAGACCTAGAACTAACAATGCTATAGCAAATTCGCACTTTCGCCAAAAACGAGCCCACACTGGAGCGTTCGAAAAAACATTTTCAATGTTAAAAATCCGGTTGTAGTTGGACTAACACAAACTGAAAGAAAGGTTGGATTTTAATACGTACTATCCTCTGTAATAAATAAAGTAGTTACCTTGATGAATAAAGTGTTCTATTAAATGAAATACTAATCTAGCCCTCTGCTTCCAAACGCTACGCCTCAACGGGGTGTCACATAATAGTACCTACTATAATTAATTTTAAGACCTATAAAAACTGTGACATGCAATAAATAAATTAAAATTGATCAATAGAAAGACCTTGTGGTGATCGGTTAAGAATAATATCACTCCATCTCTTTCCGTGGGTAACGTAAGAGGCGACTAAGGAAACAAAAATGAGACCTGCCTCCTATTAATCCATCTTAGGCAACGACACCTCAGTTTGTTTTCAATCTGAGGTGGCGTCTTATTGTCTCATGCGGTGTGGTAGGCTCTGTAAATGGCCGTCTGGTTCGCGACCACCCTCCTACCGAAGTCCGACGCCAAACAGCTTGCTGTGTTCCGTCTGTGAGTGGTAGTACAGTACCAGTGCCTTAATTGGCATTTTCTGGGTTAATTCGCTTCATCGTCGACCTCACTATGACCTCGGTCAAGAGTTAACCCATCTCAAATAAAAAAAACTCATCTTCTTTCTCATCTTGAGTAATTCTAAAACCAATCTAGGAGAGCTTGCCAAGTCTAAACTTACGGACTTGGCAAAAATAATAGAGGCGAATTTACTAAGTGAACATATTGTTCTCTATTGATGTATCAGTGCTGAACTACTTATGAATAGAATTCATATTATGCAGCTTTATAAAATTTGAACAAAATATTAGAAATCTATAGAACAATGGTATATGATTAATTTTTTAAAAAGTTTTATGAGTTTTTTTTTAGGACGAGTTTAATAAGTAACAAATTCGTTTTATGACCTATAGTATTAATTTTTTATGCATTTTCGCAAATTGACACTAATTTCGAGCATCGTTAAATTCTAACGATGCTCGAGATTAGCGGTTAATCGATTTATTGCAAGTGAATAATGAAAGAGGGGTATAAACGAGCTGGCCAGCATAACGAGTTAAAAATCGCTCCAGGAATGGTACGACCATGTCCTTTCATATCGTTGCAGTGGTGTTGTGCATTTTCACTGCAGGAGTTTCATGTAAGTATTTTTAATCTGTGATATTTAAAAAATAATAACTATGATAATAGTAACCGGATGATTGACCATGTGGCCCAATAAGATATCTAGGTAAATTAAAATAAATTAGTGTCGCATAGCTTAAGGGGAGAGCATTCGGCGCGATACCGAAGAAGCGTGGGTTCGATTCCCAGTCCGAGCTATCTGATCTATTTTTTTGGTTCTTCTAGAATCCTATGAGAAGACTTCCTACGGCTGACGGCTTCCCATTTCAAATATATATTCTGAATGGTTCAAATAATTATAATAATTATATATTTTTTTATAAATTTAACAATTAATATTATAAATTTTTGTAATTTAAGATATATAATATATTCTTGTGATATAATTTCTTATGTGTTACTTATATTAAGAATTTAAATTAGAATTTTAATGATTATGTCAAGAGAGAGTTTATATAAAAGAAAGTTTTATATTGAGTTTTTTTTATTTAATGTTTTAATATTGTTAATTGTATTATTTTTAACTTTTAGAGAAATAAATATATTTATATTTTATTTATTTATTGAAAGCAGTTTAATTCCTACATTAATAAATTATTGTTGGTTGGGGGTATCAACCAGAACGAATTCAAGCAGGTTTATATTTATTATTTTATACTTTATTTGTTTCTTTACCATTATTAATTTTTGTTTTTAATGAGATAAAAATATATTATAATATATTTTTTAAAGTTATTTAATTTAAATTAATTAAATAACGGTTTAGGGTTATATTTAAGAATAATTTTAGCTTTTTAGTAAAAATACCTGTGTATTTTGTTCATTTATGATTACCAAAAGCTCATGTTGAGGCTCCTGTTTCAAGATCGATAATTTTAGCTGGGATTATATTAAAGTTAGGAGGTTATGGATTATTACGTTTAATAATTTTTTTACAAGAGATTGGATTAAAGTTAAATATTATTTGAGTTATTATTAGTTTATTAGGTGGATTTTATATTAGATTAAAATGTTCTACTCAAATTGATTTAAAGTCTTTAATTGCTTACTCATCTGTGTCTCATATAAGAATTATTATTGGGGGTATTATAACTATAAATTATTGAGGATTTGTTGGATCTTATACTTTAATAATTGGACATGGGTTATGTTCATCAGGAATATTTTGTTTAGCTAATATTAATTTTGAACGATTACACAGACAAAGTTTATTTATTAATAAAGGATTAATAAATTTTATACCTTCTATGAGTTTGTGGTGATTTTTATTATCATCTTCTAATATAGCAGCTCCTCCATCATTAAATTTAATAGGAGAGATTAGTTTAATTAATAGATTGGTAAGATGATCTTGAATATCTATGATTATGTTAATATTAGTTTCATTTTTTTAGAGCTGGTTATAGATTATATTTATTTTCTTATACAAAACATGGAGTTTTTTATTCAGGTATTTATAGATTCTATACTGGATTATCTTGAGAATATTTATTATTATTTTTACATTGATTTCCTTTAAATTTTATAATTTTAAAGATTGATTATATTATAATTTGATTTTACTTAAATAATTTAATAAAAATATTGATTTGTGGTGTCAAAAATATAGATAAAAATCATTTTAAGTTATTCAAAAGTATTCTATTTGTTTTATTAGTTTTATTTTTCTTAGATTATAATTTTTTTTATTATAAATAATTATGTTTTTTTAGAGTGGGAATTAATTACAATAAATTCTGTAATAGTAGTTATATCTATTTTATTAGATTGAATATCTTTATTATTTATAATATTTGTTTCATTAATTTCATCAGTTGTTCTTTACTATAGAAAAAGTTATATAAGTTCAGAATTAAATTTAAATCGATTTATTATTTTAGTTTTATTATTTGTTTTTTCTATAATTTTATTAATTATTAGTCCAAATATTATTAGAATTTTTTTAGGTTGACACGGTTTAGGGTAAGTTTCTTATTGTTAAGTTATTTATTACCAAAATATTAAGTCTTATAATTCAGGTATGTTAATTGCTTTATCTAATCGAATTGGAGATGTTTGTATTTTAATAATAATAATAATAAACGCTACACACTCAAAAGCCCACACTAAGGTTTTCCCTTGTGTTGTGGGTCCCTTGGAACACACATAAAGACAAACACAAACACCCATGACCCGAGAACAAACATCTGCTTTTTACACAAATGTTTGCCCCGACTGGGGATCGAACCCAGGACCCGCCGATCAAGAGGCAGCGTCACTACCACTCGACCAAAACGGCCGGCATTTTAATAGTAGTTGCTTGAATAATTAATTATGGAAGATGAAATTATATTTTTTATTTAAATTTTATAAAAAATGATTTTAGTATATTAGTTGTTAGAATGATAATTATTATGGCAGCAATAACAAAAAGAGCTCAAATTCCTTTTAGATCTTGATTACCTGCTGCTATAGCAGCTCCTACTCCAGTTTCTGCTTTAGTTCACTCATCTACTTTAGTAACTGCTGGTGTTTATTTATTAATTCGTTTTAATATATTATTAATTGATACTATTTTTATCAAAATTTTATTATTATTATCTGGATTAATAATATTTATATCAGGTGATGAATTTTATAATTTTGCTTATTAATTGTATAATTTTATGTGGATGATAATTTTATTATTTTTGTATAGTTTTTAATTTCAATTTTTTAATTTAATGATGTATTTGAATTTGTAATTAGAACTTATGGGTCACAGTTACCCAAAATAAACGATTATATTATATTATTATTATATTATTACGGCTAATTATTAATTTGATTTTTAAAAAAATATTGCTTTATCTACTTTAAGACAATTAGGTTTAATAATAAGAGTTTTAAGAATAGGGATATCTGATTTAGCTTTTTTTCATTTATTAATTCATGCAATATTTAAAGCTTTATTATTTATATGTGCTGGTGTAATTATTCATTATAATAAATGATATTCAAGATATTCGAATAATAGGTGGAATTAGATATTATATTCTTTTAACTTCTTTATGTTTAAATATTTCTAATTTGTCTTTATGTGGTATTCCTTTTTTATCAGAATTTTATTCTAAGGATTTAATCTTAGACTTAGTTAGTTTAAGAAATTTAAATGTATTAGTTTATATTTTATATTATTTATCAACTGGTTTAACTATGTATTATACTATTCGTTTATTAATATATTTAATAATTAATGATTATAATTTAATTTCTATTTATAATTTTTATGATGAAGATTATGTTATATTAAAAAGTATATTTATATTATTATTTATAAGAATTATTAGAGGTACCTAGTTTATTAATATGAATAATTTTTTCTTATCCTTATATAATTTATTTGCCTTTAAGAATAAAAATAATAGTAATTTATGTTATAATATTAGGGATATTTATAGGTTATTTAATTAGACAAATGAAAATTTATTCTGTTAATAAATTTTTATATTTTTATAGTTTAAGAAGATTTTTGGGATTAATATGATTTATACCTAATTTATCTACTTATGGTTTAAGATATTATTTTTTAAATATAGGAGTTAAATTTAATAAAAATATTGATTTAGGTTGAAGAGAATTATATAGAGGTCAAGGTATAAGTTTAATTTTTTTTAAATATTCTATTTTTTTTTTCAGGTTAACAATTTTAAGGTTTATTTATTTAGATTTGTTATTTGAATATTAATTATATTAATTATATTTTTAATTTAATTTAAATAACTTATAAATTAGAGCATAATATTGAAGATATTAAGGAGATTTCTAATCTTTAAATATTTATAAAATAATGAATTTATTTTTACAATGAAAATGTAATGTTTTAAATAAACTATATAAATAGAAATATTAATGGAATTTAACAACTAAAAATTAAGTTAGCAGCTTAATTTTAGTCTTTATATTTCTAGATTTTAATTGGATTATAATTCAATAATATCATTAACATGACAGCTGCAAATTCCTTGGTTTTACAATTGACTCGCATTTAGATTGGAAATCACACATTAATTCCCTCTGTGCAAGACTTATTAGTGCGACTTTTGCACTACGAAAACTTAAGCCTCTTGTTACAGCAACAATGTTAAGACAAAGTTACTTCGCTTATATCCACTCTCTTATCTCTTATGGTCTAATTCTTTGGGGAGACTCCACTGACTATAACCGGGTCTTTGTTCTTCAAAAAAGGGCAATAAGGATTTTGGAGAACAAAAAGCCAAGGGAGTCGTGTAGGTCGTCTTTTCAGAAGCATGGTGTTATGACCTTACAGTCGTTGTATCTGTTTGAAATTATAATGTTCGTTAGGCGAAACATCTCTTCATTCGATCGTCTGGAACACAGTAGAATGAAACTTAGAAACACTGGCCGATTAGCGCGTGTACCACGCCGCACTAAAATGGCTACAAAGAACCCGCGTGTGATTGGGCCGACTTATTATGAACACCTACCCGCTGACTTGAGAAATCAAAGAAATGACGAAACCAACTGAGAAACTTTTTATTGGAAAATGAATTCTATTCAATTAAAGAATATTTGGACATCAAATTTTGATGACAATTTTTTAATAATTTCAAATTGATATTCAATGTTGTTTCTAAATTTTGATATATTTTTTATTTTATTTTTGACATTTTTGATTGTATACTTGTGTATATTAATTTATTTTCTTATTTTCATTTGACATTGTTTAAATTATTAATTGTAATTTTAATAATTTATATTTTTGACGTTCATATTATGGGCTGAAATGACTAACATATTTTATTATAAACTTGACATTTGTAGCTATATTATGAGATAAATAAATCTAATCTAATCTAATCAGTGATATACCTCTATTTTGGTTTCAATTAATTATTTAAATAAGGAGTAAATTAACTCTTTCTTTTAAGTCGAAATTAAATGCAAAATTGCTTCTTATTTTAAGATAAATTAAAATTAATATTTTTTGATTGCAAATCAAATGTTTTAAAATAACCTATAATCCTTTAAATTGTCAGTTTCTTCAGTTAAGTATATTTTGATTTCATTCATGATATAATCCGATTAATAAAATAATTAGCAATTTCTACATCAAAAATTAAAAAAAAATTACTGTTATAAGGAAAAAAAGTAAAGAAAATGGAATTCGAGCTATAGATTTAGGATCAAATCAACATTCAAATGCAGAACATTTTTTTCGATCTATAAACCACCATTAGGATGCTATATTTTCCCTGAGTAACATAGGCTACATAATTTTCCCGAATTCCCACGGGAACGAAGTCCCGAGGGGGATGCTAGTCTATACTATTTATAAAGAGGAAAGATTTGATTGTTTGTTTGTTTGAATTGAATAGACTCCGAAACTACTGTGTATAGTCGGGAGCAGGTCGAGACAATGAAACGAGTCAAATGTAGAGTAGATACTGATTTATTAGGTACGAGATTAAATAATATATAGAATCAATGTTCTTACGTCACTACACCTCCTACGGTAATTTAAAAAAAAATTAAAATAACAATTTTTATTTTTTTTGTTTCTAAATTAAAGTTAACTACTTTAGTACACAATTTTTTATTAGCTTACCATAATATTAAAATATAATATTATGAGATTACATGTTGTTATGTACTTATACCTATTTTATTATCTTCAAACTAGCTTAATCATGTAACAAATGGTTTTGTTCGATTTTTGTGAACAATATCAATTTTCCCATCTTTTCTTATCTTAACGTTAGTACCTAAATCTTCAATTACTACATAATATGGACCTAAATATACAGGGTCCAACTTATTTTCTATCGGGTTTCTTAATAATAACAAATCATCTTTACAATAGGTTATACGATTGATTCGTTTGTCATAATCGGTTTTCCTCTTTATTTTCTTTCCTACAAGATTTTCTTTAGCATCTCTTTGTGCTACTTCCAATCGAAATTTGAGCTCTAGCGCGTAGTTGTTATCATTGTACAATGGTCCTACCATGTTAGTAGTTAGATTACTAGGTAAATTAGGTGACTTACCGAACACGAGTTCGTGTGGTGTGTAGTTGGTTTCCGAGTGTACTGTATTGTTGTACGCAAGCACCAGTATGGAAGCCAGCTGCTCCATGCATCTGTTTGTTTTTCACAATTTATTCTAAGATACGCACCCATGGTTTTATGCGTGTTTTCCAGTACACCGATGCTTTCGTGATGATAGGCGGTTGAGGTCATCTGATTTATTTTGAGCAACTTACATACCTCCTTCATAGTTGAAGATATGAACCCTGTCTGTTGCTATTTCCTTTGGAATTGAGTATCTAAGGACGAAATTCTCAACAAACGACCTTGCAACATTAGGTGCATCTTTTGTTGTTAAGGGATAGGCTTCAATGAATTTGCTTAGTTCACATTGTATGGTAAGAATGTAAACAAATCCATTCAAGTCCTTAGTGAGAGGTCCTACTATATCTAATTAGATTTTTTCAAAAGCTGTATTGGCTTTTGATGTTATTTCCATAGGTTGCTTTATCTTCACGCTGTGCTTATACTTTTGACACTTATCACACCTTGAAATAAACTCCGCTACGTCTTTTTCTAAAGATGGCCAGAAATAGAATCGCTTAATGTTATTTGTCATCCGCTTAATACCTGCGTGGCCACTTGTAGGCAATAAGTGGAAGTCATTTAGGATTATCTTTCCTAAGTTATCTATCCTCTGTAAATCTTTAACTATGCACACTTTAATATTTGGCCATTTTCCAGGTATCTTCTCGAAGTCGAAACTCAGAATTTCTTCGCGTCAAAATTCGCAACTGAAGAAGACCATGATAAACAATCTAGAAAATTTATTTTCAGCGCAAGTTAATTTTGTGTCGAAGACACAACCAAGTTATGTCACCTTATCTTACCTCGTGGCCTTTGCTCTAAGATAGTGCTTGACGGCTAAATACGTGGCCTCAAAAATTATTTCTTTTGCATTTTTTAATGCATACATAAGAAGCCTTAAAATGGATGTTATGAATGCTTTGATTGTCCATAAAATTACAAATTTATAGTTCTGACATTTACCGTCTCGATAATAAAACCGCGGCGACAGCAATTCGTATTCGCAAGGTAGCAAAAATGCAACAAAAGTTATCGAATTTGTGTCCTCTAAGTGATCTTTAGCGATAAACTAGACAAGCCGAAAATTCCTGTTTCGTCGAAAAATGTTACCGGTATATAAGTGTATCTGCAAAGCGACAATACTATTTTACCTCAGGACGCCTCGAGAATAGTAAGTACCTCGTGTATTTTTTAACTGTTCTTATTTTTAAATGAACATTAAACATCCGCTGCGTTCTTAATCGATTGAAGCCGTGACAATTTAAATAAACAACTGAATTAATAGGTACTACCTACGCAAAGAAATAATCTGACGCAAATTTAGCTGTAACGAAGACCGTCATTGTTATGACAAGTCCTTGGAAATATAACACGCTTCTGTGTGGGACATTTTATTTATTTCCAAACTAAAGGTTATAACAGAATAAAGTTTCCTTTATGTTAATTACTAATCGCATATAATGAATATGTTAGGATCGTCTATTAAGTGTGTACTCAGTCGCAGGCCGAGACGTGGCTCCTAAAAATCCATCTTTAACCACTACTTTAAGTTTCAGATCGCCAGTTGCGGTAAAACCTGCTAGACGTCTACATTTGCGGCTAGCAACACTAGATTGCAGTGATGCCTCATTCGTTCTAGCGGTTGGTTCAAACAGTGATTTGTAAATTCTTTACTGTCTGATTGGATTTATGTAATAAGTGGTCTCGTTTTCAGTTTCAGAATGAACGGCATGAGAGAAAGGACATATACCATGACGGCCAAAGAATGCCAAGTAATGTGAGTTTAAAAACCTTTTAATGAAATTTTATTGTAATTAGCTTTAAATATCTGCTTAGGTCTATGGATAACCAACTAGTCTTTAGGTTATGGGTCTTTGTCTAATTTGTTGTGGAGAATAAGTTGCACAAGATAATGTCACTTTTTAAACCTTAAAAATGGTCCCTCGCCATTTTCTGAACATTATTACGCTTCAACTTACTGTTGTGTTCTACTTTCTGCAGATGTGAACGGCGGGATGTTAAGTCCATGGAAGTACATCTTGAAAAGGCGATCCGGATGACTGACAAAATTAGTATTAGTAAGCCAAAAGGGATATCCACGTCAGTTTCAAAAGAGCCCCCCTATTTTTATAGACCTAAAAGCTAGTTTCCTTTTGTTTCAGTTTTTAATTCGTAATTCCTATTTTTAATTAAATAAATAAAATTATGATCTCAGCATACTTTTGTATGATTAACATTTTTCTCTAGCTAATATCCGTGCAACCTGATACTAATAGCGTGATAATATTTGCATTAGCACGACTCATATTGCGACACATTTAAGAGCGCTATATGATCGGATAATTTTTCTAGTCTCTTTTAGACAAATATTTTTATCGTTTTAATCTTATTAGTTCATGGAAACACGGACATTTGCATACAATTGTACAGATCATTAAATTAAAATTTATTTCTGTTAGCTTCAACAATTGATTTTATCTTATTAGAAACGAAAAGACCATCAGAATAGTTCAGAAAAACTATCCCGTCAATCAGCATATAAAATGAAAACATGATAACGTGTGAAAAAATCCATTAATTACCTCATTTCTTAAAGAATAAATTTGTTCCGTTAATATAATAATTGAGTTTTATATCCTGTCTGAGGCGCATGCCTATCATGCATAACTTGTCTTTAGCGAAAATTATCAATAAATAGAAAATGTGCTGCTTATCGACGTTTTTTTTTAATGAACATTAAAGACATGCAAATTTGGATTTTCCAAACTTTTTTTTATAGTTCTCATATTTTCTAGGTGTTTCCAATGTATATTGAATAAGTCGATTTAAATAAAGTTGATTTTTGTCTACTGACAATGAAAGGTCACTTAGAGGTTCTGCAAATAATTATGACACTTATACCATCTGAATACATATCTTGAATACAATTAATTTTCATCGAGCACCTTATATTTACAATAAAAAAATGATTATAAATGATCATGTTTTATTAATGTAAAGTGATTATATTCCTAAATAATTTTTGTAATCCGATCTATGTACAGGTGTTATTTACACCTCTATAGAATGTAATTTTGGAATTAAATAAGTAAATATGAAAAAAAAAAAAAAATAAAGATATTGTACCATTATCCTGTTACGATGGTGTAATTATAATTGGCTTAAATAAAATAAAAAAAGTCGAGCTCCATCTCAAAAGCTCTCACGCCTTGACGACTTTTTTCGTTTGTCACACTGGTGGACGTCGGATTCGGCAACGACTTCGGTCGAAGATTCTCAGAACGGCGTGGGACTCTGGAACAAGATAAAAAAGTTAGTAACGGGCAAAAACAGGGCGATTGCGCAGAGCAAGAGTCATGCCAGTTTTTAAAAACAAAAGGACATTTCGAGTAACAAGGTGTGAAATAGTCTAAGTACTCACGGTCCTTTTCTGCAATAGGCACAGAAAGTTTTGGTGCGTGGGCGGATGCTCTCCATCTTCTTAATGTCCTTCCAACACAGAATCTAAACAAAGCACTGAACTGTCTTCACTCCTCCCGTTCTTGTCACCGACTTATTAACCACTGAACTACTGCTTTATATTATTCCAGCAGGATGAAATATTCACAATAAAGAGAAGAAAAATGTTTTTGTTTTTCGGTCCTCATTAATAACGAACAATGGAGGGTTTATCCCGACCACATTGTTGTATTTGGTGTTTTCTCCTGCCATTTCCCCTCGTAACTACAGTTACTATTATTCTTATCTCTAACTGTATGATAGTTTATATGAGATTGATGTTAAGAAACGAAACAAATTACCTACAAAGTAAATCAATAAAATTTACGGCTTGACGATTGCTATAAATATTCAGAACAATTTTTAGACGCGAACTAGTTAAGTCATAGTACTAAGAATCAAATCAGAAGCAGCATAATAGATCCAATCAATACTTAAGTGTATCATACCAGTTATATAATTGTTACCCAGGGCATGCAATCATCTTCAACTGTTAAGCGTAAGTAAACCTTGAGGCGACGTCACGTCAGTTCCAATTCGTTTGCCGCTATCGGGTAATGTTCGATTTAAAAATAATTATCATAATATGCACATAATATAGTTTCGTACAAAGTTCATGCTTTCATGCGCTTAAAGAATTTTTGTTTACCTATAAACTAATAACACTATTAGTGTTTTAATAATAAGTGTTGCGATAAAATATTATTAATGATCATGTTTATCAACTATTATAACTTTCATTTTTTTTCGTGATGTAATACCTCTTTTTCAGTTTGCTACAATATCGTGATATGCATCACACTTTTATTATTATAAGTATGCTTTTATTTTGACATCGCAAATTTTGTTAGGTTATCTCTTCTATTTATTTGGTCTCTGGCATATCAATTAGCAGCCTGATAACCGGAATCATGTTTGTATATAACATATAAGTAAGTTGTTCGGCTACCCAACAAACAATGTCTCAAGGGGTTATTGTTATTGTTAGGTTTTATTGTCATGGCGTTGGCTGACGTCATTGGCGTCCTTGGTAAACTTTTTTTAAAGAGTTGCGGCATGAAATGTGAGGTCGGCAACTTCACTTGGACGGAAGTTCGCATCCTGAAATTCTAGTAGGTGTCCGACGTGACAGTGCAACATTGCACCTGCTTCACATAATCTGCATTTCTATAAAATCTATCGTATTATGAATAATACTAATCAGGTTGTTATCTACTTTTTAGTAGCAAAAGAACGTAAACACAAACATGTTCGTGATTTCGTTGTTTGTGATAGTTAAATCCTCAGAAAAGGGAGCATCACCGACGTCATATCATAGTTATACATCAGTAATGTTCTTATAGATTAGTGTTACATTTTTAGTCGCAAGTTCAGGTCAGTGACTGTTTCTTCACATTCTTTTATCGATTTATACGTTTTTATATCCGAATTTAAACTGCGCAAAGACTCGAAAGGCCAGTGAACTCCTGATTCACTGAGAACTCAAGGGTATTAGTTTTCAATCAGATTTTTTGTGAACTTTAGAATCATCATTATATTTCATTGTGCTAGAACTATCAGTCTTTGTCATTAAACGTCGTTATCTGTTCGTGACGAGCATGCACAGAGTTATCTATACCGTGATACTTTGGGTTCCCGTAACACATAAACATGTCGCTTGCGACGGAATGCAAATAAAATTTAAAGCCTCGTGTTTTTGCAGTTTAGTGGTTCTTACAACGTGTTTATTTGTCTACGGCGTATAAGTATTAATAATAGGGGTGTGCGATAATTCGAATTTTCGAATTATTTGAAGCGAATCGAATCGAATTATTCGATTCGAGATTCGATTCGAATATTCGAATTATTATTATTATTATTAACTCGTCCGCGCTGCACCAGTGTTATTTTTTGCCGAAACCTGTTGAACGTCGTTAATTATTCGCACGTTACGGCCTTGGCCTAAGTGCCTAAGTATGTCACCAGATTTTTTATCATCAAATTTGCTCGGTCGAAAATTATGTTTAATTTTTCTTACAGGACGACGAAATGTGATTTCATGTTCTTCCTGGTAGCTGTGGGTTTTCCTCGTTTGCTATTTCAGATCCTTGTACAGTAGATCTACGTTATTGAAAGTTCTCCAAGGATAAGAAGTTGTATAGTGACGAATTACAGTTACAGGTATATCATTGTAGTATCGGTTTGCATTGATGTCAAGTCAAAAAAATATTATCAAATTTAATTAGCATTTTAAACTAACCGTTATTTCTTTCACGGACAAAGACCACTACACTAGATACAGACTCCACGCATTGTTTTCTCTTTTATCTGTATAAATCTAGAGTACTTATTACATGCATACCAATACACTAGAATGTAGGTATTCTAAAATTGTTCCATTAACACTGTTTTGCAACTTCAAGTTGATTTCCAGGTATGCTATTTATTGGTGTACAATGAATGCATAACTAATAAGTGGGCTAATGTTATACACTCAAAAGTCAACGTTACAAAAGTCGACACAAATTAGAATGGCGATTGATTTTTAATATCAAGAATAAATTGTTATCGAATAATATTATTTAGAGTTCATGCCAATCTCACGACCCGTCTCATAACAGTCAAGCTGCGAGATATAATAATGACTACTTATCTGGTTCTGCCATATATGTGCATATGTTTAATTAGCGGATGCACGATTTCCGCCGGCAGTGTGTGCACAGTGCTTGCGTGATATACTAAGCTTTTAGTTTTCGATTAAGACCGATCGAAACACGCGTCGTGAGCTTCGTGGCCAATAAATTGTAAGTAAATTAATGAATAATAATGATTTTCTGGATGCCTTAAGCGCGGAGCGCTTGATATTCATAGGGACACTGGTGTTGATAACACTACAACTTTGTCAAAAATCATATTTACGACTTAATTGTTTTTTTATTTTATTCCTTAGGAAATTTGCAGAAACCACTGTGAAAATGGAGAGTCAAAATGATTCTGTTTTAACAAAGTGGTCAATACAAAATTTATTCCGACTGTCAGTTTGGTGACTTTTTTACGATTTCGGCCGCCATATGTATTATTTTTCATAAAATAGGATTGAAATAATAATAAGAAAGAAGAAACTATGCATAGATGATGGTAAAATTACCAACTGCTTTATCAGCTGTTAAGATTTTTTTAGCTTGACCTACAGAGAAGATAACACCACTCGCGGGAAAATTCAAACAAAAATTCAAACAAAAACATACATACATTCAGTCTAAATAATTTGTGTATGACATGAGCGCTTAAGGCATGCTCATTTGGACTTTCAAAACTTTTTGTCTATTAAAGTAATAATATTTATTGAATGTTTCATTCGTCACAGATGCCGCCTATTAAAAAATTGTATTATGTGATAACATTTTCAATAATGCCGTATTGGACGACTGCAAAGTTTGCTGTTGTCCCATCCACGTGGGTTTCATACACTCAAAATCAAGCGATGGTAGCGTATCCGCTAATGAGTAGAAGAAAGTTTTCTGGATACATAAAAAAAGACGCTCACCAAGTAAATCTTGGCCAACGTTTCGAATCACTATTGAATTCAAAACCAGTAAGTCCTGCAATATTCATTTAATGATTATGATTTGTAGGCTAAGCTCACAAAAAATTACAACATTTTTTGTATCAGATGTCTAGACGAACAAGAATGATCGTTACAATATTTTTTATTACAGACTTCTACGCAGATGCCATGGTTTACATTGATTTACGCCAGCAGATGACGTTATCGTATGTCAGATCATTTGGTGAGACGGCAGCTCAAATGCAAATTACAAATGATTTTCAATTCAAAAGTGTACTATCTACGACCATTAAAGGTACAACGAACGAGTCGGTCAGAGCTGAAGATAGTTCAACCGTCACCGGAAGCGAAACTGAAAGTTTTAATCCTTCTGATTTGCGTAAATTAAGTGCACCAATGCCAAATCAGCAAATCATAAAGAAAGCAAAGGAACATGATCTTACGAAAATTATAGACAAGATAAATGAAGTCAATGAATTAATAGACAAATACTTGAAAATGGAACGTAAAAGTTTTTAGACTACCAATTACATTTTTCAGGCCACTTGGCAACAACTTTTCGCATTAAGAGCTCTGGTATTAACTTAACTTTTTATTAATTTATTATCGCCTTAATAAAGAAAATATGCAATTTATTGAATGGTGCATGTCTTTGTTTTGACGCTTGTCTCATTATTTTAAGACCATGAGCCAAACTTGCACATAAGATAAAAGACATATTAGAGAAATTTTTATTTGCTGTTATTAGCAATGAGCTTGGATAGTTCCTAAATAGAGTCACAGAAATTGGATTAGATCAGTTGCGCATAGTGTTTGATTTTTAATCTTAGTTACTGTAAAACCTGAACGACTTTTGTCATGAAAACCTTGTAAGATTTGATGCCATTTTGGCGTATGATCTAAAAAAATAACATTGTGAGTTTATAATTTAATTTTTTTAATAATTGTTATAAACTGTAAAAAAAAGCTTAGCATAATCTTGGATATCAGTTCTGCGTAAATAGTTGCCAACATTAATCTGAAACAAAGAAAAAATCCTTTAGTTCTGTAACATTAATTCTGAGAAAAAGGATCTCTGATTGAAGCTCACGACGAATAGATTGTCTTTGTTGATGCAGCGACTGAACTTTGAGGTAGGCTTGACATAAACACTATTAAGACGTCACCACCGTTAACGCCGAGACTATTATAGATTGATATTATAATGTTAAAAAATATGTTTAACTGGTTATTATCTCTTTGCACCTTTAAAAATAACAAATGAAAGCTATTATCATATTGCTTAGTAACACGTCGACTCTTCTTTGCATAAAAGTGAAAGGTCAGAAAAGATAAAGCATATCCTCTTACCATTTAAAACTGCTGTAATTGATCAAATCTGAGATATCCCGGCGTTTTCGTGGATCTGGATCAGTATAGGGTAGTACTTCGTCAGGTCTGGCTCTAGCTCATCCTCGTGATGCTTCCGGAACCATATAAAGTCGCAATGGTTTCGGGACTCTGCGACGACGTTGTCGATGTTGATGATTAGTCCCTCCGTCGTTTTATACATTGGCAGGTGATGACGAAACTCCTCCACTAGAATCATTCTAGTAACTCCTACAGGATGGTCTTTCCACTCTCGAGGCAGAAGACAGTGAAGGTCAACAACGATGAACTGACTGTGGCTTCGCGCCATAAGTAAGCTCTCAGCGTAAACTCTGGAAGTGCAGTATCACACTGCGCTCGTCAAGGCTAAGTATTTATACGCTTGATACGGAGTAATGCTATTGAACTGCTACAAAAATATTCCTTAGGACACAAGAGGTGCTCAAGACGTTAACAGATAAGCTGAATAAATAAAACTTTAAAGGTTGTAAACTTGATAAATATAGATAAACTTATCTGCAGTTAATCAACACTGCACACAACGTATCTGCATGAAATGGTAGGAAACAAGGTTACATATACCGATGAATTAGTTCGACGCCATGTGTCACATTTCGTTGATGAAATAGTTTGACAGAACTTCGAGCGAGGGCATTGATACGTGAAAAAGACGGAACTTTATGGAACTATTTTGTTAGCTACATACCCTACATACAACTTTAGTGGTGAAAATAGTATGACGTGGATCCGTAAGATGGCGCTATGTTATCCTTGTTTAGTCTGCATAGTGTTTGACATTTAGTTTCATTCTACGAGATGGCACTAGATTTTTATCATACTTTTATGTTATGTTTTTAAAAGAACATTTCAAAAACATCTTATTATATATGACTGATTGTTTATGAAACAATGGCAGATTGATTATAAAACCTTATAAACGTTTTTTAACCTACATGACAACTATAAGATCACGTTGTAAAGCGCCGTATGATGATCTGAATTTCAAATCATCAATACGGCCATATCAAATGAGCATAGTGACGAGAAGTAGACACTAAAACAAAAGTTTTATAGCCCTTACGTTGACTCTCATGATATGCGTCACTCATGTCACGAAAGAAGTAGCTCCATTAATAACCGTCAAACGGACTGTTATCAGTAGATATTGATACTGACAGTTATACAGATCGTTCGAATAAATAGGTTTTCGCTCATAAAATGCCTTCCAACCATGCCCGCTGAGTCTATATATACAGCTTGGTTGTTTTTCAAGGCAGTCATTCATACTGGGGCAGTTGGGACGTCACGTTCTATTTCTATAAAGCAGTGAACCAATCTCATAATAAAAATAATTGGTTTCGTGAGTATTGAAATGAAAATAAACCACATCGTGAAGGAATTTATGCCCAAACCAGAAAGGTGAAACTTTTTAATAGATATTTTTAGAAGGAAATAGGACAACAACGCCAGTCTAATCGATATTTGGCTTAGTGGAAAATTTCATGGAACATAATTGTTGAACATTTAAGTGGATTAGGTGTTTGTCAATTTATTAAAGCCAATCAACTCTATCTAAATCACTTGTTTTGTAAAGCTCAAAGTAACACAAATCTCCAAAGTGTTTACGTAATTCAATAATAATATGATAACGCGATTGGACAATATAATAATAGTATAAAATATCACAGTAACATTTTTAAAAATTATTAGTGTTCGATTTGTGGATATATCTTCGGTGAATTTAATACTGGTGAATTAATTATTTCCAGTTTTGGAAAAATGTATTCTTACATATTGAAGTATTAGTCACGTTACGCTTCTTTAAACTCACTTTAATTATTTACGCGCTAACAATAGATTCTGATACGTTTTCGGTGAGTACCGGATGAATAGATAACGTTACGTTGATTGTGAAGTCACTATGCTGAAATTCTTTTTATCGAGGTTAATCTTAGCGCGTGTATAATAGTAACTAGTGAGCCATTGAACTCTCACATAGGAGATTTACAGTACTGATGTGACTCAAGTTTATTAATGTTTTTTTAACTTCCCGTTAAGAAAATTGAAAATTTCCGAAAAATCGGGAAGTTATTGGTTTTACCCCGTTTTTCGAAAATCTAGTTTTCATCAGATCTTGACGTTTTGAGGTCCTAGGAAGCTTCCCTGACTATTCCCGCGGTGGTGTCCGTGCGGCTGTGTGTGTGTGTGTGTGTGTGTGTGTGTGTATCTATGTAAACCACTCATAACTTTTGAACGGCTTGACCGATCGGATCGAGATTAGTGGCGATCCAAAGAGTATTGTTGCCGTTGAATTCCATGTAAATTTAAATTAATTTGGTTAGTTAGATTTCGAGAAATCTCGAAAACAAAATTTTCAAAAAATCGTTTTTTTGGAATAACTTTCAAACGGATTAATCGATCGATCCCAAAAACTAATCAGCTCTAAGTCTCTAAAAACCACGGCGATCGCCGCCAAGAACGTCAAAATCGGTTGATTCGTTCGTGAGATATCGAAAACGAAAAATTTCAAAAAAGTGTTTTTTCGAAATAACTTTCAAGATTCTTGTCGGAACGTTTTTTTAAAGAAGAGATCTATTGTAGAGCGTAAAATTACGCGTTGAATGCCGTCAGTCCCATCAAAATCGGTTGATTCGTTCGTGAGATATCGATAATTGAACATTTTGTAAAACATGTTTTTGAGCTCGAAGAGCTCAAATACGTCACAACAAGGTACATTACGATCGCGTTGCGTCCGAAATTAGCGGGAAGTTGCAAGGATGGCCTTGAGGGTCGACCACTTTACTAATTTTTTTTTTGGCATGTCGTAATCGCAAAACACTGAGGTATGCCCTACTCATGTCTGAGAATAAAAAAGCGTTGACTTCGTCTTTTGAATTATTTTGAAATTAATTACAGGTGATTTAGTGGTATGAGGATGTATACCAATACAAAAATAAAATATTAATACACAAATGTTATACATTCAAATGTCGGTAAAGGAATAAGTTTGTATAACCAATCGTTTTCAAACTGAAATTTAGCAAAGAATCTTTTGATAACATCATAGTGTAAAATTTAAACAAACATCAAAAATGCAACTTAAATAAAATTAATAGGGTAAAGTAACCAGTACCCAGCCTCCTACCTATTTCCAGCCGTCAATAGTATATGCCATGAAAAACTATAGTTTCCTTATGGCGGGGGCTGGAAATAGGTAGGGGGCTGGGTACTGGTTACTTTACCCTATAATCAGTTATAAACGTATTAATCAAAATATTTTAAACATTTTTTTTCGTCATGTTTATTATCTATAGATAGGGTTTTTAATAACAATTTTTCGCATACATAAACGTAATATCGAACAAATCACGCGTATGGCTGAGCGTTTACGGCATGCACATTTGGATTTACCAAACTTTTTCTTTTTTTTCAGATGAAGAAAACTACCAAGAGCAATAAAAAAATATATTTCTATGTAGTTCAGTTTATCCAATTACCTAACAAGGACATTGAACACTACGTTTGCGTGCCGAGTACTTGGTTAATAATACGACCAGTAAACGACGGAAAAGTTGCTGTAGGGTACCCAAAGAACGAAAATCCTTCTTTGACAAAAGAGCGCGTTAAGAGGAAAGAGAGATTCAATGATAACTGGAAGTTTTATATGGCCACAATCAAATACCAAGCAGGCAAGCTATTTTTTTAGAATTATTCATTTAAAATAGCCTTCAACTAACTTACCAGTAAAAATATTGTCTTTTCAGCTACTTTTAAGGAAGCAGAAGACTGGATAGCATCACAAAGTAATGGTGCGTTCAATGAAAATGAGGAATCAGAAGTAAGAGGTAAGAATAGTTGAAAATTTTTAACTTTACAATGAGTAGAATATTATTCAGAAACAACAAGATAAGGTTCACCTTGCCTTAGATGTTAATTTAGCTACATTTGGTATTTCGAGTAGTAATGGACCCACATACTTGCAAAGTAATGGCAAAAGTTAGCTTCCGAGTTGGACGAAAAGGCACATATAACAATCTATGATTCGATAATTTTCCATTATGCGGATCCCGTCTCTACTTGTAATATTCAATATATTTGAATTGACCATTAAGGCATGAACCTCGCTTTATTATTTTTATATACTATTGATAACGAACAATAGATAATTAAGATGATTTAGAATATTTATAGAGTATATATTGAAATTTTTGGTTTCAGATACTCAATCAGAGCCAGTATTAAACAGAAAGCTACGTAGTGCAATGAATCCTGCCTGGTTATGTTCGAAATCGATTAAACCTCAATTGATAGTAAAACCCTATGATAATCCACGGAAACCTTTATCAAGAATATCGATTAAACGGCCGTCATTTATGCACTCCAGAGAATACATGAATTACAAACGTTTAAAAGTAAATGGAACTGCTCAACCAAGCGTGATTATCAGTCACACAAGTACGAAGCCGGCACAACGAGAACAAGAACAATCAGAAATAATTGAAGCTAATCAATTGATTCAGAGCTCTGAAAAGGAAGTTAATAATGCTGCTAACGCCCAGATGAGTGCTGAGCAAAATACCCAATCTAAACTGAGCGAAGAACACCAATTAGTTGATATGTCAATCCAGACTCCGCCAAAGCTTACAGTTAAGAGATCACATGAGAAAGAACCTTCACCAAAGCTTACAGCTGAGAAGCAACCTTCATCTGTTGGTCAAGATGGTGAACAGCCACATAGTAAGTCAGTCATAGGCCTAGATGAATGTGACGACGATATCAATGTCGATTTAGAATTTCAGCCTGAGTCTGTGACGGAAGAAAGATCCTCTTCAAGCAAAACTCCTTCGAACATCGCAGAACTGCACCCTACGCCTGAACCATTGAAAGAGGGATCAGTTCCGCTGGTTCATTATGAACATTCATTCCCGGAGCCACATCCACAAAACATACCCTCCAGACAATCTAAGGAAATCGGTGACAATCAAATAACTCAGCTTCACCGGATTTTGACTATGCCAGCGATAGTACCGAGACCTCACAGTACTGCCGGGCAACTTGCTCAGCAATATGAATACATTTATAACTATCAAAGGCCACAATCTCAAAGCTTGATGGGTGACACAGCAGCAACTCCTTGCCAACAACCCAACTCGAACAATCTGTCCGCTCAACCGCTTAAACCCATAGCCAGAAGACAATCTTCATTCACAAAGATTTTCAACAACTCAATTGAGGAGCAAACTCGGACTAAAAATATTGCGAAAAGAAAGTCAACTGTGCAACCCCCACTTAATTTGACAAAACAGTCCAGTTCATCTATTAGTTCGTTTATCATACAAGCTCCACTTGCTCAAGAACACTTACAATCTTCTTTGAATGTAAATAATGCTATAAGTACTACTGGAGGAATTTATGTTGATCAGAGTGTTCCCCTTCAAAGAGTCGGAGGCACATCAGCTGTACAGAATCTTTCAAGCTCAGCTCACCAGTCTCAATTTTTTGTTCAGCCAGCACATGGACAACAATACGTAACGACTCCAGAAAACTATTTACAGCAAATCGCGCATATGCAAGATACGTTAAGGAGATCTGGCATGCCGCAGAATATTGATCAAAGAGCTTACCCCTCTAATATTATGATGAATAGAGGATTTGCTATACCCAGCCAACCTCACCCGACCTACCCGCCCACTCAGTTCTTTCCACGACAAGAAAATCATCACGTACCGGCTTATAATGCTTACGTTCAAGAAGTTATAAGAAATGAGTTGTTGAAGGAGTCTATCGCTAGAGCTCACACTAACCATAAACCAGAAGGTCAAAATGCCAGAGTGGCTATTCCACTTGCTGCTCACAATTCATCCAACGTATCAAACCATTTGAACTGTAATATGGAACATTCACAATCACAACAAGACCCGCCTATAGCAACTATACAAATTGGGCTTCCTTTTAATTCTAATAGCTATTTTCAAAATTTAGAGACTCAAAGTGCCACCGAGAGAATATCATCATTTGTTACGCCGCAAACTTCAAGTGAGTTACTTTCAAATACTCAGAGAAACTATTTACATAAAGATCCGCGTATTCAAGCAAACTTGAATAAAAGTCTGACTGAACATTGTAATATGGATCTAGCAGCTGTTACTGAAAGTATTACTGTGGAATCAGCGCCCACTTGCACGATAGACTCTGAGACGCAGACTACATTATCATTCGACCGTTTGGTTGAAATAGAATCTAAAATCATCTCTGAAAATAACGTCTATCAACACCCACGATCAAAAAAAATTATCGTTGATCAGGCTACCGAAACGGATTTCAACATGGCCGTCGGTTGTTGCGATTATGAAACTAACGGATTACCTAGTGTTGAAAGTGCTCCAACAGTAGAAGATAGCGCGTGCCAGACAGAAGAATATTTGATGGAAGACCAAGACTCACCGTATCAAGAAGTAGCTTCAGATAACAAGATCGAATCCGACCACAAAGCAGATTCAGATTACGAAGCATCTACGGATGGTTCCCATATCGACATAATCAGCGAGGTTAGCTGTCTTGGAGAATTGGCTTCTCTTGAGAATAATACAGGAGAGACACTGACAACGAGTGTAAATATTACCTCAGGAAATGAGAATTTGAAATCTAGATTGATTGCAGAGCAGAAACTGCTGGATGAAATGGGTACCCTCTTCACTCAAATGAACCTCAATTTTGCTTATGCGGAAGAACTACACAATACTCTACGAAATTCCATGGAGTCATGTTCTCTAATACATCAAACACTGTCAGAGAAAGTCAAGAAATTAAACGCGACAGAGAATCTCCAAATCTCTAGATCTGAAGCGAGAGATGTGACGAAACAAAGTTGTGGCAACAAGACTAAGTTTGTTCTGCCGGCCGGATACGATCCAAATGATTCAAGATGGACTCTAAAGTATCGAGAAAGTAAGCCGGGATTGATCGAACTTATACCTCAAAGTCTTGTATACGTCAGCAAATCAGGGCTCAGAAAGTGCATGCGAAAGTCGAACGACAGCAAAACATTAGCGCGAATGTTGTTGACAGAAATTTTTAGCAAGAAGGCATTAAGTGTATGTTCACTAACGGGGACAAAAGCAAAAGCTTTCAGTTCTGTGGGCATCGATGTAAGGCCAGGATTAGATGAACATGCAAGAATGGTACTGTTAGCATTCGTTGAGAATTATGGAAGCAAGCAGGGTTGGGTTACGACTGACACACACGATATTATTTGCAGTATACGCACGAAGATTCTGGAAATGAGAGCCAAGTATGGCAGAATGAGTTAAGTTGTGTTACGATTAATGATCACATGGCACCATTAGTACAAAGCTCTTAGTAATAAATAATGAATTTTACCGTGTATTTACACAGTTATTTGTACCTGATTATTATTCTTATTTAAATGATAAAAACTTTAATACCTTAATGTTAGTTCAAAGGTAATTTACTTTAAATCAAATAAAACCCAAAATAAATAGAAGATTTCTACGTTAAATTTACCTTTTAAGGAGCTATATTAAATATTTTTCATGTAAATAGAGCTTTCTGTAGAGTACAGTCAACTCCTATCAAGTTTTCAGGATACGTTCGTTAAAGTTGCGCGGAAATTCCTCTTCCATTAAAGAAGTGTGACAAATCAGGACTGAAAGTTTTAGTGCAAGCTTAAATGCCCCCAAAAATTAGTTTTTTTACTGCGCATTCAAAGGGTGCGTGGGGTTTAAGTACGTGTGGTGAAGATTAAAGGGAGTAGCAACTTTAACGAATGATCCTAAACGAAACTATGTAGCAATACATAAGATTAAATGATAAGCTTATATCATGTTTACATGTTCCTGTATGTATTTGAATGTATATTAATTAGTATACACTAATAAACCATGATTATTTTAATTAATGCCTTTGTGCTTCGTCAATGTTGGTTTTCCTCAAACAATTTTGATATGATTCATTAATTACTCGTAGAATGCCATCGCTCTATAGTGTACTTCACCCGACTGCAGACTGATTAGGTGTAACAGGAAATTCATAAGTAGTTAGACAAAGAACAGCATCATATTGAGTTAACTGGTATTCTCTCAATGCACATATTAATACTTGATAATAACATAATGGAGTCACTCGCTAATTAATGCCAAGCATCATAGTTAATAAAATAAAGGATCGATTTACTGCACAGAAAAAACGATTGACTTGGGCCAAGTAAAAAATTCTTTTCAAACTGTTTTGCTTGATCGAAGTAAATTGTTTTTTCTTCACTTAAGAAAATTTTCTTGTCCTGAGAAATTTTAGATGCTTGCTCCAATAGACTTGTATCTTTGCTCAAGTTAATTTTCTTGTCTTAAGAACATTTGTTGTCTTGGCTGAAGTAAATTTTCTTGTCTGAAAAATATTTGTAGTCTTGGCTCAAGTAAATTTTCTTGTCTCAAGAATATTTTTAGCTTAGCTCAAAGTTTTATTGGAAGAAAATAAATTTTTAATTTTAAAAAAATATTATTTTGTGGACATCCAGAGGTCTGAAATTTAATTTCAAAGAATCAAAATCAATGAAAAATTTTGACTTCTCTCGGGATCGAACCCTCGAACTTCGCAGCATGAAGCAGGGACGCTACCGACTGCGCTGAGTTGTCAAATCTTAAGACACACCTCTTTTCATCTACATAAGTTCAAACTCGGGCCGTACTTTCACTGGTAGAGCTTGCAGTGGAGGAGCAGTTGAACAAAATTTTTGTGACAAGAAATTTTTTCTTGAGTTAAGTAGTAATCTTAATTGCCGGTAGCAAGTAAATTCTTGTTTCAAAAAATTTTAAACTTTAAACAAGAAATTAACGTTTGATTCAAGAATTAAATTTCAAGAAAATTATATACTTGGCCCAAGATAATTTTCGTCTGTATTTGACTCGTCCGTTCAGGACCATTCTCTGTACTTGACTCGTCCTTGTCTATAAGACCTGTGTAAAATTGTGAAATGCAGAGAAAGAATGTGGTCAAATACAGGGAACGATCAAATACAGAGCGTCGACTGTAGCATCAAGTCTTCAAAAACGAACAATGTGACGAACTACGTGTACCCCATATCTTGTATGCAGACGCCACTGTGTCAAATTTACAGGACATCTAGATGACCGATCATTGTTTTGCTAATGAGTCTCCTACTTTGGATCTCATGTTTAAAGAGTAACATGATTTTATTAAGTTGAGTGTATTGTTCCTAATTCACAAACATCGTGCAGCGATGTATTATGGGCTTAGTCAAAACACATTTCGAGGGCCTTTATCGCTATTAATAATTAATTCTTTGATAACCAGTTCTTAAAAGAATTACTTTTGATTCGCAAAAACATGTTTTTTAAAGGTATGTTTTAAAAGTATTTTTTGATACTTTGTATCATCCTAAAAGACCTTTAATTTGAATCAGTATGACATGTGACATTGTCTTATACGATGAAGGTTAAAGTCTAATAATTATATTGACTTGTATGCATAATGATGACCTGAAACTTATTATTTTTTGTAAGAAGTATTGGAATTTAACAATTTTGGAAAATTGCGATAAGTGGATCTACTAAATGTTATAGTATATTATTTTTAACTTCCCACTAAGAAAACCAAAGATTTTTGGAAATTGGAAAGTTATTGGTTTTACTCTATTTTTCAAAAATCGAGTTTCCATCAGATGTGTGTGTGTGTTGTTATAGAGTGTTTGGAACGACATTTACGTCTTCGACAGGCTAGTTGTTGGTGCCTGGATATGTCGGACTCGATACATAGTGGGCCGACCTTTCTCGTCTTTGATAGGCTAGTTGTTAGTGCCTTAGTATATCGGACTTGCTGCACACTAGGGTGTTTTTTTTTTTCTTTTTTTTGGGTTCGAGGAGGAAGAAATCTTTCAAAGACACCACCGTGAAAGATGATGGTCGGTAGTGTGGGATTTCCACCCACTAAAAAAACCCTCTCGTCCAGCCTCTGAATCCCCGCGGAAACCGCCGTTAGGCACGACTTCGCGGGGGGAGGATATAGCTGCTGCTCTTCCTTATGGTAGCTAAGGTGTTATTCTTACTTCCTTCTAGTTGCCGTCTCCTGCTCTTTTTTTTTCGATGGAACGTAAGTCTGTGAGAACTTCTGTGGCAAACTTGCTGATGACGTTCCAAGCAGTTTGTGATGACAGCATTGCTTCTAATAGTGATTCTGGGTAGATCTTCTCGTTCAAGGCAGTCTCTACTTCATTTCGCTCTGGGCTAAAGCGTGGGCACTCAAAGAAAACTTGCTTCGCATTTTCAATGACTACTGGGCAGGACGCGGACACTCTGGAGATTTATGAAAGTGTGTGTGTGTGTGTCTGTGTGTGTGTGTGTGTGTCGGTGCATGTAAACCTCTTATAAATTTTGAATGGTTTAACCGGTTAGATCGAGACCGGTAGCATTCGAACGGGGTTCACTCAACTTAGATTTGCTTCAAGTTTGAAACGATTGAGATCAGTCGATTTCGAGAAATTCCAAAAAAAACGGTGAAATAAAAAATTTTTGAAATCATGGTTTTTTCATTTTAAATTTGGAGTCAAAAGAGAGTGAGGAAATGCCCTTCTCATTTTTCTTTAATCGCTTACTGGTAAACAAGAAAAATGGAAACGAGAGTACCTCTCCCTCACTTTCTTTTTACTTCCAATTTATAGGAGTTTTACTGTATAAATAAATAAGCAAATGGTGTTCAAAGCTGCTCCTTTTTCCCCTACTCTACCTTTATTTGGGTTTTACGGCTATACGATATTCAGATTCTAAAATTGCAAAGAAGTGAATTTCTTCTATTTTTTACTACGAAAAATAACAATCTGAACAGTGCAAATGATATCATAACCTTATCTTCTGTTTCTGTTCTTATTACCAAAACAAATGTTGATAACCTTTGACTTTTGGAACTTACAATTAAGCTATTTCACAACATTGAAAAATTGAAAGGTCTATAGATTCGCTTTATTAAAAGCAGTTATACTTTTAGTGTCAATTGCTTAAAATAAATGGTTGATTCAAATTTAAAAGCGATTTGCGTGGTTAAGTTCATCGACGTAACGAGTAACATAATGTTCATATACGTTCCACGGACTTGGATAACGACGAATTATGGAAAAAACGTGACAGTTGTGTTGCCAGAAGAAGATGAAGCTGAATCATTGTTAGATCCTAATTTTTTGAGGAAGCTTCCATCTTATCACTGGAAAAAGTATGAAGGAACGATAGTGTACGAAACTGGTTAGAAATATTTTTTCTTAATATTATTAGGTGATTAGGTCACTTTTGTGGACATTAAATATTTCGATTTTTGTTTTCTTGCAGATGACATCACAGAGGCAATTCAGATGGTAAATTCTCAGAATTATAATCTACAAATAGTGAACGAAGTAACAAATAGTTGCACACTAGCCGTCACCTCAATACTTAAAGACATCAGTAGTGAGCTTATAAACGCAGATCAAAATGGACCCTCAACATCTTCTGGAGTTACAAGAACACTTAATACGGTCACAATGCTTGAGATCATACAGCCCATAGTTGCCAGTCTAGATCAATATATTGTTAAAGTCATTAGAACTAACAGAGCAAATCCAGTGATCAACAAAATACTCAAAAATGATAACCAGGCTAATGCGGATCATGTACTGAGGCTTTCGACGTTTTCAAATAAATATGCGGAGTCCGTTCGAAAAAGTATGGATTACCACATTTATAGTCTTACGAAGAAGATTGAATCACCATTAGCGACGGTGGATGAAGTGATGCTGGAAAACATTAAGATTTTGAGCGAGCTCATGAGTACTTTTATAGTAACGCTGTCCGCTATGAATGGTAACATAAAGTAGAATCAAACAATTTCAATCGAAATGTTTCCAGCTCTTTGTTTTCAGTGAATTAAATTTAAAGGTGACGTCTAAAGTTACTTATGTAAGCGTAAACCCAGGCTGATAATAATTGTTTTATGTAGACGTTAGTAATAAATGAGACCAGTTGGTGCATTGTCTTTTGAATTTATTTTAAATATCTGTCTAGAACCTTGAGTTTCTGCGAAACCATAATTTCATTTCTGTCAGATCTCAAGTTTTTATCCACAGATAGAATTAAGCATAAAATTGGACCCTGAACTCCATCGTCCATCTGACGGCTATGAATAAATTTATTTATTTATGTTCTCAATACGTCAATGTCAAAATTCACTGACACGAATGTTGTAATTTCTTCGAAAATGAATCTACAATACCCAGAAAAAGTTAAATTGCAAACGTTCCACTACAAATCTCTATTGAAGTTAAAATGATAATCATTTGTAGTCTAACAAAATTTTTTCTGAACAGTTGACCTTGGTTAAAAGTGATCTATGACTCGTTCGTTATCTTTTAATATTTGAACGTTTCATCGCATTAGCAACTAGCTCAGTATTGATCGTGGACTCAAATAGTGTGTACGTGTCCGTAAATATTGCCGTCTCTTCCTTTCTTTCCTCAATACGTCATACTTATATGAGTATAAACCAACCGGCGAAATCGTTTGCAGCAAACGTTATTCTACAACTAAAGAGGACAATCGCGGCCATTTTTAAACTAACTGAGTATGATTCATTTGAGAAAATTAAATGCCTGAGAACTTAATTTTATTTTCCATACTGTGTTGACACTGCCATCACGAGGAAGACAAGTCAGAATGAACGTAAGCAACGCTAGTTTTTAATTTTATTGAAGCATTCATTTATGATCTATTTGAGTTCTACAAAGAGGCCCGCCAGGGCGCGCGTTCAAGGTTATTTAGTTGGAATAGACATTGACGCGTCAATCTGTCGACATCAATTGATTTGTTATTGTTAACGTATGTTGGTATTTTTTTAGATACATTTTCCTCATAAGTGCCGATACGTAGTAGTGCAATTTTTGGAGCCCCCCTACCAAAATATTGATGACTACGTCTGCATACCTAATTCTTGGATACAAAAACGCGGAGGAGCTGATTCAAAAAGTATAGTAGCATATCCTCATGAACGTCTATCGGTAACTGAAAGACGAATTAAGGACGGCGAAAATCCCTCAAGAATATGGAAATGCTATATGGCTGTTGTAAAATATGAAGCGAGTAAGTATTACGGATAAGTTAAGGCGGCTTGAGCCTTACTAATAAGACAAAATAGACTTTAAATATTCTCATGTTCTTAATTATTTAAATGGCAATTAAAATTAATTGTTTTAATTTAAAAAACAAATAAGTTTTAAGGATTTTTGGTAATTTTGATCCAATTTTCGTGCTTTCGCACTGTTCCTATAGCCTTGAAAAGTTTTTAAATCATTTGCTAAGTCACACCCATATCATGAACGAACTCTTTTACATTATAAAGTTACGTTTTAGTTTCATGCGATTCAATACTAGTTACGCCACCTATCGCAAATCTCTTAAACTTTTTCGTACATCTATTATATTACTCTGAACAAAATTCAAAGAACAAAGCCTTAGAACCGTTCTTATCTATTGCAGCTTCGTTTGTTTTTTTTAAACAAAGAAAAAATTCGGAAAAAACACTTCACTGGGGGCTAGATTATCTAATTATCTATTTTCTAGCAGAGCGTTTTTTAAAATTTGTATTTGTATAAGAGCTTGTGCATAAGAATTTATGTGTGGTGTATTTATAATCATGATTTTTGAGTTTTTGAACCCAAAAGAGCATTCCTAGTAGGAACTCTTAGAATTTAACATTAGGATTGAGCTTAGGTTGGAACATGGGCACGCAGTTTCGATCTATTTTTAGTGGTTCAAAACCCATGCATGGTTCAAATTCAAGAAACTCAATTTTAGCCATTCTATGGCAACCTAATCTTGGACCAAGGCCGGGCAAATTAATTTTGGTTATTCAATTGTAACCCAGCTTTGGTCATCCAAATTTAGACTCGGGCTAGGTAATCCTGGTTCTAGAGAACCAAAAGGCCGTATGATTTGATATCTTTTGGCATTAGTTACGCAATTGAATGTCGTGATTATAGTCCTATTCTTATGAATGAATTATCAGACCATTGTGATACAATCATTAAGTCATACAAATAATGAATCATTATTTTTTTTTTCAGTTTCTTATGAAGATGCAAAAAAATTTATTTGGCTGAAGACACAAGCAGCTTCTAACGAAAATAGCCTCTCATATATAATTAACGATGGTGATTTTATGTATTTTTGGCAATTTTACGAATTTACTTTTACGAATTTCCTCTTAGACTTACAAAATATTTTTTTTTCCAGATCCTAGATGTCTGCCAGTTACAGCAGGGAAGAAGAATATGTCGTTCATAAAACGAATCAACTATTCGAAACCTCATTTGGAAAGAAATAACAAAAAGCTCAATGTCGATAAAGCAACGTTTGTTGATACGATTTCGAACTCACGTGTAGATTCGACAACACTAATTTCATCAAAACCGCCAGGATTTGACTCCCCTGACAAAATGTCAGAGGTGACGGATGGAATAAATTCTTCCTACCAAGCTCTCGGTTCTCGTTCTCAAGGTGCTAAGAAAAAAACCTTGAAATATACACAGAGTCCACTAAATATTGTGAACCAAGTTACAAATAATCATCAGGCATCACAAAAGAACGAACCATCATTTATCTATCACAACAATTTACATAAATTAAAGCTAATTCGAGCCACAATAAAAAGAAGAATTTCAAGTATACAGGCCTTCTATCCTGACGTTCAAAAAAAACTGAGGCAAGATTCAGATATCCGGCCACAAGTTCTGCTTAAGCCTGATAGAGAATGCACAGATCTGGAACACACTATTCAGACACCTAGCCCCCACAATCAGACGTTGGATGCTTCGGATAACTGTTTAAATTCAGCAGAACAAGATTCAGATGGACAGATGGTCGGTGATATGTCCTCTGAGGCAAGTTGTCTTGAGCAGAATGTAATCTCTGAACAAAGATCGAAAAATGAATTTTCTGATGAAATTGTTGCTACAGAAGACGTGTCGTCGACGCAATATATTGATGATGGTGTGCGAAGTATATCTCCTATAATAAATTCAGAGGTAATGACGACTACAAGTGAAAAAACCCTTAAGCATTCAGACCCGTCAGTTGAATCAATAACTAATAAGGCAGACATGCTAGAAAATGAATTGGTCAAACTTGTTCAAAAACTGAAATTGAACATCTCACAGACCTATCAGGCGATTGACGATTTGTGTAAATCAACAGCTGGTACTGTTGAAGCATTCGAACGCCTAGTGAATAAGGTGGAAAATTTACAAAAATCAAAAAAGAGTCAAGTCACGGTGGTGACACCAAAAAAGGTAACAGTGGAAGTTCAAACTGCCGTCGATGAGGTTCAAGATCGAGCTGAGATGAAAGAGAAAGGAAACCCTGATGTAAATATGAAGGAAGATGAGAAAAGACATACGGGTAAAGAGTCTAAGCGAAGAGAAGATGATGCTGATGATGATGGCAACGAAAAGGATAGCGCTGATGAGAATGAAAACAGAAAAGATCCGAAAAACGTCCGTGGAAACATTCGCACATTTGTTTTACCACCAGAATACGATCCGGCTGACTCTAAATGGACCCTGAAGTATCGTAAAAATGACCCGAAACTTGGTCTCGTTGAACTTATCCCTAATAGTAAAGTGTTTATTAGTTTTATAAGACTGTCGCATTGTAAACGGGTGGCCAAAGATTGCAAGATGCTAGCTCGGATGTTATTAGTAGAAATTTTTACCCAAAGTGCGTTAAGTGTTTGCTCGTTAACGGGCGCTAGAGCAAAAGCTTTTGACATCGATGGCACGCACATCAGGCCTGGATTAGACGAGAAGGCAAGAATAGCGATACTGACTTTTGTTGAAAATTATGCTCGTGAAAAAGGCTGGGAATCGTTTAAATTGCAGAGCATTATTAATAGCATACGAAGCAAAGTTCAGGAAATAAGAGCCAAGCATGGTCAAAAAGCATGATATTCCGTTAGTATAGGTTTTTATTTTATAGGGTTTGAGTAGTTCGATACAGCTGTGTAAGATTATCATTATAGATAGTTGTAAACAAATTATTCCAGCTTTAAATACAAGAGATAAATATGAATTATAAGAAAGGTTATTTCTTATTTTAATAAAATGCTTCTACTGAAATAAGGCTCATAATAACTTTAATGACTGTTACACAGAGAAAAAAAAGCATAATTGGTTATGTTTTCATACAGTACTGAGTAGTATTTTGGAAAAAATGACTACTGAGTAATCAGTGATGTTTTTTTTCTCCTCATTTCCTCCTTTCTCTTGTTTACCAACAATACTTTAGATTCATGGTCATGCTTCAGTATTCCCTTACGACAGGAGAGCATCATTTTATGTAATTAGCTACCGACAAAAATCACACCCTGCGCATTGTTTTATAATACGAAAATATCATGAAAATTCCACAATGTGAATGACGAGACTAATTCAGTCATCATAGAAATCGTGCTCATGAATTAATCGATAGTAATTGAAAATTGCAACTTTATTGTGTGAAGCTTTTTTTTATATCAGATGTCATACTCTTATTAGGAACGTTAACGATTACGCTGGGTGTTAATTGGTTGGGGGATCATAAAAACTTTTTTTTGGGCTAACTTGCAGACCACAAAAGATAAATAAGTATATTCGAGAATCATCATCGAGTCATTGTAAATGTCATCAGAATACTCTTAAATGCTTTTTATGAGTCGCTTTCTAATGACGTTAAGCTCCCAAGATCTAATAAACTAGGCAGATGTCAACGGTGTAGGAGATCTTGTTGGGTGTACAAATAAGTTTGAGGGATATACAATAGATGGCGTAATTAGTATTGAATCGTATGAGACTAAGACGTATGTAACTTAATCATGTTAGTGAACTTGCTGAAGCTATGAGAATGGCTTAGCAAATGATTTAAAATCATCTTAATGCTATAGAAATGGTGCGAAAACACAAAAATTGAGTCAAAAATACCAAATCAATTCTTAAAACTTATTTGTATACCTAACCTTAAAAAAAAAAACACAAAATGAGTGAATTAATATATTTTGACAGATTGAAGATAGTATTCATGAAAATGACGTTTAATCAACTCATTCATATTCAATTCATGATAATTAATGCACGGGAATTACAAAATAATTCCCTCTTTAATTATTATTATCAATACTTACAAATCACAACGTCACTCATATTCATTGAATCGTTATAGCTTGAATATTTTAGTCATATAAACCAGAAAATGATTTCTGTAAGATAAAATGGAGCGAATACTAAATAAAATTTAAGATTCCTACGTCACAACCCTACAAAGCGAATGAATAAGTACCGAATAAACATGATGCGGACGCATCACCGACGCGGCACAGTCAAAGCTTCGTCATATTGTTTAAGAATCCAATACAATTCGATTATGCTTCTTGTTTTTATTCTGTATTGGGAAGTGGGCAAATGAGAGACAATGTCTGGTGGTAGAAATTTTAACGAATAATAGCTTACACTTTCCATTGTGTTTACATTAGTAGTTGTGATCACCCATACAATCTCATATCCGTAATAATACAAAAATGTATAATAATTTCAGCCATTTTTTCCTAAGATATGATTACTGAGCAATGGCTGAATCAGAATGGTTTATAAATAGTGAATTTTGATCTAATTGGGAGGTTACAAATCTGTAACAAGTTATCAAATTGATAGCTTTTTGAATCATGAACAAAAATAGTGAACTATATCTCCGCTAAAGTCTCGGGTGTATATTTTCTAACTTTCGAGTTGGCGAGGTTCCCTTGTTTTCGCATTCTTTTATACCCTTTAATAATTTCTCAATAGACGTCTTTTTATTGTTTCTTTTTTTGAGTACACAAATTTCTTCTATACAATTATTTTTACAAAAGTTACCCAATTCTCTCACTAAGCCGTCTCGCGGACATAATGATTGAGATTCTGGGCATATGTAAATAATTGATTTATCTTTATCGTATATAATACACTTTGAAATAAAATCATGGGTCGACTCATCACTACTTTGTAACTTTAAAGACTTTTTCTGCGTAACTAAACGCAACTCAATCAATTTTTTCGGTTTTTTAATGATATCAACAATTCTTGGGTGATCAGTCCTCGAATCTGGGATAACATTATCACTCGAAGTAATTGAGTTATTCTTTCCTATTCCTAATTCAAATTTTTGTCTCTGTGCTCTAGTCATTACGATCACTATTCGTTCGGTCATGTCCTTTAATTGGTCTGACGTTATTGTAATCCGAGATAGAGCATCTGCGACCGAGTTATGGCTACCCTTTATATATTCAACTACATAGTCGTACTCTTCTAATGACAATCTGAATTTTAATAAGCGACTTAAAGGGTCTCTCATATTAAAAAGGTAAATCAGTGGACGGTGGTCAGTTTGGATTTTGGATTAAATTTCCTACCGTGTAAATAAGGTCGAAAATACTTGACGCTCCGTACTATTGCTAAGAGTTCCTTTTCAATAGTAGGATAGTTTCTTTCCGCCTTATTTAATGTACGGCTGGCGTACGCTATAGGGCGTCCGTCACTATTACATAGAACTGATCCTATCGCTTGGTTAGATGCGTCTGTTTGTAGCAAAAATTCATTTGTTTCTGTAAAATCGGGGTATTGCAAAACAGGTGGATTCGTTAGGGACGTTTTTAGTTTTTGGAAAGCCGCCTCGCATTCATTTGACCAAAGAAATGGTGCGTTTTTTCGACAAAGTGAGTTTATTGGGTAAGCGATTTGAGAGAAATTATTTATGAATTTCCTATAATAGTTCGCAAATGCGACGAATCGCTTAACTTCATCAGCATTTTGAGGCTTCGGATAGTTTTCTAAAACCTTCGTTTTTTCCGGGTCGGGTTGCACTCCCCTTTCTGATACTACATGACCAAGATACAGTATGTCTTTTTGCAAAAACTTACATTTGGAAGGATTTAATTTTAAATTTACTTTTCTGAGTCTGCCGAACACATCTAAGAGATTTTGATTATGTTGTTCTAAATTTCTTCCAAAAATACAGATATCATCTAGGTATACCAAACATTTTTCGTAATTTAATCCTGAGAGAGCTACTGTCATCATTCTTGAGAAGGCTCCTGGGCTTGTTTTTAAGCCCATGGGTAATCTGGTCATTTGATATTGTTTCTTATGTGTAAAAAAAGTACACTGTCTACTTTTGGGATCCAACATTATTTGGTAATAACTTTGGAAAAGGTCTAAATGTGAAAAATAAACTGCCCCTGATAAGGAATCTAAAATATCAGTAATATTAGGTAAAGGAAATTTGTCATCCTGTATTAAATTATTCAACTTTCTATAATCTATTACAATGCGCCATTTCTTTTGTCCCGATGCGTCCGCCTTTTTTAGAACGATGAGTAATGGACTAGACCACTCGCTAGCTGTCTCCTCGATTATTCCGTCCTGTAATAACTTTTCTATCTGTTTGTGTATCTCTTTTTTTTGGGTATGGGGTAACCTATACGACTTTACATATATTGAACTGCTATCTGGCTTCAATGGGATGGTATGTTGGTAGAGGTTTGTTACTGTCGTGGTATCGCCCGGTAAGTGAAAAATGTCTGGAAATTTAGCGCAAATATTTTCGATTGAAATTTGTTCATCCTTTCGTAATCCTTTTAAATTTAATTGTGTAAACAAAGTTTTTACTCTTTCGGCGGTTATAATTGGTTTATCGAACTTACATACATCGTATTCACTAGCTTTTGTAATATTTAGCGCAAATCCACTCAAAGAAACATCTTGTTCCCTAGTATTTAATATTTTAATTGGAATTTTCCCGTTTTCCGGCTTTACTAACGCACTAGCGACAAAAATTCCCTCACATAACTCCTGCGAACTTACTAAACACTCTTCGTTAAACGGCACACTAATAAAATGTAAAGATTCAGATCGACTGGACACAGTTAAATAGCTACTTTTAATACCTGGAATTTGATTAATTGGCACGGTAGTAACCTTGTTAAGGTCATTACTTATGTGCAACGTATTAAATTCATAGTCGATTTTTGCCAAATATTTTCGTAAAAAATCTTCTCCTAAAATTCCGTGAGTTTTTATTGGTAACCTTTTGAATACATGGAATCTATGATGAAATGTTTCATTACTATGTGTCAGCTCTAAGTCAATGAACCCATCCGAGTAAACATCTCCTCCGATACCTTTTGTATGCACTCTCCGTGTATGGTAGGGTAAATTTAGTTGTTTCAAAACATCATACCTTATAGCTGAGATCGATGCCCCGGTGTCAATTAGCCAACTATATTTATTTTTTCCTATATTGAAATAAGTCTGATTCATGTTGCTACCCGCACATATAAGGTTATTCACGAAAAAAATGTGAAAGTACTTCGGTTCCTTGGTCAGCATTATCGTTTTCAGTTGACATGGTGTTCGCGCTCCTGTTGGGGAATTGAATGTTAGGAAAATTCTTACCTCGATTTCCACGGCGCGAAAACTGCGATGAACCTCGCCTACCTCGTCGGTCGGTTCGAAAAATTCTGTTGGAACGACCTGTTAGACTGAGAATTATAATAATTTTCCCTATAGTTCTATAGTTTATTAGCACCACGATTACCTCTGTTCGACCTTGACCCACGCCAGGGTCGTCGATTTTGACCTCTTCTATAAGTTGCATTTAAGTTTATGGTTTCACTTGGGGTATCGGCTGATGAAACTTCCTCGTCCTGGGCTGCTTGAATGGCGTCTTTTAGGCTTAGAAAATCCCTAGCAGCAATAATGGTGCTCAATCGCCGATTTCTCAGCCCGTCAGCAAATTTCTTAATAGCATATTTTTCATTAAGTGGTTTCAATATACCATAGCTTGCAGAATTGCCATCGGCTTGAGATATCGTTAAATCGACAAATAGCTCCGTTAGCTCTTTTCCATAATCATTGATACTTCTGTCGTTTTGCCTAACTTTCTGTAAACGACTTTGTATCGCAACCGCTGATTTACGCGGCAACAATTGGTACCGCATGGCCTGCACCAAGTCCTGAATCATACCATATTTAGAATCTAGCTTAAGTTTTGCCGATTGTGACAAGCGATTTTTTAAAACAAATTCGATTAAATTTGCTTTACAACCCGAACTTTTTAACAATCCTCCATAATACTCGATGCAATCAATTAATTGTTTGGTATTTGACTCTTCGTCGGTAATTAATGGTAATAAAATCAATGCTGTTTTTAAATTAAATTCCTCAATTTTTTCTTTATTTTCACTACATAAACTTAGAGTGTCATTATAATACAACTTAAATGTTTCGCATTGCTTATTTATTTCTTGTCTTTTTTTGCTAGATATTTTACCTAACTCTATTTGTTTTTTTAAAATATATCTAATAATTCATTATACTTTAGTAATAGTTTATTTGCTTCCTCTAGCTTCACAACTAAAATCTGACCTGCCTTTCGACTGGGACCGATCTTAATTAAATAAGTGCGAATTTTCTTAATTTCTTCGCATAAATTTTCCAGAGTCAAATCCATTAATCAACTTTTACATAAATAAGTTTATTTCTAGTACCTAAATAATGGTTATGCAATTTAAGATTAAAATAGCTCTTATCTATTGTTTATGGCATAAAAGGCTTGGTGTGTTATACGATTCTCTTGCCGCTACGAGGAAATGGCCGCACTGCACTATAAACGTAATAGGTTGCACGATATGTCTGTTGAATCACTTTAGTTAATACGAAAATGCACTTACGGTTTTCACACGGTTTTATAGAAATGTATCAAACGTTCCATCTTGTTTTTATGTTTTCTTAGAAGTCTATTGCGGTTAGCTACACAGCTCCTCGGGTCCATAAATAAATGGTACAACTGGCTCTCTTCGATGCACCTGCTTATACTCTAGGTCATAGACGATGAACAGCAAGTGATTAGATTAGAAGAAAAAAACCCTCTTATACATTCTCCAACGGCGAAATCTTTCGCAGGCGCAATATACCGCTTTCCGTTCTTCGCTCAATTCTTTTATTTAGGCATGTATTCATATACCGGATTAGTAAGAATACTGCGGCAATAAAAACCAAAACGGCAAATAGGAATAGACACCAGCTAATTTGCGTAATCCCTTCCGCTACGATGAAGTGATGCTGCATAACATTGTTTTGACCTATTTGCGTTAAAACATCATGGTGATCGATTGGTGCTATGGGTTTCGGTGGCTTCTCTGTGGTGTTCCCCATCTTCAGAAATTTTCACTATTTTTTTTTAAAAAGTTTTATTATCTCACAGTAAAACTGTACACTGATGTTGCGAACGAACTCTGCACGCGCTACCCAAATCCGTACAAGGCATGGGTCGCCATGTATATTCGGGAGCAGGTCGAGACACTGAAACGAGTCAAATGTAGAGTAGATACTGATTTATTAGGTACGAGATTAAACAATATATAGGATCAATGTTCTTACGTCTCACTACAACTGGACCGATTTGAAAAATTCTTTCACCATTAGAAAGCTACATTATTTCCAATGGACATAGGCTACATAATTTTCCCGAATTCCAACGGGAACGAAGTCTCGAGCGGAATGCTAGTTGTATAGCGGGATGCTAGTGTATGCTAGTAGTGTAGTAGTATGCTAGTAGTAGCCTAGCTCAGAAATCATAACAAGCAAATTGAATTATAACTTTCTCAATGTTATACCTAACGGTACATACTGTGACGTCCAGTTTGGTCCAGGGGTAGTGATAACTATCTCTTGATCGACGGGTTCTGGGATCGCATCCCGGTGGGGGCAAATATTTATGTATAAAACAGATGTATATCCTCAGATTATGGGTTTTGTCTGTCTTTGTGTAAGTTCCAAGGGACCCACGACACAAGGGAGAGCTTAGTGTGGGCATTTGAGTGTGTAACGTTTATTATTATTATTAATGACGAATCAACGAAACGTCGTTATTTTATGTAGCCTATGTTACTCAGGGAAAATATAGCATCCTAATGGTGAAAGAATTTTTAAAGTCGGTCCAGTAGTTTCGGGGCCTATTCGTTGCATACAAAAATAAAAACATACAAAAATAAAAATCTTTCCTCTTTATAATATTAGTATAGATATAGATGTAATTGTGAAGGTACACGCGATGACAAAAGTGAGTTTCGCAAAAAAAAAAAAAACTTTAATTTGAAGTACAATTCAATAGCGGTAATTTTTTACTTAGCGTCAGTGCACACTGCGACGCGACGCGACGTTGCGAATGGAGCCACTCAAAATTGAATTTTATTAACTACACAAAAAGATAAACATTTGATTGTGAGAACGCCACGGCGCGCGGCGTCAATTAACCCTTAAAATACATATTTAGTAGAGCTTCTCCTTAAAGTTTGTCGAATGAATTCGATTTCACTCTGGAGAATAGTTTTTAATTAACTTAATGAAATATAATGAACCTATACCAACCTCCCTCTGAAAACAAACAAGTACTAAATTAAAAACTGAATAAGATCCAACCGAAACAATAATAATTTAAGTATACAATAAATTATTATTTGTGTTGTAGTTATAATTTTAACACATAAGAAATATCCATTTTTAATACTAGAGAAAAATTAAATGTTTTTGTAGGGTGAATAACTCACAAACTGACGAAGAAGACTAGAATTAAATCACGTGCGTAGTAAAAAAAGGTAATAATTTATTTATGGGCTCCTAAAAAAATTAACTTCCAAAGAAATAAAAGCAAAAAACTACGCACTTTCCGCTAAAGTAAAAAAAATATTTGGGTTAGAAAATTATATTATTACCTAACAAATATATTTACTGTAACTTAATATGTATTGAATAAACTTTCTTAGATAAAAAAAAACTGATTTTAAAAAGACGAAAAATTAAGACGACAAATCGGTGCCAAGCCAAAGTTTGATAGGTGGCTTTCGCACCGACTTCAAACAATGCAAAAACTTGCAAAGGAAAACCCATACATCTATGTAGTTTCATTAAAATATATTCCGTCTGTATTTCCGGGCTCATATAACCCGAGTCTCTTTAAAGTTCGAGTGAACAGGCATCTTTTGGGTGAGCTTGCTACATCCTGGACCACATCTTTGCCTTTGGGCTAGATTGTGGTTGTAGAGTAGCTATATAAAATCGCCGCGGCCACAATATAAGTACGGCCGGGGCGTAACTAATAAACAGTTCATTCATTCAACGACACTCAAGCGTTTCACTACACCCCTATTCGACCCTACCATCGTCCAACGCTGATGGGACTGATGCTCCGATGGAGTCTACACAATACACCGCACCAGCTACCACATGGTCAAGAGCAAACCCATTCGTTATAAAAAAAATAAAAAAAATATTTCTACGTAACTGGTTTCGTAAGAACTGAATTTACTATCGTTTGGCGAACACCGAAGGGAAGTGGTTACACGCCGAATCCGAGACTAGATTTCGTTCACTGTCAGCTCTGCACTAGGAAAATGTTAGTGTTTAGAAGTAATGGTTTGATTTACTTAGTTTGAGACTTGGACCTAAAAAAGTGTACCTAATCAATATTTGTGATGAGCCAACAGTCCTTAAGGAAATTCGAGTAAACAGAAAATTTGTGTTCATTTTTGTCACCAGGGTGTGACAAAGATGAAAAACCGACCAAGAGCGTGTCGGGCCACGCGCATTGTAGGGTTCCGTAGGAACATGGTTCAAATATGCAGCTGGCTTCTTAATTCTACGAGCATATTGTCATAGTCGATGTTAAAATCCCCAAATACTATTGTATCAAAAACAAATGTATTAAAAAGTTGGTAATTTCAGAAACAAGTGTAGTTTTGGCCTAAACATAACAGAATGGAAGTATTTAATGCGCGAGCGAAGCGAGCGCGAATGTTTTTTTTTTTTTTTTGTATTTTTTTTGCGATAATATTATTGTTAGGAATAATATAATAATATCGAGCTGCTGCTAAAGCAGGTCACGTGGTGATCGTGTATAAATTTGATGTCATTTTCGTAATAGGCACCCCCAAAAACCTATTAAACGACTTGGCTTTTGGCTCGCCTCACTTTTAGCGTGGAACCTTGTATGGCAGCCATTTTGGATAAGGGTACAAATTGTCGTAAATGCTACCCTCGTGAATTATTCCACATTTTTTTTTCATTATAAAAATTAATGTTTCCCAAACGGATTGCTGAATTGTTGAATTGCTAGTTTTGGCCTAAATATAACAAAATGGAAGTTTTTATGCGCGAGCAAAGCGAGCTCAAATTAAAAAAAAATTTTTTTCCTTTTTTTGCGATAACATTTTGGTTGGAAATAATATACCCTCGTGAATTATTCCACTTTTTTTTTTTCATTTTAAAAATTAATGTTTCCCGAACGGATTGCTGGATTGTTGAATTGCTGAACCCCTTCTATTTTTTAAAAAGCTATCCTAGATAACCCACCCGATGGTATCGGCGAGAAAAAAAAATCCATTACCCTTTCACGTGTATAGGAAACATCCGAAAAAGAAAATTTTTCACCATTTTATTTTTTTAATCTGTTGGCGCAATCAATATGTATGACCGTGCCAAATTTCAGCTTTCTAGTACCAAGGATCTAAAATTAGTAAAATATTCTTATTAATCCCAACTAAGTTTGGCACTTGGTCGACTATCACTCGAGAACTTGAAGAGCTATCTTATGTGTGATAGTTTTCCTTTTAATTTCGTTTTATAGGCTACCACTGTAAATTTTTTCACATTTTTAGAAACAACAATTTAGCTGGTAGAGGGGGGGCACACTCGTGTTTGACAAAAATTTTCACTTTCAAAATTAATTTTTCGCAAACGGAGTGCTGAATCGAAAAACGTTTTTACTAAACCCCTTTTGTCTTTTAAAAAGCTGTCCTATGATACCCTATTTGATGATATAGGCGAGAAAAAAAAATTCATCGCTCTTTCACGTCTATGGGAGACACCCGAAAAAAAATTTATTTCTAAGATTTTACTCTACAGTTCTGGCGGCGTTGTTTATATGTATGACCATGCCAAATTTCAGCTCTGTTGTACCAAGGGTTTCTTAGGAAACCCGCGGACAGACGGACAGACGGACATGGCGAAACTATAAGGGTTCGTAGATTACTATGGAACCCTAAAAACAAAACCAAAACAAATATTCAAATTGACCTCAACCCCCCCATACTCTCATTACTACCCGTGCAGAAAACTGAGTCGTCTATGTACTTGCGACCTGTGACTGAAAGCGAAATTAACTCTTAAATAAAATCATTAAAAAATAAATCAAGTTTTGGAGTCGATAATTCGCCACCCCACCTAATTAGAGCCTGCGCAACAGAATTAACGATACCCTTAACCCAATTAATAAATCAATCTTTCACAGAGGGGATATTCCCTAACGACCTTAAGATATCTAAATATATAAAAGGAGTAACTGACTGACTGACTGACATATCAACGCACAGCCTAAACGGCTAAACGTAGGCACTTGAAATTTGGAAGGGACTTAGCTTAGGTACCGTAGAGGTGCACTAAGAAAGGAATTCCCAAAATTCCCACGGGAACGGGAATTAGCGGGAAAATCCTTTCGTAAGAAAAATCTAAACCGCTTAAGTTAGACGCTTGAAATTTGGCATGCAGGTACCTTAGTAAACTTAAAGCTTAGTTGCAACAGGATAGTGCAAAATTCTTACGGGAACGGGAGTTAGCGGGAAAAAACTTTTGTATGTAAAAATCTAAATCACGTAAGACAGATGTTTTCTATACATACAACACGCAGACGAAGTTGCGGGTATCAGCTAGTCTATCATAATACCAGTTTACAAAAAGGCGACAGCCTAGACACAGGCAACTATCGACCAATATCGCTTCTTCCATCGATCTCAAAAATATTCGAAAAGGCCATGTACAACAGAATAAATAGTTTCTTTGAAAAATACAACATATTAGACGAAAATCAATTCGGCTTTCGTAAGCATCGTTCGACCAACCTTGCGGTTTACACTTACATCCAAAAGGAATAAACCACATTAATAACAAATAAAAACCGGCCAAGAGCGTGTCGAGCCACGCGCATTGTAGGGTTCCGTAGCAGCATGGTTCAAATACATTCTTATTAATCCCAACAGTGTTTGGCACTTGGTCGACTATTACTCGCAAACTTGAAGGACCAACTTATGTGTGATAGTTTTCCTTTAAATTTTGTTGTATATTCTACCAACGTGATTTTTTTCACATTTTTAGAAACAACCGTTTAGCAGGTATAGGGAGGGGACACTTGTGTTTGACAAAAATTTTCATTTTAAAAATTTATATTTCGCAAACGGAGTGCTGAATCGAAAAACGTTCTTAGTAAACCCCTTCTATCTTTCAAAATGCTATCCTATGAACCCCTATTCAATGATATTAGCGAGAAAAAAAATTCATCGCCCTTTCACGTCTATGGGAGACACCCGAAAAAAATTTTTTTTCCAAAATTTTACTCTACAGTTCTGTCGGCGTGATTCATGTGTATAGTCTTGCTTAGTTTCAGCTCTGTAGTACCAAGGGTTTTTTAGGAAACCTGCGGACAGACGGACAGACGGACAGACGGACAGAAGGACAGACGGACAGACGGACATGGCGAAACTATAAGGGTTCGTAGATTACTACGGAACCCTAAAAACACGTCGTAAGGTTACTACTCGATCTGAGCAAGGCATAATATGACCGCGCTTCACACAAAACATTATTGAAAATACTCTACGATTTAGGAATTAGAGGAATAATATTAAAAAATTAATATTTAAAAAACTAAATTAATCCAGTTCTACCCATATCAAAAAACGCCATTAAATCTAAATATACGAGTAAATAACAAGAAAATCGAGGAAGTTAAAGAACTAACCTTATTGGGCATTCAGCTAGATAGTAATCTCAAATGGAAAGAACACATCACTACCACTATAAATCGATTGTCTAGATTCCTGTATGCACTAAACGTGATAAAACGCACAACAAATTTTGAGACAGCACTGACAACATATTACGCGTACGCGGAGGCATGGCTACGATACGGAACTAATCTATGGGGAAACAGCACAGACGCTAGTGACCTGTTTATAATGCAAAAAAAAATGCATCCGCGTTCTAGTAAATATTAAGCAAACAGATAGCTGCAGACCCCACTTCATCGAGCGAAAAATTCTTACCCTACCTTCTCTTTACATATTCACAACGGCGCTATTTGTTAGGAAACACATGTACTTATTCACATTGAAACGAGACAAACATGTAAAATACAGTTTAAGATCAAAATACATAAATAATTTGCAACAAACACACTCAACGATGGAGCTGTACAGATCGGGTCCTTGCTACTCAGCCGTAAAAATTTTCTCCAATAAGCTGAAATAGTACTTAATTGAAAAATGTTATTATAAAATTTGACGAGTATCTAAAATGATTGAATTACCTCTCCAAAAAGAAACATTAAGAAATTTTGACTAATTAATTTTACTAATTATGACAAGGTAATTTACTACTCAGCCGTAAAAATCTTATCTTATCTTATCTTATATAAATATATAAAACTCAAAGGTGACTGACTGACATAGTGATCTATCAACGCACAGCCCAAACCACTAGACGGATCGGGCTGAAATTTGGCATGCAGGTAGATGTTATGACGTAGGCATCCGCTAAGAAAGGATTTTGATCAATTCTACCCCCAAGGGGATGAAATAGGGAATGAAAGTTTGTATGAAACTTTGTCAATTTTAAACCGATCGGGCTGAGACTTTGCATGCATAAAGCTTCTATGACTTAAGCATCCTCTAAGAATGGATTTTGATAAATTGAACCCCTAAAGGGATATAAATTCCACCACTAAGGGGATAAAATAGGTGATGAAAGTTTGTATAAATCTTCTTAGATTTTCGACTGATTGAACTGAAATTAAAGATTGGTGCTATTATAATGAAGACGTTCGCTTAAATAGGATTTTGATAAATTCAACCCCCATGGGGATAAAATAAGGGATGATGGAGGATGTAAATGTATTAGTTTGAACCTATCAGTACCTAATGGAACGAATAAATTAAGACGAACAAAATCATTCAAATTAAGACAAACAAAAAATCTTGAATTACTTACTAATTGATCAACGCCCAGCCCAAACTCTTAGACCTAGAAAGCTGAAGTTTGACAAAAAGATGTCTTTTATAAAGTAGGCTACCACTAAGAAAGGATTTTTAGAAATTCAACCCCTAAGAGGGTGAAATTGGGGCTCAAAGTTTGTATGGGGAAAAATATTTTTTTGGATATTTTGTCTCAAAACTTCGTCAAGATTTACCTTAAAGCAAACAAACGGACAAATATTTCGCAATTTTTCGAAAATCACTCCCTAAGGGGTACAAATGGGTTGAATTAAATTAAATTGCAAGGTCCTGAATTACTTACTGATTGGTCAAAGCCCAGCCCAAACCCCTTAGACCTAGAAAGCTAAAATTTGGCGAAACGGTGTCTCTTATGACGTAGACAAGCATCAAGAAAGGATTTTTCGAAATTTAACCCTCAAGAGGGTGAAATTGAGGTTCAAAGTTTGTATCGGGAAAAATATTTTTTTGGACATTTTGACTCAAAACTTCGTCAAGATATACCTAGCGGATAATGAACGGACACGTATTTCGCAATTTTTCGAAAATCATTCCGTGAAATGGGTTGGATTATGGGTAAAATAAATGGGTTGAATTAAATTAAATTGCAAGGTCCTGAATTACTCACTGATTAATCAACGCCCAGCCCAAACCCTAGACCTAGAAAGCTGAAGTTTGACAAAAAGGTGTCTTTTATAAAGTCCACTAAGAAAGGATTTTTTAAAATTCAACCCATAAAAGGGTGGAATGGGGGTTCAAAGTTTGTTTGAAGAAAAAAACAGTTTTTGGGCATTTTGGCTCAAAACTTCGTAAAGATATACCTTAAAGCAAATAAACGGACACATTTTTCGCGATTTTTCGAAAATCATCCCCTAAGGAAATCGTCCTTAGGTTTTGGGTAAAATAAAATTAAAAACGGCCAAGAGCGTGTCGGGACACGCGCATTGTAGGGTTCCGTAGCAGCATGGTTCAAATATGCAGCTGGCTTCTTAATTCTATGAGCATATGGACGGTTAAAACGCTAATAATGTCTAATAAAAACGAGGTCATAAAGAAAGAAGGTAACTAAAGGAGAAATGTAGATTCCAGCGCCACAAGGAAAAAAAATCATCTGTTTAATAACCACCTCGCGTGGATGCAAATGGTTGTATAAAAATTGTTTACATTACGTATTCATTTAAAACGTACTGTACTGTAGAGGTTCTATTACCTCTACGTTTACCATCTCCTTGTAAGGCCTTTAGCCGATGGTTCCTACTTTAAATGATTCGGGTCATTTCGCGCCTTTTATATATAACTGACGTAGTCCCTTCCGCGGCTTTGGCCGTGAAGGTCAGGTTTCCTTCTAATAAATGAAGTCAAACATATAATTGTGTTCACCTGTTATTTTCTACCTCGACCCGGTCACCAGCTCCCTCAGAGCTACGCCACATGGTGGAGGCGCCGGGTATTAAGAACAAATTAATGGTCATTTTTGTGTTGCAGTATAGTTGCAGCCTCTGACCGAATTGTTTTATACTAAACCTATGCGATTTCGATGCAATTTGAAGGACGAAGTGAGAAGGAAGCGATATTATAAAGAAGATTTTGTTATTGGATGCTATGAAGAGGAATAATACTAACGTGATCGATTTAAATAATTATAATTTCGAGTGAATAATGCGAATAATGAATATGCGCCGTTGTGACAGTGATACTTTTCTTCAGAAAATGATGGAAATATATTCTTGTTTTCTAATGAAGAGTTTGTAGAAGAACGAAGCAAGGAGGAAGAGAAGAATAGAATAGAATATATGTGTGATGAAAATAAGAGTTTATAAAAGACGAATATCTTGTAGTTAGTGCAGTAATAGTGTTTCGTAGATAGTGCTGTAGATAGTGATCAAATAGTGATATTATCTGAGTTATCCCCTTAGTGATTGTTATAAACGGTGAAAGAATGTGGTTATTTTATGGAAGTTTCTATGATATTACCTAGTAGCATACTATTTTTTAGCGATAGGATGTGTTAATTTGTGTTTTTCTTTTCAGTTATTAACAGAAAATTCATTTTCAATTTTTATTTTCAATTCATTTTTTTCTATTATTTGGTTACTATGACAATTTTATTTTGAATTTGAATTGGATGTTTTCTGTAATTCAATATGACAGTTGCCAAAAGCTAAAGTTTTCATAATGACTTTTGTTGACATTGTTGTCTTACAATGTTTACAATCATGATTGTTTATTTAATAACTAATACTTTTCTATGATTTTCATGTATGTTGGAGAGAAAAAATACTTTCAAAATAAGTATACAATGAAGATAACTTCGATATAATGAAACAAATATGAACTTGTTTAGCCGATGGTTCCTACTTTAAATGATTCGGGTCATTTCGCGCCTTTTATATATAACTGACGTAGTCCCTTCCGCGGCTTTGGCCGTGAAGGTCAGGTTTCCTTCTAATAAATGAAGTCAAACATATAATTGTGTTCACCTGTTATTTTGTACCTCGACCCGGTCACCAGCTCCCTCAGAGCTACGCCACAGTACTATCGTTACGGTCGTAGTTAGAGATGAAAGAGACTGTCTTTTAAGGCTTATTAAAAAGACTTGCCTCCATCTTACAAGACTCGACTCTAAAATTAAGACTGAAAGTTCGAGTTTTTATTAATAAGACTTAGTAGTTTATTAAAAGATTAAAAACTGAAACGACTCGAGTTGTTTTCAAAATAATAAAAGACTTAAACGACTCAAGTTCTTTTATGTGAAAGGGATCGCACCGCAGTTTGTGTGTGATATTAAATATTTCTTTTGTAACCTATCAACTAAAAGGAATAATTCACGCCTAAACCACTAAATACATTTTGATAACATTTGACACGGAGATAAAATAAGATATTTACATTCTATCAACATATACCTTATGACTGTCGACTTTCCAGATAATGAGTCGCCAGTCTTTTAAGTCCTTTAAGCTGTTTAAGTAACAGCTCAGTTTTTTACGTTAAAAGACTTCAACTACAAAAGCTAGCCTTATGACTAAAGGTTGGGAACTAAAAGACTGAATCAGTCGCGAGGCGTCAAAAATAAGGTGAGTCTTTATTAAAAGCCTTAAAAGACTGAGTATCTTCCATCACTAGTCATAGTCGATGTTAAAATCTCCAAATACTATAGTATAAAAAATAAATGTATTAAAGAGTTTGTAGTTTCAGGAATTACTTTAGTTTTTGTGTAAACACTACACAATGAAATTAATTTTTTTTTTTTTTGCGACAATATTATTAGAAATAATATAGACCTGCTGATAAAATAATTTTGATTTCATTTTCGTAATTAACACCACCAAAAACCTATTTAACGATACCTAAAATGTCTTTCGACCTTGCCTCACTTTTAGCGTGGAACTTTGTATGGCAGTTGTTTTGGATTAGGCTGAACTTCGTCGTAAATGCTAAATGCTCGTGAAATATTTAAAAATTTTTTTGCATTTAAAAAATTAATTTTTCGCAAACGGACTGCTGAATCGAAAAACGTTCGTAGTAAACCCCTTCTATCTTTTAAAAAACTATCCTATGACATCCCACTCGATGATATCGGCGATAAAAAAACATCCATCGCTCTTTCACATGTATGCGAAACACCCAAAAAATTTTTTTTTACAAAATTTTAATTTTTCTATTTGTCGGCGCAATTAATATGTATGAACATGCCAAATTGCAGCTCTGTAGTACCAAGGATCTAATATTAGTAAATATATTAGGTCTTTACCTATGAAAAATTTAAACTAATTTTTTTCATGTATTTTTTATTTGTATTAATCGAAGTAATGAACCATGCAATTAATGCATCTTTGCCAACGCAGTGGCAGTTTATTGATGCCCTTCTTAAAGAAATCGGCTGGACGGGAGGCAACAAATTCTTCAAAGGCATTTTGAACTGCCTCTCGGGTATTGAATTTTTTTCCCGCCAAGAAGTTATCCAAATTCTGGAAAAAGTAGTAGTCTGTAGGCGCAAGGTCTGGTGAGTAGGGCGGATGACGGAGAGCTTCCAACCACAGTTCTTGTAACTTGGAGACCGTCTGCTGTGAAGTATGAAGTCGCGCGTTGTCGTGCAGGAGCAGCGGAGACGAGTGATTGACCAATGCTGGTTGGAGATGTGCCAGCTTCTCCATCATTGTGTTCAGTTCTTCACAGTACACATCTGCAGTAATGCTCTCCCCGTTTGTTAAGAAGCTGTGATGAATCACACCGGCGCTAGACCACCAAAAATGACCATCACTTTTCTAGGGGTAAGTTTTCGTTTAGGGCATTGTTTAGGTGCTGAACCAGAATCCAACCAACTTGCTGAGCGCTTGCGGTTATCAAACAGAATCCATTTTTCATCGCAGGTAACAATGCGCTTCAAAATTCCTTCATTTGTGTGTCTGTTGAGCAGTGCAAGGCACGTCTCGACGCGTACTTCGCGCTGGCGATCATTGAGTTCGTGGGGCACCCATTTGTCAAGCTTTTTTACCTTGCCAATTTGACGCAAATGGACCAATATTGTTTTGACGCTAACGTCGAAAGCTGCTGCTAATTCAGCCGTAGATTGTGTATCATCAGCTTCCACAGTCGCCTTTAATTCGTCATTGCCGACCAAAGTCTTCGGTTGACCGAGAGGTTCATTTTTCAGATCAAAATTTCCAGAACGGAAGCGAGCAAACCAATAACAGGTGGTGCGTTGGTTTGTAGTGTTAGCTCCGTAAACGTTGTTGATGTTACGTGCCGCTTGTGCCGCGTTGCTGCCACGACGGTACTCATATTCCATAATTGCTCGAATTTTTAACGTATCCATGATGACGAAAAATATTGAAATGCGATGAAAATGTAACACTAATCAATAAACAAATGACTACTTTTGGAACAAGGATTCCATGTTTTTAAAATAAAATTAATTTGAAATTAGAATTCTTAGCCAAACAAAAATTATTTTGATTTGAAATGGCCAGTACTGCAAAACGGCAATTTCATAGGTAAAGACCTATTATTCTTATTAATCCCAACAATGTTTGGCACATGGTCTACCATTATTCGCAAACTTGAAGGACCAACTTATGTTTTATAGATTTCCTTTTAAATGTCATGTATATTCTATCTCTGTGAATTTTTCCACATTTTTAGAAATAACCGTTTAGCTGGTAGAGGGGGGGGGGGGACACTTGTGTTTGACAAAAATTATGACTTTAAAAATTATTTTTTCGCAGACGGAGTGTTGAATCGAAAAACGTTCTTAGTAAACCCCTTCTATCTTTTAAAAAGCTATTCTATGACACTCCACTCGATGATATGGGCGAGAAAAAAAAATTCATCGCCCTTTCACGTCTATGGGAGACAACCGAAAAAATTTTTTTTTCTAAGGTTTTACTCTACAGTTCTGTCGGCGTGATTAATATGTATAACCATGCCAAATTTCAGCTCTATAGTACCAAGGGTTTCTTAGAAAACCCGCGGACAGACGGACAGACGGACATGGCGAAACTATAAGGGTTCGTAGATTACTACGGAACCCTAACAAGGTCCTGAATCAGTTACTGATTTATCATCGCCCAGCTGAAGCCATTGGATTAGCGAACTGAAATTCTACAAAAAGGTATACTTTAAATTTAGGCAAGGAATAAGAAAGGATTTTTTGAAATTTGAACCCTAAAATGGCTATTTAAAGTGTGTATTGAGAAAAAACATAATGGACGTACATAAATTACGTATTTTTTAAACAAATTAACGAATATATGTTTTTCAAATTTTTGAAAATATGAAAAAATTTACCGTAGTAGAATATACGACGAAATTAAAAGGAAAACTATCACACATAAGTTTGCCGTTCAAGTTTGCGAGTAATAGTCGACCAAGTCCCAAACGTTGTTGGGATTATTAAGAATATATTACTAATATTAGATCCTTGGTACTACAGAGCCGAGATTTGGTATGGTCATACATATTGATTGCGCTGACAGATCTTAAAAAATAAAATGATGGAAAAAAAATCGGGTTTTTCCCATACACGTGAAAGGGCGATGGATTTTTTTTCTCGCCCCGCAGATATCATCGAGTGATAGAAGGCGTTTCCTAAGAACGTTTTTCGATTCAGCAATCCGTTTGCGAAACATTAATTTTTATAATTAAAAAAATGTGGAATAATTCACGAAGGTAGCATATACGACGAAGTTTACTCTAATTCAAAATGGCTGCCATACAAGGTTCCACATTTTAAATGCAGCAGTTCGATATTATTCCTAAAACAATAAAATAGTCAAAAAAATTTCGCGCATTAATTATTATTCTTAACAATAATATTGTCGCTAAAAAAACAATTTTCGCGCTCGCTTCGCTCGCGCTTTACTTACTTTCATTGTGTTGTATTATTCTGTTTTACTTAGGACAAAACTAAAGTTATTTCTGAAGTAATCATCGGGAAACTTTTCCCATTAGTATAATCGAGATGCAGCTAAATAGTGGTTGTGTTTTTCATATTATCCAAAATGCAAAAAAGCTATAGTTCATTATATTATGTATTCAACATTTACTTCAATATTCATTTAATATTTACTGTGGTTAAGTTACTCATGACAGAGTGTGCAACGGTTTTGTTATTTGTGTAGTCATTATGGGGTTACAACAAATTCATATTAGTTGTTGTACGAGTAGTAACTTTTTTATGTATATCAAATTGTTTTTTTTTTCGATGATTTTTTTTTCTCGCCAATGTCATCGAGGGGGGAATCGTAGGATAGATTTTTAAAAGATAGGAGTTTACTAAGATATTTTCGATTCAGCACTCCGTTTGTGAAAAAAACATTTTTATAGTAAAATTATTTGTAAAAAACAAATGTCTCCCCCTCTACCAACTAAATGGTTGTTTCTAAAAATGTGAAAAAACTCACAGTGATAGAACATACAAGAATATTTAAAGGACAACACATAAGTTGGCCCTTCAAGTTTGCGAATAATAGTCGACCAAGTGCCAAACGTTGCTGGAAATAGTAAGAATATATTTACTAATATTAGGTCCTTGGTACTACAGAGCTTAAATTTGGTATGGTCATACATATTGATTGCGCTGACAGATCTAAAATAAAAAAAATAGTTTTATTTCAGGCATGGCTTATTTACGCAGCAAATTTAAGCAGTACAATATTAATTCTAATCCAATTAAGAACCATAAGTACATTGTGCATTTAATATAGATCAATATGGCCCTTTACAGAATTTAATTTAAATTAATATTTTGCCCATGCCTATAAATAACGCGTCGAAGGCCGCGCTTCGCCCTATAGCACTTTATGATTAGCAGCGATCGTACGCGTCTGTCTGTTACGCTTTCACGCCTAAACCACTGAACCAGTTTTGATGAAATTTGATACAGAGATAGATTAGACCTTGGGAAAGGACATAGGTTTCATTTTATCTCACAACTGGGCACGATATAACCGTAGTCCACGCGGGCGAAGCCGCGGGCGGAAAGCTAGTAGATAATAAAATCCCAGAAACCATTAAAAATGAATTTGACTATGACATTTTCTCCAATAAGCTGAAACAGTACTTAATTGAAAAATCTATATCTATATATCTATATATATAAAAGAAAGTCGGGTTTGTTACAACACTTATAACTCAAGATCGGCTGGACTGATTTTGATCAAATTTGGTATGGAGGTAGCTGATACCCTGGATTAACACATAGGCTACATAATTTTCCGAAATTCCCACGGGGACGAAGTCCCGGGCATAAAGCTAGTAATATAAAAGAAAGTCGGGTTTGTTACAACACTTATAACTCGAGAACGGCTGGACTGATTTCCATGGTTTTTGATTTGTTGTATTTCTCTCCGTCCAGAATAGCATAATAACTATTAAAAACATTGGAATATTGACGGGGAAATTCCCACGGGAACGAAGTCCCGGGCGAAAAGCTAGTGTTATTATAAAATTGACGAGTATCTAAAATGATTTAATTACCTCTCCAAAAAGAAACATTAAGAAATTTTGAATTATTAATTTTACTAATTATGACAAGGTACTTTTTTATTTGTAATTATCACATTGACTGTAATCAATTTATTTATTTATTTAATTGTCATTTAAAATATTAGAATATAATTTATTTGTCATTGAATTTCGTATTGAATATTATTACTACGATTATATTAACATACCTTGAATTTATTAGAATCTACCACATTGACTTAGACTTAGAAAAAAAAACTGACATAGATGATTATATGTAAAAATAACAATAATGAGAAAATATTGTATTTTTTAAATGACTATAAGTTTGCTGTACCTTGTACAAGGTTTCAAATGATGAACTTGATAATTAGTTTAAGAACTTATTGTACCATTTGAAGGCAAATAAAGAAATATGAAATATGAAAATATGAAATATGAAAATATGAAATATGAAGTGTAGTGCAAAGTTACTGTTAACTAGGTTTTTTTTTTATTGTGTTTTTAATAGCTTCCACAGACTTTATGTTAGGGAATGCAATCACGTTCTCGCGAGATCTTGTTTTCGCGAGATCTCGGCCTTTTTTTAGCGAGATTGATCTCGGCAAAAAAATAGGCGAGATCTCGCGAGTTTAACGAGATTGCACTCGAGCATAAAAACATCTTTTTCGATAATAAAGAAGCTTATTCAAATCCGAACGGGCCTTCACATCGGATGGTCTGGCCGGCAAAATAAGAAGCCGTTTAGAACACGATTTTTTGGACATTTTGCGCTTCTTAAGGGAGCTACTTTCAAAATAATCCGTAATAATGGCTGATGTGAACTGAACAAGCCTTTCATTTCATTGGTATATTTTTAGTAGGTACAGTTTTCTTTAATTGATAATAATATCTCAGTTTAATAGTCAACTCAACTTAGTTAATGAGTTTCATTTAAGTTTTTACCTTCTTGTTGTTTTGTTATAAAATAACGGTTTTATTATTAAAAACTTTTATTTGTTATTAGCAGAGAAAACTGATTGTTTATTTCATTTCTTATTTGATAAGATACGTTAAAGTTTTTTACTTTAAAGTTTATTTAAAAGAAAACGAAAGATAGATAATAGTAAGTCAAACAATTTTGAATATATGAAGTTTATTGAAAACATTTGTAAAACTAAGTTTTTCTTTCATTATGTCTATAATTCTTATTATTATTTTTCTAGTCTATTCAAATATTGTGAATATTTGCAAGAATTAATACACAAAACTGCCAATCTCGCGAGGTCTCACGGTATTGTTATTCATAAACTCGCGAGATCTCGTCTGAGCCCCAATCTCGCGAGATTGCATTCCCTACTAATTATAGTAAATATATTTATATATTACACTAGCTTTCCGCCCGGGACTTCGTTCCGTGGATATTCTGGAAAATTATGTAGCCTATGTTCATCGGAGGTAATGTAGGATTTTAATAGTAAAATAATTTTTCAAATCGGTCCAGTAGTTTTGGAGCCTATTCAATGCAAACAAACAAACAATCAAATCTTTCCTATAGATGTATTTATCTAAGCCAGTGATGGTTTCTCGCCTGCAGCAAAAGTTTGTTTTTAAATAAAAACTGTTTTATATGTTTGATTATATTTAAGAGTGATTGTTAGAATTGAAAATCTACATATTAGATAAGTAGCGTGTTTGTGATAATACTTACAGAAACTTAGAGTTGAAAAATTTTAACTGACTTTGAAGAAGGTTTTACTTTTTATGCCATTAACAAACCGATTAACGACGTTAAACAACAAAATAATGAAATATAATAGTTTTTTTAATTAACATTATAATGTTAAGAACTTATGTATACACACCTCCCTCTGAAAACCAACAAGTACCACAATTTTAAAAATGAATAATATCCAACACAATAGTACATTGTGATACGAGGGTGTAAAGGAGGTTATTGAAAACAAGTTGACGTATGTGAGCACGATCCGCAGGCGGGGTTCTTACCATTGTCACAAGTTTACAATAACCTTTACACCCGTGTGTCACACGACAACCCCAGACGGCTTTAAGGCCTTAGGAAGGGTGAATGATATTTGCGAAACCGCACTTTTAACCTTGTTGGTAAAACCAACGCCATCTAGTTGTTTTTAATAGGTAATATTTAGGTTTGTTCATAGATGAAAGATATCAGAAGGTACTGGTCAATGTGCTGGTAGAATTTACCTAATTTCGAGTGCATCTGAAATGTTGATTTCTTTTCATCGCATTGAATTCGAAATCCAAGATCAAGATGACGTCATGCATTTTTGCATTTTTATAGAGTTCTGATTTTTATAAATACGCGATATATTACTCTTAGAGGTGGCGTTTAATTATTTTCATGTTGGTTATTATGAAAATGACGACTATTTTAAAATCCCAAATGCATGCACTTTTTTGAAAATATTTAATAGGTTTTTGGGGTGCTGATTACAAAAAAAGTATGTCAATAATTTAAACACTGAAGGTAACGGTCGTTAATTTGACAAATAAAGCAAATAATCATTGCAATGCAAATAAAAAATAAAGCACGAAGAATTCTGTTGGCACCCACAAAAGCCGTTCCGTTGTCAGATAGAATTTCCAATAGTGTACCTCTTTGAGCAGAAAATCTCTTCAAAGCCATCACAACTAAATCAGCAGACAAACTTCCGACAATCTCCGAATGAATAGCTCTGGAAACCAGGCAAGTGAACAGCGCTACATATCATTTTTCGCGACGTCGTCCAATAGAAACTTGAACCGGACCGAAGTAGTCAAGGCCCACAAAAATGAAAGGTCTTCTGTGATGAGCGAGACGAACATCTGTTAGGTTTCCCATTGGTGGATCGAAAGGAGTCTATTTATTCAGGTGACAATATTGACAGCGTTGGGAGACAAATCTCACTGTTCTGCGTAAGTTAAGGATCCAAAAACGTTGCCGTAATTCGTTTATCACGGTCTCATTATTTGCATGTGCATACTTTTGATGGTAGTGCATAATCCACAATCGTGTCGCAGGATGTTTTCCATCGAGGATAATCGGGCATTTCAAATCCTGGTCCACTTCTGGAGCAGCCACAATCCTGCTTGATAATCGTAGCAAGCCATGTTCTTCGACGACTGGTGAGAGTTTCATAAGACGATTTTGACGGGGAAGTGCTTGCTTTACTTTCAGACACTTCAATTCTTCTTCAAACGAGTCTAACTGACTTTGGCGAAATATATGGACCTCTGCTAAACGAAGATCTTGCGCAGTCAGTGCATTTTTAGGTTCAGCTAACGGTGAACTACTATTTGGAGAAGAAAATATACATAAAGTTCCGTCAGTTCGTCGATGAGTTCTCATTTCAAAACTTTTTTTGATTAGTTGATGTTTGCACAGTAATGAAATGAAAATATGAGCTCTAGCTGTTGCACGAACCAAACGAAGCCAAGAACTGAAACGGCAAGGATCAACTGCAATTGGCTTGTGCAAAGTTTCATCACTACAATTTTGAAAATATACATGAGCACAAGACTTTAACTCCTCCTGACCGTCTATTGAAGAAATCTGAGGCATTTCAAACGGCCATTCAAAAGACAACAGAAAGTCAGGACCAGTAAACCAGCGAGAATCTGGAGTTAAACTTTTATGCTCACATCGAGTTGCATCATCGGCAACATTGAGATCACCGGGCACCCAAAACCATTCATGAACATCAGTGATCTCTAAAATTTCGCCCACTCTATTTGCTACAAATGGCTTGAAACTACGAGGGTCAGCGCGTCGCAGCCAACCGAGCACAGCTATCCGTCCAAAAATAGCGTGCAGTAGGCTTGTGTTTATGAGCTTCACAAATAGATGCAGCTAACCGTACTGCAACCAGCGCCCCCTGTAGTTCCAAGCGTGGGATGGAAGATGATTTTAATGGCGCTACGCGTGATTTACTACAGATGAGAGCAAGCTTCACACTCTTGTCAGCGTAAACAAAACGAAAATATGCAACAGCGGCATAAGCTGATTCACTAGCGTCACAAAAGATGTGAAGTTCGCATTTTGTACTTCAAGCTCACTCAAATTATAACAACGTGGAACACAGAGTTCTAAAAAAGTGAACAAATCATGAAGCCAGTCTTTCCAAGCTTTAGAATCAGTTTGAGAAAGCTTTTCATCTCATTCAATGTTACTACGCCATACAAGTTGAAAAAGAATGCGTTCTCCTATAAAGATTGGAGCGAGAATACCAAATGGGTCAAAAATCCGCATTACAAGAGAAAGCACTTCTCGTTTCGTAGGCCTGTAAATGTGCAGGATAGCACATCTCTTTAGAGTTTATTTTTCTATTTTTGATATTTATGCTTTTGTGTTCTAGTTTTTGACATTGTCTGCTAGAGCCTTGATAAACTTGTACGTTTTTGATTTGTATTTACTTAATACACACTATATTTACCACCCAGCAAGTTTGATTATAGTCCCGCATTGCCCAAATTGACCACATTGTTTGCTTACAAACTTCTTTCTGACCATTTTGACAAGCTTTAAAATTATGGGGCTTTTTGCTAAGACACTTATAGCAAGATTTATTTTCTTTTATCCATTCCCATCTGTCAGTGATTGACAACGCTAAAAACTTGTCACATTTTTGTATGTTGTGTGACAAATCACAATACAAACAATTTAATGTTTTCGAATCATCACGAATGTTTTCCTTCACTGTATGCATTTTAGGCCTATCTTTTTTGCCCATTGCTGGACTGTGGGCCTGAGGTTGTGGGCACTATATTGTCGTACACCACACCGTATCTATACTGTAGGTCAACCTCGCGTGTGAGAAACCTAGATAGTAGCTCCAACTTTGAAGAAGTTTCTCCAGGCCGAAAATTGGCATAATCAAGCCATCGAGTACGTAGCAGTGTAGGCAATTTACTGATTACCGAGTTAAAAAGTTCAGGAGAGCGTAAATAGTCATCCTGCCCACTAGGGGGTCGACTATTAAGTCGAATAACCTCCACACAGTTACGTACCCGGGTAGCAAAAGAAATAAAATCCTTACCTTCGATATTTACCTTAGGCAGGGCACGCATGGCTACAACCTCTTGCAGCACAACAAGTTCGGGGCGGCCATACTGTAGGTCGAGCGCCGCGACCACCCCGTCGGGGGTGCGCGCCGACACCAACAACACACGCACAGAGTCGCGTGCCGTGCCGCGCAACGCATTGCTAAGACGTGCTAAATTTTCCATACTAGAAAACATGGACCTAGAGTCCAAAAATATACGTTTGAAAGCAAGCCATTCCGTAGCTGACTTGCCGTTAAAGATGGGGAGGGGAATCCGCGAGCCCTCGCGGCGCTGCGCCAACGACTCGACGGCGTGAATAAGCCGCTCCGTGGCTCCTCCCTCCGGGCCAACACACGTGGCCGGGTCACACACCTCCTATTGCACCAAAGACCGACGACCTGCAACAAGGGGCTCGCCTCTCTCAGCCGGAAATGGTGGGTTTGTCAACGTTTGCACGTTAACCGTGTTGTCTAACCACTTGTCTAATGAGCCATCGTTGTATGAGCTAGCGCGACTGCGTTCTGACTGGAGAGCTGCTAAGTCAGCTCGACGCTGGGCGTCAGCTACTTTCTTCTGAATATCGAGCTTAGCAAGCTCTAACTCGGCTAAGCGTCGTGCGTGCTCGGCTTCGACTGCTAGTTTCCTAGCCTTAACAGTAGCTGACGTCCTTTGAGATAAAGAACCAGAGGGGGTAGCTCCCAGAGGCGCCGCCGCACGGTTCGGTGCGGACGGCCCGGCCTCCGCGGAGCGATCGGCCTCCTCTGCCTGGGTACGGGCACGGGTTTTCATCATAAAGAAAGTAGAACTTACGAAATGAGTACTTACGGTTTTACAAACTTACTATATTTACTTAGGTCGCAAGGACTAAAACAATGTGGTGTGTATTAAGTATATACAAATAAAAAACGTACAATTTTATCAAGGCTCTAGCATACAATGTCAAAAACTAGAAAACAAAAGCATAAATATCAAAAATAGAAAAATAAACTGCTATCCTGCACAAATACATTTGAGAACCATAAATACATTGTGCATATAGATCAATATGGCAAGTAACGGCATTTAATTAAAATGAATATTTTGCCTATAAATAACGCGTCGAAGGCCGGGCTTCGCCCTATAGCACTTTATGATTAGCAGCGATCGCACGCGTCTGTCTGTTACGCTTTCACGCCTAAACTACTGAACCGGTTTTGATGAAATTTGGTACAGGGATAGATTAGACCTTGGAAAAGGACATAGGTTACATTTTATCTCACAACTGGGCACGATATAACCGGAGTCCACGCGGGCGAAAGATCAACTCCCTAATATAGTTCAGTCTAGATGTAAATCCGTGCTTGCAAAAGGTCGGGTCATTCTGAATTTTTTAAATGTTGTTAAGACCTAAACCAATATTTAAAAAAAAAAAATTCTAAGGTTTTACTCTACAGTTCCGTCGGCGTGATCAATATGTGTAACCATGCCAAATTTCAGCTCTGTAGTACCAAGGGTTTCTTAGAAAACCCGCGGACAGACGGACAGACGGACAGACGGACATGGCGAAACTATAAGGGTTCGTAGATTACTACGGAACCCTAAAAACCAGATTTGCAATTTCCAAAGTGCTGTGCGAGCGGCGGTGTGACCAAAAACCATGAAATTTTCGGATTTTTTTCAGTTTTTGCTCAATATCTTAGTGAAGGAAGGGTCTGATCGGTATGGTCACTATAAATACCTTTAAAGAATAGTAAATTTTATACAATTTGAGATTAAGTCGAGCTTTCTACAGCTATTGGTTCCCAAGTTACAGTTCTTCGAAATTATGTTTTTTTTTGCAAAATGTGATTTTTTTCAGAACGTTCACTTATTTTGTGAAATATCTTGTAAAATATGCATCCCACATCAAATGTTAAGTTGTAGTAAATTTAATTAGCTTTCATTTGAGATCAAACTAGTATCTGTATACCCAGCGGTTTTAAAACAACAACTACCTAAAGTAACATAATCTGACAGTACCTCTAAGAAAAGTAATATAAATCATGTAGGTAATGTGTTTTGGTTGCCAAATTATGCCTTTCTTTTCATCTTTGACGACCCAGGTTTGGGTTCATATGAAGATGGTTCCTCGTCGACAGTGATGGACGCTGGGAGAGGCGCCCAGTCTGTATTCGGGTCATCTTCATCATCCGAGCATTTCAGCCCCACTTCCCGGACGTTAGTGCGCAATTTGCCACCGCATGACTGGCAAAGGACTGAGCAGCGGAGCCCAGCCTTTCTACACGAGCAGCTCCCAGGGCACCCTTTCTTGCATTTACAGGAAATTTTTCGCAGAAGGGCAGGAGGTGCGGGATCCATGGTGGTGGGGATGGGGATAAGTCCCTGAGAAGACATCTTCCACTCCCAATCAGTGGGATTCAAGTTGACTCCCCGCCACTTCTGCATTTGGAGGTAGCACCTTGCTGCATGGTGGCCTGTGGCATCTTCTGTCGGTGACAAACGGGCTAGGTTTATGTTCATTGAAGTGAAAATCGTCTTATACCTGAGGAAATTCAAAGTGTCCCTCGCGATGTCACCCCCATATAGAGCCACAAAGCACTTGATGCCGGCTTCTTTCACGGCTTGTGGGGTGGAGTCTGGCCGCAGGAAGACCTCCACTTGGCTAGCAAGTGGTTCATTTTTACTCAAGAGTATGGTGATTTTGGTCTTTCCTTGGCCAAACGGTGCTGAGGTGGTATCGCACCCGGTAAAGGCGTGGGTGAACAGTATACCATTGCATGTCTATCTCTTAGGGATATTAACCCACAATAACCACAAAAACATTTTAAATTTAAGACAGTAATTAAACAAAAACTTTGCAAAAAGGGCTATTACAAAATTTCTGATTATCTATCAGACGGGCAGCCATGGGAATGAACTACTCAGCTCTAGAGTTATTTCAGATTAAGTTAAAATTAGTAAATAAGAAAATTTTTAATGCGATTTAAAAGAGCAACCTCAGAGTTTCTTGCCTGTTCTTCTCTGAGGAAGACTGCACCTTTGCGAATAGGCGTAGAGTCAGTAGGATCAAAAGAACGAATGTGTATGTATGTATTTAAATCGTTTAATGTATGTTTGTATGTATTTTATTGTAATCTTGACTTGTTTTAAGTGACATCCTGAATGTCCTATAAAATAAAGATTTTTCTTTTCTATTCAATGTAGACTTTTTTGTAGACCTTTTTAAGGTGCACAATACTGTATGATCAATCTCGTAGGGATCAGCCAGCGTTTGCAGTGTAAGCGCAAAAAAATGGCACATTAGAAATATTATGCAAGTATTTAAACCTTCCTTTTGAATCACTTTATCTTTAAAAAAAACGCATCAAAATCCGTTTCGTAGTTTTAAAGATCTGATGATCTTTGGCGGGAACTCGGCATAGGCAGTTGCTTTGTCAATTGAATTTGAATTATGAATGAAATATACTATGCAGTTAATTGACAAAAAATCGTGTAGTGATAAAGAATTGAAGTGATAACAGTGTTTCTGCTCCATTTGGTATTGATAAAGATCCCCGCGGTTGTACTTCTCGCCGCCAGTTGTCGTAAAATAGACGCTATCCGATTTTACGCAGAACATGAGGAGCTTAGGGTTTAGTCATAGTGAAAAAAGATTTTTCACTGAAGACATGGCTGCATGGACATAGTTTCCTTTGCCTTTCCCGAAAGGGATAAATTTAAAAAAAAACAACGGGTTGCACTCCGGGAGTGCCGGCAGAAGTGAAAACTTGAACATTAACGTTGTGCATTAATATGGAAATAAAACAAAATACACAAAAAGAGTCCGTTGTTCTCTCAGGATTCGATCCTTTGACGCCTGGCCTACGATCTGATAACTTAAATCGGCCAAAAATACAAAAAGATTTCTTGAGTTCACTTCGTGGTTTCGAACCCTCGACCTGTTAATTTCTATCTGGCAACTTTTCTACTCGACCAAACTGACTACATACTTTCAATTCAGTAAAATAGTCTATCGGTATTTGCGCGCGCGAAGAATCATTGACATCTGTCACAGAATCTTACGGCTTTTCGATCAGCACACGTGAACTAACGCGAGTTCTACCCATCCCACAAAAGTGCTCAACGCCGCTAAAGATTTCACTTCAAAAATTAAAGATCAAAGCATACATAGGGACAGACAGGCAGACAGCAGGAAGCGACTTTGTTTTATACCATAAACTCTTTGTTTTTCACTATGTTGTGATTTCTGTACAGGTGAGTGGAAAATTGATGTGAATTTAAAGGATTTAGTTATTCGTTACTTTCTTGATTATGTATATTTCATTGAAATAATCATGTTTTACACGTGTCAATACAAAATATGGGTTTGGATTGTTATTTAACTCAATATATTCCTGAATTTTCAAAACCAGGCTCCTGTTTTAATACAATTTACAATTGCAAATACAAAAACAATTCAAAGTTACTACTTGTATAATAATTCATATTAAATTGTTTTAACCCCATAATGACTATAAATAACAAAACCGTTGCACACTCTGTCAGGAGTCACATAACCACAGTAAATATTCAATACATAATATTAGGAACTTAAGATTTTTTGCAAATTGGATAGTATGAAAAGCACAACTACTATCTAGCTGCATCTTGATTATACTAATGCAAAAAGTTTTCCGATGATTACCTCAGAAATAACTTTAGTTTTGGCCTGAATACATTTAATGCACATTTAATACAGAATGTAAGTATTTAATGCGCGAGCGAAGCGAGCGTGAATTTTTTTTTTTGGCAAGATTTTGGATTAGGGTAAACTTCTTCATAAATTTTACCCCCGTGAATTATTCCACAATTTTTTTCATTATTAAAATTAATGTTCCGCAAACGGATTGCTGAATCGTAAAACGTTCGTAAGAACCCCTTCTATCTTTTAAAAAGCTATCCCACTTGATGATATCGGCGAGAAAAAAAATCCATCGCCCTTTCACGTATGTGGGAAACACCCGAAAAGTTTTTTTTCCACAATTTTATTTTTTAGATCTGTCAGCGCAATCAATATATGTATAACCATGACAAATAGCTTCCCTTTTAATTTCGTTGTATATTCTACCACGGAGAATTTTTTAACAGTTTAGAAACAACCGTTAGCTGGTAGAGGGGTAGACACTTGTTTTTAACAAAAAAATTCACTTTAAAAATTAATTTACGCAAACGGAGTGCTGAATCGAAATACGTTCTTTGTATACCCCTTCTATCTTTTAAACAGCTATCCTATGATTCACCACTTGATGATATTGGCGAGAAAAAAAAAACATCGTCCTTCCACGTCTATGGGAGACACCCGAAATTTATTTTAATCAGATTTTACTCTACAGCTCTGTTGGTGTAATTTTTATGTATGACCATGCCAAATTTAAGCTCTGTAGTACCAAAGGTTTTTTAAAAACCCGCGGACAGATGGACAGACGGACATGGCGAAACTATAAGGGTTCGTAGATTACTACGGAACCCTAAAAACGGCAAACAGTCGCGTTTGTTGTATGGGACCCCCTTCCCATATTCTATTTTTGTTGATAAAACAGCAATAAAATACATCATCTGTGAAAATTTTAATAGTCTAACTATCACGGTTAATTTTATCTATAAAACGGCAAAACATCACGTTTTTTGTACGAGAGCCCTCTTATATGTTTTGTAATTTATATATTCTATATTTATTTGTTAGTTATAGCGCGTTTTAAAATATTACTAACGTCATCTATTGTCAACATTTAGAACTAAAAAATATTTTTTTCGTCTTAATTTATTCGTTCCATTAGGTACCTACTGATAGGTTCAAGCTAATACATTTCAAACTAATACATCCTCCATCATCTCTTATTTTATCCCCATGGGGGTTGAATTTATCAAAATCCTATTTAAGCGAACGTCTTCATCATAGTAGTTCCAATCTTTAATTTTAGTTTAATCAGTCGAAAATCTAAGAAGATATATGTTGTTTTTCTCTATTGATTCCCATATACAACATTTGTGGGTGAGATTGTTGTCTGAATAAAACCAAATAAACTTGATTCACTATTTAAAACTGTATTTTTGTTTCTCACATAACTTTTTATTATTCTTACTATAAAAGCCATCGACAAAAACTGTCAAATCTAGAATCAGAGACCACAGAGCCTCCAAACAATTCGTTTCATCTACGGAGTGTGTGTTTGTTTCAGAACATCCTCCCAAACCGAAAAGGAAAAGTAATATTAGCATCTTAAAACACACAATCTCAAGTTTCAAAACAACTTACAAAAAAAATTAAAAAATTTAGCATTCTTGCCTAGCCTAGACAATTTCTTATTAATTATCTTATTAGTTACCGTTACAATGGCCACCCCGCCCAGCAGTTTTGCCACAAAGACTCAACGACGATAATCACCTCGGTCTGGCCATTGTGGTACGAATGCACAAATCCCACTATTTATGCTACATTTCAAAAATGTAATGAATTGAGTGATCCGACATTCGTACCAACTAGTACAGTCGATCTGTCTTTCGCCGCGGTCAATGGTCGACGGGGCACCATAATATAGAGTCTGTGACTGTATGGGGCTGTTGCAGCAGGATGTGGAGTGGATAGGAAAGGTGAGTCGACAAGAATACCAGCATCGAGCCAACGTAAGGAGGATAGATTCTATACTTGGTGTGTGATATATAAATGGGCGGGAATAGAGCTGCTGTAACTGATGGTCCTGGACTGTTTCTTCTTCCGACCGACGTGTCTTCGTTTTATCTTCTATTTTACTATTTTTATTCTTGATTATGTGGTTGGAAGTAGAATACCTAAGTCTTCGGGTTTCGTTTCAATGTTAATCTCTGTAACATTGTATATATTCTCGGCTTCTTATTTTATTTTTTGTCGATCTGCAGCAATCGTTTTCCAATACGATTTCGGTTTAGGGGGTCCCTACAAGTGAAGATCGGACGTCCAACTTTTCTCCTATATTCCTTATAATTATAAGCGTAGAAGATGTGGTTTCCGGCGTCTGCTTATGTGACCGTAGTATAAAATTCTACGTACTTTTATGATTTTCGTTATTGTTTTGCTTTGTTGTATTTCGTGGAAATCTTTTGATACATTGAGTTAAAAAATTGTCTTTCGTATTTTCTTAATCTCGATCGGTTACACTTGGCTAATGTTGCCACATTGAGCCCATAAGTCATTGTAGGCATCTTATAAATAAGACTGCAATTTTCGCGGGATCTCGGAGTTGGTTTCATCAGTAGTTCTTGAGCTGCTTGTTTGAGTATGTTGTAGATATCAGTCCAGCTAGCATTCCAATTGGAAACTTCTAATTTGTCTGAATGGGTGTGAGCGGAAGTATTTGATTCTTGTAAGATTTTCATCTTATTGGCTATCAGTCCTTGGAATTTGTGTTGTACGAATTCCTTTTGTAAATGTTCATATACCTAGTAGCATTTCTTATAGTTAAATGCCATATTAATTGCAGTATCTTGGTGTCTGAAGTAAGAAAGCTGGGGTTTCTATCGATCCCCAAAGTAATTTGTGATCTGTGTTTATTAGTTTTCCTTTTTCTCCTACAACGTAGTTGAAAAATACGGGTTTCTTAACACTTACTAGGTATCCTCACCCTCCTCCTACATCTAGTAACATTTTCCGGACCCATGGTCGATTCTTTGATATTATGTACAATTTCCTTACCTTTTATTTCCTTACTTACTTCTGCCGGTTCTTCCTCGTTCAGTTTTTCCTTATCCAAATCTAAATTATTAATATTATAAGAGTATAATTTCTGTATAGGTCTGACTTTGATACCTGATGCTGTCTTTACTTCTGCTGTTCTATTTACTCCATCTTTTCCAGTAAAAATTTTGGTAACAATTCCTAAAGGCCATTTGATCCTTTTTCCTTTAGAATCTACAAGTACAATGTGTCCTTCTTTTATTTCTTCATATTTGCCTTTTTCCTTCCCTCTCTGTACTAATTCGGTTAAATATTCTGTCTTAAAACGCTGTCGAAAGTCTTCTCTCAGTTTTGATAAATACTTTAAACGTAGATTCAAGCTTTTGCTGTCAACATTGTCTAAATTAACAGTTTCTGATGAGGGTAATGGTTGTAAGAAACAAGATGGCGTCAGTGGCTCTAAAGCTTCTGCTTTATCATCTTGTACATAGGTCAATGGTCGATAATTTATTACTGACTCGCAATCATACAATATGGTTTGTAGCTCGTCATATGTCACGCTTGCTTTTCCTAATGTACGACGTAATAATTCTTTGACTGTTCTCACCATTCTTTCCCAAAATCCGCCCCACCATGCAGCTGTAGGAGCATTAAGTTTCCACCTTATCTTTTCTATAGAGGTTTCATTTTGTACTTCATCCCAGTCTAATGCTTCCAGTAAATTTTTCGTGCCCAGGAAATTTGTGCCATTATCTGAATACATTATTTTAACTCGCCCTCGTCTAGCGATGAATCTTCTCAAAGTTCTAATAAATGATTCGGTTGACAACGACGGTGTAAGCTCTAAATGTATGGCACGGTAAACTGCACAGGTATATAGCACTATCCAACATTTTTTGCCAATTTTCAGTAGTAGCGGTCCAGCCAAGTCGACGCCCGTCACTTGAAAAGGCGTAGAGCTTTGAATACGGTCTATAGGTAGTGGTGCAGTGGGAGCATCCATAGGCTTGACTTTATTTTTCTTACATACCATGCAGTTTGAAATTACTGATTTAACTAGTCTTCTTATGCCAAAAACCCAAAATTTCTTTCTAATCTCTGATATCAAAACATTCGTACCTGCATGTTGAAGTAGCCTGTGCTTTTGTTTCACCATCTCCTGTATAATCTTGTTTTTAGCTTGAACTACAATAGGATATTTAGTATTTTCTGGAATTTCTGATAGTAAGTATTAATTTTGTTTCTATTCTTATAATATTTTCTGTATCAGTAAACGTTCTTAAATTCTATATGCTTTTCTGTAAAGTTTCTTCATTTTCTTTCTGTATTAATCTCATAATTTTATTTTCTGCTTCTTTATACTCTTCTCCTGTTATACTTGTACTCATATTTTTCTCATTTTTCTGGCTTATTCCTATAAATTTTAACATCCATGCAAACATTCTCACTATCTTAGTATGTTGAGAAATACAAGAGTTTGTCAGAGAAATTCTCCTTATTAGTACATACATTTACTTTACAGATGGTCTTCTTGAGTTCTTTGTTTGCTTCACTCTCATCTATGTTTATTGGTGATTTAGGCCATTCAGCTGGTGTAGACAAGAGGAATGCTGGTCCTCGATGCCAATTTTGTTCTAGCAGTTGCTTGGCATTGCATCCTCTCGATGCCAAGTCTGCCCAGTTCAGCGTTCCTGGAATGTGAGACCAATTCTCCGTTTTAGTATATTCTTTGATTTCATAGACACGGTTACCCACAAATGTATTCCAGGCCTTATTATTACATATCCAATACATAGTTACACTAGAATCCGTCCAGCAGTACTCTTTGCAATCTGCTAATTGCAAGGCTTGTCTAGTTTCTAGTAGTAATCTGACACCTATAACTGCCGCCATTAATTCTAGATGTGGAATGGACACGTTTTTGGAAGGAGCCACTCTAGACTTTGCTGCGACTAACCTCAGTGTCACATCACTATTATTCTCAGATCTTAAGATAATACATGCGCCCATGGCATCTTTGCTGGCATCTGAGAACATATGCAGGCTAACATAACATTTTTCTGCTGACAACCTTCTAGGTATTTTACAATGTGGTAAGTAGTTTATGTTTTCATACCATTTTAGAAACTCTACCTCAAGATCTTTTGGTAACGCTTCATCCCAGGTAAGTTTTCTATTCCAGGTTTCCCGCAGCAACAGTTTGGGAGGCAGTGAGACAGGGCAGGTGAATCCAGTAGGGTCAAATATTTTTTGAGCTAGTGACAGCACCACTCTTTTAGTTACCTTTTTCAGAGATGATGGTGAAGGCAGCGCAGCAATGTTACATGAAAGTTCATCTGATACAGTATCCCAATTTAGGCCTAAAACAGGAACTACTTGCTTACCTGCTTCATTGATCTGTAGTGGCACTGTTACCCACATTCTCAAGTTGAACTGTGCCGCTTTTAATATCTCTTTTGACTCTTCGATAAATATGTATGTCTCCTCCTCTGTATCTAAGCTGCATAGACAGTCATCCACATAGATCGATTTTAATAATAACTGTGCAATATTTTCGTATTTACCTTTTATATTTTGCAAATGATATTTTAGCGTAGCCGCCAATAAAAACGGACTAGAAGTCAATCCAAAGACCACCCTACAAGTGCTGATACACTATTATATTTTTGTTAGGTTTCATCTTCCCACCATAAAAATTTTAAAAAGTTGCGATCGTGTGATTGCAACCCCTTTTCTAAATCCTAGTAACAACCTGGGTATTTTGTCAATGAAATTAAGCCCTTTTTCTAAACATTCATTTAGACTTAATCCATTTTTATCTGGAGTAGAGGCATCAAATATTGGTCTTATAGTACTTGTTAAGCTGGACTCTTTTATGACTGCTTTGTGAGGAAGGTAATGGCCAGTGTTACAGTCCTCTGAAACTCTTTCTATTATGTTAAGGCTAAGCCACTCCTTAAATACAGAATAATATTCATTGTATTTGTCACATTTTATTAGTTTCTTAGTCATTGTGTCAAGCCGTTGTCGTGATTTATCATAGTTAGTTAATAAATCTTTACTCTTTAAAAGGTAGCTTCCATCTTTTTCTCTTTTCACTGATTTCTCAAAGGATTTCAAAGCGTCCGCTTCTATCTGTGACCTTGTCTTCATTTCTGCTAGATCCTTTATGACCATAAATCTGTTAAATTTTGAGAGCTCATGCAAAACATAGTATTAGTAAAATTATCAGATGATAACTGTTTTCCTTGGATTGGATAGTCCAACCTAATTTTGTTTGTAGTGCAACCATACCATTTTCTAAGTTCACAATGCCACTTGTCATCATCACTCCTGCAAAATCTGCTCCTATTAACAAACCTATTTCGCTCAAGTTACTATTAGTATCAGTCAATTTAATATTATGTTTATTTAATTATTTTGACATGTTTTTATCTACTTTTAATTTATCAATATAGCTACAAATAGTTTTTTGTCCTGAGGCTTTTTTCCCCATGTTGAATTTTCCATCTAAACTTTCTAATTTTACCTCATACACATTGTGTTTTTTGTTCCCTAAAACCACACCTCCAAACAAATAGTGTTGTAAGTTTTCTTCTCTTATCTTCTTGCATCCAATGTTTTGTATCACTTCTTCTTTAATGTATGTTTTTTATGATCCGTTATCAAATAATGCTCTGACTTTCTCTGTTTTATTTCCGTTAGTAATCTTTACAATGAGGGTTTGCAGAAGGGTAGCTTCTTTATGCGTTGAAGATAAATTTGTTGTCGTAATATTCAGGTGTTCTTCTTTTTCCTTCTCTGTGTTCTGTTCTTTTTTACTATCGGTTTCTTTTCCTGAACACATAGCCACAGTATGCCTTCTGCCACATATGTAGCATTTCACATAAGATTTGCAATTCTTTGCAAAATGACCTCTTTTTAAACACACCATGCATGCACGCTCCTTCTTCAGGTGCTCCCTCTTCTCCTCTATGGTCATTTTCCCAATCTTATAGCACTCAACACTCACATGTGTGTCCTTCCCACACCAGATGCAACTCCTATTAATTTATTTATTATTTTTGTTTGCCGTGAGAAGGCACGACGCTGATGCCTCAGCCGGTTTTTCAACGTTTTCTAGTTGAAATACACTTTTGGCAATTTCAATTCTCTGCAGGCTCTCCACCTCTTGGCAGAGAAACTCCATCGAAGCTGTCAGATATTCATCGTGATCTTCTTTGTTATTAGATTTTGATGGTTCCCACAACTTCAATGTTTCGACTGGTATTGCAGACTCAACCAATGGTAAGATAAAGGCAGCACACCTTGAAACACCCAGTGTATTCAATGCACGTAAATGTGCATTCAGTTGATCATATAATTCAGTGAGGTTACCCTTACCTTGGAGCACCAGCGCCAGTATTTCCCTGACATAAACCTCAATCAACAGCTCCTCCTTTGCGTATCTTGCCTTAAGCTCCGTCACGCAGGCCTCGTAGGAGTTGCCTCCCGCAGGATAGCTGTGCACTAAATTGTAGACGTCAGTGTTCTCCTTAACGCTGTTAATCAGGTACAGAAATTTGTCGCCTTCATCAATGTTGTTGTCAAGGTCAATTTTCTCAAACTGTCCCCAAAATCCCAGCCAGTTTTTAATATTTCCGTCAAATTTAGTGAGTTCGATCTTTGGCAGCTTGAAATTTCTTTTTTCTTTCGTCTCTTTTTCTAGTTTTTCCACTTCTTTCAGTATTGTTTTATATTCTGCCTCGGTCTCCAACCACTTTTCCTGGTATTCCAAGCTGGACAATATTAATTTCTTGAGATCATCTTCTTCACAGGAATCCATAGCTAACATGGAGTCTTTTATTAAATTATCGAGTTCCACCAGTCGATTGTGTATTGGAGACAGTTTATTGTACTGCAAAACCAAGTCTAACTCTTTCGCGCGGCCCGCCGCCCATATTTGCGATAATTGATTATAGCACAATGTTTCTTATTTTTGCAAATTCTTCTTACACGGTCGTCAATTGTTGTATTTCTCTATTAATTCCCATATACAACGTTTGTAGGTGAGATTGTTGTATGAATAAAACCAAATAAACTTGATTCACTATTTAAAACTGTATTTTTGTTTCTCACATAAATTTTTATTATTCTTACTATAAAAGCCATCGACAACAACTGTCAAATCTAGAATCAGAGACCAGAGCCTCCAAACAATTCGTTTCATCTATGGAGTGCGTGTTCGTTTCAGAGCAATATATTCAAACTTTCATCACCTATTTTATCTCCTTAGGGGTGGAATTTATCAAAATCGATTCTTAGAGGATGCCTAAGTCATAGTAGCTTTATGCATGCAAAGTCTCAGCCCGATCGGTTTGAAATTGACAAAGTTTTATACAAATTTTCATCCCCTATTTTATCCCCTTGGGGGTAGAATTGATCAAAATCCTTTCTTAGCGGATGCCTACGTCATAACATCTACCTGCACGCCAAATTTCAGCCCGATCCGTCTAGTGGTTTGGGCTGTGCGTTGATAGATCACTATGTCAGTCAGTCACCTTTGAGATATACATATATATCTGGGGGCACGGCAGTGCCCCCACCAAGTCGAGCAAAAAAGCGTCACGGCCGTACCATCCTTTTCTCGAAGCAATTCAGACCATTTTCCACCCCCTGTAACTTCGTTTTGGATAAAACTAGAAGACTGAAATTTTCAGTAAACAAGCAGGCATTGTAAAGACACGGTATATTTCAAATTTCATGCAATTTGAACCAGTATTTTAAGAATTATAACGGGTCAAATTTCTTAATTTTGTCACTCACTGACTCACCGATCATCAAAATTCTAAGGCACTTCTAGCAGACCTAGAAGCTTCAAATTTGGAATATAAGTAGTGTTTGGTGTATGAATCAAGGAAAAACTAAAAAATCTAGAAAAGACCGCAAAGAAAATTAAGCCCATACAGCCAAGTCTTCAGTTAATTTTTTTAATATTGGCTTTATTCGTAACGATGTTTTACGGCAGTTATTATTATTGCGTGCGAAGCCGCGGGTTTAAGCTAGTCCCATATAAATATAGGCGCATGGTAGTGCCCCTGCCAAATCGAGCAAAAAATGGGTATTCCCGTCATGAAAACACGTGTAAATTAAATTATTTAATGCAAAAAACGTACCTACGTGCGTATTCGTACTTATTACGAGTGCGTAAGGTTGTAAATTAATTATTATACCACGCGCTGCGATGCTAGCGAGTGAGCGCGGGCCGTTACTACGCGCTGCGCGGTGCTAGCGCGAGGGCGCGGGGCGGGGACAGTGGCGGGGCGCGCGGAAAGGTGAATGTCGCCGAGCGAGCAGCAGCCGCGCTCATACGCGCGAGCGACCCAATGCTGTTCGGATACAAATACAAAAAGAAATGAGATACAAATACAAAAAAAAATACATACAAAAAAAGATACAAATACAAAAAAAAAAAATACAAATACAAAAAGAAATGAGATCCCATCAAAAACAATACTTGTCAAAAAAACCAAGTCTCGCAACTCAGTTGTTCTGCGGTAAAAAGTTGTGAGATCCATGTAATACCAAGTCGGTTATTAATTTATTCAGTCTCTACTTAAGCGACTTTCTGTCTTAATACGTCCAGTCTCTAAGACCACGATCGTGGTCCATAACAATTGAAAATCAATTGTGTCTGGAATCTCCGTACTCGAAGCATTATGTTGTTACGTAATAATTAACAGCATCTTATAGTGACGCATATCAATATTAAAATTCTTTAATGTTTTATATAAATATATTGAGACTTGGCCATCGCCTGAAAACACGTGTAAATTCAATCGCCTGAAAACACATGTAAATTCAATTATTTAGTGCGATGGCCAAGTCTCGATATATTTATATAAAACATTAAAGAATTTTAATATTGATATGCGTCACTATAAGATGCTGTTAATTATTACGTAACAACATAATGCTTCGAGTACGGAGATTCCAGACACAATTGATTTTCAATTGTTATGGACCACGATCGTGGTCTTAGAGACTGGACGTATTAAGACAGAAAGTCGCTTAAGTAGAGACTGAATAAATTATTAACCGACTTGGTATTACATGGATCTCACAACTTTTTACCGCAGAACAACTGAGTTGCGAGACTTGGTTTTTTTGACAAGTATTGTTTTTGATGGGATTTAGATTTACTGCAGTATTTCTCTTTTACATCTATATAGAACTCAGTCATATTGTAGCCTCAGCCTTTTTATGAAATACAAGCGCACTGCCTGCGACCTCGTCTGCGTGGATTTCGGTTAATACCACGCTCCCAGGGGCTTCCATGTCTTTAGTCGACATTAATTTAGTTTCCTAGATACACTATTATTTTTTATTTTTATGATTTATGACTTTATGAGGTATCACCGGATGGTCAAACGAAGAATGAAATTGACTTTATCTTGACGGGTAGTAAAGACATAATATTGTAGTTTTAAATAAAACTAATACAATACAATACAATATACTTTATTTGCACACAAAGACATACAATACAATAAACAGAACATAAAACATAGTGTACAACAAGGCGGCCTTATTGCTAGGTAGCAATTTCTTCCAGGCAACCAATTTTTCTAAAATTAACGTCCCATCGTAAACAACTTTTTAAAAATTAAATCCGGATAAGTAATTAAAATACATACGTAAATAACAACTTAAATACCTTCCAACTAAAATTCAAACACTGTTTCAAGAGCTAAAACGTTGATAATAATTATGATACATAAATGATAAATATAAGACAGAAAAACGTATTTAGCTATATAATAAAAAAATATTTACAGCAAAACTTTATTTACCTGTGGCGTACCTACACTAAACACCACATACTTTTAACCCTAACACTGACTTACTTACCTACTCACTTAAATACTATACTTAAATACTAACCTTAATACTATACTTAAATACTAACCTTTATGCTATTCTTACATGCTCAACTTAATATTACATCTAAACAAAGTGATTTAGCAGAGTAGCTTCTGAACACCACACAATATAGCGGAATCGGCCCCTTGCTTGAACGGTCCTTTGTTCACCGGTTTCAATGTGTGCGTGCGAGGACAATAGCTGCAGACCGGCCGCGGCCCGCGCGCACAATAGATTATCGTGACACACCAGTCAAGACACGGCATCGACATAGGCTCCACGCTTGTTCGCCTAATGTTTTACGCTTCTGCCTTCCGCGATCACGCACCCACATCTCCATATTGGTGACCCTGGAGGAGCACAGCGACGATGGAAGACGGCGGCCCGGTTCCGAAAGCTGGTGAGACAGGACCTAGAAACAGGCCAGACGATATTTTTAAAATTGATGTGCGGGTACCCCCGTCCTGGCCCGAAGAACCTGTAATCGATGCCCTAGCACGCGAAATCTCTGAGCTGCGACGGCAGGTGCAGGCGCTGTCTACTGATAGGGATAGACGTCCCCGCACCCACACCCGACGCGCTCAACGTAACCGCGGTAGATCGTCTTCGGCAGCCAGATCGCAGTCCAGCTACAGGAAGTACCCAACTTGCTGGTACCACCACAAATCGGCGCTAAGGCAAATAGATGATCCCAGCCATGCGACTGGAAGGCGGAAAACGCGACGGGCAGTCGGTGATGGTGGCTGACGATTGCCCAAGCTCCTCCGGTTGCCTCTTCGTGACGGACAGACGAACGAAGATGCAGTTCTTGGTCGACACAGGTAACGAGCTCTGCGTCTTCCCCAGACCTCTGCTTCGCGAGCGTCGTGCCCCGACCGAGTACGTGCTCAGTGCTGAAAATGGCACTACCATCTACACGTACGGCTACGTGCACCTTTCGATGGACCTCGGACTACGACGTGAGTTTCAGTGGCGTTTTGTAGTAGCCGATGTAACAAAACCTTTCTTATCTTCTATAACTTAATCGTAGATTGTAGAAACCAACGCTTAGTAGATAATACCACTTCTCTTTATTGTATCGCTTTTTCTGCTGTTAAAGTTTTGACTGGTGCGACACGCTTCCATAAAATCTTAGAAAGCTTTCCAGAGCTGACCAAGCCTGCAGGAACGGTTCGATATATTCCACACAACACCACACATCACATTCGCACTACACCAGGACAAGCTTAAGATCGCTCAACAAGAGTTTCACGCTATGCTTGCTAATGGTACAGCTCGTCCTTCTGAGAGGCCATGGTCATCTCCTCTCCATCTCGCCCCTAAGAAAGATAATGATTGGCGGCTTTGCGGAGACTATCGTATGCTAAACGCTCGCACCATACCTGACAGGTATCCGATCAGGCGCATACATGACTTTGCTCATAACATCACAGGATGCAAGATTTTTAGCACGATCGACCTAGTCAAGGCCTACAATCAGATCCCTGTCAGCGTAGAGGATATACCTAAAACCGCAATATCCACACCGTTTGGACTATATGAATTTCTCTTCATGACGTTTGATCTTCGCAACGCCGGCCAAACCTTCCAGCGGTTCGTAGGTGAGATGACCAGGGGCCTCGATTTCACATATTGTTACCTGAACGATTTTCTAGTGTTTTCTCAGGACGAAGCTGAGCACGAGCGGCACCTACGTGAGGTTTTCATGCGCATGAACAAGTACTAACCGTGTGGTGATCGGTTGAGAATAACACCACCCCATCTCTTTCCGTGAGTATCGTAAGAGGCGACCAAGGAAACCCAAAGAGACCTGCCTCCTAGTAATCCATCCCAAGCAACGACACTTAATTTTTTTCTGAATCTAAGGTGTCGTCCTATAATCTCATGCGGTGAGGTAGGCTATGTAAAGGGCCGTCTGGTTCGCGACCACCCTCCTGCCGAAGTCCGACGCCAAACAGCTTGCTGTATTCCGTCGGTGCGTGGGAGTACCAATGCCTTTATAGGCATTTTCTGGGTTAACTCGCTCCATCGTCGACCTCATCTTTGACTTTTATGGTCAGGATTGAGGTCAAGAGTTAACCCATCTAATAATAAAAAAAAAAGTATGGCATATTTGTTAACACATCTAAGTGTGTTTTCGGCGTCCCAGAGGTAAATTTTCTGGGGCATCACATTTCAGCTGAAGGTACCAAACCGTAGAAGGTACCAAGGATTTTCCCGTGCCCAAAGATGTCCGACAGCTCCGACAATTTCTGGGCATGATTAATTTTTATAGGCGCTTTCTGCCTAATTCAAGCCCCACTTAACGCCTTGCTAACGGGATCCGTCAAAGGTTCCCACCCTGTCAACGTAACAGGTAAGGCGCTCGAAGCTTTCCAGGCTTGCAAGGACAGCCTTTCCCAAGCAGGCCTATTAGCCCATCCTGACTGCCAGGCCCGACTCGCGTTGGTAACGGACGCATCAGACCTGGCCTTAGGAGCAGTGTTACAACAGCTGAAGGAACTATATCGTTTAAAGCAACACATTTCTACTACAAAACATCTGAAGTCTGCTGAGCCCATGAAAAATCAACGAAAAATTAAGTTTCCTAAGGTGGAAACCCGTCTCGATACCCAAAAAGCGGAGGCAACTCTTTCACTTTTCATTTGCGAAAATGCTGCAATTTTAACAGTCGATCACCTGTCAGTTATGTGCAAAAAGACATTTTCTGATAGTAGGAGTACAGATAACATGAAGTTACACAGAACAAAATGTACCAAAATTATAAATAATATTTTGGTACCGCACTTTGTATCTGAATTGATAAAAGATATTGGAGATAAAAAGTTCAGCATACTAATAGACGAATCCACAGACATATCAGTCACAAAAATTCTCGGTATATCAATTCGATACTATAGCCAGACGAAATAAAAAATTATTACAACATTCTTAGGTTTGGTTGAAATTGAAAACGGAACAGCCATTGCCATAGTCAATGGCATTAAGAACCTATTTACACAATTAAATTTAAATATAAAAAAAATAATAGGGATTGGAACCGACAACGCTTCTTCCATGACTGGTGTCAACAACGGTGTTCACAGCCTCCTGAAATCTGAAACTGGCAATAATAATCTAGTATTAGTGAGGTGTCTATGTCATTCTATCATTATGAAAGTTGTATAAGTGAGCTCAACGACATCGATTGGGAATCACATGTTAAATTACTGGACTGTGAGAGTTTTGTTCAATTTTTTTACAATACCTTATACACTATTATAGAAAAATATACTCCAAAACGTAAGATCAAAAACACCAACTACCCAGTCTGGTTTTCCAACGGCCTAAAAAGACTACTCCGTTCGAAATCTAAATATCATCACCGATACACACGTTATAGAAATCCTCGTGACTTCGACACTTTCTCTGCTCTTAGATCTCGAGCTAAGAGTTTAATGGAAAGCTGTTTCAGATCATACATTTCTAATATAGAGAAGGAAATAGTGATAAATATTAAATCATTTTGGCGTTACACTAAAAATAAGCGTGTAACTAATAATATTCCCAGTCGCATGAAGTTCAAAAATCGACTCGCCACAGATGGAAACGGAGTTGTTAATTTATTCGCTGACTTCTTCTCAACAGTTTACGACAGCAGTCCTTGTGGAAGTTATGTCCCTGACTTTGCTTCTAATAACTTTGCCCTCGGTGTTTTAGTGGTTTCTCCTAGTGAGGTACTTAAAAAGCTATCGTCGATTGATATCTCCAAAGGTTCAGGACCAGACGGTATCTCGCCCGTATTTGTTAAGCTCTGTGCTGGGGCTCTGGTAAAACCATTATCTATTATATATAATTGGTCACTGAGAGATGGTATCTTCCCAAGTTTATGGAAAATTTCTAAAATCACTCCAATATTAAAATCAGGCAAAAGAGATCAGGTAGAAAACTATAGGCCTATTTGTATATTAAGCTGGTTTGCGAAGGTTCTGGAAAGTTTAGTATACGATAGTATTTACAGTCATTTTAGGCCTATTCTTGACTCAGCACAACACGGATTCACGACCGAAAAATCCACTAACTCCAATCTTCTAATCTACACAGATTTTTTAACCACGGCTTTTAATAGGACGGAGCAGGTCGACGCCATTTACACTGACTTTTCTAAAGCGTTCGATCGTGTAAATCATTACATATTACTATCTAAATTGTATCACCTCGGTATACACGGAAATCTTTATCGGTGGTTTTCATCTTATCTTCTTAACAGATCACAGCTCGTCACTGTATCTGGTTTTGACTCTGTTCCGTTCCTTGCAACATCAGGGGTACCACAGGGATCTAACTTGGGTCCCTTACTATTTCTTGCTTTCATCAACGATCTCTTAAGTAGATTCAATAGTAAGTGCTTGGCTTATGCTGACGATATCAAGATATTCAGAAAAAATCGAAATATTAATGACTGTAAATTACTGCAGGATGATCTTGATTTGTTGGTTGATTGGTGTGACAATAACCGGATGCAACTCAACTCCGATAAATGTCAGGTAATTTCTTTCACTAAATCTAAAAGTCCTTATAAATTTGATTATTCGGTTAATGGACATACACTGGAACGGGTCACCGTTGTTAAGGATCTCGGAGTGTTATTTGATTCGGTTCTATCATTCAAACCTCATTATGATTACTTGTGCAACAAAGCTAACAGAACATTGTCTTTTATCTTTCGAAATGCTAAACCTTTTAAAAATTCTCAATCATGGATATTATTATACTGTGCTTTAGTGAGAAGTTCGATGGAGTACTGTTCGTCAATATGGTCACCTATTTAAAATATTCATACAGACAGACTTGAGGCTGTTCAACGTCGTTTTCTCAGATACCTTAGCGCGAGGTGTGGACTGAGACGTAAATTTTCAAGTTATGAGGCCCGATTGAAACATTTTGGGTTAATTAGCCTCGAAAATCGTAGGAGCATGCAGGACTTATTCAATCTTTAAAATTGCCAACGGTCATTTAGATCCAGCCCTGTTAATGCTACTAAACTTTAAAGTGCCCACCCGATCTGTGCGTTTTCCTCAACTATTTTCCATTCCATGTGCTATCAACAATGTTTCCAAGAACAATCCAATATTCCGCATGTGTAAATTATTTAATGAAAATTACTTGCATCTCGATCTATTTAGTCATACTTATAATTATTTTAGAAATGCAGTAACACATATATTTTCTGATTCGTTACAATAAATCTATTTTCTTAACTATAAAAAAAAATAGATGTATATAATTGGTCTATTTTTAGGGATTAGTCACATAATATAGTTTACTACCAGCGCTGTGTATAGTTATAATCGGATTTCAGATTTATATTGCTACTTAAGTATAATTAGATATTAAGATTCTGATCTGTCATCTGTTACTGTACCTTTTTGAATAAAATAAAATAAAATAAAATTCTTTACAATTGGCTATTACTCATGCATCTGAAGAAACTCTACCACGAAATATAGAGTTCTTGATCAGAGAAACTCAAAACTGGTTCAGCCATTCTTTCGACACACAATTATTCAACAAGGAACTTTATAAAACTATAAACTGTGACAAAGAACCTTTAAAAATTACCCAGGTTTGTAATACCAGGTGGTTGTCAATTGAACCTGCTGTCCGTAGAATAACAGATCAATGGTTAGAACTGAAAACCCATTTTGAAATTGTGAAACAAAAAGAAAACTGTTAGGTACATGGCGGAAATGCTCTACTCTATGTACAATGATCCCATTAATCATCTGTACCTGCTATATTTGATACCAATTTTAGATGAAGTACAAAAAGTTAATAAGCATTTTGAAAGCAATGACAGGGACCCGACCAAACTCCTAAATTATTTTGTTGAATTGGTTGAGTCTGTGGCTAGACGAATTTTGATGCAAACAGTATCACTCAGAGTAGATATTTTGACAGCTGATGATATCACCAGTTACCTGGATCCATCTCCATATATGGGTTTCAGTGTAGAAAGTTGAATTTCTGAATACCAACTTCCTTCGGAATCAATTCAGAATCTAAACAATTTACATTAAAGCTCGTCCAGGAAATGCGAGCAATACTGCCAGTTAATGTTCAAACATTGAGAAAAATTAACATGTTTTCGGTACGGGAAGCTTTAAAAGCAATTAAACCACAAATTGTTGACTTTGCTCAGGAGTTCGGTCATAACGCAGTCGATATAGAGCGTATTGTGGTGCAATGGCGAAACATTAGTCACATAGACTGGAAAAATAAAAATACCACAATCGAGTTCTGGTCAGAGGTTTTGAGTACAAAGACTCTGTCGACAACAATCCATTTCTGGAGTTGGCATCTTTGGTTACGTCTATCCTTTTTCTTCCACACTCGAATGCGGAAATCGAGAGAGTATTTAGCCAAATGAATGTGGTTAAAACTAAGCTGAGGAATCGGATGTCATTAACCACATTAAACTCAATTCTGCATGTCAGATATGGACTTAGAAGAGCAGGAAAATTTTGTCATTCCTATAGTATTCCAGATGATGTGCTTAGGCTCATTAAGGGTATTAAAGTGACGGATGAAAGTGGCCCGTCAACGTCACAAAACGAACCGGTTGAGTCTGACCTGCAGGTATTCTTCGAACTAGAGGATTCAATGGGCTATGTACGACATTTTAAAAATATTTTTAATTTCGTTTAATTTTTTATTTAACATAAAGGAATAAGGTCCCGTTTCCTAAAAAAAAATATAAAAAATCTATATTTTGAAATAAAAATATAATAATTAAAAGTTTCTCAGTAGGGTAAACTAATCATAAATACGGCATTATACAATCGTGTCTTTGCCAAGCTGTCATGTCAATAAAAAAAAAACATAACCTATTTCATTTTGTATTTGGTTGTTTATTTTTGAGTTTTATTTTTGCTTTTGGTTATTTTTTTCTGAAGTCTTTTACTGCTACCGCATACCGGATTACGATTTAACTTTGCACGGACTTGTAGTGCTAGATTTTGACTAATTTTCTCACGACTACACCTTATTCATACCGGACTCCGAGAACTGCTTCAACGATAGTGATTAATACTCTTCGGATTTGTGGAATAACACTAATAACGACAGCGCAGCAGGCTTTGCTACTCAACATGGCATCTGACGAGTTACAGCGAAGGAGAAAACCAAAAAATGTTTTATACCTCTTTGTTCAAACACTGACATTAACTCACCAGATTTGACGTTTGTTACCATTCCAAAGGAATTGAAAGAAAGTTGGTGTAAAATGGTTGACAGGAATTATCCCAAACGTCCACTTTTTTGCTGTGAGGATCATTTAAACGTAAGTACATTGAAACGTATCTCTAGTTAGTCTGTGATTGAAACTTAAATGTTGTACTTAAACTCAAAAACGCAACGGTATAGGTTATATGTCAACCAACTGTCAATCTTTTTTTTTTACTTTGGCAAAGGAGTTAATCTGTAGAATGCTGTAATAAGCAACAAATCGTAACCAAAATTTTAAAAATTAATTATTTTTATATCTATGATCAAAATTATTTGATATATTTTTTATCTGAATATGGGACCTTAAGCCTGCTTAAAATAAAAAAAACAAATTATTTTAAAAATCTTGCACATAGCCCATTATTTTTCTCCTAGTTCGAACAATACCTGGACTTATTTTAACGAAGATTTTTTTTTAAATAAATACCTACCTTCAATCAAATTGGCATTTTATTTTAGCACTTTAAAAATTTTACTTAGCATTTTTCCGGCGAGAGGTTAGCATTTTTCTCAATTGTAAAACGGCAACACTGACGGCCCGCGCGCAAAATAGATTATCGTGACACACCAGTCGAGACACGGCATCGACATAGGCTCCACGCTTGTTCGCCTAATGCTTTACGCTTCTGCCTTCCACGATTTATTTTGTAGCCATTTATTTTATGTTAATTATTGTTGTTTTCCTATTTCTTAACTATTAACTTTACTTCTTCGTGTGTTGTGCCGCTAAACTGTTCTTCCTTCTTCTTCTCCTTCTAAACTTTATATTTGTGTGTGCTGACATTATACGTGCTTGTGCTAACCGGACTTGGACTTATTCTTGCACGCCCTCACGCACCCACATCTCCATATACAGGTAAATAAATTTTTATTAATTAGCTAAATAAGCTTTTTAAGATTTGTCTTCCTGCTTTAAAAACTCCTGTGGTGATGTCATAATTATGGTTTTCAGTCTTATATTTATCATTATTGTATCATCATTATTATCAACGTTTTCCCTTTCTGTTCCAAATTGCATCAAAATCGGTTCAGTAGTTTTAACAGATAAATGTGAAATATGGGTCCTCAAAAAAATTAAATCACCTCTCTTAATTAATTGGTTGGTGAAAATTTATCAAGAGTTAGAACAATCAGAATTCATTTAACCGATTAAACCGTACGTTCCGAGGGACCCACGACACAAGGGAAATTTGGACTGTGTGTGTAGCGTTTATTGATATAAATAAAAATACTTATTGACATAGTCATCTGGGGGCACGGCAGTGCCCCCACCAAGTCGAGCAAAAAAGCGTCACGGCCGTACCATCCTTTTCTCGAAGCAATTCAGACCATTTTCGACCCCCTGTAACTTCGTTGTGGATAAAACTAGAAGATTGAAATTTTCAGTAACCATGCAGGCATTGTAAAGACGCGGTATATTTCAAATTTCATTCAATTTGAACCAGTATTTTTTAAGAATTATAACGGGTCAAATTTCTTAATTTTGTCACTCACTGACTCACCGATCATCAAAATTCTAAGGCACTTCTAGCAGACCTAGAAGCTTCAAATTTGGAATATAAGTAGTGTTTGGTGTATGAATTAAGGAAAAACTAAAAAATCTAGAAAAGACCGCAAAGAAAATTAAGCCCATACAGCCAAGTCTTCAGTTAATTTTTTTAATATTGGCTTTATTCGTAACGATGTTTTACGGCAGTTATTATTATTGCGTGCAAAGCCGCGGGTTTAAGCTAGTCCCATATAAATACAGGCGCATGGTAGTGCCCCTGCCAAATCGAGCAAAAATGGGTATTCCCGTCATGAAAACACGTGTAAATTAAATTATTTAATGCAAAAAACGTACCTACGTGCGTATTCGTACTTATCACGAGTGCGTAAGGTTGTAAATTAATTATTATACCACGCGCTGCGATGCTAGCGAGTGAGCGCGGGCCGTTACTACGCGCTGCGCGGTGCTAGCGCGAGGGCGCGGGGCGGGGACAGTGGCGGGGCGCGCGGAAAGGTGAATGTCGCCGAGCGAGCAGCAGCCGCACTCATACGCGCGAGCGACCTAATGCTGTTCGGATACAAATACAAAATACAAAAAGAAATGAGATACAAATACAAAAAAAAATACATACAAAAAAATATAAAAATACAAATACAAAAAGAAATGAGATCCCATCAAAAACAATACTTGTCAAAAAAACCAAGTCTCGCAACTCAGTTGTTCTGCGGTAAAAAGTTGTGAGATCCATGTAATACCAAGTCGGTTATTAATTTATTCAGTCTCTACTTAAGCGACTTTCTGTCTTAATACGTCCAGTCTCTAAGACCACGATCGTGGTCCATAACAATTTAAAATCAATTGTGTCTGGAATCTCCGTACTCGAAGCATTAAGTTGTTACGTAATAATTAACAGCATCTTATAGTGACGCATATCTTTAGACACCTACTGGGATACAAGTGTTACTGCAGCGCCTCCGGGATGTTCGCGGAGGCGCGACTAAACGCGTTCAACGCCATTCAGAGACACAGAATTGCGTCATTCATGTCCAGGGTTGACAACTGTAAAAATGCAATAATTAAAGAGTTTGCAGACAGACTACACTCCACTAGCACCTATAAGCGGTGGCTAGATATAGCTGCCTGATTTTTGTGTTGTTTGTGTTTATTCTTAACATTTTTAGTTTATTTTTGATTTCATTTGTATTCATATTATGGACCATTATTAGTCTGAAATAAAGATATATTATTATATTATTATTAATATTAAAATTCTTTAATGTTTTATATAAGGTACTTATTTATTAGTGCCCTTCCTTCAAAGACGTTATTGTATAGGTTAATAGTATTCCAAAAAACAACATAAAATTTAATTATCTTAAAATAAAATGTAGCAAAAAAAATAAAAAATGAATTTTCCATTTAACGATAAAGGAATGGTTCTCTATCACTTGGAGCCGGCCAATTATGAATGAAAAATACGTCAAAGCGCGCCGTCGCGCGGCATTCGGTATAAACAAAGAGAGTCAAAGCATTCGGTCGCACGGCTCGCCAACCCACGGCCCACGGCGAGTATTTCCCCCGCGCCCGCGCCGCCGCTCGCCTCCGCCGGCAAACCGCGCGCCGCCAGCATTGCCAACCGTACGGAAATTTCCGTATTTGTACGGAAATTTCGAGCCCTGTACGGAAGTACGGAAAAAGTAGGGAAATTTTGCGATCAGATCGGTTGTACGGAAAAAACGTACGGAAATTTCTGTGATGAATCACGATTGTAATGTTTTCGAACATACCCTTCTTGTTATCGAACGTATCCTTTATATTTACGTTCCGTTTAACATACAATTTTCGTCTTTACTTTTCGTAGTACTATGCGTAGTAAGGAGTGTAATACTTCTAACCATCTTCTAACAGACATAACTTCTGGCTGGCACAAAGGTATTCGGCTTGGTCAAATGTAACTGCATGTGATACTAACAAATCTAACAATGCTAACATTTGTTTCAGCTGCTTATGCATGACGACGAATGTGGCTATCTCGAGTTTAAAACTCTAGCAAAGTTTTGTCTTAACATGCTAAGTTTGCCACATTCGAATGCCGATTGTGAAAGGCAGTTCTCCAAAATAAATAACATTAAAACTAAATTGCGAAACCGCCTAATAACACCAACGATCAACGGTGTAGTGCTGGCGCATCAGGCGGTTCACAATGAGGGTTGCTGCGTTCAGTTTAAGCCGACGCAATCAATGCGTGCAAAAATGAATAAGAAAGATTTGTACAAAATAGAGGAAGGATCAGAAGAAGATGATGATAATATCGTGATTTTGTAAAAAAAAAAACTTTTATAATTAAATTTAAAAAAGAACGATTCCCTGTTAAAAAAATAATATAATTACCTACCTACTTTTAATTTAAACCTTCTTTTACTGTCACGAAATACACTAAATTAGGGAAGAAAAGCAATGATACAATGATTACGTATCTATTTCTATTGGTATTTCGTCAGGATATGGTGCTACAAGTCATTTTTTGTTGTTCAGGTACTTTTGACTCATGTACGGAAATTGTACGGAAATTTTGGGAGCTAGCGTACGGTAATTCTGGCAAGATGAGTTGGCAACACTGCGCGCCGCGCCGCGCGCGCCGCACTCCGACCCTACGCGCCGCTCCGAGCAGTCTCGTGCGCGGCATTCGTTCGTTCCGGACGATAGCTCCTGTTACTAATCTTTACCGTGCTGTGTTACGATAGTTATAATCATGCCTTACGCGAATTCCAATCAAGAATACATGCAAATGGTTATTTTCTACGAGAAGTCCAACTACAACCTGTCGGCAGCTGCAGAACTGTACGCAGAAAGACATGGACGGCGGGTTTATCCGCGTACCTACCGTCCTTGGAGCGGTGCAGCGCCATCGTGACTGGAGGACGTTTAGGCATTCTACCCTGGACGCTGGCCGGCCGCGACTCTGCCCGTTTGGAAGAAGAGATCACCTAACATGACCCAGCGACCTCATCGACTTTTTCCATGGTCACCAGGTGGCCAGCACAAGGAATGCATCCATCGTGTTCGGCGTACCTAAGCGACATTTATGTGTGGAAGCTTCTTCGTGAGGAGGGTACCTATTTACCCGTACCACTTCACTAGAGTCCAAGAGCTGGAAGAAACTGATTTTGAACCACGCTTTAGTAGCTGCGAGTAACTTGTGAAGATGCAAAAAGAAACATGGATAATGCACTTCTGGAACGAAGAGAACCCTCATGTCGTAAGACCTTCAAGCAGTGAATCGTAAATAGGTACCTACTTAGAATTGTTTTACATAAGGTGAATCGTCTAGGTACCTAGTAAGTGTAGTTGTTAGGTTTCTTTAAATCCAGCACCAAAACCTAAATAATAACTTATGCCAATTCATACCTACGGGTATAACTTGCAAAGTGATAAACACGGTATAAACTGTCTCAGACCAACCTACGGGTATAACTTTCCAAGTGATAAACTGATGTGATTGATACCTAAGTGATATTGATAAATAAGTGTAAGTGAAACGTGATGACAAATTACCTACCTAGCTACTTTTTAAATTGTTTATTGTTGTAAGTACATCCACAGACTAATTAGAGATACTGACGTATGTACATCCCTCCTAGGTACGAGTAGTTGAGTAGGTATTACTTTGTTGTGGAACTATTTTTTTATTCGTACTGAAAATAAATAAACGACACATTCTTTAAAAAATGTTTTTATTTGAAGCATAAATCATACCCACAGCACATGATACCTAAGGTAGGTAGCTGATTTAAGAGTAGTTCTTTAGATTTTAGGGTTTTTAAAATGAATAGGTACCTAGTCACTCTATCTCCCAGTCGACGATTAGGTACATGTTCGACTCTTAAGAAAAACAACGTCCCTAACCACCTATTAATAAATCTAAAATTCAAAATGTTGTATCACCTCTGACATAAATTTATCACTTGTAACTCTTAAACTGCTGAACCAATTTTGATAAAATGTAGCTACGAACCATCGCGGTTATGTCAGCTTTTAAACAAAAAAACCGCATCAAAATAAGTCCATTCGTTTAGAAGATATGATGCCACAGACGACACACAGATACACACGTCAATCTTGTGACACCTCTTTTTTGTCGTGACTTAGAAAGTATCTCTAATGTAGCTTATTTAAGTACCTACCTACCTAGTTCTTTAGAGTTTAGACTCTAGGGCTTTACCAGTAAAAGGACCTAGTGATTCTTAAACGACGGGTCTAGGTTCCACCCCTGGTTTGGAAAAGCAATACCTACCCTATTTAATAACTCTAAAATTAAAAATGTAGTAGGTATCATCTCCGACATTTATCACTTATGTAATTCTTAAACGGCTGAAACCAATTTTGATAAAATGTAGCTACGAACCATTTCGATTACGTCAGCTTTCAAATTAAAAAAAACGCATTGAAATCGGTCTATTCGTTTAAGAGCTACAATGCCACAGACAGATTCACACGTCAAACTTATAACAAGCTTACAACACTCCTTTTTTGGTCGGGGCTCAGAAAGTACCTAATTTAGCTGATTTAATTAGTTCTTTAAACTCTAGGGCCATTAAAAGTGATAGGTACCTAGTGACTCTTAATCGGCGGGTCCAGGTTCGGCCCCTGGTTTGGAAAAACAATGCAGGTAGGTACTGTGGTATGCAGACCTTCACAGAGGATCGGGCATAACGCAACTTCTTTCTCATTCGATCATTTCGAAGAGAATAATTCGAATATCAATTTCAAAGGTTTGAAATGGTATTCGATGTCAAGATTCGAAATTATTGAAGATCTGGTCTTGCGCCATTCATTGTTTGATCGTGGTGGATTGAGCATTTGTTCCTTGCGGATTAATGGTGTGTAGCCCGCGATATAATTGTATTCGATGATAGGCGTGCAATAGCACTACTAAAAAAAGGTGTCTGTGTTACAATTGTGATTTTGTAATGAAGTAAATGTTTATAAAACGAAGAAACATCTATTCTTAATTATAATCAAAAATCACGAAGAATCTAGCTGTTTATTTATCGCCCCCCTAAAAGACACCTTGCAAATGGTGTCAGGCGCTTAATGATCCCAGGATTACAAGCTAAGTAAACCTAAAATTTTTATTTTATTAATTAAAAGTTAACCTATTTTAATATGGATGTGTCAACCAAGTTTTGTGGCACTAATGACTCCATTGAAGAGTTTCTAGCCCAATTTGAAGCTCAGAGTATACTAAAGAAACTCGAGGACGAACACAAATTAATTATAATACAGTCTGTACTAGCAGGTCCGGCCTTATCCTTTTATAAAACAATTATATCTCAATGCAAGACCTTTGCCGACCTGAAGAATTTGCTATTAGAGGAATTTCAATCTTCAATTAATTTCCAAGAAAAATTTTACAACCGACAACAACTTAATGACGAGAATTTACTTGAATATTTTTATGCCTTACAAGAATTGGCAACAAAAGCGAAAATTCCAGATGATATTTTTATTAGACAGTTTATTAAGACCACACGTCCATTCTTTAAATCCAAGCTTGCCACATCACTACATAGTGACAAAAATAAATTGAAGGAACTGACTAAGCAGATGACGGAGCTATATGTTAAAACACCAGAAAAGCAGCTGAATATAAGTTTAAATAATGGCAGTAATACAGTTCATTGCCACTGCAACCCTTCTGGAGACTCGACGTCGCATTCGCCTTTTTTTACTCCGGGTCGTGAACCACGCCGTGCGGAAACGCGTCAGACCCCAGAATCTGAGGCAGGGACCTCCTCTGGAGGACCTTCACCAGGCGCAGAGCGTGTTGACCACAGCACGCCTAACTGGCGCCAGCGGCCGGGTGGCAATGGTTCGCCAGCTCCACGAGGAAGATACAACTTCCACCCAAGGCAAGCGCGGAACCAAGCAGGAAGCGACTCGGGAAACGCCAGGCGGCTCCGCTAAGGGGAACGGTAGAAGAGCCGTCTACACCATCCTCAGTTCCCCAACAAGAAGAAGTATTGGTTGGTAACCAGAACCACATTTCTCCAAACGGTTCAACCGATGAAGAGGACATTAAGAAGAAGCTATTTGGTTACAAGAGCAAACCTTTGGTTATTTTACAATTGAATGATCCCGCCAAACGTAAGGTGGTAGCTCTCATAGACACCGGTGCCGCTGTTTCGTGTATTTCAGCATCTATGTGCCATATTTTAAACATTCCGTTAAAATCTGCGCCACCAATGTCTCTTAGAGCAATTAATAATCAATTGATTCAGGTTGCAGGTTACATAGAAACACCAATATTACTTCCTGGAGGATTAGAAGTTACTTTTCGTGGAATGGCAGTATTAATTCCTTCTTGTCCATTAATTCTCGGACAAAATTTTCTTAATGAATTTAAAGCTTGTGTTGATTTTAATAATCAATGTTTAAGTCTACAGGGAGCTTCTATTCCTTTTATAACCAAACATGATGAAAAAACTTCATCATTAGACGCGATTTATAGCGAAAAGTTACATAATAACGACTATGTTTATTTTTCAGAAACGATGGATTGCAAATTGGGAGTCGATGTTTTTCAAAGTACCACTGAAGGTTCTTTTATAATTAATGAAGAATTAATTGATAGTCAGAGGACGACATTGCATGACTTGTTAATAAAATACAAAGATCGATTTGCCTTCGAGAATCACCAATTGGGCCGATGTAGTATCATTCCGGTCCACATTCAAACTAAAGATGAAGAACTTGTATTTTCAAGACCTTATAGAGTGTCCCCAGTACAAAGAGACATAATTGAGTCACAAGTACAAGAAATGTTAAAACTTGGCATTATCTCGGAAAGCCAGAGTTCATATGCTTCTCCTGTCGTACTTGTCAAAAAGCCAGACGGAACATGGAGGTTTTGTGTTGACTATCGACGTCTAAATAAAAAGATTATAACGGATTCGTATCCAATACCAGTGATTGACGACATAATTAATTATCTATCTGGAGCTAAGTATTTCGATGAGCTGGACCTCAACAGCGGGTACTGGCAATCTGTCATCAGTTCAAGAAAAGAGAAGACCGCATTTATTACAAGTTCCGGTTTATATGAGTTCAATGTGGTACCCTTTGGCTTGCGCACAAGTCAAGCTGTATTTCAACGCATGATGAACAAGATCATAGGCGATATGAGGTATAAGAATGCTATTGTCTATGTGGACAACGTAGTCCTGTATGCCAAGAATTTTTCAGAATTTTAGAGGTTTTACAAAAATTATTTGAGCGACTACGGAACGCTAATATCACTCTTAAGCCTTCAAAATGTAAGTTTGCTTTTACAGAGTTATCAATTTTGGGTTATTTCATTTCGGGCAATGGATTTAAACCCGACCCAAGGAAAACCCAAGCCATTAAAGAGGTAAAGCCGCCAACCACTTTCAAGGAAATAAAGAAAGTACTTGGTTTATTTTCATATTATAGAAAATTTGTGGAGAATTTCGCTAAGATTGCACAGCCACTCACTTCTCTACTAAAGAAAAATACAAAGTTTATTTGGCAAGAGCAGCAACAGCAGGCATTTGAACTTCTAAAGGACAAGCTGTGTAATCCACCTATTTTATCTTATTTCAGCAGTGATTCCAAGGTGACCACCCGGTTGTACATTGATGCTTCTGATTTGGCATTAGGTGCATATTTGGCTCAAGGATATGATGTTATGAGACCGATAGCCTATGCATCAAGAAGACTTTCAGACCCTGAAACCCGTTATACAACCACTGAGAAGGAATGTCTGGGTTTGATCTGGGCCTTGAATTATTTTCGTCAATATTTATTTGGTCTTCGATTCCAGGTTGTCACTGATCATAAAGCATTATGTTGGTTAACCACAAAAAAGGATACTACTAGTAGACTGGCCAGATGGGCATTGGCCATCCAGGAATGGGATTTCGAAGTTGTACACTGCCCGGGACGTGAAAATGTGGTGGCAGATTTCTTAAGCCGAAATCCATTGGAAAAGGAAAGATCTATCACTTCAGAGGTTCAGGCTGCCCCTGAAGATTTAGAAATTTTTCCATGCGATGTATCCATGCATGGGAACGCTCAAGAAAGTGATGAATTTTGCATTAATATTAGAGCTAAAATAAATAATGGTAATAGCTCTTCCTATAAATCATATATTATGATTAATAATCTTATTTACAGAGTGGATAAATGCCATGGTCAAGAAAGGAAAAGACTTGTATTGGCACGTGAATTATTTTCAAATGTGATGGAAAAATTACATGACGACCCTTATTTAGGAGGTCACTTAGGCCTCACAAAAACATTTGAAAAATTTAAAAATAAGTATTTCATGTCTGGAGCTTTGAAAAGTATAGAGAGGTATGTAAAATCTTGTCTAATTTGTCAAGAGCGGGCAACCACGAAAACAAGAATGGAACTTCACCCTATTGAAGTGAAAAATATTTTAGAAAGAGTGGGAGTGGATATTCTGGGTCCGTTCAAAAGATCTTATAGAGGTAATGAGTATATAATTGTGGCAGTTGAGTTCCTGTCTAAATATGCTATCTGTAAAGCGGTACCAAGAGTGAATGCTGATGTGATATGCAATTTTCTTATTGAGGAAATTTTTTGCAGATTAGGAGCAGTTCAGACGATATTAACTGACAGAGGAACTGTCTTTACCGCTCATGCTGTGAAGGAAACGGTGGAATCTTTTGGTGCTAAATTAACCCATACTACTTCTTTTCACCCACAGACCAATGGGTTAGTGGAACGCTTCAACAGGACTATCACTGACATGTTAGCAAAGTATTGTTCACCAAATCAACGTGACTGGTGTGCGGTTGTTCCATTGGTGGTACACGCTTACAATACGAGCAAGCAGAGCTCCACTGGCATGTCACCCTATCTCTTATTACATGCAAGAGAAGATTCTACGCAAGAAGAAAGAACTTTGAGTATAAATTGCACTGGATTGTTGGGAAATATGTCTCAAAGGCAAGAATTCTCTAAGATGCTTATTCGTAAAGCTGTAAATAATATAAAGAAGGCACAAGTGAGGCAAATAAGGAACTACAACAAAAGGATTAAACCAATTTTATTTAATGAAGGGGACAAAGTATTAATTTTTGTACCAAGGAGAGTAACAGGAAGATCTGTCAAATTAATGCGGTTCTTCCAGGGTCCTTTTCGTGTCGTCAGAAGAATTTCAAGTATTCTTATGTGGTGAAGAGATTCTCATCGGCACTTCAATTTGTGGTCCATCCTAATCGGATGAAACGATTGATCTTGAGACAATGACGCATGTTTTTTCTTCATGTTTTTGTTCTGCGTTGTGTAGAATTTTTTTTCCATTATATTGTGTTAATATTCTTTTATGTTTCAGATCTTGATTAATATTATGCTATGTAAGTTTTATTGTGATAAAGTAAGATGTCACAGACTCCATATTTCGGTTTATGGTAATGTTTTTCTTTTTTCATTGGGGTTTGTGATTGATTCATTCATCAATCTTTCTGGCATTAAAGGGGCGGTGTACGCCAATGCCAATTAATTTACCTTTGCCCAAATAAAAAAAAAAAGGGATGGTTATTTGTTGATGGCATTCTATACGTCAGTCATGTCACTGTCATGTCTTAGCAAAAATTTTCTTTGTATAATTTGTTCTAAATTTTATTAAAAAACTATCATTTTTAGCAGTGAAACGAAGACAACGATGGATTGTGAATGGAAGAATGCGGGAAGTCTCCGGCTCGGTTCTGCCTTCGCTTGTGTTGGCGAAAATGACGGGCGTCCGAAGCTGAGCATCCCAACCTCTTCCATCGTTAGCTGAGGCCCGCGCCGTGCAGCAGCAAGTTATAAGCCGTATCAAGACGCTGGTGCTACGCCGCGAGTTTCAAGCCCTTATTTGTACGGAGTGCTACATATCAGGTGCAGGAGTTTCAATAGAAGGACCATGGAAAGGGGAGAGTGACATGGTTTATGTCCCCTCTCAATGGCCCTCCTTTGTTATTGGCCTCTTTCTTTTCAGCGAGGTCCGCATGGGAAAAACTCCCTTTTTCCTATTAAGGAGGGGAGGAGGGTTTATGTTGGCCCTCATACTCAGTGGTCCTCCGCCCCTGAGGCCATAACATGGGCACTCCGACAAAATATGCATGTGAGGGAGAGGTCAATGCAATTTTGTGCACTCATATGTTATATCTTTTGGGCATACTGTAATAAGGGCATTATGGTACAAGGACGTTTTGGTAATAGGGGACGTTATGGTAATATATGGAGACATTATGGTAATATGGGGCATTATGGGAATGCAAGTATAGGTGCAATGTAAGGATATGCACATGCATATAAATATTTTCCCAGTTTCACTAATGCTCTGTTTTCAGATTTTTGTTATTGTGTTCTGATCTGTTTTATTTGTTTTTCATGTCATATGGACTTCGAGCAACGACGCTGAAGACACCCGTAGCTTCGAAGTTAGGCGCGTGTGTTAAAGTGCGGTTTTGAAAATTTTTTTAAGTCCGCGTCTTTGACTTGGGGTCAGGGTCCACCACCACCTGGTGACCTTCGGCTTCATGTTCATAAAGGCAGTACCCGGGTGTGCAGCGTCGAGCTAACACTTGTTTACTCCTTTTAATTTTTAATTAGGGACAGGTGCGGGTTTGATAGGAGCTATTAATATTCGGTCTTATTTCCCCATCATCTGAACAAAGAAGATCTTTATCCTGATGGAAGAAAGAAGACCGACCCGACCACCTGATCCAATGCAGCCCAGAGAGATGCTACTTCAAGGCCAGTGATGTTACTTCAAGGCCACCCCGATGGATTAAAAAACTTAGGGCCATCGTATAGGAAGTTAGGTAGGCCTGTTGAAAAAAAATTTCGACCGATCGAAAAATTTTCAATGGGGGGGAGGCAGTTGTGGTATGCAGACCTTCACAGAGGATCGGGCATAACGCAACTTCTTTCTCATTCGATCATTTCGAAGAAGATAATTCGAATATCAATTTCAAAGGTTTGAAATGGTATTCGATGTCAAGATTCGAAATGATTGAAGATCTGGTCTTGCGCCATTCATTGTTTGATCGTGGCGGATTGAGCATTTGTTCCTTGCGGATTAATGGTGTGTAGCCCGCGATATAATTGTATTCGATGATAGGCGTGCAATAGCACTACTAAAAAAGGTGTCTGTGTTACAATTGTGATTTTGTAATGAAGTAAATGTTTATAAAACGAAGAAACATCTATTCTTAATTATAATCAAAAATCACGAAGAATCTAGCTGTTTATTTATCGCCCCCCTTAAAGACACCTTGCAGTACCTACTTACCTATTAATAACTCAAAAATGGCATTTGCATTATCCCCGACACTATCACTTGTAACTCTTAAACGGCTGAACCAATTTTGTAAAAATGTGCTGTTGTGATAAGAGCGGTTTCGCAATGAAAATGGAGTGACCTGATGCACTGGCCTCTGTAGGTACCTAATGTAGCTGATAGGGTCTTTAAAAGTGATAGGCACCTAGTAACTCTTAATCGACAGGTCCAGGTTTGACTCCTGAGTGGGAAAAGCAACGTACCTACCTACCCACTTATTAATAGCTCAAAAATTGAAAATGTACCACCCCCGACTTTTATCACTTGTAACTCTTAAAAGACTGAACCAATTATGATAAAATTTTGCTACGAACCATCTCGGTTTTGTAAGCTTTTAAACAAAAAACCTCATCGAAATAAGTTCATTCGTTTAGGAGCTATGATGCCACAGACAGACACACACGAATAGTACATACGAATACACATGTCAAACTTATAAAACCCCTCTTTTTTGTAGGGACTTGGAAAGTACCTAATGCAGCTGATTCAAGTACTTAGTTCTTTAAATTCTAGGGTCTTTAAAAGTGATAGGTACTTACCTAGTGACTCTCAATCGACGGGTCTGGGTTACTCCATTTTCATTGCAAAACTGCTCTTATCGCAACAGTACAGAGTGCACGCGTGTGGTAGGTAACCTGACGAGCGGCCCTCCATACCTACCTACCTAATAAAAACTCATTTATTGTTTATTTATAACTCTTAAACGAAGGAGCTACGATGCCACAGATACACAGTAGGTACACACGTCAAACTTATAACACACTTTTTTGTCGGGACTTAGAAAGTAGTACCTAATGTGGCTAATTTAAGTAGTTATTTTGACTCCAGGGTCATTTAAAGTAATAGGTACTTAGTGACTCTTAATCGACGGGTCCAGGTTCAACTCCTGGTTGGGAAAATACGATATCTACCTGATATGTGTGAAGTATGGTTGTATTTTGTAATTATTACTAGTAAACTACTGCTACGTCTAGTCTATCTTCTGCTTGGTAAAAAATCTTGAGTGGTTGGTTGAGGTCCGCGCACCACCTCGCCCCTAGCCCCGCCGCCTGCGCCGCGCCGCTCCGTGCCGCGCAACGCACACCGACGACGGCCGGCGGCCTGTGCGTTCCGCACACTCCGCTCGCCGCAGCCACCCGCAGTCGCCTGCTTGCAATAGTTGCAATCGAACGTTCCGGTCTTTCTTTTACCTCGGTACAGCGCCAGCGCCGTCACCATCGAGACTGGAGGAAGTCCAGGCCTCCTGCCCTGGACATTGGCCGGCCGCAATTCTGCCCGCTTGGAAGAGGAGATAATCCCGATGGCCACCAAAAAGGAAGCATCAGCGACGTGTATGTGTGGAAGCTTCTTTGTGACCTTCACCCGTAACACTTCCCTAGGGTGCAGGTGTTAGATGACACTGATTTTCAACCGCGCAACAGCTTCTCCAAGTGGCTGAGTGAAGATGCAATACTTAAGAAACATGGATAATGTAGAGGTACTTCTGGAACGAAGAGAATCCTCATGTCGTAAGACCTTCAAGCTGTGGATCGTAAATAAGTACCTACTTACTTAGAATTGTCTTACATAAAGTGAATCGTCTAGTAGGTAGGTACCTAAGTGTAATTGTTATCTTTCAATCCAGCACAAAAACTTAAATAATAGGTAGGTAGGTAACTTGTCGGTAAATTTCTAAGTGATGAACTGTTAAAAGTGAAGGTAACATGACATTACAGTCCAAAATCTGGTGAAGTGTTATGGATGTGATTGGTGAATTAGAATCGCCTCGACGATTTACATTGTTAAAATTGTTTGTTGTTGCAAGTAGTACCTAGTCATAGTCAAGCATTTTTTGGTTTGGTAAATTGTTTTCTTTAAGTACCTACCTATTCGCGTTAAAAATAAATAACTTGTTCTTAAACATTTTGTTTTTTTAAAGCATAAATTCATACCTACAACACAATGATGCCACTACAGGACGGGATAGGTAAACTCAAAAAGCATATCATAATACTGGACAGTTAAATTATGATTTCCCCCTTTTGCGAAAATAAAAAGAACAGTAGGTAAGGTAGGTACCTACAAAGTTTAAACTACTCATGTGGTGCAAAGTGTCAACCTTCATGTGTATTTGAGTGTGCCTAACCACGTACTCTTAACTGTACCTAACCAGGTACCCTGTGGTAGGTAGTAACGTCAAGTCAGCTAGGTATTTGGTTGTTTACATTCTAGTAACCTAATCGACACGGTTCCGAATTCGACTCCTGGTTGTAAATTACGTAGAAGGTAGGTACCTAGTTAAGTTTCTTGCTTGATTCGTCGGGAAATTGTCACGAACAACGTCAGGAACTTCTTGTTAAATAAAACTTGTAGGTATTGATGACACTGATTTTAATTTTCAGAATATTGGTTTTACACACTTAGTAATTACTTAGTATTACTGGTTCAAGAGTAGGCAGCAGAATGATCTCAGGAAGGAATACAGCCCTTTTTATATTAAATCTGCGGAGTGTTGCTAATTAGGATACGTGCCTTGTGACACGTAGGACAAAAACGTGAAGTCGTAAATTAATAACTTATTAAATGAAAATGTCCAAAAAGTCGTAAAATACAATGTTGCCGCTTTTCCGGCATATTAAGAAAAACGTTTTTATCACGTACAGAGGTCGTAAATTATCTTTAATATTCTAATGTGACAAATTTGTAAGAAATACAAAGTTGCGTTAAATTCCGTATTAGCATAAATTAATTTTAATATCCTGGTGTAACTAATTAAAGGAAAATTTTAGAAATACAATGTTGTATTCAAATGAGGGCATCCTGCTTGAGGCGGATATAGATTTTACTTAACTCCTCCCTTCTTAAAATTGAAATTAATTTTGAATTGATTATTACAATATAAAATTAATTGAAAATATCAATTAACATGAACACAAGTGGTCATCGCTTAAAACTATCTTATTTTAGGGTTACATGATGTACTTAAATCTTATTAACTTAAATCTTAAAACTATTCGTCAAGTTCACATTTTACGGAGTCATTTATTTCCACCTTTTCACTTTTATTTGTCTTCTGGCTTTTTCACTTTCACTTCATAGTTTAAACCACTTCACTTTTGCACATATAGTTCTTTGTTTATCGCAGGTTTACTTTTACTTAGAACCTTAGACGTTGAAAAAGTTGGATAGACCATTAGCAATATTTCACAAACTCTGTACTCTTTTACTTCACAAGAGCTTATGAAAATATCACTATTGTCTTTCTCCATCTGTGTTTTTGACTTTCATATATCCTATATAAATCTAATTCGATTACAATATAAAATGTTAGTACATTTTTTTTTAATTATTATTAAGTTATTAATATTAGTTTGTTTTTTTTGCATTTTTTATTATTATTTAAGTAATTAATATTAGTATCTTAATGAAATAGTAACATTTCTAAAATCTTATAAATAAATGACAACATTATATAATATCAAAACCTTAACACTAATAGATGACAACATTTTAGATTAAAAAAAGGGGTAACACATTTTTTACTTACTATAGGTACCTTAAATTCTGGTAAGGTTACATGTTCTAATCTAGAGATTACATATTTTCTTAATCTAGTGGGGGTTACATTTCTTAATCTAGTAAGGTATATATCATATTCGCTAGGCTGTACATCTAAGGTACATATTTTAATCTACTTGCTAGGGCCCTAATTTACATTTTAACATACACACACACACAAATTGACATTTTAGTCAAAAAGCGGAAACTTCCGATAATCAATAGGGTTTTATGAATCTGGTCCTTTATTTCCTTTTAATAGGTTAATCCCTTTATTAATAGTATCAATTACTTTGTTTGGTCTCTTAACATTTTTAAGTGGGACTTTAGTGGCTCTATCTCCTATTTCAATTGGAATAACGTTTCTTTGTGGGATTTTTTTTACTGTGGCTTTATCGTATCGTGGTTTGTCTTTAGCAAGTCTTTTGTTAACCATTCGGGTGTAAATGGTGTCTCCGATTCTAATATCAGAACTGGTTGAGGCTGTCGGCTCTAATCGTTTCCTAGTTTTTTCTTTGTTTTCTATCAATTTGTTAGTTATTTGTTGGTAGAGGAATTTAGTCTTTTTACAATGGTCTCTTACTAGTTGTTGCATATACTCCTTATGATAATCGATATCAAAAATACTACGCGAGTCTATATGACCAAAAAGAACTTCAAATGGTGTTAATCCAGTGCTGGAGTGTATTGAATTGTTATAAGATATTATTGCGTAAGTTATAACATCAGCTATTTCGGTGGGTCGTTTCTCATATTTGGCTAATCTGCTGATTTCAATTAGAGTGCTATGAAATCTTTCGATGATGCCCATTGAATTTGGATTATTTGGTGTACCGATGTGTAAGCTCAATTTTATGCATACTTAGGAGTTCTTTCATAAGAGAATTATTGAATTCGGATCCTGGGTCACTACTTATTTTTAGAGGTACTCCATATATTGAAAAGTACTTCTGGTGTGGATCTATTTTGAATTTTAATTGCTTGTCCTAATTTACTAAATGCATCTACAACTGTTAAGTAAGTGTTACCTTCGAATTTAAATAAATCAATGAAGATTTCTTCGAATGGTTTAAATTGGGTTTGAGTTAGTTGAATCAAAGGTTTAACGGGTTTTGTATCGTATTTCATTTTTTTACAAGTTTCAAAGGCTTGAATAAATTCCTCTGTTATCTTAAATTTTCTGTTCTTCTTTAATAATTCCGTCATGGGTTTTGTTACTTTAGCAAAATCTTTAATGAATTTACGATAATAGCCAATTAGGCCTAGGAATGATTTTATATCTTTAACCTTTTGTGGTAGGGGGTAGTTTAATACTGCTTTAATTTTATCATCATTAGGCTTAAGACCATCTTTAGTAATTGTGTGTCCTAGGTATAATACTTCTTTTCTTAAGAATTCAGATTTATCTAACTGTATTTTAAGATTTGCTTGTCTAAGGGCCTCTAAAACCTTTTTGAGTTTCTGCATATGTTCCTGAAGGGTGGTAGAGAAGATAATTAAATCATCCAAGTAAATCAAACAATGGACTCCTTGTAGTCCTCTTAGAATGTTATCCATCGTTCTCTGAAATGTTGCTGGTGCTATTTTTAATCCAAATGGCATTCTCAAAAATTCGTAATGACCGTGTTGAGTACTAAACGCTGTTTTGGGTTGATCTGATTCTTCTACTTCTATTTGGTGTTATCCAGAAGCCAGGTTTAGTGTAGTAAAGTAAGTACTATTGCCTAGTTTATCAAAGATGTCACTTATGTTCGGCAAAGGGTATTTGTCGTCTAATGTGATTCCATTAAGTTTCCTGTAATCTATAACCATTCTATACTTTTGTTCACCACTGGCATCAAGTTTCTTAGGTACTAAGTGAACTGGTGCACTCCAGGGAGAAAAACTAGGTTTAATCACATTATTTTTTAATAATTCTGTAACCTGTTTTTTTATTTCTTGGTTTTGTACAGGTGGTTGTCTGTAAGGTCTAATATAGATTGGATCTTCATTTTTTGTTCTAATCTTATGTTTTATTGCATTTGTGAAGGTTAACGGAATCTTTTCGTGAAAGAATAAATCTCTATATTCATAACATATTTGATTAATTGCCCGTTTTTCTTCATCGTTCATATGATCTGTTCTTAATTTTTGTAAATTCTCTTTCAGTAGTTGGTCATATTGCGGAAGGTAATTGAGTTGACATATGTTATTTTCATAAGGCTCGATTTTAAAAGGACGATCAATTTTAATTATTATCAGTTTATCAGTTGCATTCTGAATTACTGTGTTAGAATATCCATCAATGCATTTTACTAAAGCTGTAGGCATTCGTACTCCATCATAAAATTGTGTGTAAGCTAAAATTCCTTCACCATTATTTAGTATTATTGGAACCATGATTCTTTGTTCGGTTCTTGGTTGAAGTGTGATCGTGATCGTATTAATTATATTCGTTTCTTTTGTATTTAATGGGATTTGCACGTGAAGCGTGATTAACATTTGCTTTTGAATATCAATTATTGCTTTTAATCTTTTAAGTAGATCCATGCCTATTAAACCATCGTATTTATCATCAATATCATAGATATAGAATTTATGAATAAAATTAACTTGAAATAATTTAAATAATGGTATATGGATCACTTCATTATGGTTACTAATTCCGTGTGTACTTATGATATTAAACGGTTCTACGCTTTTGAGTGAGTTAAAGTATTGATTTGCTTTTTCATTGCTCATAAATGAACGAGTACTGCCCGTGTCTAATAAGAATTTCGAATCTATTTCCGAAATAAAAATGTATGGTAATGAATCGATGTTTGAAGTTATTGTTCCTGAATTACGTCTGAGGCTTCTACCCGAAAATTTGTGATTTGTTGAGCTGTCTCTTGGGTGTTCAATGTATTTGGCTGTGGGATATCAGCCTGAGAGTGATAGTTCACACGATTTTGTCTAGGTTTAGGCGTACAATCTTCCACTGTTCCAGGTGGTTTGGCCTGAGGTTGATTAGTCTGGTTACCCTGGTTCTGTGGGTTACGCGGATTAAATCGGTTATGCTGATTGCGTTGATTGTTATAATAATTATTACGGAAATCGTAAAAAGATGTTCCCGGAAATTTTGGTATATAAGGAACATTAGGGTTACGGAAGTTTTGATTTCTTGGATACGCTTGATTTTGTGGTCTTGGGTTGTAATTTTGGTTAGGATTACGCGGTGGGAAATTCGTATTTTGCGGTCTGTAGGACATATTTTTTTGATTTTGATTTCGGTTTTGATTCTGATTTCCTCTATTATTCTTATTACTCGCTTGTGACTGTTGAGGTAGCGGTTGCATAGTATTTCTATTAAATCTATGCCTTAATAGTGCCTGGCGTTACGGAAAACACAGTTCGCTTTCGGAAACCAGCACCAAATTTTTATGTATAGTTAGGCATGTCACCTAGACCCCAAAACTGCCGGGAAACACTTCGTGAGGTGTCAAGGTCACCAGTTATGACGTCATCAATGTGGCCGCCGCCGCGTTTAGAAAAATGTAAATCACTCATAAATTACGCAGTGCACATGTACGTGTAGGGTATCAAATGAAAGGATATTAAATATGCTGCATTGTTTTCATTGAATGTAACTGCGTAAATATGAAAACAACAAAAATATAGGACAAATAAGACAAATTACAAAAAAAATAATACATATTTATTTTTATAGCTAGAGAACCATTTATATTACAGAGAAAAAATGTAGGGTACAAATAATTCTAAGTTATTCGTCTATAGTTTACAATTTAAATCATCACAATCGGGTGAAAAAAAACATAGTTATGCTGGTTTAACTAAAGCGCGGCGGATGCCATATATTCAACCGACGTCGCCGGCGTGTTTTGAAAAATGTTAATTTTACTTAAATAACGCAGTGCATATGAATGTTTGGGGTATCAAATGAAAGGATATTCAATTTGCTGCATTGTTTTCATTAAATGTAACTGCGTAAATATGAAAACAACAAAAATATAGGACAAATAATACAAATTACAAAAAAAATATACATGTTTATTTTTATAACTAGATAACCATTTGTATTACAGAGAAATAATGTAGCGTTCAAATAATTCTACGTTATTTGTCTATAGTTTAAAATTTAAATCATAACAATCGGGTTAAAATAAATATAGTTATGCTGGTTTAACATATTCAACCGACGTCGCCGCCGGCGCGTTTTGAAGAGTCTAAATACACTGAACTGCGCAACACACATGTATGTATGTATACATTCGGACATGAAATGAAAGCATATTTAATATGCTCTAATTTTCTAATGTAATGTACTCTGCGTAAATATAGAAATAAGAAAAATGTGTAACAAATAAATCGAATTAGAGAAAAAAATATGTTTATTTATTTCTATAGCCAGAGAACCATTACATTAGAGACAAAAAATGATTTCTTCGTATAATGTTATGTTATTTTTCTATAGTTTAAAATTTAAATAATCTAAATCGGTAAAAAACAGACATAGTTCTGCCAGTTTAAAGATAGTTCGGCGGACGCTAACAACGCGACATGGGTAAGGATCTCGAGCGTTTTGTCCGCCCGTTCCAGTGTGTTATGAATTTTGATGCATACTAACGATGGCCGTTTCTACTAATAATCAGGATGAAGACTTCACTTGGAAGAGAAACTACTTGCATCAATGCTTATGCATCAATATTCATAACACACTGGAACGGGCGGGCAAAACGTTCGTGAGCCTTAACCCACATTTATGCCCATGAGTAAACTAGTGTTTCAAGCTCTTTCTGATGATCTAAATTTAATATAGCCTCGTAAAGGGTAATTTTAAATTACATACTTTCAAACTAGTGTGCAGCTTTCAATTAACGCTAGGTGCAAAGAGGATTAAGTGTGTTACATTTTTAATTTTAATCTATCTAACTTATAAAAATCAGCCTTCATAGGTATATAATCTAAAAATAAAAGGACGGTCTACGCTCTAGAGCATGCACCTTCACACGCACAAAGGAGAGTGCAATTTAAATCGTTTTTCACGCATCGGCACCTGGAACACCTCTCCTTGCACTTGCATGACACAAGTTCTTTGCAGCTCAAGCTAGCATCCGGAATTGTATTCCAGACTGGTGTGTAGGCAGGACCGTTGTTGTTTTTTTTTTGCCAACCCCAGCGTTCTTTGGAATTGGTAAAAAAACGTCGTGGAAAACATAGGCATCATCGAGAGAAGTCGATGTCGCATTTCATGCATATTCTTGTGAGGCTGTACCTTGCCAAGATAATGCCATCTTTGCAGTTATAGAAACAGTTGTTGTGCACATGTATTATCCTGCAAGTGAAACTAACGATATACATGTAGCAAGAAGGATTCTTTTCACAAAAAAAAATAAAGCTATCGAAAATATCCCACCAACGCGGCACTGATTCAACATATCAAGAGGGCAATTCTTCAAACAAAAACTTGGACTAGTTGCCTCTTGGACAACCCACAGCATTTCGATCCGAGCAACTGAGGGGTTGGCAAAAAAAGAGACAACGGTCCTGCCTACACACCAGTCTGGAAAACAATTCCAGATGCTAGCTTGAGCTGCAAAGAACTTGTGTCATGCAAGTGCAAGGAGAGGTGTTCCAGGTGCCGATGCGTGAAAAACGATTTAAATTGCACTCTCCTTTGTGCGTGTGAAGGTGCATGCTCGAGAGCGTAGACCGTCCTTTTATTCTTAGATTATATATGAAGGCTGATTTTTATAAGTTAGATAGATTAAAATTAAAAATGTAACACACTTAATCCTCTTTGCACCTAGCGTTAATTGAAAGCTGCACACTAGTTTGAAAGTATGTAATTTAAAATTACCCTTTACGAGGCTATATAAAATTTAGATCATCAGAAAGAGCTTGAAACACTAGTTTTACTCATGGGCATAAATGTGGGTTAAGGCTCACGAACGTTTTGCCCGCCACGTTCCAGTGTGTTATGAATATTGATGCATAAGCATTGATGCAAGTAGTTTCTCTTCCAAGTGAAGTCTTCATCCTGATTATTAGTAGAAACGGCCATCGTTAGTATGCATCAAAATTCATAACACACTGGAACGGGCGGACAAAAACGCCCGAGATCCTTACCCATGTCGCGTTGTTAGCGTCCGCCGAACTATCTTTAAACTGGCAGAACTATGTCTGTTTTTTACCGATTTAGATTATTTAAATTTCAAACTATAGAAAAATAACATAACATTATACGAAGAAATCATTTTTTGTCTCTAATGTAATGGTTCTCTGGCTATAGAAATAAATAAACATATTTTTTTCTCTAATTCGATTTATTTGTTACACATTTTTCTTATTTCTATATTTACGCAGAGTACATTACATTAGAAAATTAGAGCATATTAAATATGCCTTCATTTCATGTCCGAATGTATACATACATACATGTGTGTTGCGCAGTTCAGTGTATTTAGACTCTTCAAAACGCGCCGGCGACGTCGGTTGAATATGTTAAACCAGCATAACTATATTTATTTTAACCCGATTGTGATGATTTAAATTTTATACTATAGACAAATAACGTAGAATTATTTGAACGCTACATTATTTCTCTGTAATACAAATGGTTATCTAGTTATAAAAATAAATATGTATATTTTTTTTTGTAATTTGTATTATTTGTCCTATATTTTTTTTGTTTTCATATTTACGCAGTTACATTTAATGAAAACAATGCAGCAAATTTAATATCCTTTCATTTGATACCCCAAACATTCATATGCACTGCGTTATTTAAGTAAAATTAACATTTTTCAAAACACGCCGGCGACGTCGGTTGAATATATGGCATCCGCCGCGCTTTAGTTAAACCAGCATAACTATGTTTTTTTTCACCCGATTGTGATGATTTAAATTGTAAACTTTAGACGAATAACGTAGAATTATTTGTACCCTACATTTTTTATCTGTAATATAAATGGTTCTCTAGCTATAAAAATAAATATGTATTATTTTTTTTGTAATTTGTCTTATTTGTCCTATATTTTTGTTGTTTTCATATTTACGCAGTTACATTCAATGAAAATAATGCAGCTTATTTAATATCCTTTCATTTGATACCCCACACGTACATGTGCACTGCGTAATTAATGAGTAATTTACATTTTTCAAAACGCGGCGGCGGCCACATTGATGACGTCATAACTGGTGACCTTGACACCTCACGAAGTGTCTCCCGGCAGTTTTGGGGTCCAAGTGACATGCCTAACCACACATAAAAATTTGGTGCTGGTTTCCGGAAGCGAAATGTTCCGGCCTTTTTTGGACGTAAGGCAGAGCACTATAATTGGTATTGTTTCACAAAGTTTTCTTCTTCTAGTACGATTGCTAAAGCTTGTTCCAAGGTTTTAGGAGCTTTTAATCTTAATACGCGTATTAAATCACTCGGTAGACTGTAAAGAAACACATTTAACGCGGTGTTGTCGTAAATAGATTTTTTGGTGGCTTGGGTAGTCGGATCACTACTTGCCATAATTTTGGCAAATAGATTACTTCTTACTGACTGGATTCTATAACAAAATTCTTGAAATGTTTCATTTCTGAACATGGCTAGGCCTTCTAGTTCGAGAACCAGACATTGTTCTGATCTTTGATCTCCAAAATGTTGAATTAATAATTTTTTAAAGGTTTCAAAATCTTTTGTAACATAGTCATTTTCACTTATCAATGCAGCGGCTTTACCCGTCAAACGGCTTGTAATCGTTTGTATGATATGTGCGTAATCACCAGGTCTATTATTATACTTCTGTATTACGTATTCGCACTTTTTAATGAACATGTTTATAAGTTTAGTATTCCCGTCGAATTTCGGAATTAAGTCTGTTGGAATAGTTAATTCTTGGGCAACAGGGTTTGCGAAAACATATTCAGGTGGGGCATATTGCGGTTGATGGGAAGAAAGTCCTGGTAAATTAGAATTTTCAGTTTCCGAATCTACATAACGAGCTCCCGGAGAATATGATGGAGGAGGTTCCTCAAACGGTTGGGCTGCAGGGATTTCTTCCTGTTCGCGGGCGGACGCATTAAGATTTTCACGTTCGTTCGTGTAATGTTCCCTAACATGTTCTGCAACTCTTCGTGCAGCAGCAGTTGCGAGATAATTCATATCGATACTTCGGGGAAGAAAGGTCGTAAAAGCCATTTTGGCCAAATTGAGTTAATAATGCAGTTTTGTTCAGAATTTCAAGCTCTATCGATCTGTATATTTAAAAAATCGATATTCGCAAAAACGATGGCTTTTACTACCAAAATTTTTAGAATAAAATGGCTTTTACTTCCAGGATTTTTCAGTCTAAACTACATTTTTTTTATAATATTGGCGTATGTGACAATTTAGTTTCTCTTTTGATTAAGTAAAGGAGGTATAAGCCAAAAATTTTACCACACCAGGTCGTAACTTACAACATCATTGTAATCTCGGCTTTTACAACCCTCTGAATAAACTTAATTGAACAGAATGTGACTTTTACACCATTCATTTGCTTTCTTTTATGAATAGAAGTACGAGTTACGTCCCAATTATTTGATTGTTGTTATTGTTTCGTAACTATCTCTAAGACTCAATACAAAAGATAACTTTTGACCAAAATGTGTTTGTAATAAGGTATAGTTTCCTTTTGATAACTTAAGATTCCATGCTGGACTGGGAGTGAAAGAAAAACCTAGAATGTGCAAGCTACTTACTCTTCCCAGGTATACAGTAAAAGTCTGTAAGAGGGATGCGAGGGTTTTGCTGTATAATAGGCGAAAGGCTGACCACCTCTCACCATTATACAACTTGTTCCATCTGATAACCCTCACAATTGTGTCAAACGTGGCTTCTAGTGGTTCTAGAAATATTGGTGCTCTGCCTACTCCGTTAGGGATTATGGGCGTCAGCGTATGATAACTTAAGATAGTTTGAGTGAGTATAGCTCACTTTAACACAAATTTAAAATGAATAGTCACGAAAGACATAGATATATTTTCCTCGCATTCGCAATTTTTGTAGCGGCACAGGTTGTTGCCTTTTGCTGTTCCACTATCTGATAATCAAATTTTTGAAAGAAGCTAGACTCCTTGCAGAAAAAGACAAATATAGTACAGTCATTGGAACAATGCCACCGACGATCTGCTCAAAGATAAGTTTTATTAATAAATATAATATAATTAACCGTAATATACCGTTTAAGATAACAATCATAATAAACATTAAGTTCCTGCCTACTTAAATAATCATCATTTTGTGAAATATTTATAATAGGTGCTATAAAATTACAAAAGAAAGAAAAGAATCACTGTTAACTTTCTTTTGGAGCATAGATTAGTTCAAGACAACGTTGCAGGGATTGGTCAAGACAAGCTTTAACAGCGAATGATCGTGATCTATACACATTTTTTATTTAAACATGGCATGAGCGTGAGCCGTGCATATGCCATGTTAAAAGACGTAGGTACTGTGGTACAGACTTGTCTCCTGCTTTGACACGTCTATACCATCTCTTTCCCAAGAAAAAAACCGTACTAAAGTCCTGGAAGCTTGCTAACGTGTAATCAGTGCCCAAAAAGGGTAGCCTTTCTGACTCCGTCAATTATCGATCTATCTTCATAGCTGACATCCTGAGTAAACGGTCGATCCAAGTAGTTATCGATAGCTGCTCCTCGACCTGATGGCTATTGACGCCGGAGTTCCTCAGGGGTCCGTTCTCTCTGCGACCTTTTTCCTGCTGTGTGGGTGAAATTGTCTCAGAGAGGAGAGCACTGGTAGAGCGAATAAAGTCAATTTTAAGTCTTGTGTCCCAATGAGTTTGAATGCCACCAAAACACAAGCGTGTCTGTTCTCTGCTCAACGGAGTCCGATTAATCTGACTCCTACTCTCCGAGGTGCATCTGTTCCTATAACCGGTCTGTTCCTGAATTTCTTGGCATGAAGTTATCTATCAATTTCAACTTCGGCACCTCCATAAAGTCCAGAGCCCAAGTTGAGGGCAAAAAGATGGGCGTCCATAAATAAAGTTAAGTGTTACTTCACACCCGATCAATCTGTCCCTTTATAAGGCACAAGTACGATAGTGCTTAGAGTATTGCTTTTGGGATGGTTCAGCCAAATGCCACACAGCCGCATTGGACTCGGTAGATCGCAGAGCCAGAAGACTCATCGGTGATTAAAAGTTGGTTGAAAATAAACTACAAAGCCTAGCTCATAAACGCAAAGTACTTTGCCTATGTATTTTTTACAAAACGTACTTCAGAGAGTGTGCACAAGAGCTACGTGAGGTCATTCTTCTATCAGATTTCCAAATACGGCCGAGTACCACTCTTACCTTGTCGAGATGCCACGGATCCGCACTGAGCGGTTTTTATCATCTTTTATATTGAGCACTGCCAAGGAATGGAATTCCTTGCCTGCTTCTGTATTTCCGAGCTCATATAACTTTTAAAGTTCGAGTGAATCTCTTTAAAGTTCGAATGAATAGGCTTTTTTAGGGGTGAGCTTGCTACATCCTCGACCGCATCTTCACTAGGAAAGGTTTTCATGTAGAAATTTATAAATCACCTCGTGCTTTTATCACGTAAACATTAACTTGCAAATAATCTGACATCTAATTTTCTTCATGCGGAAGCATATGTGACGTCACTCAGCTCGCCCGCCCGCCTCAGTCCATCCCTAATCGCGACAATGACTCACTATCAAGATTTAGTTATGACAAGAAGTGATCGTATTGTGTTGAATATATTACAAAGTAGACCTTGAAAAATAAAACAGTATTTACAAGAGTAAGAAACGCAGTATATTGATAAGATAAATACTAAGCTAGGGTTAGATTGCAATAAATTAAGCTTCAACAGAACTTATAACTAGTGGATCGGCACATCCGGAATTCACTAAGTGAAATTCTAAAGATAATTAAGTATTATTCTTAAAAACTAATATAACAATGACTTGTCATGTAAGGAGTACTTTTAGTATAATATAAAATTCTTAAGTCTCAAATACTTTCACAACGTAACGTTCTTTCTAAGAACGGTCACATCAGTTAATTTAGCTTCTAAGTGCTCTTATAACTAATGGATTAATAAAAATGATATCGATATCACAATGTTAGTTAATAGTGCATAAGAAATTGAGTGTAATATTGACTATTAAAAAAATGGCTCATATAAATGGAACATAGATCAGGAACGTTGGAATGTATTTTGAGCGAATACTTTCAAAAAGTAACATTCCTATAAAAATCAGTCTCTTGTTGAGATTTATTAGGCGATGATTCGTATTAAAGCATCAGGAGATTCGTCTTTGGTTGGGGTTGTAGAACTAACTGAGATCGGATTAGCAGTTGTAAATTTTGGACGGATCATAGGCTGAAGCTTCGAAGATTGGGTATCTTCAAAAGTAGAACCACGGAAGTTTATATGATTGTAGTCATTTTCCCCTGGATTCCATCCTGTCGGCTTGGTTCTGTAATTAGTAAAGTTAGTCCATTAATTTCATTCTAAAACTAAATAACATTTGATTAAAATCGAATGATTGGTAGGATTAAAACAGGGTTAAGACTTTTGTACCTTAAGGAATAGTGCGGCGGACGGAATCCTGATCCATGATGAATTTGAGGTTGGCCATAGGCTGAGTCTTCTTGAGCATAAGGTCTTGGGTATGGAGAAAATGACCCAGTTGGAATTTCATTTGATAGTCCATAGACACCTCCTAGGTTTGTTTCACAATTACATACTACCTGTGTGAGCCACATTCTGGAAATAGTAAAAATGTTGATGTTAATTACAAAAAATAGCTTGTTATTTACAACAATCATAAGTTAGACCTAAGACAATACCCTGAATCTTGTTGCGGAATGAAATTCCTCTCTTGCTGATATTGTTCCAATGGAAGATAACTGCGAATCGAATTATCTGGAATATAAGGTCTGAATGACGCTGAAGGTCTAGACTCAATTACAGGCTTTTCTTCATCGTAATCTTGATTTCTTTCCCAATTAACTTCATAGTCCAAAGTATAATCTTCAGTACCCGGATATGGTCTGAAAAGTTGCAAAATTACGATTAGAACTATCAGAACCTATTGCATAAAACCATACAATTTATTTCATTCATACATACCTCATATCAGGTGACGCGTCCGATGTAAATTGCTGTTTAGAATGAGCCGTTTTGAACCCGATCTCGGCCATGGGTATCCTGGTAGGTCTAAACGGAGTTCTATGAGATCCTCGCATAGCCGGAACTTGGTGAACAAAGAAATCAGGAGCGTTACTTCTTGAGCTGTAAATTACAAGATAGTCATTATTAACCAAACATTCCAGACCTAGTTTATTGAAAGTATTCAAGTCTAAATCAATCAAGCTCGTTTACTACACAATTAGAAGACTAAGACGCAAGTTTCTGGTGCATTCCAAAGCCTATTGAAAGGACATTCATGCGTTACTTATTCGCAGTTATAAAATATTGCGTCAACGGATCCGAGCTGTCTGGATGCGACATTAAGGTTATCGTTCAAGGTCGTTCCAATAAATTGCCCTTATAAATAGATCTGACACCATTAACGCTTCAGATTACTGCTTGCCGACAATTAATTACTCTCTCAGCGAAGTAATAATCATTAGATAATTTGTCAACCTTTGGACATAGAACGATGCATATCAATTGAAGTTGATAGCGTGATGTAATAATCAATTTTTATAAAAACACCTCACTGGTCTATTTTTAGGTTCATTCAGATCGATAAGATAAATGTAAGTACTAGATTACACAATTTCGGTATCAATAAGATCGCAAATAAATTTTGAAGAAAGGCGTGGCTGTCTTTTTGGTCAGGTAGCGCAAACGATCAAGGTCAAATTCCATCTAACAACGATTTAAAATGGTAAAAATCTATTTTAATATCTGATAGTTCTGCTATTAACATAATGTAATAGTTCTACGATTGTTTAACAGAAAAATTCAAGGAACTGTTCGATTCTCCCGCCACAATGTAATAAATTAGTACAATGACCTCACATGTGCAAGTAATGCCTTGTTCTCTTCCGATTTTCGGCTCCAGCAATCGATAACGTCAATGCAAGGACTAAGCACACTGAAAGGAAATCTTTGAGCTTCATTTTTATCGTTAAAACAGGAAAACTTGAACAAAAAATGACGAAAAAACGGACAAGCGCTCTCGCTGGAATCTTGGAACGTACTGACGGGCGACGCCGCTCGGGCGGTGGGGCATGAGCCGTGATCGATGTACTCCGGCAGCGCGCCGAATAGAAGGTGCAAAATTGTCCATAAGTATACCAAATTTTGCTACACTATTGTCGTCGCAATTAAACTAGTATGATTACTACAAATATACCAGTTTCTTCATTAGAAGTAGACATTTTTTTAGTGTCAGTTTACCGAACACTAACTCATAACGTTTAATCATGTAGAAAAAAATGTAAGCATGTCATTAAATTAATTCCTTAACTACGTCCTAGTTCTTTGAACGGAACTTATTAGATTTCAAATTATAATTATAATATTTATACAAATATCGTGATAACAGAAACTGAGGACTCTAATTGTTAAAATCACGCCATCTGCTGTATTTTTTCCGTACTTTCAAGTATTGGAAGGAATCACGTCAAGTGTTCCAAGCTTCAATGGTACAATCAAATACCGCTAGATGGCGTCTAGTTTTGTTTGTTTCTTGTTAGAAAGTTAACTTAAGCTTTTTATAATCAAAACAAAATGGCATTGAAAGTCAAATTATGACTTAAGAAACAATATTTAAGCTTTGTCGGATCGAAAGTCATTGAAACCATCTTTTTTCATCTGAGAGTTTGGAAAAAGTTAAGTGGTACCCTAATTAACCAAAATGATGAAAATAGTTTGATTATTAATAATTTTGTGCACTATACAATCCTATAAATAACTTCTAATATCTATTGAGAGAATGTTTTACGTATAAGTAATTTTGTATGAGCTTTTCAAATTAGAGTAGGCGTAATTTACCTAAATTTAGATAGAATGACGTCTGGTGGAATATAAGCTTGGCTTAATTTAAGAGAGGTAGCGATTGTTGAGTATTTAAAGCATTAAAAAACACTACAATAATATTATGATTATTTTATCAATGATTAAAATTAATAGAATTATGTATGGATGATTTATTTCAAATGTTATTGGGTTTTGTTTATATATCCCATAACAAAAAAATACTTCTACTTGGAATATCGAATATTTTAAATCAAAGTTTCTTTGTACGCAGTATACATATTGTTGATGTAAACAAACAGGTATATTTCCTCCAAGAATATCAATTCGTTTGAACAGGAATTGCAAGTAGTGACTACGTACGAATTTTCTCGTAACTTAGACCCTTTACTGAAAATCCGCCCACATTCAGTGCATTGAGATGAATGAAAATTAATGTATTCAGTAGACTACCTGAAAATCTATAATGTCATAATCAGGAATCATAACCCTCCGAGCCTTCCAGCCGTAGGACGTCTTTCATCGGTTTTAGATCAACTCTTGTAAATCAACATGTTAATTAGTTTCATGATAATTGTGACAACAATTCTTGAGCCTACGGCGTCACGATACCTCATCAAGCCCCCGAGAATTCAAAAAACCTGCCTACCATTGGGACAACGCGTAAGTAAATTAAATTTAATCTTTTGAGGCGTGCAATTTGCCTTTAGCCAATTTAAGTAACTAATATCGTCATTTTTCAGTGTTTAAATTCAAAACTTCCTTGCTGTCCAGCTCGTTGTAGTGGATACTTTACAAAACCAGCGACATGCTTTAAATTTGGAAATGGGAGGTGTCAGATCAATGAAAGCATCGAAAACTTTGAGGAATACATGAACCTAACTGCCAATTTGAATAGCACTAATTTTGAAAAACAGAAGGAAATATATTGGGCTTCTGTTTCGCGTTTATATTCAAAACCAAAAAAATAAAAATCATCTATCTTATGTTTAATTGTATGTATTCTGTATTTTTTGGTTGTGTACCTTGACTAATTTTGAGGTTAGTAAATTGTAAATGATTATAGTTACAGAAGTTTTACGTAGGTAACAGTTATTGAACTCAAAAATTTCAGCTTATCTGATACTACGTAACGTAATAAAAAATTTTTTACTTGTTAAACTGAGTGAAATTTTTGGGCGCAACTTGTTCAGATCAAAAATTGTAAAACATTAAGAAACCTACTTTACCTTATGTCGCTAATTTATTGTAACATCTGTTGTTTTGTTTGTAATTTTAAGGTTAGACTGACACGTTATGAAACAAGTAGACTTAAATTTGTATTCAAGTTATTTAAACAATTGTAATTGTAATAATTATGAAACGTGATATGTAACTATGTACTTTTTATTTAACTTTGACTCATATTTAAGACGCAATATTTTGGTAACTATTAATTTATTTATTTATTCGCATTCAAAACTTGCTAATAAAAACAATTTTTCAATGGAGATTTGTTTAAGTTTTCGTCTCTATGCGCATCAAATAATTTCCCAGTTATAGTAAAGTAAATTCCAAAAAACGTGTTCTTACATTGTAAAAATTGTTAACTGTAAAAGCAAGAATACAAAAATAATTTTCTCTGGCTATCTGCCCGTTCTAATACTGCCAAGACGTCTAAAAGAAATTAATTGGCACTTGATACTGTCCATTAGGAATCCGCTGTAAAATGCCACGCTCGAACACGTGGGATATACTTAACCTCAAAAATCAATTTTTTTACAGTTCCTTAGTAATTTTGAATGTTATTCATAAGTATCCTGTATAATAATTGTCTTAAATAGTCGGATGTAAAATTTGAGCTTTAACAAGACATTTATTACATTAAATATAGGCCAAACTAATTTGGGCGTCTATGAAACCGCATGGTAACATCGAGTCGAAATCATTTTATTGGCACATAGCAACGTTTAATGGTTCACACAGACGGTTTTTTATTAATAGTTGTACAGAGCACCAAGACCTATAAATTATTACCGTCTACTGTAGCGTTAGGATGACCAAAAATTGTAGTGCATTTTTTCGGGATAGAATATAAACGTTTAAGAAGCTTTGACCAAAATATTACTGAGACGTTTGTTAAAGTTTATGTAGTATTTAAAAATAGTTTGATCAATTTATTGAAATTTATCATTTTCTTGTACATTAAAACTATCATAGATTTCAGATACATTCAAAATCAAATGATTTAAAGTGTAAAAGATGCTGCGGTTTTGTATTTTTTGAACACAAATTTTTTTATGACAATGTCCAAAAAATTTCGATTTTTAGATGCACTCTAGTACTCAGTGACGTGTACTTAAGAGTGTATAGCAGTCATGAAAACACGAGTCTTGAAAATTGAATTAACGAAGAAATTAATAAGTTGGTTAAAATATTAAGCAAGGATAGAATTTGAAAAATAGTTAGGTAGTAAAATATGTGTGAGTCCCCGGCAGAGTAGAATAGGACCACCCTCTTTCTTACCGAGGTGTCGTACAAGGCGACTAAGGTAAATATGCAAGCAAGTTCATCTGCACACAGAGAAGGAAAACTCTGCAATTATATCAAAACCCTCGCCAACCCGTCTGCAAAGCGTGGTGAGTATGGCATTTACCCCTCACGTTATTGAGGGAGGCCCGTGCTCCAGCAGTGGGGACGTATATGGGCTGATGAAGAAGTAAAATATTCCAAAAAAAATATTACAATGTCACCCCAGTCATTTTTTGTGCTCCGGAAAAAATTCTGGCGCTCCGCTGGGTATATAAAGCTCGTTTATTTGATCTAGACTTCCAGTTTTTTATCTCATGTGATAGTGCTCAGTTGAATCTCATATTCACGTAAGTTTTTATTTTAAATCATTATTTCATGGTTTTGGAATTGCACGACTCATACTGCGAAATATTAGAGAGTGAGCTATTATCAAAAAATTGGTAATCTATGTAATGTCATCAATCTAGGCTCCATGTGATAGATAATTTAATAGAGATTGATTTTGTCACTATTACTTTGACCTCGAATAACTTTTGAAGGATTGGATTTATCAAAAATTTATATACCGAATGAGCATTATGAGTTGTGCAATTTTGATTAAGCCAAGCTTGTTTCAATTTTTCTCATTCGAGATATTACAAGGATGATTTTTAACTTGCAGATATCAACTCAAAAATGGGCTACGTGAAACTAGTACTTTACTTTTTGGTCTGTGCGGTAATTTTGATGATAGTCCAAGGAAGACCAACCGACGGGGTACGTTAAAATAAGGATCTAAGCAAATATTATCACAGGATTTGAGTTGCATAAAATACAATCTGGATTTCATAACCTTGAGGTAAACTTAGTTATACCAAAACCATCCCGAGTCAAATTTTAAGCTTACATAAACTTTTCCGTATCTAACTACTTGTTAAATCCGCAAAAGCTTAAAAGCTTAAAATTTTGACTCGGAATGGTACTAGGATAAAATCTAACAAAAATATTTATTTTCAGGAAAGTTATGAAGCGCTTTGGATAAAGACAAGCAACGGTAGCGCCCTTCTCAAAAAATGGTGTCTCCGAACGGTAAAAGTGCTTCACCGGAAATTCATGAACCCATGACCGAAAGTTCAAACGACCCATTTTTTTTAAATTAGTCTTCGATCTCGAGAAAAAGTATTAATACTGTTATTTTTTTAAGGATCAAAGTCACATGTTTAAGTTTAGATTTTAGTAGTATTTGAATTAAGTATTCCAAAGAATTCCATTAGTTTCGGACTTAAACAATGTGCTGTGAGGACATGTGATCTAAATTAATTATAAATTTCTTGGATACTCATTTTTTACTATTTTTAAATAAATTTACTGTTGTTTATATGTTGCTTTATTTTAAAATTCAATAATAGTTAAATAAATACTAATTTTTTTCATATTTCAACTCCGTCTGCGCGGGAACGGTTCCACGTGCGCGACATGTGTTCCTTATGCGCAGTAGATGTTACATAAATCAGTAAAGAGCTCACTAATACTTCACATAAGCTGTGGCGCCCTCAATAAATTACATTCAGTTGTACAATAAAATTAAAGTTTGTATGGTTTAAACATAAAAACTCTTCGCCTAATAGATCAGACTATCAGCCGAGCAATTTTATTGGTTATAGCTCTGGCACGTGGGAAATAATAATACGAGTGTCTGGTGAATATTTTTAGAACAATCTTATCTTTGTATTTGGCCTGGTTATCATTTAATGACTGATAATTTGTAGGTAGTTAAATAAATAATGTCATTTAAATAATTGTTTCTAAAAGTATTATCTATTATTAGTAATGATGGAGGAGATATATACATTATTATATATTATTATATATATCCCCTTAATCATAACTAATAAAAGAATAATTTAAAAAAAATGTCTTAGTATCAAATATTAATGACTTTAGCCAATTTTTTATAATAACTATTACATTTCTGACAACTTTCAAGTTTGTTTTCACACTGATATAACGTCAAAGCATGCCCTTACCGACCAGTCGGTACAACTGCTCTTCATAAACAGAGATGGCAGCACTGAAACAAGCCAACAATTGACGTCAAATTCTTGTAACCTCACGGAAGTTTCTGTCTCTTCTGCAAAATGATACGTTTTTTTTTATAAATATTTTATTCTTTTATTAGATATCATTGAGGGGATATATATATATATATATTTATATATAATAATAAATATATCTCTCTCTTGTATTACTAATAATAGAACAAAATAAATATAAATATTTTTTCTAATCAACTAGTTCGGTGTGTATCAACCTTTAACCTTTGGGCGGAGTTTTAATGAGACAAATTGTTTTATTGGATTGGCTCCGACTATAATTAGACAAACATTTAATTGTTAGTAAACTGTACCAATTACGGGTGGTTTTAATTGAAAGTATTTTCGTGTTAACCTTAATCTCATTACTTACTAGTCAACTCCGTCATATGTAAAAGTATCACATAATAACTGAAAAATATTTACAGCTTGCATAAACAAAGACTACACATAGTCTGTTTTTCAAGTTATCATATTACGTTGTTTTGACCAAAGTATTCACAATAAATGGCGTAGCCGTCCTCTACGGACGTATTTTATAAATATAAATTATAAATTTTTCTGTAAGACTTGTCTTTATTAAGTAAAGTGTCAATGTGTGACCCAGTGCCTTATTTTTCACCATGTCCTTGAAGTTGATAATACCAAATGAGTGGAAAACAATATCACCGATGACCCTGCAAAAGGAATTGACCGAAATGATGACAATGTGGCAAGTTACCCATAGATCAATGCAAGGCCTTAAAGGGTCTTTGAATGGTGTTACAGCAGAATTTTTGATGGCAAACTATCGCACGTGGTTCAAGAAGATTAACGATTGCAGTACTGAGCCAAACCCATTCAAATATTCTGTGTTTGAAATAGATTTCCATGAGTCCAAGAATTTAAGCAGACATGTTGAAGACAAAGAAGAAATGGATTCGGGAATTGAAACTTGTCCTATTTGTGGGATACATTTGTAACAGATAAGTTTAAAACTTTGTTTAGAACAGCTTTAATATTGTAATAGTAATATATTGTTAGAAGTATAAGTCATCTTTTAAAAAATCTCTAAAAACCATTGCGTTTAATTCTGTGATAGCTTTATACAAACAAATCTTGTTTAGAGGTTATACAACTGGTTCCGCTATCGATCAACGAACTTTGGCCTTGAAGCTACAGGTGTTTGATGTAATACTTGTCTAAAAGTAAGAAATCGTTGAATGACGTATTAATCATCTGTTATGTTGACGATAAAAAGTAAACAATGTGATATGTTTTAATTCTTGACCTTACACTATAACGATTACATATTACAAAGTAGGTTAGTTACTTATCTCTAAATAGTTGTTCAAATTGTTGGTAATGTAAACAAAGAGATCAAAATAGGTACAGCCTGCGTTTCGGTGGCTATTTGAATATCCTGAAAAAAAATATACGCATAAGTGATGCATTTTCAAAGTATGTAAATATTTTGCAATAAGGCTACTGACCGTTTAATTCTCCGTAACATGTGACGTGGAACAGGGTTATTGACAGTACGACGAAGCTTTTCTCTGAAATCAAAATATTTACTATCTGTAACACCTGGAAAAACAATCAGTAGTATATGACGTCAGATCAAACAAAAACTTACTTAAAACACGGAGATATTGTGTAGTAAGACATTTCCTTTTCTTCCAACGAAGCGATTACACAATAATTTGGCCAGGATTTCTGATATTCTTCGCTGAAAATTTCCACCCTGATTTCATGGTCGTCTATAGAAAATACGACGTCATACAGGTGAGCATTTTTCATTTTTCTGAAATGAAATCCTATATTAAATATCTATTTCTTCTTTAGCAAAATAAAATTGTAGAGACACTTACTTGTTAGGTATTTTTTGAAACACATTAACATAGCCACTTTTCGTTTGACGTCGTATTAGCTTAGCAGGTATGTTGTTAACCTGCAGAATGTACGAGGCTCCAGGATCACTGATAATCTTTCCTGCTAAATGGAGCACAAGGTTTTCTATTCCTTGAATTGGCCAGTCGATAGGAATATGGATATTACGCTTTAATTCCACGTAAACAATTTCAGCATAATGTGACTCCATTTCAAGCCCAACGCGAAAAACGAACAGGTGAGATGACTGTTACAGACAAACTGGCGACATTTTGAGCTTTCAATAACCTCGTGGGCGTATATACGCACGTCTAAGTGTTGACTTTTGTAATAAGCTTACCGAACTTGTTTGCAAACGAAAAACCCACGTGGTGTTTACGTTTCTAGTGATGGAAAGAAGAAAAAAATATTTGGAAATGCTTACAATTTTAATACTTACAAGTAATCTTTTACGAAGTTAACTGGTATGACAAGAACGCTTTGGATACATGACACAAAATACTGCGCGATGTAAAAACTAATGTAACCACAGCCTATTATAAAAAAAACATTAACGTGATAACAAGCAAAGGAAAACCAGCCGTAGGATACTCCGATCTTGAACAGAAGAGTCCAGTTTTCTTCCGCTGTTCTGGTTCTACTTCCACTCTGTAACAACACCTGTAGTTTACTTTCTGATACCTAACCCACTGATTAGTTTTTAAATAATTAAACTTACACTATAGGCATTTTTAAAAATTAAAGAGCGACTGCCAGTGTCCAGAAGAATATGTCTTATGATACGGCTGCGCGAATCTGTATCCATTTTATAGGGAGTTTTGATTAAACAATACACTTATCACAGTTCGGTTGTTAGGTCACAAAACTGACCAACAGGGAGCAGATAAGAAAAGTTTTTTTCTGGAACTAGCCGACGAAATAAAGACGGCTATTCAACATCCTTAAGTATAAAAAAAAACGAATTGCCAAAACGACCGTATATATATTTTGTATGTGACAGATGTAACAAATTTTTAAAAAGTTGTGTCATAAGGACGAATACGATAATTAGATTTTTATGGTCTACTGAAAACTAAAGGGGAGGTGTGACACAAAATATAAATCCTCTATAAAATTTAATATGTTACAGATACATAATCTTTGGCCCAAATCCAAAAAACACATCAATAAAATTGATAGTTTATAGTCTTCTCTAACCTTAAGCAACCATTCGAGGACTCCAGTGTATTCACCTGTCTATTACGCACGTAGCTCCTTATCGATCACATTGACGTCAAACGCCTTGGACAAACAATTGTAGGTCGCTGGTTCATTGCTCGTTGAGATAGATCAGTTACGCACTTTTGTTCGCTGTTATCTTTACCAACTAAATAGTGAAAAGTGATAAACAGTTTCGAAGTCATTAGCCTGTTACACAACGTGTGTTATGTCACGCGTAGTAACCTTGGCATAGTAAAGGGCTTGAATGAATAGTAAACACGTGGTAAGCTTAAAAAAATGTGCCAAATTTTATCGGACACGTGCGCGGAAATGTTTCGAATAATATTATCATTGTTATTGTTGATATAATCAGGTCTTTTGGTCCCGGACCTAGTAACAACATCCATTAAGCTTGACACTGGACCTCAGTATCATGCAGTAGGTCTAAAAATGCCTACATTTTACTGTATTTTATATTCAAAAACATGTTCATGCACGCGCATAGTGATTTGGAACAGCTGTTACATATTGCGTAGTTTAGTCTTATTCTATTTCAAGATCGGACTTTTCTAGTCAGTAACAATCTACGTTGCAATGGAAGGTAACGTACAGGCTAGTATCAAAGATACTTATGATCATTTCGGAAGAAAATACATTCATATTGTCGCTATTCAAGACCAGGAGAATGCTGTCAAGAAAATAGAAACCCTCGTGGAAAATTGCGAAGATTTGAACGCCAGAGAGCTTAGAACAGGAAATACTTTACTGTATATCGCTGTAAAAACTAAAAATTACCAACTTGCTGAGTGGCTTTGCAAGAAGCCTGGTGTCCAAAAAGGAGCAGTCAACTTTAATTACGAAACTGCGTACAGAATAGCCTTCAAGGCGCGAGATAGCAGAATGATGCAGCTTTTGAGGATGAATGACGCAGCTTACGTTAATTTTATAACTGATAGATCTTCTGATGACAGTTCGTGAAGCTTTGGTTAACAACAGTGAGTCATACTGAGCCAAACTATGGTTTCTAGTGAAAATTGTCAAGTGTTATCGCAGTAAAATGATAAAATTTGACTTAGATTAAAATTTATAACATATGTTAGACGTCTACTTTACGCGAGGCACTACCGTGTCTCTGTATCTGTAATTTTAAGTTTGTACTTTAGTAGCTTGTATTTAGTTGTAATAAGACCTATAATTGAAACTATTTTTACAAAAACATCATTTTAATAACTCTTTACAATATTAAATCTTACAAAAATAAACACTTCGACTAAATGCTATCACGCCTCGTAGGAACTTCTTGTTTCTTCCCTGGGTTACTACTTAAATCTGGAAGCGATTTTGCTTTGTATTTTCCTGGTCGAATTGGAACTCTATAACAAAGATCAGTTTTAGACTCTAACAGAAAAGCTTAAGGTTTTAAATACGGAAAATTTGTACTTACATCCCTCGACTGCGACGGGCGCAAAAAGCACATAATCTTCTGCGCATAGTCTTCGAAATAGGAAACAAAGAAACACTCGCGTCCTGCATGACGATTTATTTAAAACTAATCCATTTAAAATGTTACTAACCAGGATAATTGTTGATAATGAAAAACAGTGTATTCAATAATAATCCGCTGTATGTGGTTTTAAATAATATTACTTCTCTATTGTTCTTGTATTTAGGTTATTAAATTAAACACTGGCTATGTTGAAGCGATATCAACCCATTATTTTTCCTGCTTTTATTAATATAGTGTTAACTAATTAATATTGAAACTCTTATCACATAATTAGCTTTGTATTCAAATTCATTATGAGCCAAATAAAGCTCATAATGGACTACAATGTTAATAAAACCGACAGTTTGTATGAAACAAAGAAGAAATGTACCTAGAGACTTACTAACTCTTCTTTGTTCAGTATTTTAATTCAGTATTTAAAAAGCTTAAGCAGTTGATATTAAGTAATGCATAGATCTTTCCAAATAAATCCTTAATCAACAATTGATACACTAGTAAAATTCGTTAATACTTCTCAGAATTTTTCCAAGTCCCAACTTTCGAGTTCGAAACTCTTCCTGTTCACTGTTGGCCACAATGTTATGCTACATTGTGGCCAAGAGCAAACCCATTAATAAATCTTTGCGCGCTTTTTAAAATAAAATCTTTATAGTACATAATTTAATAGAAGTACATTTAATTGGTCCAGTGTTTTCTTGTAATAAAATGATAAATATCAAAGTCTTATACGATGATAAAATAAATCATTTTTCTCATTCTTGTCACGGTTAACCTAATTATCGTGACGGCCATAACTTTGACCCTTTATAAATCCCAAATTAAAAAGTTGATTCAAGGCCAAATACATAGTATTTGTGTGATTTTAAGTCTTGTCCAAGTTTTTTGCCTACCTATATGAAGAAAAATTTTAAAAATAAAAATCGTGCTTGTAATTATACGGAAAATTACAGGAAAAATTGGTGAAAGTCGCTATATTTACAATTTGCCTTTATTTTCATTAAAAAATAATAAAATGAAACCTTAAATATTACAGTTATATGAATTAATAATTTAAATGCAATGTTTACATTCATAAATTGTGTCTAAATATAATGTTTTACGACATTTTAAAACCACATTGATGGATTTTACGCCCAAATTTTTCGAAAATATGGTTTAATATTGAGAGTTACGATGCATACCACTTCCGTAATGTCGAACGTAAAGGACATTTTGTCAGAAATTTTGGGGCGTAACTCAAACCTAACTTCTAAACCACGAGGATCTTTTAAATTTATTATTTATGTAGCTAAAGAATATCATAACTTAAGAATATTTCACTTTATAAAATTACAATGGCTATAATAACCAAAAAGTTATGTGGTTTTTTTTTTAATTCGTTTTTTGCCTCTCCTGTAAAATGGCATTTTGGCTTTTACGACCTTTCTTCCCCGAAGTATCGATATTTATTTATTTTATTATATATAATTTATTTTTAATATTGGTCTTGTTCAAACTAGTACCCTATATAATCACCTCTTTTAACGGAAAAGATAGCCACAAACCGATATCTGACAACTCGGAAGTCTTGGTTGCAGTTTAAATTTCTGTTTAAGTAAAATGTAAAGATAAGAAAAAAGGACCGATTCGTGTAACTTATGCTATATGTACCCTTATTCATTTAGCATAACTATTCTTATTATGTAGGAATACAATTCCTGTATTGCTTTTACAATATATAGTAATTGGTTAAGTATTGCGCGAAGAATTAACTTATTACTAATTATTTCTCTACTGTCTTGCTGATTTGGTAGCTGCGGAGGAGGAGGAGGAGGTGGACCGGCCGGGTCGTTTATAAAGTCTTCGCAATTCATAAATGACTTCGCTTAGTTTCACTTCGTTTTATCGGCAGATTATTTTATAAGCTTCTAGCGGCTTCCAGCGGCGTCTAGAGCACAAAATATCAATTTTTAATTTTTAATTTAATTTCTTCAATTTATAAAATTTTAAAGTTTCAAATTTGAACTTTTTTTTCTCAAAAGAACACAAGATGTCTATCTTTTGAGGATTTGTTAAGGAAGGATAGCCCCTTTTTTATGCCTATTGATCCTCCCGATTCTGCTGCTCTAGTATAGATTTATTCGCTGTTCACGTTGTTACACAATTTTCTGACAAATCTTCGGAGTAACAAATTTCTTTGTAGGATCGAATATCTGCAGCTCTTCTTTAAAAAGAAATAACGTTATGAAGGTAGATGGTTAACTATTTTTAGTTATTTTAAAATTCTATATTTTGGCAGAGCTATTTTTACAGCTATTATGTGCAATTGGTAGAATAGTCCTTCTTTTACATAGAATGACGTCATCGATGTCTTAAGATACCGACTCGGTACCTGGGAATTTATTTATACACATATAAATGTACTTCTTTGAACAATAATTTTGAGTGCTTTGAATTTTTCTCTCTACCTACATTCAATCTATGATCGAGAACAAAACTGTAACCGACGGAATCAAATATGCTGGCACCGGATTACTCGAACTGTGTGTAGGGGTTTCTTAAAGGGGGCTCGAAATTTAATTATTTTTGCACTAGGAGCAGCCGTTTTGAAGATATGACTACTTTTATGAATTCCTTATATATTTCGATTGTTTTTTTTTTTCTAGTTTGAATTTTGTTTGTTTGTTCTACATTGAATACATTCGTAACGTAAATGTAATTTTATAAGCAGTTAGAATGGAGGTTTGCGTTTTGTTTTTTTTTTGTGAGTTTCAGAACGTGGCAGGCAGCAGGGAGCACGCGCGGCTCCTGCCGCAGTTTGGGTGCTCGCAGCCAAGGGAGCGTCCGCGGCCGCGGTCGCAGCCGCTGCCTGCGGGAGCGGGTACGCCGGCTGGAACGGGGTCTGGAGATGGCGCGAGATGGCGGGCATCGGAGGCAGCGGAGCGGGCGGCGTGGTCAGCGGAGCGAGCGGCGTGGTTAGCGGAGCGAGCGGCGTGGTCGGCGGAGCGAGCGGCGTGGTCGATGGAGCGAGCAGCTTGGTCAACGGAGCGAGCAGCGCGGTCAACGGAGCGAGAGGCGCGGTCTAAGCAGCGATGGCGCTAGACTGGAGGGACGCAACGCGCGGGACTCTGCGAGCGCCGGACACCAGGATAAAAGGTCATGTAGCCCTTCATTTTTCAACTAATGACTTGTTACAAATTGCAAAGTCTGTAAAAGATTTGCTACCATCTCAGCCGTCAAATTCGATCAATAAATGTGCATCGGTTTATGGCTGGGATGAGAAGACGACCGTCCATTTACCATGCAAAAATTAACGGGACTCGCTGAGACTTGGTATGAGAGTTTGAATTGATCGACGGGTTCTGGGTTCGATTCCCAGTCGGGGCAAATATTCGTGTAAAAAGAAAATGATGTTCTCGGGTCATGGGTGTTTGTTTGTTTGTATGTATATTCAGAGAGACCCACGACACAAGGGAAAACCTTGATGTGGGCCCTGAGTGTGTAGCGTTTATTTATTTAACTTTTGTTAGAAATTTGCTCTTTTAAATCAGTGTAAAATAACGGGTAGGCACGCATCATCCACAGTATCGGCGATCGAAAAAAAAAAATTAGGTTAGGCACACTAGATTTACGGTGCGTTAAACCAGATCAACTTTTGAATTTTTACTTACGCAGAAGCCTAATTTAAAGCACAAATCTGGAGCCACTTCTGAAAGTAGGTCCAACAACAGACAGAAGAACCAGGCTTATTAGTTATAACTGCAAAGAAGCTGGCCATATTCCAACTGTCCCAAACCTCTAGTCAAGTGTACCCAATGTCAGAAGATATAACACACTACCGAAACCTGTTGAGTTAAAAAGGCATCTGAATCGACGAAGGTTTCCACAATCGCCAAAAGTCATGGTCGAAATAGATTTATTTCATATATTTTCCTTTATAAATATGAGACGGGTTAGCTCTTGACCACAATCTTGACCACGATCATAGATGAGGTCGACGATGGAACATTCAGGATGTTATCTAAAATAGGTCAAGTTACAATAAAGGATTTAAATACATTCATACATATTCGTTCTACTGACTCTACTCCTAAGGTCATCTTTCCCAGAGAAGAATAGGCAAGAGCGCTCTTGTAAATCTCATTACAAAGCGCTCTTGTAAATTAGACAAGGTCATCTTTCCCAGAGAAGAATAGGCAAGAGCGCTCTTGTAAATCTCATTACAAAGCGCTCTTGTAGAGCGCTCTTGTAAATTAATTTTAATATCCTGGTGTAACTAATTAAAGGAAAATTTTAGAATTACAATGTTGTATTCGAATGAGGGCATCCTGCTTGAGGCGGATATAGATTTTACTTAACTACCTACCTATTAAAAAGCATAATGTTTGTTTTCGTTTCTGATCTGGGTGTATTTACGTCTCTGTCTGTATGTGCCGTTAAGTTTGTGGCTTACTGATGAATAAAAAAAGATAGATCAGCTGTAGGTATGTACTACAATTATGAATTAATGATAGGTAACAGCTAGACCACCGCACCCTACCTTGATGTAAGTAGGTAAGTGATGTAACAATTTAAGGAGTCGATCATCTGCCTACGACACCCGAGGAGGGGTGGCGCGCGGTGCGGCGCAGCGCGGGAAGCGTGTGCGCACGACCGCCGCACTATGGTCCAAACCGGTAAGAATCGTCTCAAAAATAGGTGTTACGAAAGTCAGATAATGTCTGAAATTTTGTGATAAACATGTAAAGAGATGTATAGTGTACGATTAATTACATCAATAAATAATTTAAGTTCTATATTCGCCTACCTATAGCTACATAAAGATATGCGTTAAAACTAAGCCAAGTAGAGAGCAGACGAAGTCAAGTTTTCAAACGAAGTTTTCTCTTTGGGTATCAATGATACATACAAGTGTTATATATGTAAAAAATGGAAATTTTATACTGTACTAGAATTAGAAAAGAAAAAAATATATATTTTACTGAATTTGTGTAATGACTGTTTAACAAAATGCAATCTTTTTTTTTCAATGCTTAACTTCAAATAGACATTTGAAAGTTACCGCTGTTTCCCGACGTTGATATTTTATCGTCTTTACATGACTTAGGTAATTGAAATATTAGACAAAAAAAAAATTCTTGCCCATGTCAGCCCCTGTTGTGACAAGACGCATTTTCATTATGTATGTGCAAAATTTTAATTTTCGAATAAAAATAAAATTACATATTTTACTTATAAATTCGCTTTAATATTATCTACTTTTTTATTATTTTCAATATAAATATATTTTTATTAATTAAATAATTTTAAATCTACCAATTAAACACCTTTTTTATTACTACTATTACCTATAATTTTAATAATTTTAAATTTTTTTTTTCGTATGATTTTTTGTATTTTTTTTTTCATTATGATAATTATTTTTAGCACATTTATATGGATTTTAAGTTATAAAAATATTCTGAAAACTGTTTTTTTTCTTCATTTTGTATGGAAAATCTGTAATTTACATCTTTTGTTCTTAATAACTTGCAGAATTCTTATTTGAACAACATAAAACTTCTGGGGATTAAAGCTTAACTATTCAAGAATATTTATGCTAAATTACAAGTTGATCCCATCATAAATAACAAAGTTATAGATTTTTGAGACGATTCATACTCGTTTGGACCATAGTGGACCGGCGCGGGAAGCGTGTGCGCACGACCGACGCGCGAGGCCAAGGCCACTCCCCACTCGCCGCTTTACTACTGCCATTCATTATTATTTACGTTTGAATGGATTGGTTTATTAAACATAGTAGTAAAAAATATAATTACAACATTTTTTTAAACCTTTTTAAATTTAATTTTTTGCTTTTGTTTTTTGACTTAAATGACATATTTTGACCTACACAATAACGTGTTAAAAGGAAATGCACTGATAAATTAGGACCTTATATAAATATATCGAGACTTGGCCATCGCACGAAATAATTGAATTTACATGTGTTTTCAGGGGATTGAATTTACACGTGTTTTCAGGCGATGGCCAAGTCTCAATATATTTATATGTCGGAACGGTTATTTTATGGGTACTACAAAACGCAAGTAATACGTATAGCTACAGATACGTGTTGCTTCGGCAGAGTCTCGGTGCGACGGCGCGGGGTGGTTTAGTTAAAAGCTTCAGTGGAAATTAAGGGCGAGCTTTGGTTAGACGCGTGCGCGTACTGAGGAACTGTCTCACGTCTTGTAGAGTTCCATAAAACCTATAATTATGAAAAACGAACAAGATCGGCCCCCCTGATCCGACATCTGAAGTGGGATTCGACCAGGCAAACGAAACTGAATAAAAGACAGTAATAAGTGTCTAATGAAAATTTGAAAAGTTAAAAAAATGAAGATAAGAAACAGGAAGCTTATTCCCTAACTGCGATAGAGATAATGATTGTGATTGCGATAATTCAATGCGATAGTGATACTGAATGCAATAGCAAAAGTGGATGTTGAAAATGAATGATATTTTACCACTGAATGATATAGGTATGACAGGTTTTCATTGGCTGATAAATTACCGAACTACCAAATTCTTTCGTGTCTGTAACTAATTTAATATATTTGTCTCTTGTATATTCCTCTCGCTTTCTCGTTCATTTAGTACTTCCTGTCTGAAGTTTGCGATTTTCAATACATTCATTCTACACGGTGATCAACTAAATGACATGTACAATAAAAATAAGTTAAAGAGAGATGGGGTTGTAACTAAAGTGAATTAAAGTGAGACAGCACGTAGCAACTAATACACTGACCTGAAAACAAGCTTTGTAACCAATATTATCATCTTCTTTTCATGATCCCATCTTTTAAACTTTTAGATAAAAAAATCTTCACATTTGAATTAGGTTCAGTACATACCTAGATATGTTATAAGTAATTCGTTAAATACAAAAACGTTAAAAGAGGATATTACTCTGTATACCTGAGGTCAATAATTAAATATTGATGGCAATAATTACTTAAATGCTAGACTATAATTACGAGAAACTTATATTGTGCCAGCTGCCAACTCTTTTCTGGGATACTTTAAAAGCCAGTTAGTGGGTTTTGCTGTGGCTGAAAAACTGACAACCTATTTAAAACAATATTCATGTTCTATCTTATATTATGACCGTCAGAATGTAGGTTAGGTATGTAATTGTTTTACAACCATTATGATGTTCTGCTTACTCCGTCAGGGATTTAGGCTTCAGTGTATATATATGTTTCAATAAAATTTTACTGAAACTCAGAGCCAAAATGAGTTATCTAGCCATCCGAAACGTAGTAAATTTATGTTTTTCTGTCCATTAATTTCACTAACCCATTCATTAGTCAAAATAATACAAAATAAAGACAAATAGCATAGTACTATTTGCTTGTGTTGTGTAATGGTGCAGGCGCATGTAGCGTTCCACATAAAACTGCGACCTTTGCCTCGGTACCAATGTGGTACTACCGGGCCTATTGCCGTGTTTCGGGAAAGGCCGGGCTCTAGAAAACAAGGCTAAGACATTTCTTGTTCAATAGCATTTTTCCAAGATCAGTAATACACACATCAAAAAAAATTTGCGATCACTTGGAAAAGTGCTAATATTTTTTATTGTAGAAGATAAAACTTAATCACTTTTTATCTTTTGATTCCTTATTTAAAAATATGAAATTTAAATATAAAATAATTTCGTAATTCAAATGTTTTTTCATTTAAAAAGACAATCAACCCTTGCTTGCTTTCATTCAAAAATCTGACATAGTCGCAACTTATCAATATTTTCAATTTATTCAAAAAAAATTAAGTTGGTAACGATGCCGAGAGGATTAACTGCAGTTTTACGAGCCAGAATTCTAACTTTAAGTGGAGAAGGCTATTCCACGAGGGAAATATCACGCAGAGTTCATGTATCCCAATCCTGCGTGGTGACCACGTTGGAGAGGTATCAGGGCATGGAAGATTTAGCTGATCGACCTCGCAGTGGTCGCCCAACTGTTCTTACTGCAATTCAGAAGCGATATTTCAGATAACTGGCTGCCCGTGACCCAACAATGAACGCTACTAAAATGAAAGCAGAGCTGCGAGCTGCCACCGGCCGCGAAGTTAGCACCCAAACGATTAGAAATTGCTTACACCAAGCTGGATTACGAGCAAGGAGATCCTGGCGAGCACCTCTGAACTCACAGCAATGGAAGCGGCGCAGATTGCAATGGGCTAGGCTCCATCAAAATGAAGAAATTGAGGACGAAAGAATCTGGCAGAACTGCTTCTTCGTTGACGAAACGCGGGTCAGTACACATCCAGATAACCGACGTGTCCGTGTCTGGAGAAGACCTGGCGACTCTGAAAGGCAGAGAACTGCCACTGGAACCGTTCAGCAGGGCGGGAAATCAGTGTCCTTTTGGGCCGGGATAATGATTGGGGCTAGGACGCCCTTAATCCCGTATCAAGGCACCATGACCGGAGCCATGTACAAAACGATTGCAATCGATGGATACGTCAGACCATTCCGCATCAACCACGGGCGCCAATTCATAATGGTAGATGATAATGCGCCCGCACATCAAAACGGACGTGTTGATGCTGCTCTCCAGCAATACGACATCACCAGGTTAGACTGGCCTGCCGGCTCGCCTGACTTAAACCCGATCGAGCATGCGTGGAATGCTCTTAAGCGAGCTGTTTGGAACCGTCAGCCACCTCCGCGAACAGTGTCAGAAATCAGGGCAGCTGCTATTGAAGAGTGGGACAGGTTACCACAAGAAATGCTAGATAACTTAATTCTTAGCATGCCCAGAAGGGTTTCCGCATGTGTGCGAGCCAGGGGAGGAGTCATTTTATACTAACTATTAATTTTTTCGTAATAAATTTTGTTTGTTTTTTCATTAATTCAAATTTTTCATTACATTACATTTAAGCCAAAATTGCATTTCCTAGCTTTTGTTAATAAAAAGTAAATAATTAATAATGATTCTTTTATTTACTTAGTGCATTTTCATTATAAAATCATAAAACGTAAACAGTTTCTTTAAATAATTTATATTTTAAAGAATACACCTGATTTTGCTACTGATCGTAAACTTTTTTTGATGTGTGTAAGTTAATAACTTGCTCCTCTCAGGTCTCTCATCTTTAAAAGAACTCGTCATTCTACAAAACTTCAATAAAAAAAACCTGGGTCTTCTTCTTCCTCCTACTACTGTAATTGGATTGTAGAGATTACGTAATAAATAATAAAAATTGATTATTATTATTTTCTTTTTCGTGTTTTACTGCCAAATCAAATGGATCCCTTTGAGTACAGAACTCTAAAACACATAAAACTTTTTTTATTTTTCTATGAAAAAATAAAATAAAAAAGAAAAATAATATTTTTATTTGTCTATTGTTCATTTTATCTTTTTACTATAATTACTCTATGTTTATCAAAAGTGTCAAAATTTGTCAACGTCAGTCTGCGTAGAAGTAAGTATTTTATTTGTAAATATGATATTTAAATGGTTATGTTATAGTCCCGTAAATAACAGGTTTTTTTACATTAGTAGTACGATAATACATCTATGTTATACCTACAACAGAAAGCAAAAAAAAAATATTGCAAAAAAACTATTTTGTAAAGAATGGCAAACGTGCGCAGGGTTTTGAAACCACAACTTCCGGCACAAGCCACTCAATATCGTTTAAATATCAAGCTCTTCTTATATATACAATTTCTTATATATAAAATTGGACGTCCTGATTCACTGACTCATCAACACCCAGCCCAAACCCTCAGACCTAGAAAACTAAAATTTAGCAGAAAGGTGTCTTTTGTAAAGGTTGTAAGTACTAAGAAATAATTTTTCGAAATTCAACCCCTGGGGTGGTGAAATGGGGGTTCAGAGTTTGTATGGAGAAAACAATTTTTTTGGACATTTTAACTCGAAACTTCGTCAAGATTAACCTTAAGGCAAAAAAAGGGACGAGTGTTTCCGGATTTTTCGAAAATCAAGGTATCAAGAATGAAATGGGTGACTAAAATAGTTCTTTGCGCGAGAGCGTAGCCGCGGGTAAAAGCTAGTCTATTATATTTACAACATCAAAGGTATTTTGCATAATTTTCATTAATAAATCTGTTTGCAGGGTAATTGATAGAAAATGACGTCTACACTCTAACATCATCCACACAAAACCACGAAAATGCGAAGTTACAAATTCAAGATCAAACATTTGTAAATACCTCAAGTATGTATCTTATATATACGAGGAACGACAGACAGTGGACCAAGGCAGTCTCGAATGGTGGCCAATGGGAGCAACAAGGCCAATGAGCAGACCAACCAGCCCGATGGTCAGAAGATATCGTCAAAATGACGGGACCTCTATCGATGAGGTTAGCACAGAACCGTGACGATTATCGCTACAAAGAAGAAGCCCATACCCAGCAGTGGGTTGATGTGGGCTGAGTATAATGATGTACCTTATCAAACTATTTTCATGATAGCTTTCCGCGCGCGACTTCGTTCCCGTGGGAATTTGGAAAAATGATGTAGTACCTAGCCTATGTTACTCAGGGATAAATCAGCATTTTAATGGTGAAATAATTTTTGAAATCGGTCCATAAATGGCGGAGAAATCGGTGAACATACATTAAAAAAAACATACATACAGTCGAACAACCTTCTCCTTTTTTGAAGTCGTTTAAAACTACAAATCTTCCCTCTTTAATTAAATATTAGTATAAATAAAAAGTAGTTATCTTTTACTTTACAAAGTTTTATTGTATTTCAGTTATCGAGACATCATCCAATTGCCGTCGAAGTTGGTACAAATGAGTGACATGACATATTATGAAGTTTTGAAACGTGGAGGTTCAAGAGAGGATATCAGGTCTTGAAAATAAGTAACAAAGATGTAAAATGACCACACTTGAATAACTTTAATGCTCTTTTATATTAAAATAAAATACATGAACTAAATTGAATTTTGATTTTTGTGCTTGGAGAAAATCTGTAAAAAAGAAACAATTTTTAAATTAACTTATCATATGCATTCTAAGATATAAACACAAGCTTAAATATGTTTGATATATTTTACTTTTATTATTAACGCGAGTGCGTCTGATTGTTTACCTATTCAATGTACCTAGTTTGTTTCACAAAATAATAATAATGAGTTTAGAATAATTATGACCCTACCCTGCTATAAACGTGGAAGCATGGAAGCTACAGTAGCTTCCATAGTAGACTGGGAGTAATAGAAAAACATAGAATGTGCCAGCTGCCTACTATTCCCAGGCAAACTGTAAAAGTCAGTAAGTGAGACGCGAGGGTTTTGCTGTATTGTGGGCAAAAGGCTGACAACCTCTCACCACTTACATCATTTTTCATCTTAAAACCCTTTTGAATATATGTCAAACGTGGCTTCAAGTGGTTTTAAAACCACTGATGCTCTGCCTACCCTGATAGGGATTATAGGGATGAGCATATGTATATGTACTATAAACGTAAAAGTTTGAGACGGACGGAGTTTAGTTACACCTTCACAAAAAAAAAACAATTCAAGGGATTTTGGACAACTTCACAGGAATGTAGTTTTTATTTTATTTATTTACTTAACTTAATGCACTAAAAGTACAAGGGCGGACTTAATGCCCAATGGCATTATCTATCAGTTTACCTTAGGGTGATTGGTGAGAGTGAGTGGTAGCCACACCTTATCCGAGGTGAAAGATAATATATTAAATTATAAACATTATACTTACGAAACTAAACATAAATAATAATAAACATAAATACATATGCCCTAATAAGTATATTATAAAGTGTCAAGCTTAGCGTGCTCTTGATAATATAAGTAAGAAAAATGCTTTTCTATGCTCAATACGATAGAGTTATCTTAATGCTGTAAGGAAGGTAAAGACTTCAAATAATATGTTTGTCATTATAATTTTTCAATTTATTGATTTTATTAGGAACACTTACTTAAAGTGCCTGTAATGTAAGTACCTTATCAAACTTTATTCATGATAGATTCCGACGCGGGACTTCGTTTCCGAAAGATTTTTTAAAATCGGTCCATTAGTTTTTGTGTTTATTCGTTACAAACAAACATACAATAAATAAAAAAAATTATAAAAATGTTTACCGATATCAAAATTAAAGGCACCCATTTAGATATTACTTCTTTTTTCGTTGAAGTCAACAACCAAGGCATATATCACAATATTAAAAATGGCTCTCAGTTCACATTTCTGCAATGTGAAATGGGATTTATATTTACAGATAAAACTAACTCAGAGGCTACGTAAAGGTTTAAGAAAATACGCTATTAGAGTTCTTGATTCACAGGGTTTTCTTTTGTTTGATAAGTACTATGTGAACCCACTGTTGGACTGGACAAGCTCCACCGAACTTCGCTCGATAATGATAACCCAATGAGAAATATCATAATTTGGGAAACACTTCTTACTTCATCTCGTCCTCGTTTTGCAGTTAAAACTTCTATTTCCAAAGAAAGGATTCACGTTAGGAAGTTCAGACATTGTCAAAATGTAAAATATGTTATTTTATTTGCATGTCCAGACGTTTGATATGATGAAAATTGAATACCTATCTGGAAAATGGTGTTAAATAATGATTTTAATACATTGTTTAAAAAAATCATGATTTAAGAACGTTAAAAATTAAGTGGCATACGAGTCGACCGCCTGTATTGGCCATATACTAACACTTGGGTTGGCCGAGTGTCAAGCAATCAAAAATACTTAGGGTTTTAATATGATCCATAATCAGGGGTATAATGTATAATGTAGCCGGTTTGGTCAAGTGGTAGTGACGCTGCCTCTTGATCGGCGGGTCCTGGATTCGATCCCCAGCCGGGGCAAACATTTGTGTAATGAGCTAAATAAAACCGTTTAAAAAAGTAGATGTTTGTTCTAGGGTCATGGGTGTTTGTGTTTGTCTTTGTGTTTTCCAAGGGACCCACGACACAAGGGAAAACCTTAGTGTGGGCCTCTGAGTGGGTAGCGTTTATTTATTTATAAAAATGGTACAGCTTGACGATCTTTTGCAAAATTTTTGCACTTTTTTATATACAGCCCGCCGTGGTGGAAGCATATTTACTCGTGAGATGCATCATTATTCCCCCAACAAATTCCGAAGTACTCACAAATACGTATACATACGTTTACTTTGCTATAATTGCGTAACAATAATCATGTTTTTTATCAATCACACGAGAAAAATAACATAATAATAGTATTTCTCAGAAGTAAACAAACACCAGAACAATATAAAACAACCCCTTTTTCTGGTTAAAAGCATGTCAATACTTCCCAATATGGCTATTTCTATTTACCTCATTAATTTTTAAGAGAGCAGTATCTCCCAAATTACTTTTTCTTGTTAAATAACATTAGTATTTTTGAATAATTACAAAACAATTCATAAGAAATTATCAAATAACATGAAAATAATTGACAAATTGACAATTACATTCATTCAATATCATTCAAAATGTCATTCTCTGTCTTTGTTCCAGTTATAACAGCTTGAGAATTCGGACAGTATAACATGAAGTTGGCCATTTCCTGTTCCATCTATAATTTATTTGACAGTAATTGATTGCGATACAGCTTGATTATCACTATCGCACTTAGAGAATAAGGTCCCAGAACTTAATGTGTGTGATGTGAACCATGTCTTTACTGAAGTTTGTAATAAAGTGAAATATTTTATTGGTGAACCGTGAACGGAAGGACTAAAGCAAGAAAAAATATTGGCATCGTAGAAAATAGGAAAATGTGAAGACATCAAAGCACATTGATGCAGCAAAACAGTCAAAGATTCAAAGGATGACTTCGTGCCTACGATAGTGTGAGAGCCGGACACTGTTCCAGTCACCGTCGTGGTGGAAAAGCGGTTAGAAGGGTAACGTAACGGCGAGTTGAGTATCAACTCGTTAGCATTGGAGACATAAAGGTCAGTGTTTTCCATTAAGGTGCTGAATGCTTTTGATGACAACGAGAAAGACGATAGATAGTATTGGTAAAATGTTAACCACACTACCGTATAAGCAAATAGTCCCAGTTTTTATTCCCGGTCGGAAAGAACGTTTGAATGAAAAGCAGTTTTTCGACCTAAATCAGAGTGAATTTAAGTCGGTGTTGATGTGTCCTAGAGGACGCTCAACTCAAGGGACACGCATGTGAGTGCCTTAGAGATGGTCTTATTCTTTTACGTTACAAGATTAGTCAAGTGCAATCAGTACCGCAGTTTTCTTGACGATATTATAAATGAGGAAATGATAGTGGTAATAAGTAGCAATTGAAATGCTATTTATTGCTTGATTCATTTAAGGTGGTAAATAGAGGTCTTATAAAGACATAGTTCAATAAAACTTGAATGTCTGTGAGGTTGTTATCTCTGCCTATGACACAAGTTATTTAGCGTGATGCCAGTTAAAAAAAAGTATTGCTCCCTAACTTCTAGGAATGCATTTTGAAATCGTGGAAGCCAAGTGCTTGGCTCAACAAACGGAAACACTTCAGTTGTCAACACGGGTCTTTTGATTAAAAAAGGGTTTTGATTATTTGACCTGTCGAACTGTGTTTTTATTTATGGTAAGTTTACAATTTGAGTTGCCTACCGCAGCATGCAGTTAACTTAAAGAATTATGACTTTTAAAAAATCCTTAAAGTTCAGTGATTGGTTCGAATTATGGTGAACTTAAAATAGTTGACAAATTTGAAGGTTATTTTCTATTTGAAGAATTCGTAAAAGGAAAAATGTTAATTTTGCTAACATGAATTAATTGAGGTCTGAGAAGAGTGTTTACGATTTACTAGTTTAAATAAAACGAAGAAATTGTGGTAAGTAGGCCTAAGAAAGAATGAGGCTTTTAATAGCTTTACTTGGGCTTTGTTTTGAAGTTACGTTGGAAATTAAGAATTTAACTGAACTACGTTCTAATAAGAAACCAAAGATGTAATCGTAGAGTTTTCACTAATAAAGGTCTGATAAGGAAATCAGAAATAATAATATGAATAGAGATGATTTGTTGGAATGCTACTGATCATCAAGTTTCAGTTAAAATACTAATTAAAAAAAAATCTGTAGACACCTACTTAGTATAGGTAATGAAAGTGTAACGATATCACGACTCACTATGAAATGAAATTAAATGAAATATAGACATGACTGACTCGATTGAGTTGTGTTGGCCAGGTGTGGCAACAGATAGACTGATGGTACTGATGTACTGGAGATTTGAGTTCATGTAACTGGCGATGGTCTGGTTACTTGAGGAACTGATGGACTGTGGTGTGGTCATCGGACCTGAGAATATCCGATGGACTGGAATATTGAAGGTTGATGTGACTGGTAGACTAATGTGACTTGTGAGCTTAACGAGAATGAATTGACTTTGTATTTAATATTGTGTTTCGTGAATCGTGGTTAACGATGCCCCCAAATTGTTAATAGTATGGAGGAAACTTGATGATCTAAAACAACAAAAAAGGCGCATTGATCTAACGGAGCTTTCTTCGAATTGGCTGCAGGCCAAACAACATTGCGATAAAGAGATTACAGACTTAATTGTAAAATTAAATAAAGGTCAAATGGATAACGATGTTGCAAATAGTTATGAATTAAGATCGGGTATTCTTTACCGAAAAATACAAAGAAATGGTCGCACTAAATGTTTACCCATAGTACCGCGGGGTCTAAGGTGGTCAGTTATTAATAATATTCACAATTCTATTATCAATCTCGGTTACGATAAGACTTTAGAGAAGGTTTATGACCACTACTGGTTCGAGGGAATGTCACGTTATGTGAAAAATTTGTTGAAAACTGTATGACTTGCAAAGTAGCCAAATTTCATTCCGGAAAAATACAGGCTCAGTTACATCCAATACCTAAAGTATCCTCTCCGTGGCACACAATTCATGTAGACGTTACCGGTAAACTTAGTAGCAAGAAAGATTCAAAAGAAAACGTATTTGTTTTGATTGACGCATTTACTAAGTACGTATTATTAAAGCACTCTACTCACATCGATACTAATAATAGTATTAGGGCTGTTAAAGAGAGTAAAGCATTGTTTGGTACTCCTTCAAGGATAATAGCAGATCAAGGCAGTTGTTTTGCCAGTACGTAGTTTAAAAACTTTTGTGAAAGCTCAAACATCAACTTGCATCTAATAGCTACCGGTTCCCCACGTGCAAATGGACAAATTGAACGTTTTATGAGTGTTTTAAAATCTATGCTTACTGCAGTGGAGATATCTGAGGACAAATCTTGGCAAGATGCCTTAAGCGATATACAGCTGGCAATAAACTGCACGCATAACCGAACTACAGGAGCAAGTCCACTTGAGTTGTTAATCGGTAAGGTAGCCCGACCATTGACTTTAATGACTTGCGATGACGAAGGAAGTGAAGTTGATTTACAATCTATCCGGAATAACGCTGAGCGTAATATTGAAAAAGCGGCTATTTATAATAAGCAGATGTTTGATAGAAATTAGGAAAGGCTGAATAAATTCTCTGTAGGTGATTTTGTTTTAATTGAAAATGAGGAACGAAATCAAACAAAGTTGGATCCTAAATTTCGAGGTCCTTTTAAAATAATTGATATTTTAGATGGAGATCGATATACTTTACAGGCTTTGAATTCGAGACGCACTTACAAGTATGCCCATGATAAACTTAGAATGATGCCAAGTAATGAGGGAAACTTTGACGAGTCTAGTTTAGAACAGAGTTCAGATGGTGAGGGACAATCAGGGTCCCAAGTGGCTGAATAGCTTGCATTCAGTTGACGTAAGTCTGCCAATGGTAGTCCGTAGTCCGTGAGTAGGCGGTAATGCGGATGCCTTGGCGTGGTTTTGCGGAAACCGTCAGTGTCGCGATTCCAGTTGGGAATGCGCGTGGTTTCGTGGAAACCGTCTCTGTCGCGATTCCAGGTGGGAATGCGCGTGGTTCCGTAGAAACCGTCTGTGGAAACAGGGATTTCCTGGGCCAGGTGTGCCGGTTAAGTTGAATGCAGAGCTATTAGCTTTGTCATTGTATTTAATTTGAATGTGATGTATATTAAAACTGTGTCAAAGCTTTCTTAAAGAAAATGAAAATTATATTATTTTGAAAAGTTGTGATATGGGTGTATTTGAAGTGGTTGTCTTTAGTTCATACTGGATGTGTTTTGTAATGTAACTATGTACAATATGAATCTAATGTCTCTGGAAAATGACTGTTTTAAAAACTGATTAGAGTCAGAGTTGGCCGAGCGAGCGGATAATACTTTCCTATTTTATTTTTGTCTTACAGGATGAACACACGAGGTCGTGTGTCTCGCAGGATGGCCGTGTCGGAACGGTTATTTTATGGGTACTACAAAACGTAAGTAATACGTATAGCTACAGATACGTGTTGCTTCGGCAGAGTCTCGGTGCGACGGCGCGGGGTGGTTTAGTTAAAAGCTTCAGTGGAAATTAAGGGCGAGCTTTGGTTAGACGCGTGCGCGTACTGAGGAACTGTCTCACGTCTTGTAGAGTTCCATAAAACCTATAATTATGAAAAACGAACAAGATCGGCCCCCCTGATCCGACATATATAAAACATTAAAGAATTTTAATATTGATATGCGTCACTATAAGATGCTGTTAATTATTACGTAACATTTTAATGTTTCGAGTACGGAGATTCCAGACACAATTGATTTTCTATTGTTATGGACCACGATCGTGGTCTTAGAGACTGGACGTATTAAGACAGAAAGTCGCTTAAGTTTGATTTTACATACGGCAAATTACAGATTATATTTAGATTTTTTGCTTTTTTTGTGGAGAGAGAAATACGACTCGAGAATTCATGACTCGTTACATGTAACTTACAACACAACACAAAACAACAATTAATGAAAGCAAAACCAAAGATCTCAAATTCAATGGAAAAAAAATGAATACAAATAGTTTTTTTTTAAACTATGTTTTTTCTATTAAGTTCTTTCATTTCATTTTCATTTACTCATTTATTTGCTAAAACAGAACATAACAAATTTACAAAAGAATTCTTACAGATAGGCACACAGTGCTATAAATTATAGTCACAATAATTCTTTTTCATTAGTTTGATATGTACTGTGCTAGCAAAACGGTCCTGACTCAGCATATGTCACAGCTCAAGTGTGACGCTGGTATTCTGTAAGGACCTTGGGGTCGGCCCTCGCATAACACATTACATAAAAAAGGTTCTTAAATTCTCATCACTACGTAACAAAAGCATTTCTTAAACATAAACAAGTTAACAAATAATCAAATTAACATTTCAAAATTTATAAATGTACACTAAAGTAAGAATACATGATGATACTTATATGTATCCCAAGGGATTCACTATTAAAAGAAAACCTTAGTGTGTAATTATTATAAATTAAAGGTTATATGTTCATATAGTAGAAATATAAGTTATTTTATAATACTACATTTTACAAAAATAATAAAAAGATGTTTTAATTGCAAAAAAATATAGGCATCGCTCGTAACAACGTCAACAATTATCAAAATACCAAGAAAAGGAAAATGAGCAAGAAAAGGAGCAATACACACACTTACAACGGTTTTTATAAGAAGAGACTAATTTTTAATGTTTTATTTGTAGAAAAAGTCATTCGTGCGAAATATAATAGGAAATAGTTTAACAAAATTAATTAAAATATAACTTAATGAAACCGAAACATAATAAAAAATATGAAACTACGGCATTAACTACAATTTTTACTTTGGAAAACACGATCAAAGTCAGTCAGATTATATAATGTTAGATAAGTCCAGGTCTGAGCGGATTAGGAGGATTCTAGCACCTGGGGCATCATTTCTTCTGACATAAACCCGACCCTCTTTCGTCCATACATTTCCAGTTACAGGAACGGGCTAAATCTCGTGCTCTCCAGAACAGATCACTATTACGCTTTGTTAGTCGCTCATTAACAGGTATTGGTTTTGCGTCGCTTCTATATCCAAGTTCAGAAGTGGTAGTACTCCGGCGAGCCTTAGCGCTCTTTAGTAGCTGGTTCCTCTGCGCGCGACGCACCAGCCGCAGCACCAGCGGGCGGGGGCGCGGCGCCATACCCCCTTTCCCGCCGCCGGCCCGCCGGGGCCCCACGCGCCGAGCGTGAGCCACGTCGCGTTTTTCCAAGTTTGTCAGCTACAGCCATCGCCACTTGAACAGGAGTCTCTCCTTCTGTCTCTGGTACACCGGATATTTCTAACTCATTGTGCAACAGTTATCTCTGCAGTTATCTCTGCTCAGTTAACAGTTGTGCAGTCATTGTATCTCTGTCATTTAGTTCCATTTGAAGCCGTGCTATCGTGTCATTTACGTCACCATTTGATTTTGAAGATTTCATTAATGAAATTTTAGTTTGCATTTTAGCATTTGCCTCCTTCAGCACTTTAACTTTCTTTGCCATATTAAATAATTTGTTACTTAACTGTACAATTTGATTTGTTAGTAACTGGGTCACTTTATTGAACTCAAGTTTTACATCTTCAAAGTTAAATTGTATTTGCTTTTCGTGTGTCGAAAGATGAGCGTCTAGCAAAGTTATAATCATGGTACTTTCGTCTGTTGGTCTTTTATCTAAACCTTTTTTGGTCTTACACCCAGAGCAAGTCCAATTTTGTGTTAAATGTTGTACGTTCTCTTTGAAGTAAGCGACCGACATATTTAGACATCCCAGATATAATTTCGCCTTACGTGTTACACAAATCATCGGATTTTTGGAAACAGTTGTTTTGCAGACCATGCAACTCATTTTGTTAGTGATAAGATGGTACAGTAGTGAGTAATCAGTAGGTGTGTTACGTTGACGACCACTTGATTATTCTGCACTTTTACGCCGATGCGATGTTTTAAATATCAGCAAATTGATGTTAAAAGAGGTCACAGAAACTACGGAATTGCAATTTCCAGTACACAGTTACACTAATTTAATAAGTCATATTTAAAATTATTTATATTTCTTTATTTAATACACTAGTAATCGCACAGACTAACATTATCAAATTTTGTTTTAAATATAATTTTGTATTTGTAGGAGCGAGCTCCTTACATTACGTTTTACTAACTATATTATATTATACTTACCTATACATTGTACTATAGACTAAAAACAGTGACAATAAAGCATTCGAGCGCATCGCGCGTGTTTTACTCATTTAACATTTCCCGCTCATTTATTGATCGCAAACAAACAACATATCCTTGTGGGGAAACAGACCCTACATTTTGGTCCTTCGAGCTTACGTTTCAGTCTTTGGACTATTTTGGATTGCGACATTTTGGTGAGAAGTGAAAGTGCAGTGTATTTGTGCTATTTTTTGTAATTATGCGATCGGTCTGATAGGCCTCCCACCAGCGGGTCTCACCTTTCAGATTGAGACGGCGCTCTACGATTGCAGAAGAGGTATTGATACACAGATCTCACTGTGATTCAGCACTCACATACGTCCATCAACGCTCTCTTCAACCATTGAACAACGAACACAATATAATTGGATCCTCTTCGTCATGAAGGCTTTACTGGAGCGACAAGCCCAGATTGGGGCTAGCATCGAGAGGATCGTAAACAATTTCAAAAAGGATTCTGCTTCGCGGAAAACTTCCGAGTATCTGAAGATACGTGTGGAAACCTTGGAGAACTTATGGAGTAAGTACGAGTCTAACAACGATCTTCTAGAACAAGAGGATGACCAATCTGCTCCTTATTACACTAACAATGATTTTGATATTCTTATAGATATTTACAACAACGGCCTTAAACTGCTTAAAAACGCGAAGCCCTACGTCAAACCAAGCACGGAAGAAAGAGGATCTTCTTCTAAGAAAGACGAGCTTCTAAATCAACAAAAAACTAACTTTCGGGCCTTAGAACGAGCTATCAAGAACATTAACATTATCGATTTGTCTGAAGGCTGGGAAATCGAAGACAAACTTCAAGTGATTCAAACCCATTGGAAAGCCGTGGATGAACTACATTGGCAAATCGACAATTTGCTAGAAGGTGCTGATGTTATTTATGAAAATGAATTTTCTCAGCATGAACAAGCCTTCGAAAACAAAGGCGAAGCTACATCGTAAGTTGAACTCTGTAAAACAAGACGCTACGCCGCATATCGAGATCCTCACATTTAACGGAAACTACGCTAACTGGCCAGCATTTTCCGACTTGTTCTGTGAGGCGATTCATCACAACCCAACACTCAACAAATCCCAGAAGATGCAGCACCTTAAGGGTAAACTTAAAGGCGAGGCAGAGCGCCTCGTGCAACATTTAACTATCTCTGTGGAAAACTACGACTCCTGCTGGGACATCCTGAACCGCAGGTATAACAATCTTCAACTTCTCTTCACAAAACATATGCAGACGTTCATGAACCAACCTTCTATGCAGAAACATACTGCCTTTGAGAATAAGCGGCTTCATGACGTCAGTCAAGAAACAGTCCACGCCATTCATAACCTTGGCGTAGATACATCAACATGGGATCCTATTTTGGTGCACATTATAACTGAAAAGATGGACCCAGAAACATATACCGCCTACATGGATGACAGACAAAACAAACGCAAGCTACCCTCATTTGACGAGTTAATGAACATCTTAGAAGGGAAGTTCACGGCTTTAGAGCCTTTAAACAAAAAAGGCAAGCCTAACAAACAGAACCGTTTCCGAGATCCTAAATATATATATATATATTATATATTTATAGTACCTGGGTGACCGAGCTTCGCACGGTTATTTTTTTTAAATGATACCTAGTCAGATCGACTTTTTGCCCCCGAATCAACCTACATACCAAATTTTAAGAAAATCGTTGGAGCCGTTTCCGAGATCCTAAAAATATATATAGATAAGAATACAAGAATAGCTTGTTTAAAAATATTGGGAATTATAACAACCCTAAGAACATAGAATGATTTGAAGAAAAAATAGTAAACTTATAGGATCTTTATAGAAACAAAACAATCATTAGAATTTCGTACGTCTGTCTGGCTATAGGTTAATATTATATACCTAACTTAGGTTAAAATAGGCATGTTATTTCTGGAGTATTGACTGATTGAGAGCGATTTACAAATTGGTACAAGTTTTATAAACATCGGATGACGGGAAGAGAAAATATTTTCATTTTAACGAATTATACTCGGACAGCGGTAATTCTTCAATAAATTTGTAACGAGACAAGATATTGAGTAACGGTTTTTTGCGAAAAACGTGTAAATGATTGCGTGACAATATGTATATAAATAAAAACTTCCATTTCCTTACACACTGTTCAAAAAATTTCGTTAATACAAAAAAAACACTTTATATATATTTATTCCAGTTTTTTTTAAATCTTATATTTATTTTAGGGCGCTTTTTTATTTTTTTTAGAATAAATCAATTAATTTCTTGTCGATTGACACCTTCATTATGCAAATCGGAGCATCCATTCAGGATTGAGAATTTAAAAAAAAAATCGAGTAAGTGGCGCCATCTCTGTTCCAAATGGGGGAATCTCGTTTATCCTCGGGTCAAATATTTTATTATGGTCCCTTCTATCAATTTGCAAAGTGGCTTGTTCCTATCATAAAATGCAGCTTGGTTTCCATAATAACTAGGACTAAGTTAAAGGGTCGTAAAGTAATTGTGTGATATCGGTGAAACGTTACAATGTAAACGAAATCTTACATTCCGTGTCAAATGCGGATTAAGTTCAAGAAAGTGACAAAAAACTCTGCAACTTTGTAACGGGTCTACGTGACTATACATAACTCCTCCATCCTTAAGAGGAAAATTATCTGACAGAATGAAGATAATTTTTCTAGGATGACTGTAACATCAAAAATTACTCTCAGAAAAACAGTATATAATTTAAAATATTGATTAAATACTAGAGTTAGTTTAAATCTAACACATACATTAATTTATACAATAAAGTTATAATGTTCAGAATATTGTTTTATTTATTGCCTCACTTGATCACTTTTAAACTTGTGTCCTTGCGCATCACTTTTGTAGACACTTTTTATGATTCACATTGTTACGCAAGTTACTTATTTTTCACTAAACACTTGCTACACTTGTTAATCCATCGCGTAGTTTCGAGTCTACTGCTCCGATTCTTCGATTTGGAGTGATGATTTATTGGTTTCTGATTATAAGCAAAATTTCACTCAACATTATCTGCACTGTAAATGTTGGTGAAGAAGTGCTCACATCATTCTCCATTATAGTCTCGATTGACTTTGGTTTTCTTTTCCTTCAAAATAATCATTTTCTTTGCTTCTGACATTGTGCTCATTACAATTTTAAATCTTAATCTACATTAACAAAGATTATTAGGTGGAATTTTATCCGTATTAATTAAACATTTTTTTTACATTTTTCTTAAAATTAATTTGATTATACATTTTAATTATCTATAATATTCTACTTATTCTATAATTCGGGTACCCTTTAACCCTCCGCATACCAGGTGGGGTCTAATAAACCCCAGGCGGTGAAAAATCGATATATTTTCAAAAAATTTCGTGCGCGGAATCTGAAGCTCTCAGTAGCTGGAGTTGCGACGTTCTTACACTGGCAAGTACCATTAGTTTAGTGGTGCGTGCGTTTTTTAGGGCTCTAGATGCGTTTTTGTTTAGAATTGTTGTTATTTGAGCATATACAAAATGCAATTATGGCGAACTAAAGAACTCCTACCTCGAGATTGAAGTAAAAATTTAAAGATGTATCATCGTTGTTAATTTTTTTTAAATTTAGTCAGTTTAATTACAAAAATTGGTAATTATCAATTCTTAGGGTGATTTCAAGTCTAAATTAGTAGTCAGAAGATGGCATTTTCGCTACCCTTTTTCAACAAACCATTTAATCTATTTCATTTTTTTTATATATAGTGCTACTCAGGTTATGTTCAATTTCAAAAATATGCAATAAAAATTCAGTACCCCTATTCCTATCTGATTACAGCGACCATTTTGTTAGGGTATGTCAGACCCCACCTTGTATGGCATGTTACAAATTTTTACCTGGTATGCCGAGGGTTAAACTAATTTTGAATTAATTTTAATTCTTATATTTAATTGCGCAATTTTTGCGAAAATCTTCTTTATTATATACTTGTAAGTATATAAATGAGTTCATATAAAATTAAACTCTGTATACATAGCGCAACTTTTGCGAAATTCGTTAATCATTTATGAAAAAGGGAAAGAAAAACCTTTTATCGTTAAGATTTCTTGAAAATATCTGTATTTATTTTTCTGACCATTTGTACCAATTTATTTGGTCTCTTAATATTTTTAACTGGGACAGTATTATTTCTGTCTCTTATGTTAATAGGTACTACATTTCTTTCAGGACTGTTGGAGATAGTTGCTAGTTGATATCGGGGTTTGTCTTTAGCTAAACGTTTGTTAACCATTTTCGTGTAAATGGTATTACCTGGCTCAAGTTGCGAACTAGTAAATGCCGTTGGCCTTAATTTTTCTCTAGTTCTCTCCTTGCTTTCTAGAGCTTTATTTGAAATAAATTGATATAAAAATTTTGTTCGTTTATTACAGTGAGCTTATAAATACTAGAGTAGTAACGTCTTACAAACGATTCTCAGAAATGCATAACCACTTGATAGTTCAAAAGACGTAGCTTTGAAACCGATATATTATGCCAAAGTAAACTATATTTGTCTCGTTTCTTCCACTGATTAACTAAATACCGGTGAAGTGAGATAAGATAATAGCTGTCATGAAAACGGACGGAGTTGCCAGTGGTGAGAAATAATTTCCCCAAAATGAATGAATAATTGTATTTACTTACTTTGGTGTGATTAATGTTGTATATTCTGAACAGAATTTAATAAAATTTTCAATAGAAACTGTCATAAAACTGTAACGGGAGCGTGTCTGTACATTGAAAATATAGATAGATAGATAGATATAACTTCATTTAACTGCTTCCAAACAATACAAATAAGTAGAACAACATAAAACTTATCTAAAGCAGTCAAAATGGCGTTGACTCAGCATGTGCTGTAGCACTAGACCATTCTTTTTCAAACTGTGGGTCGCGACCCCCAGGGGGGTCGTGAAGCCTTACTCGGGGGGTCGCAGGTAAAAGAACAAGATAAAAATTTGTAAATCTTACACTAAACTAAGACAACTTCAGTTGTCGCCTTCCACGTCTACCCCGCGGCAAACTCTTTTTTATGTTTTAAAATCTCTGAAGTAGTACATAGATTTAGCCTAAAAGGGTTTAAGGGACCTTAGGGGGTCGCCAAAACTTTATATGATCCAAAGGGGTTGCGAATTCAAAAAGATTGAAAAACACTGCACCAGACTAAAGCGCTGATTTTCAGTCAGTACCACAGTGTTTTGTTGCGTCGAGCACGATTTCAGGACAGCTAGACATATACAATACCATACACATGAAAAACATAAAACACATGCAAAATAAACAAAACAAAACAAAATTAAGTCCAAACGTTAATCACAACTGACACGTGCAAACAACTAAAGTGTAGCAATAATACAACCGTATGTATGAGTGCGTAAGTGTGTGTGTGTGTGTGTGGTTTGTGTCAGTGTGTATGGGTTGTGTATATGTGTATGTGCGGGTGCGTGTTAGTGTGTGTGTAATAATTTTGTAAAACTCCATTGATTAAATAATTAGCGGGCATTTGGAGCGACAGAAAGTGAGATCTATAACCTTGTTTAAAACTGTACACTGACGCCTTTAAACGGAGAGGGGGAGGAATACTATTCCATATCTTTGTTGCCGCGTACCTGAAACTCCCACGGAAAAAAGTTGTGTGTGAGATGGCATAACAAGTTGATATGAACATGTCCTAGTTGTGTAACGATAGTTTGTATAACGCCAGGTTAGTTTTTGTGCTAAATACTCAGGTTTTTTTTTATTTTATAACACCAAATAATAGAGACGCCAAATGTTATTTTACTCGATTCTCAATTTTTAGGATTTTGGCATTATCTAGGTAAGGTATGACGTGTGTTCTGGGAGGGATATTGAAACAAAAACGAGCACAGGCGGTTTGTACTCGTTGTGCCACGGCAAGAGATTTTTTCAGAAGGCAAGGCCCATAAACAGTGAGGCAATGGTTCAATTTAGACAATATCAGTGATTCACACAATTGTGTACGAAGTTCAGTCGTAATAAAAGATCTTATTTTATACAGGACTTTTAGCCTGTAAAAACAATTACGAACTAAGTCAAGAACATGGTCGTGAAATTTTAGGTTGCCATCCATTAAAAGGCCCAGATTTCTAGTTTTGTCAACAAGCTCGACTGGGTTCCCGTTAATACAAAGAACTGGATTTAAGTCCTTGTTCTTTTTTATTTACGTATCTGTGCCAAGGATCATGTACTTAGATTTTCTAGGATTTAACTCGAGTGAATTTTGCTTAGACCACACATAGATACTTTGTAGATCCTGATTTATAGATGCGATAGTGGACAAAACATGTTGGGTTTGAGGTTTACATGAGAGATAAACCTGAACATCATCCGCATAAAGACGAAACTTACAATGCGATATATTTTTGGTTATATCAGCAGAATAAATGATAAACACAAAGGGCCATGTATGGAACCCTGAGGAACACCCCGGGTAATACTCTTTGTTGCAGATTTTAAGCACGTACCATCCATTTTCCTAATAACTACTTGCTGAGCTCGGTTGGAAAAGTAACTGGAAAACCAAAAGATTGCTCTATCATCAAATCCATAAAAAGATAGTCTCGAGAGGAGCAGAGAGGTATTCAGACAATCAAAAGCCCGGGTAAAGTCCAACAGAACAAGGAACGTGCACTGACCTGAGTCAGCTGTTGCAAGAATATTGTCCACCACATCCAATAGTGCCGTAGCCGTTCCACGTCCCTTCCTAAAACCCGACTGAACATCCGGTAAAATGTTGCAAGTCTCGCAATATTGTACTACCTGAAAATAGACAACCTTCTCCAGTACCTTTGACAAGAACGGGAGCACACTTACTGGACGAAGATCTTTTACATCATTTGGATTGCTATTTTTGGGCAGAGGTCTTATAATTGCCGATTGCCATATCTCTGGAAAGACAGAGGAAGACAGTGATCGATTAACAATGGTTGTAATAATGTTCAGAGTCCTAGGTAAGGTCAATAAGACCATATCCAAATCGATATCATATGTACCAACCGCTCTGGATCTCAATCCTAACAATATTAAGAAAATGATCATTGATAACATTAGGGTTATTAAAATTATCAGGCAGATCTTTGGTACCCTTAAAATCAGGCAAAACTTATTTCTGCAGGCTTTTCCATAGTTTTTTTGAATTATGTATGTTATCGTTAATGTGTGTTTTGAAAAATGATGTTTTTTTATAGTAAAAAGTGCTGTTTACTAGACTTTTCAAGTTCTTATACTGATCTCTGTGTTCAGTTTTATTTGATTTTTTATAGATTTGATGTGCTTCATCACGCAACCTCATCAAGAGTTGGAGATTATCAGTAAGCCAAGGTTGCTTATGTGACCTAATAGTAACGGTCTTTTTAGGTGCATGTCTATCCAGAAGATCTGTTATTAGTTTATTAAATAGCACGACCATATCATTAACGCTATCAAGCCTCAAAACAGCCTCCCAATCTGTAGAATAGAGATCATTATTAAAAATATCAATATCAATGTCCTTTAAAGGACGATAAGTGATGATTCTGGGTGGAGCCTAGGCCTTTTTTATTTTTAAATCAATCATGACTATGGCGTGACAGCCCAGTTCTTTAATGTGGTTTATATTAAAACCGCACACATTAGCATCAGTACAAATAACATCTATCAAAGTAGCGCTGTGAGTAGTAAAATGAGTGGGGTACGTAATATCATTTTGTAAATTTGTATAGTTAAAAAATTCAATAAGTCGTTTAGATTTAGGATTACTGGGATTTAAAAGATCTATATTGAAGTCATCTAATAAAACAATATGATCGTAATTACTAAAAGATGTAATGGAAGCAGTGAGAGCGTCCAAGAATAGATCGATTAAGCGAAAAGACTTTATATTTAACGAAATCCACATTTGTTCCACTGCGATATTACTTATTGGATGTGAGCATTTACAAAAAGCAATACTATCCCTCACATAAAAACCAATCCCACCCCCTCTCTGGCGTAGGCCATGGGCACGGGGAGAATGCCTGAGTTTGTATCCCGGAACTACGGGTGCCTTTGCGTCTTGTCCGTCTTTTAGCCAGGTCTCATTGACTGCCAGTATATCTATTGATTCCCTTTGGATCGCAGCCTGGAATTCGTCATGTTGTGTTCCAAGCGATCCCTTATTTAGAAGACCAAATCTGAGTAATTTTGGATTACCCATTGCATCCCATTAAAATAATATTTGCGAGAGAAACCGAAGTGGCAGTCATTACTATAATGCGTAGACGCAAGGAATGCATTATCAGCCAGTTGAAGGTCACTGTTACCCTTGCAAAACAGCCAGTTCCCATGTGCGCGTGAGGGAGAAAGACCCGTACTAAACGTTGCTCGGGCCAGTAAATATGGAATCAAAGTTATTAAAACGCTGTTTATATAAGTAATCGCAAACTAGAATCGAGTTCAGTTGTGAAAAGGGGACCTTAGGAGAAAAAAATATAGTTTGTGTTTTAAGAACTGATAAACAAATACAAATACAAGGTATAACATAATATTTAGAAAAGCTATTAGTAGGAGATAGTAAACGGATTTTGATATGAAAAATTACAGCTTTTTTTTATTTAAAAAGCTAGTTAAAAAAAAGATCTGAGACATTAACAAGGTAACTATAAATTTACATAGTTACCTTGTTAATGTCTCAGATCTTTTTCCCTTAAACTCCTAAAAAAGGGGAAAAATTTAAATCGTTTTACTGGCAACACCGATGGCAAAAATAATGCACGATATTATTCTTTTGGCGTAAATTGAATCGATCGGGCGCGATTTTTTCCAAATCTTTGGAAATTTTATTAATAATAGTTTACAACTTGTGAATACTGTATATAATTGTTTGTGAATAGTGTTAAAAATGGATGGAAATGAAGGCAGTGGGGCAGGACCGCCTTACACCAAAAGACCAAAAACTGACTGCGAGAACACCGGCGGCGGTGAGGAAAGTGAACTTTATTTACCTTTTTTCAAACCGAACTATCAAAGACTATATCCTGAAAACTCCACTAACATTGAGTTTAGGGTTTATGTACAAAGCGTGAACAATGAACGTTTAGGAAACAAGAGTCCTATATATCTTAACCACATATTTTCAAACGAAATCAAAGGTGTGGTGGCCATTCACCGAGTGAATGCCACAAAGATTGCGGTTGTCTTTAAACAGCACAATACGGCGAACAACTTCCTCTCAAACTCGGCCTTTCTAACAAAATACCAAATGAAAGCCTTTATCCCGGCAGCTCAGATAGAAAAGACAGGGATCATACGATTTGTACCCACGAACATATCCAGTAAAGAGCTATACACGAAACTATCATCGGTTTACGATATAATCGCCATTAGGCGTTTTACAAAAAAAGTAGGACAAGAACGTGTCCCTCTACAAACTGTAAGCATAACTTTCTTGTCAAATACTCTGCCTGACAGTGTACAGTACGATTTATTTTCGTACCGTATTTTCGAATATGTCCCTCCTCTGCAGCAATGTTACCGTTGCTTCAAATTTAATCATTCTGCGAAAATATGTAATGGTAAACAGCGATGCAGCTGCTGTGCTGGGGAGCACTCTTACAAAGAGTGTGATAACCCGGACCAGTTATGCTGTGTTAATTGCAGTGGTCCACATTTGGCGATTTCGAAGGCATGTCCTGTAAAAATTAAAAAAATGTTGGAAAAGAAAAGACGCATTACTTATGCCAGTGTTACTGCATCCAAAATTGAATTCCCAGAGTTACCAAAGAAAACTGTAAATAAAATACCTGAAAAGTCTGTAAATATTGAAAAAAATGTAAATAAAACAATAAATGTAAATGAATGTAAAGAAACGAAAGGTGTCAAGTCCTTGACTCAGGAAAAGGCAAAATCTGCTTCATTTATTAAGTCTCTTTTACTTGAGAATGATGAAAATTATCCATGGCCATGGTACGCACTTTGGTGCAATTAGCAAACAAAGGGGATGATACTCCAATAACTACAAAAGTGATTAGAGATATTTTAATTGAAAATCTTAAATAATGGATAGTGATTATACTCACATTTTAAAAATAGCTCAATACAACATTCAAAGTTTTTTTAGTAAAAAACCTTTATTAATAGATTTTCTACAACAACAAAATATTGACATTTGTCTATTAAATGAAACTTGGCTTAAAGATAATAGAAACATACATATAACTGGTTACAATATACATTACAAGAATGCATTAAATGAACATGGTAGTGTGGCTATCCTTATTAAGCCACATTTCAAGTACAAAATTTTGCAAACTAGATTTTATGAAGATGTACAATCTATAGCAATTTCTGTATCTACTGAAAATGGAGATATTACTTTTCTTTGTGTCTACTGTCCTCCTTCAAGTGGCCACATTAGAATCAATAAATTAAGAAATTTAATAAGAGATCTACGGCAACCAATATTTATATCTGGTGATTTCAATGCACACCATATAGCATTTGGCTGTGTCTCTACTAAGGGGCGTGGACACCAACTATATGACATTATAGATGAATTTAATTTATGTGTACTTAATGATGGTAGCTACACCACAATGCCTTATCCAAATAGAAACCCATCAGCTATAGATGTTAGTTTAACTTCCCCTAATATTGCGCCATTATGCGAGTGGTTTGTTCATGATGATACTATGGGCAGCTATCACTTCCCCACCATGACAAATATTTCACTATCCGTTGAAAAATATCAGTTAAACCCTCCGAGTGAGAAATTTCTGTACAATAAAACTGATTGGACTAAGTATTTCACATTATCTCTAAATTATTTTAATAATTTATTAGTGAGTAACGAAGATCCATTGGCATCATATGATGACTTTTGTAATAGACTCGATAAACTTAAAAGTGATTGTGTTCCTAAGTTTAATAAAACTACAGCTTTTAGAAGCCGACCACCTACACCGTGGTGGAATGATAAATGTAAGCAGAGTGTCATTGAATCATATGAAGCATTAAAACATTATAGGAATTTTCCTACTATGGAAAATTTCATAAACTACAAAAGAGTTGAAGCTATTAAAAAACGAACAATAGCTGAGGAAAAGAGAAGTGGTTGGAGACAGCTGTGCGATAGTTTTCATAGGTTTACGCCAACAAACAAAATCTGGGATTATGTTAAAATTTTTAAGCGAATTAAACCTTCCATTAGAACTTGTAATGATGAATTCATAGCCGCCTTTTTAGATAAACTTTCAAACAGTGGCAGTGAGGAAGATACTAGTAATCTAGAAAATTATTTTTCTCTTAATAATAATAACACCGAGTCAAAATTCTTATTAAAACCTTTTACTTGGCAGGAATTCTGTTTAAGTTTGCAATTTAGAAAGAACACGACACCTGGAATGGATGACTTTCCATATATTTAAATTTAAAAAATGGGTTTTTCGATTCAAAAAATATTTTTAGAAATTCTAAATGCACTCTGGTTACAGCAGAAAATTCCTCAGTCCTGGAAAACACAATGTATTATCCCTGTACTAAAACCTGATAAGCCTTCAGATGATGCCAATTCATATCGTCCTATTTCACTATCATCATGTCTAGGAAAGATTTTTGGAAATATGGTCAAGATTCGTCTTGACTGGTATGCTGAATCCAATGAGTTAATTCCAAGCGTACAATTTCGCTTCAGGCGAGGTCGAAGTTGCGCGGATAGTTTTGTTTCCCTGATATCGGACCTGAAAAATGCTAAAAATGATAAAGATGCGGTTTGTGTTTTCCTGGATGTACAGGGTGCTTTTGACAATGTGCAGCCAGGAATATTAGTAAAGATATTATCAGAGTTAGGCATTCCTGGTCTGCTCTGTAAATGGATTTATACCTTTTTAACTGACAGGACACTTTTTGTAAAATATAACAATGTTATTCATAGCCCCAGAATTGTTTCGAAGGGTACCATGCAAGGAGCGACGTTATCTCCTATTCTGTATAATTTATATACGTCTCAAATTTGTAAATACGTAAATAGTCAAAATGTAAATATTTTACAATTTGCTGATGATCTAGTTCTGTACAGTATTAATTTTAATGTAGATACAGCAATCCTAAATATTAACAATTCACTAAATGATTTATTTATATACTATAACAATAAACTTAAACTTAAAATAAACCCAAATAAAAGCAATGTATTATTTTTTAGTAAAAGCTCACCAACTGTAGATATTGTATATAATGATGAGAAAATTAACCTTGTAAATAAACACAAATTCTTGGGAGTAGTAATAGATCAAAAGTTAAGTTTTGAAGACTACATAAAATATATTTTAAAAAATTCCATGAAAGGTTTAAATATAATGAAGAGCCTAGCTGGAGTATCCTGGGGGGCCGATCCTGTCACATTATCTATTTTGTTCAAATCCATTGTTAGAAGTCATTTTGATTTTAGTTCTCTAGCATATTTAGATAGCTCACATGTAAAAAAGTTAGACATTGTACAGAATAAAGCTCTGCGAATCATATCTGGTGCTATGTGTTCAACTCCAATTAGGGCGATGGAAGTTGAAACTACCATTATGCCCCTTAGTTTGAGGCGCCTGCTCATAGCAAAAGATTTTGTCTAAAAATATTCTCAAATGATAATCAAAAAATTTTAAATAAAATTATGCCGTACCCCGTTGTGATTAGTCAGCCACTGGTCACTGGTGCTGAACTTCTGAGTGGCCAGTTTCCTAAATTATCAGCTGTCCTCCTGGAAATTAAGAATAAGTTCCATAATATTATTAAATCTTCCATTTGGCCTTGTTACTCTCTTCGGTATCAGAGTTTGATTTTTGATGTCAAAATAATTGAAGAAAAAGTATATAATAATAATAATTTCCTTAAATTTTTAGAAAGTAACAACCATTTCTACAAGCTCTATACTGATGGGAGTAAGGGTGATTCATATGTGCGTAGTGCAGTATATGATCCCCAGATAAAATTCGCTCAGAGTTTTATTCTTGATAATAATTGCTGTAGATTTACTGCAGAGGCCTATGCAGTTGTAGAGGCATTAAAACGTATACGTTTTGTAAATAGCTGTAAATATTTCTTAATACTCACCGATTCATTAAGCTTAGTTAAAAGTCTTACTAATATTAAACTTAATTATAAAACTAATTTTTGATATATTTAATTAAGGATCTACTAGCTAGTTACAATGGTAAAGGAATAGAAATAGCATTTATGTGGATACCTTCTCACAAGGGAATTACTGGTAACGAAATTGCGGATAGAACTGCATTTGAAGGGATTAACCCATTAGATGTCAGGCTTATTGCTAAAATTCCATTAGAAGATTGTTACCCGTCAGTTAAAAATGAAATGCTGAAGATATGGAAAGAGTTCCGGGTAAAAGATCAGGAAAATAAAGGCAAATGGTATGGGAGTATTCAAACAGACTTACCGTCTGTGCCGTGGTACTCCAAATTGAAAACTGCCAGTCGTGACTTTATCACGACTATGAATAGACTCCGCTTTGGACACAACACCACACCTGCGCATCTAGCAAGATTGAAAATTATTAATGATAATATGTGCTCAACATGTGGAAAAATTGATGACATTGAACATATGATTTTCTCATGTCAAAAATATGCGTTGGACAGACTCATACTTTGCAGTGAATTAAGTGACAGCGAATTACCAGTGGAAGTGAATCAATTAATCAGTTCTTCCCGCCGCTTGCTTGTTTTACTTAAAAGTGTTAAGTACTTTTATCCCATTTTCAAGTTTATTAAAAATACCATCCCAAAGATATGAATCAAAGCTATAAAATGTGAAGTGCTCTCTATCTCAATAAAGACTTGGCTCAAAGGTCTTGTAACCAGGCCATAAACTCCAAAAAAAATAAAAATGCACGATATATTTATTTTGTTTTCTGATGTAATTTTAGACAATATGATCAAACTTATGCAAATTTACTTGTGAAAAGTAACGCCACTTGCTTTATCATCCTTTTCGGACCGTGATACACAATTTTTAACAATAAATTTCACCATTTTGAATGACTTTAACGGACCCGTCACGCTCACCTAATTCAAGCAGGCAACTGACGTTACATATGCCTGCAGGCATCTACGAAGTGGCAACGCGTCGCTGGCGTAAACTGCCAATCTAGTTACGATAAGTAACATATAATATCATTGGTTTATTATGATCTCTCATCAATTGTTGCATGTAATAATGATTATAATCAACATCAAAAACGCTACGAGAATCAGTGTGTCCAAATACAACTTCAAAAGGTGTGAATCCAGTTAATGAATGTATAGTACTGTTATAAGCTACGAGTGCATAACTTATAATATCAGCAATGGCTGTAGTAGTTTGATTTTCATATTTAATTATTCTGTAGATTTCAATTAATGTACTATGGAATCTTTCTATCAATCTCATAGAATTCGGATTGTTAGGTGTTCCTATATGTAAGTCTATTTTATGTAAAATAAGTAATTCCTTTATTAGTGCATTATTAAATTCAGAACCTGGGTCACAACTTATTTTTAAAGTTATGCCATAAAATGTAAAGTATTTTACTAAAGCTTTGACAATTTCTGGGGTTGATTTGTTTTGAATAAGTATCGCTTGTCCTAATTTACTAAATGCATCGATAATTGTTAAATATAAATTTCCATCTATTTTAAATGAATCCATAAATAATTCTTCAAATGGTTTGTTCTGAGTTTGAGTTAACTCTATTAATGGTTTTAATGGTTGTCTATCATATTTCATTCTTTTACATAAATCACAGGTATTGATCACTGCGGTTACTATTTCTTTCATGTTAGGCCAGTAATAGTTACGTTTTAACTTGAAAACTGTTTCATTTATTCCTCTATGACTTGTTTTACCCTCATGATATTTTTTTATTAATTCTCTCTGTTCTTCTTCTTCATTAATTATTGTAACTCGTTTAGTACATTCAATTATTTGGATATCATTTTTATTGAACAATTGTGATATTATATCACAGAACATTTTCTTTAAAGCAGTAGTATTGAAGTAAATGAAATATTTCTTCATTATTTAAATGTTACCTTTTAGAAATGATTTAATTAAGTCAGGATTTAATGGGATGAAAACTTCTAAAATTTTCATTCTATTTTTAGAAATATCTTTAAGTTTTATTTCATTTCTATACCATTGGTTAACTATTATTTGATTTGATTTTACATCAATTGCTTCATGTAAAACTGGTAGATAATTGTTAAATTCTTCAGATTCATCATCCGTGTCAGTATCTATTCCTGATGTTGTTATAGTTCTTTCATCAAATTCAATTTCTCTTGGGTGTATAATTTTTGCGTATTCAACGTCATTACTTGATGAAGTGGAGGGATTATTGCGAATAGCGTGTGATGGGATATTGACATATTCCGCATCATCAGGTGTGTTTGACTGTGTATTATGTGTAATCAGTGTATTTAATTGGATGCGTGAAAGAGCATCTGCATTGGTATTCTGATTACCTTTCTTATATACAACGTCAAAATCATACTCTTGAAGTCTTAATCTCCATCTCGTTAATTTGCTATTAGGTTCCTTTAGTAAGTAAAGCCATGCCAAAGGTCTGTGATCTGTATAGACAGTAAATTTTCTTCCGTATAAGTAAGGTCGAAAGTGTCTTACAGCCCAAAGTACAGCTAATAATTCTTTTTCTATAGTGCTGTATCTTGTTTCTGCTGGGTTTAAAGTTCTACTCGCATAGGCTATCGGTTTGTCATTGCCTATACTTCCTTGTGATAATACTGCTCCCAGGGCAATATTAGAGGCATCGGTAGTAAGTATGAAAGGTTTTTCAAAATCTGGGTATTAAAGTAGTGGGGCATTAGTTAATAATGCCTTACAAGTCTCAAAAGAATTTTTAAATTCTTGAGATATTTCAAATTTTTGGCCCTCCTTTAATAATAAAGTCATTGGTTTAGTTATACTAGCAAAATCTTTAATGAATCTGCGATAGTATCCTATCAAACCTAAAAATGCCCTAACGTCCTTTACTTTCTGTGGTAGGGGGTAGTTTAACACTGCATTTATTTTGTCTTCGTTTGGCTTTAATCCTTCGTTCGTGATGGTATGTCCTAGATACAATACTCCCTTTAATAATTCGGATTTGTCTAACTGAATATTTAAGTTGGCTCTTCTTAACGTTTCAAATATTCTCTTTAGCTTATTAATATGGGTTTCTAAAGTTGATGAAAAGATAATAATGTCATCCAAATATACCAAACAATGTATCCCTTTTAGTCCTCTAAGAATACTATCCATAGCCCTTTGAAAAGTGGCAGGTGCTGTCTTTAAACCCAACGGCATACGGAGAAATTCATAGTGACCAAACTGGGTACTGAACGCTGTTTTTGGTTGATCTTCTTCATCGACTTCTATTTGATGATACCCTGACGCAAGATCTATGGTTGTGAAGTATGAACTATTTCCTAGTTTGTCAAACAAGTCATTTATATTAGGTAAGGGGTATTTATCATACACAGTTATTTCATTCAATTTCATGCAATCTACTACCATTCTATACTTTTGTTCTCCTGTAGCATCTAATTTCTTTGGAACTAAATGTACAGGTGCGCTCCATGGCGAAAAACTTCGTTTTATTACATTGTTGTGTAATAATTTTTCAACTTGATTCTTTATTTCTTGATTTTGAGAAGGCGGTTGTCTATGCGTTTTTATAAAAATTGGGTCTTCATTTTTAGTTCTGATTTTGTGTTTAATTTCGTGTGTAAATGTCAATGGTATTTTATCATGATAAAATAGATCACGATATTCGAAACATAAGCTATAAATAGCCTTTTGTTCTTCCTCATTCAAATGATCCATCCTTACTTTATTAAGATTTTCAAGTAATAATTGCTCGTATCCAGAATAAAAATTTACGTAAGTTTCATTATTTTCATTGTATGGTGTAATTTCAAAAGGGTTCTTAATTTTAATCCAAATTGTATCATTACTACAATTCTGAATAATTGTTTCCGCAAAACCATCTTTACATTGTACCAAAGCTGAAGGCATTCTCACATTATCACAAAATTCTGTATAAGATAATATACCATATCCATTTTGTAAAACTGTTGGAATTTTAACTCGTTGTTCCGCACGCGGCTCTAAATTTAATTCAACAATGGTTTTTATGGTTGTCGAGCCGATAAGCGGGATTTTTACGATCGGCGTCACTAAAAACTTGTTTTGTAGGTCAATATTAGCTTGTAATCATTTAAGTAGGTCATAACCTATGAGTCCATCAAATGAGTCACTAACATCGTAAATATAAAATTTATGCGAAAACTTTTGTCTAAATATAGAGAATATTGGAATTATAGCGACGTAATTGTGTTTTGTAATTGCATGAGTACTAACTACACTAAATACTTCTGATTCCTTGTAGTTTTCATAAAATTTAGAAGTTAAGTCATTACTGATAAAAGACTTAGTACTTCCGGTATCAATTAAAAATTTTGAATTTATTTCGGGTATACTAATGTATGCAAGTTAATTCTATTTCTGGTTTCGTGATTTTGAGGCGGTTACCTGAAAATTTCGGGTATCGCGCTTTACTTCCGCGTGTACGTTATTTCTGCTTGGTCCTGGCACAGAATTTAAAGTATTCGATTGGGTTTCATTAGTATGATAATTAATGCGATTCTGATTTTGATTCTGCCTTGGCTTATAGCTGAAAGTTTGGCGTGGGATATTATGGTTGTAATTACCGTTAGTAAATCCTCTGAAGTTTTGCGCAGAAAATGATTGTTGAGGCATTGTATTGTTGAAATTACGATTTTGGTTTCCCGAGGGATTCCTATATTTATAATTATTATTATAGGAATAAGACACATACTGTCTATCGAAATTATTATAATGTGGACGAGGATAAAATGATCTAGGAGAGTTAGTAGCTCCTTGATGAAATCTGGGTACAACCTCATAAACTACATTTTGAGGTAGTTTATGAGGTTGTATAGGGAGATTTTTATTTCTCCTGGCATTACCATGTATTTCACTTCTTAAGTTATATTGTTGTTGAAAGTTAGTCTCTTCAGTCACAATTATTAACGCTTCTTCTAATGTTTTTCGATTTTTAATTCTAACCGTTCTCAGTAAATCTTGCGGTAAATTGTAAAGAAATACCTGTAAAGCTGTATCGTTATATATTGCCTTTTTAGTTTCTCGCTGCACGTTACTGTCATTTTCTAAAAATACTTTAGCAAAAAGATTACTCCTTTTCGACTGAATTCTGTTACAGAATTCTAGATAACTTTCATTGTTCTTTATCATCATAGATTGCAATTCTAAGTTAAGACAAGTCTCTGATTTCTGATTACCAAAATGTTGTATCAAAAGTTGTTTTAATAAATCAAAGTCTCTTGTTACATAATCATTTTCGCTAGTTATTATTACTAAGTCTCTTGTTACATAATCATTTTCAGCTTTATCTACAAGTTTATTAGTTATTATTTGCATAACGTAGTCATATTGTACAGAAGTAATACCTGAATAGTTCGCGATTAAATATTCACACTTTTTAATAAACATGTTTAAGAAGTTTAGGGCTGCCATCGAATTTTGGAATTATTTCCGTAACTTCTTTTGGTATAAGAGTTACCGAATTTCCAGCGTCATATAAATTAGGATTTTGATTTGTGTTGGGTTCATATACATATCTGTTTTGAATAAACGGTACATTAGGCATATGCTCACTCAGATCTGGAGGTGAATTTTGATGAGGAGGTGAGTTAGGATTAGGGTCAAACCTTAATTCTACATCTTCCTCACTTGTTACATCGCCTTGCGCAGCAGAAGATGCTGCCCCTTCACGAGTTTCAGAGGTTTCAGCAACAGCTGCCATAATTGACTTTGCAATATTCTTTCTCTTTTCTATTTCGGATAATTTACGGGCGGCTAGGTTTGCCAGTTGGTGCATAGTTATAGAATTTAAAATTATTTTATTTTTATTTAAACCGATGGAATTATGAACTAGCAAATATACAAGTTTTATAAGAATATAATGAGACAAGAAAGTCCTGTTCCTTCTAAACTAGTAATAGTGTAATTATTATATTTTAAAGTATGGTCAGTATAATAAAGCGTATAAATTTCCCTTTTACATATTATAATACTCACTCAATACTAACATCTGTCTGACATAGTCATATAACTCATGAAATGCTCTGATGAGTTCATATAACCTGGTCAAGATGTGTCTTAAAGCAAGTCTCGCATGAAACACTTCTTTAACCTTTCGGTTTTCAGAACTGTTATTCATTTATTCTTAATATAATTTTATTATTATTTCTTCTTTTTTATATTTTATTTATTCCTTTGATTATTTTCTTTAATTGTTTTGTTTGTCGCGACAGTTAAAATTTTCAGGTGTCCGGAATTTTGCTCGGACCCTATTAAATTTGGCCTTTAAAATTTTACAACATTAATATAATTATAAGACAATTAATGTCTATTTTAATACACATGAAATACAATATAAAATATTAATATATATTAACAAATAAGATAATTAGTACAAAAACTAATGCGAAATATTATAATATACCCTATGAGCACACATGTCAATCACTAGGGCTGTTTGTTAACGAAGGAAAACGATTGGTCATCTTAGGATCCTCCGGATTTAATGCTGGGCTCTCAGTTTCTTGGAAACTTGTAACTTTTCAGTGTCCTTAGTCTTCAATTTAGGTAATTTAATTGAGAATATTGGTGTAGGGATTCTGCCTAGTTTCTTGAAAGAAACGGGACGTCTCGGAGATAGATGTTGACGTTCACTTACTTGGGTGTCTCTCTTCACCTGAGACTAATCCTGCAGAATCCTACCGGCTGCGCCAGTAAAGTTTTCGTAGTCGTGGTTGAGCGAGATTGGGGTCGAGTGTACTTCACGAACTCAAAATTAAAAAGGTTTTGCTTGGATAACACTGAATTTATTTTAAGATTCAAAGTTAGTTAATTACTCGTAAGTACAAAGTAGATGAGTCCACTGAGAGCTTCTGCTAGAGAATGAATATGAACCGTGGAAGTCTTCTCGGCCCCGCAAGGGTGTTCGTACGCGGCCCGCTAAGACGGGTCGGTCCCTGGGTTGGGGAATCCCCTGGTGTCCTAGGCGTGTTCTTCGTCGCTAACGGGGTCGAGCCCGTCGGGCTGCTGCCTTGCGGGCGACCCACACGTCAGCGACGGCGTTGTTCCTTCCGGGGGTGGTGTGGGGCTTCTGGCCTAAGAGCTGACCCTCGCTTGGTAGCCACGATCTAGGTTACTCGACGTGGAGTAACCGATGTGACTAGCTCGGTAGGTCGGCTCCGGTATCGAGGCCGCGTCTAATTTGCGCTCAAAGAGCACCGCCCTGAGCAGCTTCCTCGTCTTCGAGGGGAGGCCATCTTAGTTGGTAAATCCGTTGGAGACCCAGTAGTATGATTGCCACGGGGTCTTGATGGCTGCTGATTGCCACGAGTATGTCCTTTAGGAGATTCGTTATCTCCTCCAGGACGTCTGGCTCGTGGCAGGAGGCTGCACGGTCCTTGGACCTGTCCCCAAGCGGTTTCGCCTTCATCTCCTTGATAGGAGCGGCGACTGCCTTCCTGGGGGCTTTGGGCGGTTGACGCGGCTCTTCCAATACGGGCTTAGGTGTCTTCTTCTTCCTCCTCCTCTTCTTCTTCCCAGCCGGCTTGTCGTTGGCCGCGGCCATGAGCGAGCTCGCCGCGTTTCGCTCGCCTGCCGGTGCGGCAGTGACGGTCCTGGGCTCAGCGTTGGAGGTGACCGTGAGCGCGATCGTGCTCGCCTTCTTGTTGCGCTGTTCCCGGGCATCGCGGTTCTGTGGCGATGATGGGAACGGCTGGGGCTTCGGCGAGTTCGCGAAAGGCGTCAGTGCGCCACGCGAAGGGCTGAAGAATTCCTGGCCTCCACCCGGGGTGACAGAGGCCGACGAGCCGGAGGCGGATGAGGCGGTGGGGTGGGCTACTGTTGCGCCTAGGCTCAACAAGTGCGCCACCGCCTGGCGGCTGGTGGTGACGGTGGGGAGGAAGATTCTCGTCTTCCTCCTGCGACTTGTCTTCGGGGCGATAGGGGGCGGCATTAAGTAGGCCGGCATCCGCTACGGCTTTCACGGGCTTGATGTCCACGGGCGGTTTGCCTTGCGTCCACTAGGCCATTTAGTGGGGGTGGGAACAATACTCTGACCTCCCCGGTGAGACCCGCTGGTGGGAGGCCGGGGGTGGGTAGTCAAAAATATTGCTCCGCAGGTACCCACTAAAATGCGAAGGCTCGGAGGGTAGGCAGCAGCTATTTAATTGTCGGAGAGGGTAGGTCCCTCTCGACGACAAAAACTGGTGGGCGGGTAGACCGAACAATGCGGGTAGTTCTACCGGCGCGCAAACGAAGCAGTCCAATGAATATGAGGAGTCGCAGCTCCCCTTATATACTTGATTTGCAGAGTGTAAGCACTTCTTAGAAAATCAGCATGACGATAATTATGCACGTCCGGTAGACGGTCGTAAAATATAATTATTCATGGAATAGTTAAACGGTCGTAAAGTAATTGTGTGATATCGGTGAAACGTTACAATGTAAACGAAATCTTACATTCCGTGTCAAATGCGGATTAAGTTCAAGAAAGTGACAAACAACTCTGCAACTTTGTAACGGGTCTACGTGACTATACATAACTACCTATCGAATTACATGGGTTTTGCGACGCCTCTGAGAAAGCCTACGGGTGTGTCATATTGCAAGTCCAAGGGCACAGATAATCAACCCTTAATAAGGCTGGTCGCAGGAAAAACAAAACTTGCGCCAATAAACAAAGCTATGTCTCTACCACGATTAGAGCTATCCGGTGCATTGCTACTATCAAAGCTTATGAAAAAGACCATAGAGTCTATTCAACGGCCAGTCGCTATTCATGGATGGACCGACTCAATGGTTGTTTTAGGTTGGTTAGAAGGTGACATCAGGCGCTAGAAAACATTTGTTGCTAACCGGGTAGCGATGATCAGAGAAATAATTCCCTCGTCGTGCTGGAAACATATCAAGTCAGAAGACAATCCTGCAGATTGCGCCAGTCGAGGCCTCCTACTTTCTCATTTAATCTCACATAATCTTTGGTGGGAAGGTCCGCAACAGCTGAAACAAGATAACATGCCTCAGCAGCCGATTAAAACAACTATCTCTGTCCCGGAAGAAGAGAAAAAACCTAGGGTGTGTCTCGCCAACAATAACATCCAAAATTCATTGGTGGAGGCACTTCTTATCCGTCATAGCTCTGTGGGACGTGTGACGCGCATACTAGCCTGGGTATCGCGTTTCCTACACAACGTACGTCACAAGAACAGTAAGCGCCTATCAAACTTATCAGTGAATGAAATTCAAGACGCGCATAACATCATAATCAGGGCTGTACAACATAAACATTTTTGTCAAGACATTGAACTTCTCTCACAAAACAAGAAATTGCAACGCAAAAGCCATCTGTTGAACTTAAACCCATGGATCGACAGCGACGGCATCTTGAAAGTGGAAAGCAGACTTGAACATTCTAACTTGACATATCAACACAAACACCCTATGATGATAACGACCTGCTCAGTGATCATCAATATGGCTTTCGCCGGGAAAGATCAACTGGGGATCTTCTAGTGTATGTCACGCACTGCTGGGGCGAAGCCATCGAGAAACACGGCGAAGCTCTCGCCGTGTCACTTGATATCTCGAAGGCTTTTGACAGGGTTTGGCACGCAAGTCTGCTAAGCAAGCTTCCTGCGTACGGCGTCCCTGCCAGTTTTTGTAGCTGGATTTCTGACTTTCTGAGTGAACGGTCAATCCGAGTAGTCGTTGATGGCTGCTCCTCTGACCTTATGGCTATTAATGCCGGAGTTCCTTTAGGGGTCTGTTCTCTCTGCGACTCTTTTCCTGCTGCACATCAACGACATGCTTTTGCCTGGAGTGGTTGCGTATGCAGATGACAGCACAGTCATGGAGAGATATTTGTGTAGTGCAAGAGCTGGTGGGGATGAAATTCGAAATGAGAGGGAGGCAATGTTTGAGCGAGTAAACTCAACCTTGGGTCTTGTCTCACAATGGGGTGACATAAACTTGGTGAGTTTCAACGCCACCAAAACCCAGGCGTGCCTGTTCTCCGCTAAAAGGAGTCCATTCAACTTCACTCCTACTTTTCGGAGTACATCTTTATCTATTACCGATGAGCTAGAACTCCTTGGCATGAAGTTGTCTGCCAACCTCAACTTTGGTACCTCCATCGAGTCTAAGGCTCAGACTGCGGCAAAAAAGCTGGGCATCCTTAACAAGGCTAAGCGATACTTCACGCCGGATCAACTTCTTACCCTTTATAAGGCGCAAGTCCGATCGTGCATGGAGTATTGTAGCCACCTTTGGGATGGTTCGACCAAATACCAACTAGCCGCTCTGGACTCGGTGGATCGCAGAGCCAGGAGGCTTATTGGTGATAAAAAGTTGGTTACGGATAAGCTACAAAGCCTAGCTCATAGACGCAAAGTAGCTTGCCTATGTGTTTTTTATAGGATGTACTTCGGAGAGTGTGCTCAGAGGCTACATGAGCTCATTCCGCATGCCCCTTTTTTCCATCGGACGTCCAGACGCACTGCGGGGTACCACCCTTATCTTGTCGAGATCCCTCGGATACGTACTGAGCGCTATTCTTCATCTTTTATATTGCGCACTGCCAGGGAGTGGAATTCCCTGCCGGCGTCTGTATTTCCGAGTTCATACAACCCAAACATCTTTAAAGTGCGAGTGAATAGGCTTCTTCTGGGTGAGCTCCTCATCCTCGACCACATCTTTGCCCTAAGCTAGATTGTGGTCAAGAGCAAACCCATTTTTAATAATTAAAAAAAAAAAAAAAGTGGAGCTGCAGGAGGTGGGACGCACCCCGGCCGCCGATCGGACACCAACGCCAGCGACGTTGCGGCGCGAGCTTACTCGCCGAGATAAACAGACTTCACCTTAATTCGGCAGCATGTAGGAGCGAGCTCCTTACATTACGTTTTACTTACTATATTATATTATACTTACCTATACATTGTACTATAGACTAAACCGTTTTTTTTGGGGCACACTATTGCAGGCCTATTACTATACTCTTTGCACTATTGTTCTTATTCTATTCGGGATCGGAAGCTGTGCCTGAATAGCCTTTTCAGGAGCAGCTAGGAATCTCTAATTGTGTTTGACTTTCCGCCCGCGTGGACTACAGGTTACCTATATCGTGCCCAGCTGTAGGATAAAATGTAGCGTGTCCTTTCCCAAGGTCTAATCTATCTCTGTACAAAATTTCATCAAAATCGGTTTAGCAGTTTAGGCGTGAAAGCGTAACAGACAGACAAACAAAGTTACTATCGCGTAGGTACCTAGGGATAAGAATTTCTGGGCTTACTATTATATTTCTTGCCATAAGGTGGACCGAGCGATCCAAACTCAAATAGGTCTTTCCCAATTATTTCTATGTATATTTCAAAATGTTTTCGTTCAGGCGTTAGCGACTTTGGCGTATTGCAAAAGTGGCAGCCCACAGGACTTAGAATATTTTCGAAATTTTTAGTTTTTGTATGGCTGCCCCTTTTACAACACTAACTGTAGTCACCAGTATTCTTTCATAACCGGGGACTTGGCATTATATCACCTGAAGAATTGTTTAAAGATAGGTATTATCCTTACGTCAATCGCTTAGCGGTATTTCACGCTATTTAAAATAGTTAGACTTGGCAGCATGCCTATTCCCAAGAGGGAGGGTGTATAACTGTATAACCTGATAAATAGATCAATTAGATAAAATGCTTAACAACAAGAAGCAATGTAATTAAAATAGTTATCAAAGCCAAAAGAAAATTTATGCACCACAATTTTATGTTCTTTTATAATTGAAGATGTAATAGGTAGGTATTAGGCTACCATTATATCAGTTTCAAGGGCAGAGCAAAGATAAGAAAATTACATCATGAGGCAAGCGCAAATTAAAACATGATAATAGAGTGAGTACAATATATTTTAACACAGTATAAAATATACTAATAGCGTAAATTAAAGCAGTTTTATAGAATGTTAATATCATGAAATATGAACTCTGTTATCTACATACAACATGGTTGATCATTGACATCAGTAGTTGTGGAATATTACATTTACTATTAAAACAAAAATAACAATTAAAAACAATAATAAAAATTTTATTGCCAAAAGAACTTAACAAGGCGGTGTTCTCTCTCCCCTACTGTTCTCAATATTTATTAACAATATATCTCATTCGTTATCTTCTCCCTACCACCTGTATGCAGATGACCTCCAAATATACCGACACTTCGCACTATCTGAGGTGCGTGAGGCTGTGGAGGCGATAAATAGTGACCTTGCCTCCATACAGACCTGGGCTGCTAATTTTGGGTTGCTTGTCAATCCGACTAAGTCGCAGGCCATTATTGTCGGCAGTAGCAGATTGCGGAGTAGGCTTGAGGCTGGGATGTTACCTAGCGTTCACTACGATGGCGTGTGCATTCCGTTCACTAAGAAGGCTAGGAATTTAGGGCTGATCTTTGACTGCGACTTGTCGTGGTCTGCGCAGGTCAACGAGGTGAGCAGACGCATGCACTTCTCGTTCCACTCTCTCAAGCGACTTCAGAACTTTTTACCGTTGCAGACGAAAATACTCCTTGCACAGTCCCTCCTTCTTCCTATTCTCGACTACGCTGATGTCTGTTACCTGGATGTAACTGAGGAGCTACTGAACAAACTGGAGCGCTTGCAGAATCTAGCTATCCGTTTTATTTTCGGCCTTCGTAAGTACGATCATGTCTCTGAGTTTCGCGCCCAGTTGAAGTGGCTCCCTATTCGACTTCGCCGTAATGTGCACATCCTTTCTGTCCTGTATAAAATCCTTCATGATCCTGCCACTCCTGACTACCTCCGTTCCCGTTTCCAACTACTGCCCTCTACCCGCCCTAGGCGTGAATGCGTGAATGTGACGTTGGTATGTCCTGGGGCAAACACCAATTTCTTTTTTAACTCCTTCTCTGTCCGAGCCGTGCAGCTGTGGAACAAACTTCCGAAACAGATTCAGAATAGTCCATCTATCACTTCCTTTAATAAGCAAGTAAAACAACACTATCTTTCTTCACTATATTAAATAGCATGTATTTATGTATATTATCTTATATATATATATGTGTGTATGTATGTGTATTCATATATAAATGTATATATTTCTTATGTTGTATTTTTGTAATTTAGTAGTAACTGTTAATATTTATTTTTATAACTACTATAATTAATGCACACAGTTTTGTGCCCGTAATTTATAACTTTTCTGACACCGGATGGGTTGGCTGGAAGAGATCTCTTATAGAGATAAGCTCGCCTTTGTAACATTTTTTAGTAATTAAGTATCAAACTATGTGTGTACAATAAAGAATTAAATAAAGAATAAAGAATTAAATATTAATTATGGTTTCCTATGCACTACTTATGTTACTGTTAACTCTTAAAGGTTACTCAGTCAATCCTTGCACACATCCAGAGCATCTTGTTTTTCCTCAGCAAGCTCCTTGCCTGTGGCATCTAACATCTTGCGAGCAAAGTCAGAGATAGTGAGTCCTTGAACAATATTCCATTTTCCATTGCTGACAGTGCAAGGGAACGAGAATACAACATCGCGAGGAGTTCCATATGAGCCATCAGAAATAACACCCATGCTAACCCAGCGCCCACCAGTATCGCAAACAAACAACATATCCTTGTGGGGAAACAGACCCTACAGTATTAATTTTTTATTGTTATATTTCACTTTATTTTTAATAATTTCAAGTAGTAATGATATAATATTGCTAGAGCGCACAAAATACACGTCTTTACTTGATGACTAGCGCCGACCGACGATCTTTTTTACTTGGTTTATATTTCTTTTATTTACCTATAATGAGCTTTATTATTAGGGACAGCAGCCACTTAAAATAGGTTTAATAAAATTCTGGATGTAGATACTGTACGTGGTCTTCCCGGAATCTTCTTAAAATCTGTCTCTTCCGTTTCTTCGTAACGTTTTATTATTCTGTACAGACTAGTTTTTCTGGCTCCCTCTTGAATAAAATGACGAATTGTCTCAGATTTCCCATGACGCAAATAATATTGAATAACTCTCTTTGAAAACAATTCTTGTTCAGTTCGCTTAATTTTTAAAAAAATTCAAAATAATTTTAAACCCCGCTTATTTTGACAGATATGTTAACTATGGTTACCATGACAACCATTTATTTTTCTTAGAAAACCGTTTCCGTGGCCAGTTTGATTTTGAAAAAAGTCTCTTTACTTATGGGACTCTCTTTACTTATGGGACACCCTTTAGATAAATCTAAAAGCAATTGGCAACGCTCTCACAGCAAGACAGACGACAAGACGGATGGTTTTGCCGGTGGTAATATAAAACGGGATTTTATAATATTGCATTATAAAAACAACAAAATTTCTCCAAGTTCACGGCAGACCCACGGCAGACCGGCAGACGGCAGTGATTATAAAAAGGCCCATCGACTGTACTATAGGGCTGAAAGGAGAATGCGAAAAAATGTATGGGAGCTTGGTCTATGTTTTATGCATCCAGCAGCAGTCTCGGGACTAAGAATCTCTAGAAACGCATTAATATGCAAAAATATTTTAAAAAACAATTGTATAAATTAAATACCCCGGTTATTTTAGGAAATATAGAATGTTTTCTTTTGTACTTTAATGGCTTTTAAAATGCACTTATATCACAAAACTAATGATACTGACTGTAAATACCAATAGTTTTAGTTAAAAATTGATTCACATTTACGAAATATACATTACAGTTTATTTATATTTCTACCTATAACTCGAGTTGGCTGCCATACAAAAAGTTTCTTATTATGAGTCTAACTTTGATATTTCATGGGTACTTAAGATTGCCGCTCAATTATTCTATTTTGATTATTATTGATGGACCAAAATGTCCATTCTCCTTTTGCATGGTCATACATGTATGTATGTATGTATTTATTCTTTATTGTACAATGATAATATAGAGGATAACAAGTTTACAGTAATAGGAAGTATTAATCATATTAATAGGAAGTATTAATTATATTAATCACCCCGACAGAAATGTAAAATAAAATTTTGGTAAAACATTTTCTTTCGGGTATCTTCCATACAAGTGAGTCGCTCTTAAAAATGTGCTCCTTAAAATTAACTTACTCCATAGCTCGATCGCTGTCAACGCATCTTCATATTCTGGTAGTCCAAAAACATATCCAATCTGACACGGGTTCCAGTGGTCGCACATCTCACTATCCGGATCTAACTTTGACATAAGCTTAATGACGGCCTGTACGAAAATGAGTAAAGCAGTAATTAGTCAAAATTGGATCAGCACCGTATCCGAATCGAATCAGGATCTACTTTTGAAATAATGCTCTGAAAAAAAGGTGTGGATTAATCGTTGATGTGCACATGACGCCATGTTAAACGATACTTTTTTAATTGTGTAAGATTATTTTACCAACAGTGCTGCATTTAGCTCATTTCACATTATATTTATTATATCGGTTAACCAGACGCACTGTAGAGCAGGGTGACATCATTGTTATCTCGGTTATTACACAAGCAGTCGTCTACTTCTCATCTTTCATGACGCACCATTCTCATCTTGATGAAATTAACTCTGAACAATAGCACCAAGTATCGGATACTCATTTTAAACTAAAATCGTGGTAGGAACCCGTCTTAATATGTTTAAAAATAGTGAAAATAACCGCGAGAATCTTAAACCATAAATTAACTCTCAGGCTGCTTCTATTTAAATTCAGATTCGCTCGAGCTAAGGTCATAAGAGATTGCTTTTTAGCAATAAGGCCGCCCTTCTGTACACTTTCTTGTTTTTGTTTGTTTTTGTCAGTTTATATTTATGTGTATGCAAATAAAGAGTTAAATAATAATAATAATAATAAGGAACGGTTTCTTTTGACTGTGCTTCATCAACTACAACCTAATTCCACAACGAACCTAATTTATTGAAACTAATTGATCTTTGTTATCGAATGTCTCAATTGGTGTTTTGAGAATACTTTATGATTCGAAAACAAGGACGGACGCAACTCAGGTTTTTCAATGATAATGGAGTAACCTGATGCGATAGCCCCTGTATATATTAGGGTGACACTAACTGAGGCTCAAAGGTCCAAGATTATCAGGGTTCTTAGCATAGCGATAGTGAAGCTCATATTTATGTAGACCAATGCAAAGGTCTTCGAAGGAGCAAGTGGCAGGACAATTTGAGCACGCGGCACGCCGAACGCAACTCAATCACAAAAGTACATAGACAGATATTATTTACATCAGCCAACCTGCCAAGTCCGCCAGTCATATTTAACACGAGAAATGTCTAACCAACGTTCTGATTTTAATGTTACATATTAATTAAAATGAGGGAAACTATGCTTCATTTTATTGACGGGAAAAATACTAAAAAATATATTTAAAAATAAAGCGTGCAAGTATAATCTATCACGTTAAAACAAACTCAATAACGATTGGAAATAACAGAGTGTTCACATAATATTAAAAGTTTTGGAAAACAACCACCTCAACTGAAAATAAAAAAGATTTCTAAAAGAAATCAGGTTTGTATTTTGTCAAGTTTTAAAGAAAATCAGTAAAACGCCCCATTAACCTAGTTATTTGTAATGAGGCGGCATGCGCCTCGTCTTCATCCTCCTTCTCCATTCTCTTTTTGCGACATTTTTACTCTTCAGTTTTGACACTCTAAATCTAAATTCTAAATTAAACACTTAACAACTTTTCCGTCGCAGGCGCACGCCCGCCCGCTAATATTGTAATGGTTTTTATATATTTGTAAACTAACATCAAAAGTTTAAGTGTATAATCTATTAAACGTATTTCCTGCTTAATATTTGTTATTCCTTCATCGTGCTCCTGGAGCCAGCCGGCGCATATTTTATTACTTTAAGTTATTTTACGCTTATTAGCTATCTAATAGTAAAAATTACACATTTGTAACTAAATCACAACGTTACCTATCAACTGCTAAAGAGAGACCTTGCGACACTGTTTTGCATGTAGAGAACCTTTTTTGTGAGTTATTTTTGTAAAAATGTTTTGGTGGAGTGCGGCGAAGCAGGGCCAACTGAGGACAGTTATGTCAAGACGCGGTTATAATGACAGTGAATTATCCGCTGTCGGTACTTGCACAAATTAATAAGCTACTTGTGTTTGTTACTTTCGTTCGCTAACTATTTACTATTTTGTTTTCGTTCCGTATGCGATGCCGCGTTTAAGTGAATTCTCCCCGGCACACATTGCCGATATTCATTTTTACTACTAAGTGGGACGAGAGCACAGTACGAGAGCTGTGCGTACAACTTACGTGGCATTGCATAGTACGGAACGAAAACAAAGCAGTAGTTTTTTTAATATTTTTTATTATGGGATAGGTTAACTCTTGACCCCAATCTTGACCAAGATCATAGATGAGGTTGACAATGGAGCGAGTTAACCCAGAAAATGCCAATTAAGGCACTGGTACTCCCACACACCGACGAAATACAGCAAGCTATTTGGCGTCGGACTTCAGTATGAAAGTGGTCGCGAACCAGAGGGCCTAATAAATAGCCTACTACACCGCATGAGACCATAGGGCGCCACCTTAGATTTAAAACAAACCAAGGTGTCGTTGCCTATGATGGATTACTAGGAGGCAGGTCTCATTTTTGTTTCCTTAGTCGCCTCTTACAACAACCACGGAAAGAGATGGGATGGTGTTATTCTCAACCGATCACCACACGGAGGCGAACGAAAGTAACAAAAACACAAGTAGCTTAATTATTTGTGCAAGTAGCAACGGCGGATAATTTGGAGCGACTGTCATTACGACAGTGTCTTGACATAACTGTCCTCAGTTGGCCCTACTTCCCCCGCACTCCACCTCGCGTGCCTTTACAAAAATAACTCACAAAAAAGGTTATCTACCTGCAAAACAGTGGTACAAGGCCTTTCTTCAGCAGTTGATAGGTAATGTTATGATTGAGTTACAAAATTGAGATTCTTACTGTTAGATAGCTAATACGATGTAGAATAAATTAAAGTAGCTAGATTAAACGGCGTTTTACATAGAAATTTTACATTTTCTGTAAAACTTGATGAAAAACAAACCTGATTTCTGTTAAAAATCTTTTTTTTTTCAGTTGAGGCGGTTGTTTTCCCACGCTTTTAATTTTATGAGAACACCCTGTTGTTTCCAATCGTTATTGAGTTTTTTTTTTCAACGTGACAGATCATTTAGTTTAAAAGTTATACTGTTTTGCTGTATAGGTAAACAAACAGCACAGTAACAAACAAGAATTTTAAATACGCCAAAAAAAAGAAGATTTTTAACAATATTTTTCCCGTCGATAAAATCAAGCACAGTTTCCCTCATTTTAATATGTACACATTATGAAAACTCACTCTGTATCTGTTGTTAGGACCACTACCAGTATCGAATATCCAAGTTTGCAGCTTCGAAAGACCTGTGCTAACTTTGCAGTACTCGAAAAATCGCGAAATTTTCGCACTTTTTTAGTATTCTCCATATAAATCCTAAAGTATGCAAATGTATAAGTTTTTAAAGTAGAAGAAACTGCAAGAACCAGGGCCCTAATCGTGCTAATTTTAACGATTTTACCAAAGAACAATTAATGTTAAATTTTTCATTTTTGTTCACGATTTTGTTCAATTTTGTTACAATTTGTGTAACAAACAAAAAAAATATTGTTTCGTTCATAACAAAAAAAACCGGCCAAGAGCGTGTCGGGACACGCGCATTATAGGGTTCCGTAGCAGCATGGTTCAAATATGCAGCTGGCTTCTTAATTCTCGAGCATATTGACGATTAAACCGCTAACAATGTCTAAAAACGAGGTCACAAAGAAAGAAGGTAAAGGAGAATTATAAATTCCAGCGCCACAAGGAAAATGAAAAAAAAATTATCTGTTTAAGAACCACCTCGCGTGGATGCAAACGGTTGTATAAAAATCGTTTACATTAAATTAAGACTGAAGTTCGAGATTTTATTAATAAGATTTAGTCGTTTTGTTAAAAGACTAAAAACTAAAACGACTCGAGTTGTTTTCAAAAGACTGAAAGACTTAACAAACTCCAGCTGATTTTAAAAGACTTAATCGACTCGAGTTCTTTTATGTAAAAGGGCTCGCACCGCAGTTTATGTGAGATATTCAATATATCTTTTGTAACCTATCAACCAAAAGGAATAATTCACGCCTAAACCACTAAATACATTTTGATAAAATTTAACAAGGGGATAAAATTAGATATTTACATTCTATCAACACATACCTTTTTTTATATACAGTTAATTTTGCATCCACAGACTTGATGTTCGTGCCCTTGTCTTGTTACATTTAATATTATTATTACCTATTTAACCTTTTAACACATTTATACTTCATATGTGTAAATATATCGTGCAAAGCTAATTTGTTTAGTGTAGTGTCCATGGTGATTTCAACGTCCATTCTAGCAGCTGCGAAGCGTGGGCAATCTAGTAATATGTGCTACACAGACTCGCTTACGCCAGGATCACAGTCGCATCCGGGACTGTCCTTAAATTTTAACCGATGTAAGTACTCCGCGATTCCTCCGTGATCTGTCATATCTTACGACTGTCGCCTTCCCAGACAATGAGTTGCCAGTCTTTTAAGTCCTTTAAGCTGTTTAAGTAACAGCTCAGTTTTTTACGTTAAAAGACCTCGACTAAAAAAGCTAGTCTTATAACTAAAGGTTGGGAACTAAAAGACTGAGTCAGTCGTGAGGCGTCAAAACTAAGGCAAGTCTGTATTAAAAGCCTTAAAAGACCGAGTTTCTTTCATCACTAGTATAAGATAACTCAGAAATGAAACCACTCAGTTGTTCCAAACTTATATTACTCCAAACTTATTATGATCAATGCGATTGCCAAAACTTATTATGATCAATACTGATTGCCAAAACTTATTATTTCCAAACTTATTAGAGCAATTCTAAACTTATTAATTCAACTCCAAACTTATTAAATTAGTTCCAACCTTATTAGATCAATTCTAAACTTATTAAATCAACTCCAAACTTATTAAATTAGTTTCAAACTTATTAAAATTACTGTGAGACAACTGAACGACTAGGCTGCTCAATCGAGAATGCCCCCCACTTCCCAAGTACCTGGCTTTTATACCCGATACGTTCTAGTGTTGCCAGTTTAAAAACATCAAAAGGTGCGAAATGGGTGTAAAATGCAGGAAACCTTACACTCGTCCATCCTGATAGCGTGGAATATAAGGATATTCCCCATACACGTACCAGGTGGAACCTTACACTTGGCAAATTTAGGGCTCTCTTGTATCGGCAACTTATTTCCATTAAAAGTTTAACAATCAAGTCTGTATATAATGTAAATAAGAATCTAACAAAATTTAATATTTCTGAGTGTATATGTAATTTTACATTAGTATACATAATTTTATTTATAATGATGTCTGAACCAAAACTTCAAACGCTATAACATCAATTTCCTATATTATAATTATCACTTCTCATAATAAGTACTAACTTTCCATAGAATAATACAAACTCAAACACTGTAATATCAATATCTCATAGGTACTACATTCAGTTTTACATTTTACATTAAATAACTTCTTATAATATAAACACTTCTTTTTCATACTACAATACTAACTTCTCATATTAGGTACAATTTTAATTTTCTCTTACTCAAATACCAAATCTAATACTATAATATTAACTTTTATTACATTAGTAGTTTCTGCAGTATTCCCGCATACATTATCTTTTCTAATTTGATTACTATTTTTCTGGCACACTATTTTACTTCTGTATCTTTGACTTTTTGGTTTATTTTCTTAATCTCTAACCTCAAACGTGATCTCTAGTCTCTAACCTCTAACCTGACTGTGCTATAGGCTGGGACAATATTTCATCTAACCTGATTATAGATAGTAAAAATTTGTTTTAGTTTCTCCCATAACCCATATAATGTAATCTCTCATTTATCAATGGTACCTTTAATTCAATTCATCCAATTTTTTAAAGTGTCGATAAATGTAGTGTAAATAACTACAGACTCAGAATTGTACTGCCAGCTTACCAAAAATTCTTGAACGGCTTATCAATATTAAACTGACTAATTATTTACAAAAAAAACAACCCTCTTTCTCCAAGTCAATATGGTTTGGAGTTGGTAAATCCACTTCTGATGCAGTCCATGAGCTCACAAACTACATAGTCCATAACCTAGATAATAAAAATAAAACAATAGCCATTTTTTTAGACCTTACCAAAGTCTTTGATACCGTGTCTGTACCTTTTCTCTTAGACAAATTGGAAAATTTAGGCATTAGAGGGTTACAACTTCAACTTTTTCGCGAATACTTGTCGGAGCGCACCCAATATGTCAAAATAAATGACGAATATAGTAACGATCTCTCTATTTGTTATGGAAGGCCACAGGGAAGCATATCGGGTCCCACTTTATTTCTTATTTACATAAATAGCCTTTATCAACTCCAACTATCAAATGGTAGAATATTAGCATTCGCAGATGACACCGCCCTTCTTTTTAGTGCAAACCTTGGGAGGATGTATATTATCATGTTCAAATCGGTCTTAACACTACCACAGAATGGATATCCCAAAATAAACTTTCTCTCAGCCCTACTAAATCTAAATATATCGCTTTCACATTTAAAAAAATCAAATCAAATGTCAACTTCTAACTCAATCATTGCTCATAATTGCTTATACCCCCATATAAATTGTTCCTGTCCCAAACTTGAAAAGACTCTTACATACATATAAATACCTTGGAATTCTTATTGATTCAAAGCTCACCTTTCAACCCTACATTGATCTTCTTTCTGGAAGAATTCACAAATTAATCTTTGTCTTCAAAACTCTTCGATATATAATTACTGATCTCAAAGTTCTGAAATCAATATATATTTCTATCTGACAATCTTTTATTATTTGTATAACCTCCTGGGGTGGCGCGCACAAAATTAACCTGATCAAATTAGAAAGAGCCTAGAGAGCGATCCTGAAAGTAACCCACTTCCTACCCTTTAGAACTCCCACTATTTCACTTTTTCAAAATTGTAAAGTTTTGACAGTAGGTAAGACAACTTTTTATATTGTTACGCTTATCAAGCTGCTTATCAAGCAAAACTCCTACCTGCCATATGATGCTGTTGCTAACGTCTCTAAACGTAAAAATGTATGTCCTCACACACACACACACACACAAACACATATATATAATTATTTTAGTCTTAGGTTTAGGAAATTGTTACGACAGTTTAAAATTTTATTACCTACTTAATTCTTAATGAGGATTATTTTTCCCAATTTCAGTTGTCAACTAGTTAATTTTCAGCTACGGGGGCGGTCCCTGGAGACCTGCAATACAGGTTTTGACCTAGCGCAGGCTCCAGTCTCCTCCTTTTCCACCTGTTATAATTTTATATGTGCAAACTGTAATGTGAAGAAATAAAAGATATTATTATTTTCAAATTTGAAATAGTTTTGTTTGGAATCGGGTCAGTCGTCAAAAAAATCTGGATGAAAATGGTTTTTCTTCTTTTTGATTGTTGAACAATTAATGCGAATAAATGTAAGATTATAGTGAACGTCTATTTCGTTCCGGTCGTGCTGCTGTTATTATGATCTCTTAATCAATTACTGCTGATATTTCTCATCACCTTGATGGATTGATTTCTGGCCCCATATCTGGACTTCCTCGTTTTAATAATTGTATTTTTTTATGTTTTTTTTTGTGTTTTTATGTGTTTTTTTTATGTTTTTATTTTTTATTTTTAGGGTCTGAATATTAGACCCTTTCCCGAACAATAAAGGCCGGTGTCGGCCTTACCCTGTGTACGTTGCTCCCGGCGTGTGCTGTTCAGCTCGAATTTACGACCAAAACCTTAATCATCACATCACATCGTGCGGAGGTCGCCTCGTCGTTCTTCAGATAACAAGTTTAATTACTGACTATAGATTTTACTCAAAAATTTAATTTAATTTTGTTACCACAGATCCCGTTAGGCCTACGCTGCGCAGCATAGTTTAACGCGTCCAAAGACACTCCTTTTCGGCATTTTACTAGAATTGCTATTTTTCCACGTCCTTATTTCCCTAGTATCCCACGACGACTTTACCCTTCTGTTTTTTTTTTTAAATAAATATTCCTTAATTATTGTTTACTGAATTACTCTTTTTTTTAAATTTAATATATATTTTGGTTATACTTACGGTTGTGTTTTAATTAACGTGGCGGGTCAAGCCCCCGCTTGTTCCTCGACAAGCGGAGGTCCGTCACACTAAATTTCTCGCTCTGCATTAGCAAATCAAACATTACTCGTACCATACTAACTTTTACTATTCTTGTAGTTTGTAAAAATTTTAGATTTAATGTTTTTAGTATCCATATTATTATGTTAATTATTGAGATCGATTGATGACAATCACATTATACTGTGACATTGCTTTAGACATAATATTGTAACTGGAATTGAATTATATGATTCTAAGCTAAGCTAATCTCACTCTGCAATAGCAAATCCATACTAACCATACTAAGTCCTATTTATTCTCGTCCTATCGCCGGCTCTCTCCTGTCACCCAAGGTGGCCACGGTATGCTCTGCGACGACAATTCCGTACTTTGGCTCCATTGCTCACGTCCAAGACTCTGCACCCTGCACCCCCTTCACCAACCTCGACTGCGCCTCACACCGCCCGCTGCGGCGCCTTGCACATCCTTCACCAACCCCGACTGCGCCCCACGCCGCTCGCTGCGTCGCCCCGCCGACCACGCCGCTCGCCATCTCGTGCCTTCACCGGATCCTGCTCCAGTCGGCGTACCTGCTCCCGCCTTTCGTTCCAGAACACGCTTCCGCCATCGCAGGCAGCGGCCGCGACCACAGTTGCGGACCCCGCCGACCGCGACCGCGGCCGTGGACGCTCCCTCGGCTGCGAGTCTCCAAACTGCGGCAGGAGCCGCGCAAGCCACCTGTTGCCTGTCATACGTTCTGAAACCCACAACAAAAAAACAAAACGCAAACCTCCATTCCATCTGCTAATAAAATTACAGTTACGTTACGAATGTATTCAATCTAGAACAAACTGTAGTATAGGTAGGGTAGGTACTAAATGTAACTAGTATATTAAATCATATCTTCAAATAACATCAGGTAACATTTCAAGATCGGTTCCATACAAGGAGTCCACGTGCCTTCTTATATGGAATGGAATATATAAATAATATCAAATTAATTCAGTAATATCATATTAGATTTACAGAAGCTTGACACCATTTTCGTGCCTCCATCCATAACATGTAACACGAATCCTACCTATGTAATAATTAGCATTTAAGCTCCACTTAGTAGTTAACCAGATTTGGTGTCTTATCAAAATGTATAAAGAATTTATAAAAGTGGTCATATCTTCAAAACGGCTACTCCTAGCGCGAAAATAACCAGTTTTCGGGCCCCCTTTTAGAAGCCCCTGCAAACAGTTCGAGTAATCCGGCGCCACCATATTGGATTCCCTCGGTAATAGTTCGATTATAAATTGAATGTAGGTAGAGAGAAAATTTCAAAGCACTAATAATTATTGTTCAAAAATGTAAGTTTACCTGTGTACAGGTACCGAGTTGGTGCCCTAAGACATCGATGACGTCATTCTATGTAAAAGAAGGACTATTCTACTAATTGCACCTATTAGCTGTAAAAATAGCTCTGCCAAAATGTAGAATTATAAAAAATAGTTATCCATCTACCTTCATGACGATTCCCTTTTATGATTGGTCGGTTATTGCCGTTGTATCGGATTAATCATAAAATATCTACATCAAAAGGGTTTCCTTTAAAACAATTAAGGCATGTTACTTACGCGTTTACGCGTCGTTCGTATCCTACTTCTGAGATATAAGATATCTCAGAAATGAAACCACTCAGTTGTTCCAAACTTATATTACTCCAAACTTATTATGATCAATGTGATTGCCAAAACTTATTATGATCAATACTGATTGCCAAAACTTATTATTTCCAAACTTATTAGAGTAATTCTAAACTTATTAATTCAACTCCAAACTTATTAAATTAGTTCCAACCTTATTAGATCAATTCTAAACTTATTAAATCAACTCCAAACTTATTAAATTAGTTTCAAACTTATTAAAATTACTGTGAGACAACTGAACGACTAGGCTGCTCAATCAAGAATGCCTCCCACTTTTTTTTTTTTTTTTTTTTTTTTGAATGACTATGCTGTTGGCCGCTGATGGCCTTGACAGCTTCACCGAGCAAGTGGTGAGCGCAGATGGCTCTCAACCCAAAATTTTAAGTAACAGGCCTAAGGGTGCCCCCTGTGGGGCTCGAACCTCGGCTTAGGGCGTTACTGCGAGGGAACCGTCGGACATACGTTTGTGGAGAGAAGCGGCCGGGTACGTACCGGTACCGCGAATCGGGGCGGAGGTGAGGAGGTATACGCGACGAAGGTCCTCGCCGGCGAGGACGGTATCTCGGTCTGTTTGGTGTACGGGACTCTGCGCGTTGTTGGTCGGCCTGAATTGCGAGGGTGATGGGATCGTCCGGGTCGTTGAGGACGTTCCTCGGACGGCGTTTGCCGGGGTTGTTGAGGACGGGGTCGTAGGTGGCCGCAGCCACCACCAGGGGATTGGGGTGGTGCGGGGCAGAATCAAAGAAACGGGTGGAGGATTGCTTAAGGTACTGCGAGATGGTCGGCAGTCCTAAGTCTATATGCAAGTTCTCGTTGCGCACAAACCACGGGGAACCCGTAGCGTTGCGCATGAACTTGTTCTGGATTATCTGAAGGAGATGGATATGACTAGGCGCCGCCTGTGCAAAGACAACGCCGGCGTACGTCATGATAGGGCGTATACAAGCTGTGTAAATCCTCACCTTATTTCTAAGGGACAATTTACTGTGCTTGTTAAGGAGACAGTGAAGACGGCCGAGCGCGAACGCAGCTCTGCCTCGCACTGTTTTGATGTGAGGGTAGAACGTGATTGCCTTGTCAAGGGTGACGCCCAGATAGCGGACTTTCCTTTCCCAAGGGATGGGTTGACCAAACATGGTGATAGGAATGGTTGGCATGGGTTGATGCCTACCAAAGAGCACCGCGGCGCTCTTAGTAGGGTTTACCTCAATACGCCATTTCCTGAACCACTCACCGATAGTATCGGCTGCGCGCTGCAGGATTCGGACGATTGGGCGGAGGCTGCGAGACGAACAGTACACTGCTGTGTCGTCCGCGAATAGAGCCGTTTGAGGTGAGTACTCAAACTTAGGAAAGTCGCTAGTGAATAGGGTATATAAGAGAGGAGAGAGGACGGAGCCTTGCGGGACTCCGGCTCTGATGGGGTGGGAGGACGAGAGGCACCCCTCGATGCGGTAACGAAAGCTTCGACAAGAAAGGAAGTCTCGTATGATGAGCACGAGACGGTCTGGCACTTCTGCTGAGTAAAGCTTGTATAACAAGCCGTTGTGCCAGACCCTGTCGAAGGCCTTCGCCACATCGAAGAACAGTGTTCCCGTTTTGTGACGCCTATTGGCGCGTTCGAGCAAGTGCTCGACGAGGCGATGCACTTGCTGAACGCATGAGTGTTTGGCTCGAAAACCAAACTGCTCATTTGGGATGAGACTCCTGGACTCTGCAAAGTCTCTGAGTCGGGTGTAGATGATTCGCTCATATATCTTCCCCATTGTATTGAGGAGGCTTATAGGGCGATAGCTGGTAGGTGCCTCCCACTTCCCAAGTACCTGGCTTTTATACCCGATACGTTTTAGTGTTGCCAGTTTAAAAACATCAAAAGGTGCGAAATGGGTGTAAAATGCAGGAAACCTTACACTAGTCATAGTCAATGTTAAAATCTCCAAATACTATAGTATCAAAAAACAAATGTATTAAAGAGTTTGTAGTTTCAGAAATAACTTTAGTTTTGGTCTAAATACAACCGAATGCAAGTATGGAATTCGCGAGCGAAGCAAGCGCGAATTTTTTTTTTTTTTTTTTGCGACTGTTGAAGTAAAAACAAATCTTGCATTGAATAAGTAACAGCTTTAATAAATTTCGTTGTTCAGTTTACAAATTTAAAGTACGTCTTATGCGTAATGAGATCAAGTTGAAGATAGAAGGGGCGAGCGCGTGGTGGCGAGGCTTTATATAGTCGAGCGAGAGCCGCGGGGGGACCCCTCCGGCGCCCGCGTCCTGGGTCGATCTCGAACATCCTGGCCCCCCAGCAGCGCAGTGGGCAGGAGGCAGACCTTGTTGAGGGCTCGACGCTCGATGCCGCTGCTGGTCTTGAAATCAGCGACTCTTGCGAGACCGTCTCTTCCTGGGAATAGTCTCACGGTGCGTCCAAGCTTCCACTTCAGTGGGGGAGTAGATTCTTCTTTAAAGACCACCAGGTCCCCGACCTGGAGGTTAGGATGATGACGGCGCCACTTGCTTCGCAATTGAAGCTCGCTCAGGTATTCGTCGCGCCATCTAGACCAAAAATGTTGTCTTAATTCTTCGATTCTCTGGTATCTATTGGGGTGCCTCGGGACTGGAGCGGGTGGCAGCGATGTTAGAGGCCGCCCTATCAGGAAGTGCCCCGGGGTCAAAGGAATTAGGTCATTAGGATCCGACGATAACGGGGTAAGGGGACGGGAGTTTAAAATTGCCTCTATTTGAGAAAATAATGTGCCTAACTCTTCATAAGTTAAGTGAGCATTGCCCATTATACGTTTTAAATGATGTTTCGTTGCCTTTATGCCCGCTTCCCATAGGCCACCTAACGTAGGGGAATAAGGAGGGATAAATGAGAAACGTATGCTCTGATCAACGCCAAATTCATCAATTATCTGCTTGGAGGCCTTTAGAATCCTACCTAACTCATTATTAGCCCCTACAAAGTTACGCCCATTATCGCAGTGAATAGTATGAGGTTTACCTCTGCGTGATACAAAACGACGGAGGCATGAAATAAATGCTTCGGTACTTAAGTCACTTACTATTTCCAAATGCACCGCTTTAGTAAGAAAACATATAAATAAACATAGGTAGCATTTGGAAATTTTACTACCACGCCCCTTTTTATTAATTATTAAAAAGGGGCCGGCAAAGTCAGTGCCACAGACTTGAAAAGGGAAACCGGGGTTGAGTCTATCACCCGGTAGACTACCCATGAGCTGCTCTGCAGGTTTCCCTCTTAGACGCGTACAAATGACACATCGCTTTAATACATTACGCGCTAAAACTCGCCCACCAATGGGCCAATAACGTTCACGCAGGGAACTGAGGAGCAGCTGTGGGCCGGCGTGCATCAGACGTCGGTGCTCGTTCTCCATAATGAGCCTTGTAAAGTGATGCTTGCTATCTAGTAACATCGGGTGTTTTTTATCAAAATTACAGTCCGAATTCTGGAGACGACCACCTACTCTGAGCACGCCGTTGTCGTCTATGAATGGTGAGAACTGCAAAAGAGATGATTTAGAATTAAGATTACCATTTTTAATTAATTTAATTTCTAATTTAAATGATTCCAATTGCGCCAATTTTATTAATGTAATTTCTGCACCATTAACTTCATCAAGCTTCAATGAACCTGTTAATTTATTGTTAGAATGTAAGCAGTTATTTATAAACCTTTTTATGTAAGCCATAATGCGGATTAGTTTATTTGAACTAGAATATTTTGTGAAGTCTACTAAAAGTGTGTTGTGTGTTACTCGTATGTTAGTGTTAATGTTAACCTTTAGTTCAGGTAGTTGTATGTCTTGTGATATACTTTGTTGCGGCCATTGTGATTCATCACTCTTTAAAAACGTTGGGCCACACCACCACAATTCAGAAAACTGAAGTTGACTTGGCTCGACACCCCTGGAAGCCAAGTCCGCGGGATTTAAAGACGTGGGAACGTGACGCCAGGATTCCCTATCGGTAAGTTCGTGAATTTCGCTTATTCTATTACAAACAAATAGTTTTAAGTCTTTAGGTTGTGTTCTGATCCATGCAAGCACTATTGAAGAGTCTGACCAAAACACCTTTTGTTGTACAGTACAACGCAAAGCTTCACATATCTTGGCTACCAGGCGGGCGCCGAGCAAAGCCCCACAAAGTTCAAGGCGAGGGATTGTGGTGGGTTTTATGGGAGCCACACGCGTTTTTGCGCATAAAAGTTTAATAAAAATGTTACCACATGCATCAGTAGACCTTAGGTACACGCAAGCACCGTAAGCCTCCTGTGAAGCATCTACAAAACAGTGAATTTCTATAGCAACAACAGGTGATGAAGAAAATGCTCGTCGTTCAATGTTTATGGAACCAAGTATATGTAAATTATCAAATATTTTTTTCCAAATCTTTTTAATGTGCTCAGGCACAGGGTCGTCCCATCCCGACTTAAGAACCCACAGTTTCTGCAAAATTATTTTTAACTTTATGGTGCAGGCACTAAGTAAGCCCAACGGGTCAAAAATTTTACATGTATTTGACAAAATAGTTCTTTTTGTAACACTTTCTAGTTCTCGTGATAAATTTACGGAAAAATGCAACTGATCGGTGCTGGGAGACCACCTCATGCCCAATACACTTGATTCCTTATTAAGATCTAGTGATTGTAATGTGTCAGATGTTTGTTTTAATGTAGCACAGTTAGTTCGCAGTTTATGTAATGGAAAACAAGCTGACTCTAATATACTACTGACAGAATGATAAATGTGAGACAATTCCACCTCTGAGTCCGCCCCTGTTAATAAATCATCATAGTACATATCATGTTTTAAAACTTGAGAAACAACCTTATCTTTCGTATCAAGAGCTAATTGAAGTAAACAACGTTGGCTTAAATAGGGTGCCGAGGCGGTTCCGTACGTTACGGTATTTAATTGCAAAACGTCAAGAGGTAAGTTTGGCTCATTTCTCCATAGAATAAGTTGGAGATGACGCTGAGAGCTATCAATCATAATTTGTCTATACATTTTTTGTATATCAGCAGTAAGAACAAATTTATGTTGTCTAAATCTCAAAAGTAAATCAAACAATGGATCTTGCAAATTAGGGCCAATATATTGCAAATCATTTAATGATCGGCCGGACAAAGTCTTAGCTGACGCGTCAAAGACGACTCGAAGTTTCGTTGTCTCACTTCCTTCACGAATTACTGCATGATGAGGGAGATAATATCCAAATTCAGGTTTAGGTATTTTTGTAAATGACCTAATGATTCGTATTCCTTAATGAATTGTGTATAAGAATGTTTAAGTGTGTCGTTTTTCAATAATTTTTTCTCAAGATTAAGGAATCTATTTTTTGCCTTATTATACGACTCCCCTAATGAATCGGGAGTTTCCTTTAACGGCATAAACACAGAGAACCTACCATCAGGTAAACGTGTGGTGGTTTTTGTAAAATAATTTTCACAAAATTCATGTTCATAGGAAACGGGTAACTTAAGGTCACTAAATTCTTCGAGTTCCCAGAATTTAAGTAAAGACTTATTTATCTCTCTACTAAAATTGCAATGTACTCTGTCAGTTTTCTTATTATTAAGCCTTGCTCCTATAGCCCCCACAACTAACCATCCCAGTTTTGAATTTTGCAAAATAGGCATATTTTTCCCTAATGACCTTTGTTCAGGTTGTAAGAGTTCAAAAAATATATCCGCTCCCAAAAGCATATCAATGCCTGAAGAATTAAAGAAACCGGGGTCAGCTAATTGGATCGGTGTGGGTAATGAAATTTCACTAGCATTTATGGTTATGTTAGGTAAGTGCCCTGTAATTCGAGGCACAACTAAACATTTCAAATTAAACGTGAATGAATTAACTAAAGAATTCACATGAACATGACAGCTTTGTGAAATTTTAAAGTTTATGTTATTTATACCTGAAATACAAATGGTTTCCGTATCAAGGGAATTAAAGCCCAAGTTACTTCTCATGGCCTCAGTTATGAATGAAGACTGGCTACCTGCATCAAGTAAGGCGCGTGCCAGATATGTTTTATGATTTAACTGATTTGTGATTTTAACAACAGCTGTTCCAAGTAAGACTTGATTATTGCATGAAGCGGAAAGGGAGACCGGTAATGAACTCATGGAATTATTATGATCGTCTTCCCCCCTACTGCCATTCTGATCTGAAGTTTGCTCTTGTGGTGTAGTAGATAAGTTTACGTGTAATAATGTATTATGTTTTTTGTTACAGTTTCTACACGGGCCGAGTGTACACTGAGCCGCCTTGTGACCCCTTCGAAGACAATTTGTACAAAGCTTTAATTTCAATACTTCTTCTTTACGACTCACAGGAGTTAAATTTGTAAATTTTACACATTCAACAATTCTATGACTTTCTTTACAGTAAGGACATGAAGGGCTTCTTTTATCAGAAGGATTGCTATCGGTTGAAACCGAAAAACTTTTTGTTGTAGGTTTATTATTATTACCCTTACTTTGATCAGAGCGCGATGCTCCTGAAGCGCTGTTTTTATTAAAGAATAAAGTTTCAAGCATATCAGCGCGATTACGTAAGAAAGTAGTGAAGTCATTGAGAGAAGGAAAGGTCTTCATGTTATTTTTATGCTCTTCCCACTTCGAAAGGGTCGTGGCGTCAAGTTTAGTCGATACCATGTATATTACTAAAGCGTCCCACTTATCTGTAGGTAGACCCAGTGAATTTAATGATCTCAAATTTTTTGAAATATGATCAACTATGAAGCGAACGCTTTTGTAAGATTCATGTTTCATGGGTTCAATGTTAAAAAGTGATTTTAAGTGATTATTTATTAAGACATTCTTGTTACTGTACCTGTCAATTAGTAACTGCCAAGCTACTTTGTAATTCGCAGAGGTAAACTCAATCGATTTAATCACTTCCTTAGGACCACCCTCCAACGATGATCTCAGGTAATGAAATTTATTTATATCTGGCAAGGAATCATTTGAATTTATTAATGAATCAAAAGTATCTTGATATTCAAGCCATGTTAAATAATTTCCATCAAATTTAGGTAATTTAATTTCAGGTAAACGCAATTTTTCAAATGAATCTATCCTCTCTGAACAGGTGGAAATTGTAGAATCATCGTTTTTGGTTGGTTTACAATTTGAAGAATCAACTATGTCCCGAGCGGTGCAGATGAGAGAGAAAAAAATTGACTCGAGGGATTCTCTAGCTGAAATTTCGTTTTCCAAGTCCAAAGAGAGTACTTCAATCTGAGATTGAATGCTATTAAATTCATTAAAAACAGTTTCCATGATATCAATTCTACGAGCAAGTTCATTAATCTGAATCTTAGTCAAATGGTTAACTTCTATTTCTTGATAAGACGTTACAACATCTTTAAATTTAGTTAAACGCCCCTTAATAGAACCGCGCTTTCTCACTAACTCACGTAATTCTTTCTTTTCTTGCTCATCTAACTCCCGCTCAACTTCACTATCCGATGCCATTATTATTAGAAATTAAGAAGGCCAAATAATGAATCAGGCAAGAAAATAAATGGGATATTCAAACCAAAATCCTCCAAGCAAACCGATGAACAAGCGTGATGTCAAGCGAAGCAAGCCGGGTGGACCGGGGCGGCGCAGCGTGCCTCGTGTCGCACACGTAGCGGTGACTTGAAGGTCGTGATGCGCGCGCGCCGACCGACCGACCGTACCCAGTGCCGGCGTTATGTACTTACGCAGACTCGAAGTATTGAGCCTGTAAATTCCGGTCAAAATATCGTTTCAGCAACGAAAACAGCACTTCAGCAAGATGGTACAGCTGTCTTATGATAAAAAATCCATGAAGAAAGCTTATGAAGTAAACTTACGAAGAAAATAATGAAGGAATTCAATTTTATAACCTTTAGACAGCGTTATTTTAATGATTAAGGCAAGAAATGTGAATGTTTTGCCATGAAACACTCGCGTTTATGATGTTGAGCGGGGTAGGCAGTGCTTAGGGTAGCAAATCGGCAAAGTACTAATGAGAGAAATAAGGTAGCAAATCGGCAAATTACTAATGAAAGAAATTAGGTATTATGATTAACGTAAGGCACACTATTTACACAATAAAAACAATTATTGCTTAATAAGGTAATAAAGGAACGGGGCAACTTCCCTGAGTACTGTGGCGTAACTCTGAGGGAGCTGGTGACCGGGTCGAGGTAGAAAATACAATTATATAGTTGACTTCATTTATTAGAAAGAAAACCTGACCTTCACGGCCAAAGCCGCGGAAGGGACTACGTCAGTTATTTATAAAAGGCGCGAAATGACCCCAATCATTTAAAGTAGGAACCATCGGCTAAAGGCCTTACAAGGAGATGATAAACGTAGAGGTAATAGAACCTCTACATCCCCCCCGGTGAGGATAAATTTTGTCGCAGGCGAGAAAATTTCAATATCCTTCCGTTGCTCTGGTCTCCTAGCCTACCTGTGGCGGACGACAGACAATCTGAGGAACCGAGCAGGTCATTACTAAGAACTAGTTAGAAGGAAACATCATCTAAATTCCGAAAAGTAAAGGACATATTCCTTCTAACTTCCGCATACAAAAACCGCAACAAAAAACTATGCGACAGCTCTCCTAAACTTTAACCAAGAAGCACATTTATATAAAATTTTGAAAAAGCTTTGTAAATCTGGACCTATAACGGGATAAAGATATTTACGCGAAAGCTAATGAGTATGAGCGCGAACGGAAGTCCTCCCTCCTCGTCCTTTATGTCTTATGCAGACACCCCAAGGTCCTACGGACTTATATGGGTTTGCAGATCACAGATGGAACAATTCCATGTCGCGTTCACTCCCTACGCTAATTCACATTATTTTTATAATTCACGACACTTCAAAGTTCATATTTATTTCATAATATCGACGTTGTCTTCGTTGTATACTTATTTTGAAAGTATTTTTTCTCTCCAATATACATGAAAATCATAGAAAAGTATTAGTTATTAAATAAACAATCATGTTTGTAAACATTGTAAGACAACAATGTCAACAAAAGTCATTGTGAAAACTTTAGCTTTTGGCAACTGTCATATTGAATTATAGAAAACATCAAATTCAAATTCAAAATAAAATTGTCATAGTAACCAAATAATATAAAAAATGAATTGAAAATTTATAAAAATTGAAAATGAATTTTCTGATAACTTTTAAATGACTGAAAAGAAAAACACAAATTAACACATCCTACCGCTAAAAAAAGTATGCTACTAGGTAATATCATAGAAACTTCCATAAAATAACCACATTCTTTCACCATTTATAACAATCACTAAGGGGATAACTCAGATAATATCACTATTTGATCACTATCTACAGCACTAACTACAATATAATCGTCTTTTATGAACTCTTATTTTCATCACACATATATTCTATTCTATTCTTCTCTTCCTCTTTGCTTCGTTCTTCTACAAACTCTTCATTAGAAAACAGGAATATATTTCCATCATTTTCTGAAGAAAAGTATCACTGTCACAACGGCGCATATTCATTATTCGCATTATTCACTCAAAATTATAATTATTTAAATCGATCACGTTAGTATTATTATTCCTCTTCATCGCATCCAATAACAAAATCTTCTTTATAATATCGCTTCCTTCTCACTTCGTCCTTCAAATTGCATCGAAATCGCATCGGTTTAGTATAAAATAATTCGGTCAGAGGCTGCAACTACACTGCAACACAAAAATGACCATTAATTTGTTCTTCCTACCCGGCGCCTCCACCATGTGGCGTAACTCTGAGGGAGCTGGTGACCGGGTCGAGGTAGAAAATACAATTATATAGTTGACTTCATTTATTAGAAAGAAAACCTGACCTTCACGGCCAAAGCCGCGGAAGGGACTACGTCAGTTATTTATAAAAGGCGCGAAATGACCCCAATCATTTAAAGTAGGAACCATCGGCTAAAGGCCTTACAAGGAGATGATAAACGTAGAGGTAATAGAACCTCTACAGTACGATCCTCCTTGCTGATGTGCCACCACTCGCCACGTGTTCTCGATGTTTCGAAGATTCGATCTTTCGCCGAAGATTGCAGGACGTTCTTGCTTAGGTCGCCATTAATTTGTTGAAGTAAAAACAAATCTTGCATTGAATAAGTAACAGCTTTAATAAATTTCGTTGTTCAGTTTACAAATTTAAAGTACGTCTTATGCGTAATGAGATCAAGTTGAAGATAGAAGGGGCGAGCGCGTGGTGGCGAGGCTTTATATAGTCGAGCGAGAGCCGCGGGGGGACCCCTCCGGCGCCCGCGTCCTGGGTCGATCTCGAACAGCGACAATACTATTGTTAGAAATATTTTTTTTTAATTTGCGACAGTTTTATTGTAAGAAAAAATAATTTTGTTGACATTTTCGTAATTACCACCCCCAAAAACCTATTTAACGACACCTAAAATGTCAATATTACCTAAAATGTTAACAGCTTGGCTTTCGACCTCGCTTCACCGTGGAACCTTGTAAACATATTCTTATTAATCCTAAATACGTTTTGAACTTGGTTGACTATTACTCGCAAACTTGAAGAGCCAACTTATCTGTGATAGTTTTCCTTTTAATTTGGTTATATATTCTATAACCGTGAATTTTTTCACATTTTTAGAAACAACCGTTTAGCTGGTAGTGTCCCCCCCCGGACACTTGTTTTTAACAAAAAAATCACTTTAAACATATTTTTTTCGCAAACGGAGTACTGAATCGAAAAACTTTCTTAGTAAACCCCTTCTATCTTTTAAAAAGCTATCCTATGACATTCCATTCCATTTCACGTGTATGGGAAACACCCAAAAAACATTTTTTTCCAAAATTTTATGTTTTAGATCTGTCCGCGCAATCAATATCTATGATCATATTGATCATGCCAAACAGCTCTGTAGTACCAAGAATCTAATATTAGTAAATGTATTCTTATTAATCCCAACAGTGTTTGGCACTTGGTCGACTATTACTCGCAAACTTGAAGGTCCAACTGATGAGTGATAGTTTTCCTTTTAATTTCGTTGTATATTCTACCAACTTGAATTTTTCCACATTTTTAGAAACAACAGTTTAGCTGGTAGAAGGGAGGACACTTGTGTTGGCAAAAATTTTCAATTTAAAAATTTATTCAAACCCTCTGTATCCAGGTAAGTGTTGTAATAGCTTCTCAGTCAAAATTCCTGAGGGCTCAAGTCGTTATCGAACTGCTTAGGTTAATATACACCTAGGTGCTTAATGTTCTTAACTTAAGTCAAATATTTCTCAATTTACCCAAAAATAGCAGAAAAAGCACTTCAATTGTACCTATTTACCCTTCTCAAGTAAATATTTGTGTGAAAGGGGATTTTCTGCTGTAGTTGCAATAAAACCAAAGTATATAAATAAAGACATTGGTAGTAGTGATTTACGTTATGTTGTGCAATTTCTATGGTTAAGCCAAGAATTGTAAACCTCGTCAAATCCATGCAAGCTCATCCATCACATGGGAATGTGATGTTCTACTACTTAGGTTCTACTTACCAAATACCTTTTATATGATTTTTGTAAAACTTTTATTAGCAATAAAATACTTATTTTGTTATTAAATACTTTTTTATTCTGACCTAATACGGTTTAAGTACTCGTAAGAACAGGGGTTCCCTAACTTATTTGAGACGCGCCCCCTTTCGACCATAAAACAAACTCCGCGTCCCCCATGCTCCAGTCCAGATTATTAGGTCAGAATAAAAAAGTATTTAATAACAAAATAAGTATTTTATTGCTAATTAAAGTTTTACAAAAATCATACAAAAGGTATTTGGTAAGTAGAACCTACTTATTGGGAATGTGATGGATGACCTTGCATGGATTTGACGAGGTTTACAATTCTTGGCTTAACCATAGAAATCTCACAACACAACGTTAATCACTACTACCAATGTCTTTATTTATATTCTTTGGTTTTTATCGCAACTACAGCAGAAAATCCCCTTTCACACAAATATTTACTTGAGAAGGGTAAATAGGTACAATTGAAGTGCTTTTTCTGCTATTTTGGGGTAATTTGAGAAATATTTGACATAAGTTAAGAAAGCAGTTCGATAACGACTTAAGCCCTCAGGATTTTTGACTGAGAAGCTATTACAACACTTATTCAGGATACAAAGGGTTTGAATAAAATAATTTATTTAACATAATAAATCAAGAAAATGTATTAATTAAATTATAACATAGAACACGTAAAAATTCAATAACATAAAAGCCAACTATCAAAAATGTTCAACACAGTAAACAAACAACAATAATTAGGGATTAGGTATAGTATAAGTAAGGTAAATTTTATTTTCATTATTTATTCAATAAATCTACAAATCTATTTAATAAGTTTGGTATATAATCCTAAGTCTATGCTTATAATCTATCATATTTGTCGAAACATAAGGCTTGTAACTCATCTTTCACAAAGTACCCAGAAAAATTACAATTATTATTAATACGGGCACTATTAAAATACTGGCTTATAGTGTAGAATAGCAATGACTAAGTAGGCCTCTTGACTTCTAAATTGAACTCTTAATCTTGGCACTTACCATTTATCTTTTCTTATTATCATTTACTAGCTTTCCGACCGGGGCTCCGGGACTACAGGTTATCGTGCGCAACTATGGGATAAAATGTAGCCTGTCCTTTCCTAGGCTCTAATGTATCTCTGTACTAAACTTCATCAAAATCGATTCAGTAGTTTAGAAATGAAAGACAGACAGATAGACAGGCAGAGTTACTTTCGCATTTATAATATTAGTAAGGATAAATTAAAAATTTTGTGTCACTCCCTACATTTATTGCTTATAGGTTACTCTTAAACGGCTAAACCAATTTTGATCAAATGTAACTACAAAAACCAACTTCAAAAAAGCAAAAAATAAATACAATATCATTTGATGTGCTCTGTAGTACCTACCTACTGATCTGTTTGAAGTCAGTGCAAAGGCATTTTTAGTGCAAATTATAAACTTTTCCTTTTTTAAAGTCGGTTAATAAAACGAAGTATAAGCTTTGCAAAAGTTTAAGCGAATCATTATAATGTATTATATTTATTTTACATACACACTGATTAAACAGAGAACACCCTTTTTTTGAAGTCGGTTAATATACTAAAACCTTTTCCTGAATGTAACAAATACTTTTCTGAAAACCACATCAAAATCGGTTCAACCAAGCGCGAGATTATCGTGGACAAACATACATACATACATACAGGTCAAACTGAGAACCTCCTTTTTTTGAAGTTGGTTAAAAATCATCTCGATTACGTTAGCTTTCAAACAAAAGAACTGCCTTCGAAATTGGTCCATTTGCATAGGAGCTACAATGCCACAGACATAGACACACAGATACACAGACTCACAGATACAAACGTGAAACTCATAACACCCCTCTTTTTTGTCGGGGGTAATGAGGTGATCCTGGACAAATTACACGGTGCCATCTAAAATCTCAAACTAAGCAAGGATTGGTACTGGTGCATTACTTTTTTTTTGTAAATACATACATTACAATGGCCGATTTGGTTGGTTGGTATGTGGCGCTGGCTTATGTGGCGTTGCCTCTTGGTATGTGGCGCTGCCTCTATCAACGGGTCCTAGGTTCGATTCCCAGTCGGAGCAAACAATCATGTAATAAGCAGATGTTTCGGGTCACGGGTATTTGTATTTGTCTTCGTGTATGTTCTGAGGGACCCACAACACAAGGGAATATAATTTGAGTGTGTAGCGTTTTTAAGCTATTGCATAGCTTCTATCGCGGGCCTTGAGCGCGGGGACCGAATCCAGAAATTCCGTAACGAAAAAAAACCTAACGCTCCCCACTCCGACGGGCACGGAGGTGTGGCTTGAAGGCCGTGCATCGTCTAACGTCGTTTCAGTTCGGCAGTCTTCGACACGGTGTTTGTGTGCGTGCAACAATAATAATAATAATAAAATAATATAAACACGTAATATTAAACACGTGTAGAATAGTTAGGAAGTTTCTCTCTCTGAATATGTAAAAAATAAAACAAAAACTCCCCTATCGTTTTGGCCGCAAGCCCGCGATAGAGGCGAAATCCCCAGAAATGGGAGAAGAAAATGGTTTTTCTCCAATAAAAAAATAATAATAATAAAATATTATTATTATTATTTCTGCATAAATAAAATAAATAAATAATTATAATTGCATAAGTTGATACAAAATGCTATGCAATAGCTTTACCGCGGCAGTCCCCGAGTGCCACACGTCTATTTTTTATTATTAATATCTACATCTACAGTAATACGTATTATAAAGAGAAAAGATTTAATTGTTTGTTTGCAATTAATAGATAGGCTCCGAAACTACTGGACTGATTTGAAAAAAATCTTTCACCAAGTATACTATATTATTCCTGGATAACATAGACTACATAACTTTATCGAATTGCTATGGGACTAAAGTCCTAGATGGAATGCTAGGTAGGTTTTACCTAAACCCCTCACAAATATACTTATATATTTGAAAAAACGATTTTCAAATATGTTTGTGAGTCGGGAATTAAACTTGCACCCTTTGGATCAGAGCTATCAACTAGTGATGCAATGAATACCACTTTTACGAATACGAATCCGAATAGAAATAACGATTTTAATATTCTGCGAATACGAATAGATAAACATAATAAATCAAAGACAATAAAACCCACTTTACAAGAAATGTGGAAATGTTTTTAATCATCAACTACGGATAAGTTTTTATTCAAAAAACAAAGTGTTGGTAAATTGCTGGACTCCGAACGATTGTTTTCCCAGCACGGAGGGAGCGGGATACTCGAGGTGGAGGGAACGACGCCCTTGCGGTTAACTCTTCGTGTATTTCTTGAGCCGACAATGGCTCGTATTCGATGCCCCCTGCGTTTGCAATGTTGTGTAGAACACAACAGACACTAACGATTTGAGCTGCAGTCGCTGGCGCACAATAGAGTTTTCTGTCAGCCAAAAGACACCTTAAAAAATATATAATTTTTGAAAATAAGTAGTTTAGTAAGTCCCTTAATCAAATGAAAGTTTATTTAATTACTATATAAATACCTGCACCGAGCCTTCAGCACCCCTATGCATCGCTCTACCAAGGAACGTACAGAAACGTGGAGATCCTTGAAATAACTTTCTGGGGATTCCGGCTCTGCATTAAAAATTAGAATCATCATGCTTTATCTTAAGGGATCCCCCCCCCACATCACCTATGAATAAAAATACATTAGATAATAATGTAATTTTGTACGGACGGCCTCAACTTAGGTTACCACATGAGTGCACTCTGTGCTGTTGTGATAAGAGCGGTTTTGCAATGAAAATGAAGTAACCTGATGCGCTGGCCTTTGTACATTAAATATCAGGTAAATATCAGGTATTCTCCCAAACCTTACTATCATGGGAAGACCGCGGCTGTGAGAAGTCTGATGTTTAAATCAGCATCACATCGCCCATGTAAACACGAACAGAATAACAGTATGCTTTTTCGGCCACTTTGAATCTCTATTACTAAAATACTCACTTTAAGAGACTGAGCTTTGATGATGATTTGTACGATTTTATATACCTTTAAATTTTTACTTCTTGAAAAAAAACAACGCGTAAACATACGTGGCCTTATTTCCTCGGCCAGTTCTAGGAACTGCTGGTGTGAGAGGTGATATCTTTTCCTGAATTTCGCCTCAGTAATCACAGGCAGCCCTTCCCTGGCCGCGTTATTATTCCGCCGTGTTGCGGCTCTCTCTGCTGCCGCATCCTCTTCCATTGCATCATCAAATAAATTTCACTACAAAGCAAACATTTTTTTCCTTCTTTTCCTTCCTCTTTTTTAAGCAAATGAGTTCGCCGCAATAAACTTTTAAAAACAACTATACGTTTCATTTTTTTAGCATTAGAATCTTGTAAAATTTGAGTCTTTCATCTGTCACGTTAATGTGTGGCGAACGAAAAAATAATTTGAGTGTTTATTCATATTTTTAATAATATTACATTGTAATTACAATTTATACTAAGAAACTTAAATTAATACAAATAAAATATTCATTTCGAAAAGTTTAACCTATAAAAGACTTCATTCTTGAAGTTTCAAACATAAACATTGAAGCCAGATGTTGCAAACATAAAATGTCACGGCACAGGTCAAACGTCACTCTTCTCTCACAAGTGTGCGAGTGCGATCAGTAAATTTTGTAGTTTGAGGGTTTTCATTTGTTGTTATGTTTTGTTTGTTTTTGTTGTTGTTAATTTTTAAGCGTAAATTGTTTTAAGCCCCCGCAGTAAAGGGGGCCGAGAGAGGTGTGGGCGGGAATGTGTCAGCACGGTTTACCTTATAGTTGTTGTTTATCCTTACTATATATACTTTAGCTTAAGAACTTATTGTACCATTTGAAGGCAAATAAAGAAATTTCATATTTCTTTATTTGCCTTCAAATGGTACAATAAGTTCTTAAGCTAATTATCAAGTTCACCATTTGAAACCTTGTACAAGGTACAGTAAACTTATAGTCATTTAAAAAATACAATATTTTCTCGTTTCGCTCGCTCGGTTAGTGCGTTGGGAGTCGCAGTTCTAACCTAACCTAACTCAACCAACCTTTGACGGGTTGGTTGGGTTAGGCAACTAACAAACCTACTTGTCGAAGTTCCGTCTATCACAATCTAACAGAGAAGTCGAATGACTTAGAAACAGAAAACAATCTAACATTTTATACATTTCCGGTTGTTATTTAGGAAATGTATTGATTTCCAAGGAAATGTATCAAATACAATGACGGATTTCACACATTTCCGTTAACATATACATATACAATACATTTTTTTTAAAAGATGGCGATGTGCAATCTCTGCATCCTACTAAACCGTATAGGTTCGGTAATTTGAATAACATAATTCTCTCTAGAATCCGAAAGAAAGTGCACAACTTTTGTTTTCAATAGTGAGATAACAACACTTGATAAAATTTTGGCAGAAGTAAACAATGAAAGAAAAAAAATGAACTTAACGACATTTCTCAACGTTCACACTTGCGAAAAACCAAGACCCCATCATGGGTTATCATATTTGAGAATGTAGAATACGTCGCACCACGCAGCGCTGCGCCTCTCGGCGCGTCTCGGCGTTCTCACAATGAAATGTTTATCTTTCTATGTATTAAATAAAATTCAATTTTGAGTGGTAGAGCCACGTCGCGTCAAGTCACGTCGCGGTGTGAACTGACGCTTAGAGACTCCCCCTAACCGGAGGCGGAAGATCGTTCCATATTTTAGATGCTGAATTTCCGAATCTTCTTTTACTTAGAAATTCTAAACCCTTTTTACCAGGGCCCGCGATAGTCTATCTAAGTTTTCTTGCTAGTTTGGCAGGGATCTCAAGTTTCTATAGTTGGAAAAATAAATTTTTAAATTTTAACGTCCTACAATTTTTCCTTGTCTGTTTAAGTATTTCAGAAGAGTGTGATTATGAGATCGTTTGGGGACGTGATAACAGAATCTGATACTCTCAACACTTCTTTTTCAGCTTTTTATCAAAACCTGGACCATACATTGTATCACAATAATTCAAGTGAAACAAAACAAGACATTTCATCAACCTCTGTCTTACCGACTCACTCGGAACGGGTTGAATAGTATTGTGATGTGGTGAGTAATACTTAAGAAAATAAACTATAATTTAATTTGATATTAATGTAATGAATAATTTAAAAAACAACGTTCAATTTAATCTTTAACTATCCCAGTATGGTAATGTTTTAACAATGTAACCTGAGTAATATTAAGGGGAATGAACCCACACATGTAGGCTAAGGTAATTAGTCATAGCGCTACTATAAAAGATCTGTAACCGATAGAGAATAAATCAGTTTCTACTCTTGAGTCCGTCTTTCATTTATTCTGCCAGCGGTCCCAACATTTCATGGCGACCCGTTGCCAGTGCGCGCCGTAGGAGCGTGTCGCGTTGCGTCCATAAATGGTTCGCCTTATTAGGTTCGCGGTCCTCTACTTAGAGACGATGTCGTGTAAATAAAACAAAGTGTGAAATTAACAATGGGGAATCAAGTTGTAACAACTCAAAAGCCGCCGCTAATACCAAACATCTCCAGTAGCCATACGAACGTGTACGCGCAACTTGGGAAGAATAATTATTTAACTCAAGAAAACAGTCTGTTGAAAGGTGTTAATAATATAGACTGGTATATTTTCATATTTGTCGTCGGATTCGTGTTAATCGTCTTCGCAGTTTTGTTTCGCTACATCAACAACAGCTTGAATAAGAAAATCGCCAGGCGTACTCAAGGCGAGATATTTAAACAACAATCGGCATAATGAATGCATTTTCATACGTACAAGTAGTGGAAGAGCACATGAAGGTGTTTTGTCAGAGAGCAGAGGTTCAACTGGTGAGCGTAAAGTTTACAAAAGAGGCCCATGGCAGAGAAGTCATTACAGCATACATAGAAGGGCGAAGCGGACACACTCTACTCAGTCCAGATAAGGTGACAACATTAAGGAAGGGATTAGTAGAAAAGTTTTTGGATGTAACATTTCCGGATGAAACCGTGGCAATGGCGCAATTGGAGCTAGCAGTTGGAGGAAAACTATGGTGGTGTTGGAAAATCACTTGGGAAAGAGATTGGAAAGAGAGGAAAGAGATTGGAAAGAGATTGGAACCGATTGGTAAGACACAGTGAAGTGAAGTGAAGTGAAGAAAGTACATAAAGTGAGTGCATTCTACGGGCGGACATAATAAACTATGTAAGTGATTATAATATATAACTATATGGCAAATAACATTAAGAAATATATAGAGGATGTATCAAAGATACGAACGTACTTAATTAAGTTAGGTCCAGGTAGGCGTAATAAGAAAGATCTATCACAGAAATTAATAGAACTAACACAAATAAATAAAGAATATTTGATACTGATAGAGAAAATTAGCGAACAAATATTAAAAGGTAATGTAACTGAAGAACAGTTAGGAGAAATTGAAAGGGAGAAACAAAAATTTGACAGACTTAACCCTGAGGTACAAAAACTGTGTATCAAAGAATCAACAATGACGGAAACATAGGAATTTAGTCTAAAAACGGCGTTAAGTTTAATACCTATAATGGATGACGAGGAAAGTGTTACCCAAAAACTAATAGACAATATTGAATACTATAACACTATGTTAACAAAACAAGACTGTAAAACAAAATTAGTCACTTTTGTGCTTAAAAGTAGGTTGTCGCAAGCTGCAAAGCTAAAATTAGAAGAAAAATATTCAACTGTCGAGGCACTCTTGAAAGACATGAGATGTAAATTACTACCGCAAAAATCAGCAACCGCGATTCTGACACAATTACAAACCAAGCGACAGACCAATGAAACAATTTCGGAGTACGGAAGCGAACTGTCACAGTTGTTTGCGAATTTAACGATTTTGCAATCCAACGGCGATAGCAATAGTTACAAGATTTTGAGACCGTTAAATGAGAAAATGGCAAAAAAAAGATTTGCCGATGGATTACGAAACCGGAGACTTAGCACTATAATTGCTGCTAGAAACTTCGAGTCGCTGAAAGATGCGATACAAGCCGCAGTCGACGAGGAGGCAGCATTACCAGCTGGCACAGACATGATAGGTACGTATTACAGACCAAGTAGACCTTATGGCTCTTATGGATTTTCCAGAGGTGGAACACGAGGTAATGGTAGAGGAAGCTATTCTCACATTCGAGGTAGTTTTTAGAGGAATAATCAAAGACAGTCTGGAGGAAGATACAGAAGTGGAGCATATAATCGTGATGCACCTATAACGCAGAACCGTAAGTTCTATAGTACTCCTAGAAGGAGACCAGCAGCGAGGGTGTATCATCATAGAGGAAATAACCGTTATTATAATAAATGGGGAGAAAAACCACAAAATGTCAATGTCATGTCACAAGATTCACAAAAGGAGGAAGAGCAAGGTTTAAACCTGAGAGGTTTTTTCGTGATGAATATAATTATGTTTTCACAGGAGGTAAGACAATAACACTGCAAATCATAACAAATAAAAGCCCATGTAAATGGTTGATAGATACAGGTGCAACACTAACATTTGACATAAAAACGGAATATAGATTACCACCAAGAACAGAGTCAGTACATTATGTGGAAACAATTGCAACCCAAGATAGTGTAGTGTGTGCAAAAGAGTTAAGCAATGGGGTGTTTGTGGCCAGTGCAATTGTAAGGCCAATTGATGGAAAAATACCTGTAGAAATTCTAAACACCACAGAAAAGGAAATAAACCTAACAAATTTCAAGTTGGATATTCATGAATTAAATGACTACAACTACTGTTACTTTGGTAGAGAATATAAAGATGCAAACAGAGTTAAAAAACTTTTCAAACAAATAAAGTTAGAACATTTAAACAAACATGAAATGAAGGAAATAGAGAAAATATGCGCGAAATATTGTGATATCTTTCAACTACCAGAAGATAAACTGACAGTAACCAATTTGAGCAAACAATCAATACAATTAAAAGCAAATGCTGAGCCAGTATTTGTAAAAAACTATAGACTACCACAATCCCAGAAACAAGAAATAGACAGACAAATCAAAAAAATGTTATAAGATGGCATAATAGAACCAGCACAGAGCAAATGGTCAAGTCCACTTTTGTTGGTACCGAAGAAGACAGATGCTTCAGGAGATAAAAAATGGAGGATTGTAATTGACTACAGAAAATTAAATGAAAGGATACAAGATTACAAATATCCCTTGCCAAATATAACAGAAATATTAGATTCATTATCAGGTTCAATCTATTTCAGTCACTTAGACTTATTTTCAGGGTATTATCAGCAAGAATTAGAGGCAGACTCAAGGAAATATACAGCTTTTTGTTCAGGACAATATCAAATGACAAGACTACCAATGGGATTAAAAATAAGCCCGAGTTCGTTTAGTCGAATGATTACTATGGCCATGTCAGGATTAACATATGAAAAATGCTTTGTGTACTTGGATGACATAGTAGTGTTTGGTAAAAACTTAAAAGATCATAATAAAAACTTAATAAGCGTATTTGACAGATTGCGGAAGGTAAATCTAAAACTGAACCCAATAAAGTGTGAATTTTTGAAAAAAGAAGTGCTATATTTAGGGCACATGGTATCTTCAGAAGGAATTTTACCAGATCCAGACAAAATATCAGCTATTACGGAATATCCACAACCAAAGAATGAAAAAGAAACAAAAAGTTTCGTAGCACTAGCAAACTATTATCGAAAGTTTATACCAAACTTCGCAGATAAAGCATATTATTTAAATAAATTAAGCAAAAAAGGGGTAAAGTTCGATTGGGACAGCAATTGTCAGAAAGCATTTGAAACATTAAAGAAAGCAATAAGCAGACCGCCGATACTGCAATATCCAGATTTTAGTCCAAGTAACACATTTATTGTGCATACGGATGCTTCGGGGTATGCCTTAGGGGCAGTACTATCAAATAGCGATGAAAGACCAATCGCGTATGCCAGTAGGAGCTTAAATACAGCAGAACGAAACTATGCCACTATAGAAAAAGAACTCCTTGCGATAGTATGGGCAACCAAACATTTCAAACCATATTTGTTTGGAAGGCATTTTATAATCAAGACGGATCATAAACCTTTAATATATCTGTTTAACATGAGAGACCCCTCGAGTCGATTAATAAAATTTAGATTAGCATTAGAAGAGTACAACTTTACTGTAGAATATGTAAAAGGGCGAGAAAATACCGTAGCAGACACACTCTCAAGAATTAAGATAACTTCAGATGAGTTAAAAGAAATGAGTGAAGTAGTTAATGTAATGACGAGAGCAATGAAAATACAGGAAATGACAAATAAAAATCAAAGCAAAGACAAGACTTTTACAGAAATTCGGCCTGATCAACCAAGACTTGTAGAAGTAAATACAAAACATAACGCATGCGTAGAACTAACATTAATAAATGAAGAAAGTTATAATAAAATAAGAGAATATAGTAAAAAAGACGTCAAAGAATCAAAAACATTGATAATGTAAAAAGAGAAAACAAAATATATTTAAAGGCCTTTATCCCATTACAAATGACACCAGCTGCCTTTGTAAAGGAATTGGTAACAAAATGTGTGGAATGGAAAATAGAGGAAATATTCATATTAAAAAGTAAAAGTAATGACATATTTGTCGAAAAACTAGCACATGAAATAAAAAGAATAAAGGAGTGGACCGGCCCACGTTTATGTATAATGATTTAAAATGATTTTTTCTAACAATAAAATTGTCGCAAATATTATTGTTAGAAAATAAAATCATTTCTAACAATAATAATGTCGCAAAAAAAAAATTCGCGCTCGGTTCGCTCGCGAATTCTTTACTTGCATTCGGTTGTATTTAGACCAAAACTAAAGTTATTTTTGAAACTACAAACTTTTTAATACATTTCTTTTTTGATACTATAGTATACGGAGATTTTAACATTGACTATGACTAGTGATGAAAGAAACTCAGTCTTTTAAGGCTTTTAATACAGACTCGCCTTAGTTTTGACGCCTCACGACTGACTCAGTCGTTTAGTTCCCAACCTTTAGTTATAAGACTAGCTTTTTTAGTCGAGGTCTTTTAACGTAAAAAACTGAGCTGTTACTTAAACAGCTTAAAGAACTTAAAAGACTGGCGACTCATTGTCTGGGAAGGCGACAGTCGTAAGATATGACAGATCACGGAGGAATCGCGGAGTACTTACATCGGTTCAAATTAAAGGACAGTCCCTGATGCGAATGTGATCCCGGCGTAAGCGAGTCTGTGGGGCACATATTACTAGATTGCCCACGCTTCGCAGCTGCTAGAATGGACGTTGAAATCACCATGGACACTACACTAAACAAATCAGCTTTGCACGATACATTTACACATATGGAGTGTAAATGTGTTAAAAAGGTTAAATAGGTAATAATAATATTAAATGTAACAAAACAAGGGCACGGACATCAAATCTGTGGATGCAAAATTAACTGTATATAAAAAAAGGTATGTGTTGATAGAATGTAAATATCTAATTTTATCCCCTTGTTAAATTTTATCAAAATATATTTAGTGGTTTAGGCGTGAATTATTCCTTTTGGTTGATAGGTTACAAAATATATATTGAATATCACACACAAACTGCCTGCGGTGTTAGCCCTTTTACATAAAAGAACTCGAGTCGTTTAAGTCTTTTAAAATCAGCTGGAGTTGATTAAGTCTTTTAGTCTTTTGAAAACAACTCGAGTCGTTTCAGTTTTTAGTTTTTTAATAAAACGGCTGTCTTATTAATAAAAACTCGAACTTCAGTCTTAATTTTAGAGTCAAGTCCTGTAAGATGGAGGCGAGTCTTTTAATAAAACTTAAAAGACTTTAGTCTCTTTCATCTCTAACTATGACCGTAACGATAGTACACCAGTTTTAAATGAATACGTAATGTAAACGATTTTTATACAACCGTTTGCATCCACGCGAGGTGGTTCTTAAACAGATTATTTTTTTTTCATTTTCCTTGTGGCGCTGGAATTTATAATTCTCCTTTATTTACCTTCTTTCTTTGTGAACTCGTTTTTAGTCATTATTAGCGGTTTAACCGTCAATATGCTCGTAGAATTAAAAAGCCAGCTGCATATTTGAACCATGTTGCTACGGAACCCTAATATGCGCGTGTCCCGACACGCTCTTGGTCGTTTTTTTGTTATGGACGATTGCTTTTATACTCAAATTGTAACAAAATTGAACAAAATCGTGAACAAAAATGAAAAATTTAACGATAATTGTTCTTTGGTAAAATCGTTAAAATTACCGCGATTAGGGCCCTGTACAAACCGAGAAAGTAAAAAAAAAAATCCAGAAAAGGTGAAATATTTTTTTTTTAAAAGATCAGGTGTCTGCCAAATCTCAAATGAACAATATGTTTCGTTTCACGTAATGTTTTAAACCAAAATAAAACGGGCAAGTGCGAGTCGGACTCGCGCACGCAGGGTTCCATACCATTACCCATAAAACCGGCCAAGTGCGAGTTGGACTCTATAAAACCATTATCTCTGTAAAAACGGCAAAAAAATCACGTTTGTTGTATAGGAGCCCCCTTAAATATTAAATTTATTCTACTTTTTCAACTGTGCACAGTGTGAAATTATTCTTCAATTGCGGACGTTTTCGGTTTATGCTTTCAATCGATAGCTCTGACTGCGAACTAACACATCTAGGAAGCAACCTTGCCTCTTTTTTGTTTAGTTTTGTAGCAAATTGAAAACTCGAGAAAACTCCATAGAAAGTTTTAGGAATTTTTTCGCTGTATGACTATAAAAGGCTATTTTATCTACCAATATTTTAGAATCAAATCCCTAAATATTGACAAAATAGAAGCAAAATGTTTTTTTTTTATTAAAAATTCAAAATGTATTTTTTCTCCTAAGTATTTTTGTTTCCGCAATTTCTTTTACCTTCTCGTAATTTCTATCTTATCCAGCTACTCCACAAAAAAACTAGATCAAAATAACGTAGGACTTCGAGGAAATCGACTGTTTAATTTTGACGTTAGGGTTATCACTAACTCAAGAAAATTTTCTAGCGCTTATTTTACTAAAAATTCTGAACTTAGCTTTTTCATTAACCTTAACTCATATATGTCCCCACGAAGGGGTACGAAGCTCTCTTTGAAACATTAAGGTGATTTAGGCAATAGTCCACCACGTGATCCCAAAGCAAGTTGTTGGACCGCTCGTCTTTCGAATACCAATTTCAAGGTTTTCATTACGATTTTTTTCTTCACCGCTAAGAGAGTGATAATGATAACTATTGAAAGACAGTGATAATGTGGCAAGCGAATTTCCTAAAATCATTGAATGCAGTTTAATTTCATATTGTGGCTTACAAACAAACCAGGAGCTCATAGAAATACACACACACACACACACACAATTTCATACAAATCAGTCAAGTCGTTTAGGATTAGTTAGCGTGACAAATACACGTTGAAACGTACTGTAGTATTACACCTAGGATTTAGTGTCCTAAGTGGATACCACGAGTTAAGAGTAAGGAATAGTGTAAGGGTAGTGTAGGATTACACCTAGGCTTTAGGAGTTTAGGTCACTAAATCCTAGGTGCAAGTTTAGGGTTTCTAGGCGTTGCGTCAAGGATTCTACGAGTAGGTCCTTAGGGTTAGAATCCTAGGCAAACGCAACGATCTAGGTGGAAAAGGAAGGTGAAAAGAAAAGATGAACTAGGGTAAAACACTGATGAATTTATTGGGACCAATGGGTTAACCTATCCACACCATGGCTCGAGGTACTAGATATAGGTAAATTAATAATAAAGTGTGACAACGATACTGTGTGACACGTAGATCTAAATGTAGGTCCGTTATTGTATCAGGCGTTTAGGAACCCATAAAAGTCCGAATGGTATCTCAAATTCCGTCGCCGATTTTATAGCGCCACTGGCAAGGCGTAAGAGATGGAAGCGTATAGTAAGACTGAAAATAGTCACAGCGGAGTCACAACCACTGCGTAGCGGTGCAGTATTGATTAAATACCTAGACTAGGGTAGTCTTTAGTTAGAAGATTTTGGAGAAGAGCTGGATAGGAAATTAACACTGATTTTAAGGTATAAATTCAAGATGGTTACAGTAAACTTTCCAGTCCCTGGGCCAAGCACTGACCCAGGGAAGGTCTTTAAGATAGAAGGTCCTGGTGTTAGTCTCTACTCAGAGCACCAGGACGGAAAAGGTCCATTACCAGCTCTAAGCTAGTTTAGGTAGACCAAAAAATGTTCACGAACTCGCTACTTCAAATTTGAAGTTCAAATGTAAAAAAACTTTGAGTATGTAGTATTTGAAAAAAAAAGTTAAGATTGACAAAAGTCTAAGCATCATCTATGTCAATGGTTAAAATGGTTTAGACTTTGAGTATGTAGTATTTGTTTATAGACACAATTTAGACAAGACCAATGACCAACGACATAGATTGATGTCATAGCATAGAATGATGGCATAAACCAAAGACATAGAATTCGAAGACAGAACGATGACAAGACAGCTGTGACAGGGGGGTCTCACTCCGCAGTTTAGACATGTTCGTGCGGCGGGTATACTAAGTATGCCAGCGAGCGCGGGTTGCTACTCGCCGCGCGCGCGCTCACCGCGTTGGTCACGTGTTGAACAAAATAATAAGTGTACCTACTTATTAACAATATTAAAATCAGACAGAAAAACGTTTTGCCATCACAATGTCTGTAGGCTAGGTATCAAATAACATGGTTGGTTATGTTATATTGTGTTTTTACTTACTACTTCCTAACTAAAGTTACTCTTGATTTTATAGGCATTGTTATCTTACTTAATTAATTCCAATAAAAATTTTACCTCTAAATCGGCGGCGAGTGTTAACCCTGAGCTCTCGTCGCGAACGCGGCATCGAGTCGGCGGTGCGCAATAGAATATTAACGCTAGCGGCAGACTATAAGTTTCAATTTCTCTTGCAAGCCTGTGCCGCTTGCAAAGGCAAATTTTTATACCTAAAGTTGACGTTTGTTAGGGAGTAAGACTTCTGTACGTTAGTACTATTATTTATTCTGTGGCTGTGACAATGCAAGCCAAATATAAACAAAGCAATGAAAAATTGAAAAGGTAAAAACTTAGTGTAAAAGAAGAATAGGGTTACAAGAAAACCAAACTCTACAGTACCCATAAGTATTATTGTAATTTTTTCCCGGAAACGTCAAATTAAGAAGTTTTCGTTATTTAAGTATCTATTTTAGCGCTAGGCGCGCGGTCCCCCCGCGCCGCGATAGAATGCGATGTACATTGCTGTTTTTCGTGTTTTACTTTTTACAAATGTTTTTTTAACCCATAGAATGCATTTATGTTAATAATTAAATGTTAAAAACTTGAAAAAAATCGAAAATTTTCCTCAGGAAATTTCCTCTGAAGATAATTCAGAATGATGGTCTAAATGCGTGGTTTCATTTTTTGCTAAGCTGTCCCTTATACCCTGTATATTAAGATGGTATAGATTGTAAGTTCCTAAATTGCAAGGACACTAAAATGCAGGTATTTTATACCTACTCACTTTTTTAAATAACTATTAATTGACATTTTCAAAGTTTTATAATGGGCCAGCCCTATTTCCATAGAAAATCTATGGAAACTTTAGAAATGCACTATCTTCCAAGTCCCACTAGTTACGTTACATACTTGATTTTTTTGTATGTTATTGACTATTTTAGTCCTTATATACACTATCAAAATAAATTGCGGATACCGTATAGTAATCAAGTTATTGAAACTTTAGTCAAAATTTAATAAATTTCGATTTCTCTTTCTGTATTGTAAATATAAAACTGTAATTTAGTACATAGGTAGATGTTGCTTTTTTATACTCATAAAATACATTTAAATACCCAAAGAATGTTTATTTTGAGGTTTATAAATATTTTAAATTTTTTGCATTGTTTTTTTGTCTAGCAAATGCTTTCTTAACTATAAACTTAAACAAAAAAGAAGCATGGTTGCTTCCTAGATGTTTTAGTTCTAAGTCAGAGCTATCGATTGAAAGCATAAACCCAAGACGTCCGCAATGGAAGAATAATTTCACACTGTGCAGTTCCACCTCATGGCGGGTTTTAGTTTCCAAGATATGTAATGATTTGTGAAAATGAAGAAAAAATTGTTATTTTTTTTCTCTAGTAATTTACCTGAAATGTCAGAAAATTAGCACATGTCTTTCCAGGCAGCAAACTTTGATAATAATACTGGTAGAGGTCCTAAGGAAGTAAGGAAGGCGTAGGAAGGCCTCCCACAAGGTGGACCGACTATCTGGTAAAGATCGCGGGAAGCTGCTGGATGTGGGTGGCGCAGGACCGGTCGAGGTGGAGATCCCTGGGGGAGGCCTTTGTCCAGCAGTGGACGTCTTGCGGCTAACAAGATTATGATGAGTGGTCCTAATAACATATAAAAATTCATAACTAGCCGTTTATTTCTTAGCTTAATATTCGATATGACTGTCGTAAAGGCAAGATTGGGCAAAACATTTCGCGTACTGGGATGATGTAACTTCAAATTGAAAGTGAAACTTTAGAACATCGTTCTTTAAAAACTGAACAACTGTTTTTATACACCACCTGCATCTGGAGCACGTATTATACGTCAAGTATTCTATATTTCAAAGTAAGCCATTAAAGCTTAAGGGAAATAAAATGGTATGGAACTTCCCTTGGGCATTAATGAAATTTAAATATGGAACGCCAAAATTTAAACAAAAACTTCTATCAAAAATAATTTCAAAAAAAAGCAAGGCTGTTGAAGGCTTAACTTCCTTGGTCCAAGTAGATTTTAACTATAAAATTTGACACATCAAAGAGATTTTACTTTTATTAAAAATATTTAGTATAAAAACTTGGCTGTATGTCTTAGCTATTGACTTTTCTTTGCCTACGGAACTAAATTTTATAATGAAACGTCGTCGGTGATTTTGGATCTGTGATTTTTACTGCGAATTACTAAATCGTTTTGTGGTAAGTTTTTTTAAATAAATAAATAAAAAGTCCATTATGTAATTTCAGCGACTCAGACATAGAAACGGAGGCTCAAAACATTATTGATGGGATGAATTTATAATTTCTTTTTTATTTAACCTCACAGTAGGTGTATCAATAGAGTAAGCTCCTCGGGGATGAAAGTGTCTTAGTCTTGGGCAGACGTTACTTGAATCCTTCGCTTCATTCAGGATTCTTAACATAATTTGTTTTATCCCCTTGTTGCTTAATCAACTATTAAGGAACCCACAGAATTGAAAAAATCTTAATTACTTATATTAACGATGGTTCAATCGTCTTTTTTTGAACATCATTATGTTTTTGTGATGAAAGTTGTTTAGTTTAGTGAGTGGGTTGTCTCACATCCTGACTTTTACCAATTAAAGTCGCCAAATAAGGTTTTTATTTAAACTTAACTTACTTTGTCTGGGTAGTAACGATACTGAACAACCACATCATTGGTATTATCCAGCGCACATTTGGCATAAGTGTAGTTTAATGATGTGCGCTCCGAATGTGCACAAGCAAACCAGTGAGTTCCATTGCGGGGTGGATCTGGCCCTTCTAATCTGTGCCCTAAAAACACAGCATTTTAAATTAAAAGAAATGTCATGATTTTTTTTATTCTCAGCGAAAAAGGAGCTAATAGTCGTCTCTGGATTATTTTTAAATAAATAAAATATAAAATAATATAACACTAAAAGCCTCATACTCAAAGACCTACACTCCTTTTGTATCGTAGGCTCCTTGAGATGCATACAAAAACGGACACGAACACCCAGATCCCAGAATCTGCTTTTTACACAAATGTTTAATTTAACTGGGAATCGAACCCAAGATCATAGATTCAGGTGATAAGTTCCTAGAGCCAAATCAATCGTTGTCAAAGTTAATGCCCTGAGGACACTGCGTCGGAGCCTTGTCCGTTGATTAGCAAGTTGCGCCGCCAGCTGGTGAGGATGACAATTTTGGAGCGTTCAATATAGTGATATTTACACACGAATTCGTTGTCATTATTGTTCCCACCGCGTTAAGGAATGTAAGTGTGAACTGTGACTCTTAACTCATTCTGTTTCTTGACTTACTGTTGCACAAGAAGTATTTGTTGTTAGCAACAAAAACTGGCTTATCCTCTGCGCTTAGACAGGAGTCGTATAAGATGGGCGTGGGTTCGATATTTTCCTCACATAACAGGGTACCATTACCATTAGGTTCTAACAGTGCACGATTAGATGGGCAGCGATATAATATACCTGCAAATTTGTGATTTGATAAAAAAAAGATGATGATTTCTCAATTAAATCTAGTCTAGGGCATTGCTCAGACATAAAAAAATCATTGGGTGCACGTAACCTGCGTAAATATGTAAGTACCATTAATATGGCGACTGACTTAATAGAAATTTAAAACGCCCAACGATTAATTTTTTTTGTCTGATCAATGCCCTAGATTGACGAGGAGATTGGTGTGATGACTGCTACCTAGAACCTACCAAATAATTTTTTAGCTTTTAGTACACTTTATTTTCAAAAAACCCGTTTAACTTTAAAAGTTTCCTTTTTTTAATTTTTTTTTCAAGTTATCAGTTTTTATTTTTGAAAATTCAAAACATATTTTTCGAAGCATATTACAGTATTCTATTGCTCAAGCCCTTTAATTAGATACCCAATACCCATATTGAATGGGTAGCAAAATTCACCTACGGCCATATTAATCTACGTTCCGTTGTAATCTACGAACCCTTATAGTTTCGCCATGTTCGTCTGTCCGTCTGTCCGCGGGTTTTCTAAGAAACCCTTAGTTCTACAGAGCTGAAATTTGGTATGGTTGTACATATAAATCACGCCGACAGAACTATAGAGTAAAACTTTAGAAAAAAAAAATTTCGGGTGTCTCCCATAGACGTGAAAGGGCGATGATTTTTTTTTCTCGCCAATATCATCGAATAGGGTGTCACAGAATAGCTTTTTAAAAAATAGAATGGGTTTACTAAGAATGTTTTTCGATTTAGCACTCCGTTTGCGAAACATAAATTTTTAAAGTGAAAATTTTTGTCAAACACAAGTGTGTCCCCCTCTACCAGCTAAACGGTTGTTTCTAAAAATATGGAAAAATTCGCAGTTGTAGAATAGGTACACAACAAAATTAAAAGGAAAACTATTAAACATAAGTTGGCCCTTTAAGTTTGCGAGTAATGGTCGACCAAGTGCCAAACATTGTTGGGATTAACAAGAATATATTTACTAATATTAGATCCTTGGTACTACAGAGTTGAAATTTGGCATGGTCATACGTATTGATTGCGCCGACAGATCAAAAAAAAAATTTTTGCTAAAAAAATTTTTTCAGGTGTTTCCCATACACGTGAAAGGGCGATTCATTTTTTTTTCTCGCCGATATCATCGAGTGGGATGTCTTAGGAGAGTTAAAAGATAGAAGGGAATTAATACGAACGTTCTTCGATTCAGCAGTCCGTTTGCGAAAAAATAATTTTTATAATGAAAAAATTTTACCTTAATCCAAAATAGCTGCCATACAAGGTTCCACGCTTAAAGTTAGGCAAGGTCGAAAGCCAAGCTGTAACATATTGGCATTTCATGTGTCGTTTAATAGGTTTTTGGGGGTGTTAATTACGAAACTGACATCAAAATTATACACAATCGCCACGCGACCCGCTCTTTAGCAGCAGCTCAAAATTATTCCTAACAATAATTTTGTCGCTAAAAAAAAATTAAATTTAAATTACTTCCATTCTATGTATTTAGCCCAAAACTAAAGTTATTTCTGAAACTACAAACTCTTTAATATAGTTGTTTTTGATAGTATTTGGAGGTTTTAACATCGCCGTTTGGTGATCGGTTGAGAATAATACCGTCAACCGTCAAAATGGCCACGCTCGCCCAGCAGTTCTGCCGCAGAGGTTCAACAACAGCATCTATTCCGATCTGCACGTCGTGGCACGGTTGCACAAACCCCTCCATTCATGCTACGTTTTATGAACGTAATGGATCTAGTAATTTGGCATACGTATCATCTCCTACAGGCGATCTAGATACCGCAGCGGCCAGTGGTCGGCGGGGCACCATAAGATAGGGTCTGTGACTGTATGGGGCTGTTGCAGCAGGATGTGGAGTGGATAGGAAAGTAAATCGACAATAATACTAGTATAGAGCCAACGTAGGGAGGATAGATACTATGCTTGGTGTGTAATATATGCAGGTAGGATTGAAGCTGTAATGATGTGAGTCCTCTTCCTCAACTGTTTGTTTTTCTTTTATGTGCAGCTCCTTTACCGGGTAGGTTGTTTTTGTTAATCATTCTTGTTTGTAGAGTAGTAGTAGCTAGTTTTCTTCGTCTACATCTTATCCTTCGTTGGCGTAGGATGGTTGATTTCCTGCCGCTCTTGAGATGCGTTTTTACTATTATTATTGTATCAATAGTGCTGATCTGAGTTCTTCTGCTACTTTGTAGATGTCTTCAGCTTCTTGTTTGATTTTTTGTCGGTCCGAAGCAGTTTTTTTTAAAAAGGATTTTGACTCCATTCCTCGGGTATATTGTTTGATAATGATAACCATGCATTCATCATTACTTTTGTGATTTGCACTAACAGCTAATGCGGTGCTACTTTATACAGTTTTGTAACTACTTGGTCAGTTCCAGGGACCGTTCCGTTTTTTATTGAGCTCATTAAGTAAATCACAAATATTTTTTAAATTCGGGAAGTCTGCGTCTAACTATTTTCTTCTATGCCATCAATTAATGGGCTCTGACTTTTTTTTTGCAGGTCTTCGACCCAGCTTGCAGCGGGCAATGGAAAAAAGCACCTGCTTTTTGTGCGAGCTATGTGTTGTTTTTGTGTTTCTTGAGGTATTTGTAAGTTGTTTTTATCCTCGTTGATTTATGCTGTTAATATTTCCTTAGCTTCCTCTTCTTTTGTTATTTTGTTAAGATTAGTATGTGCTTCCAGTACTCTCTGCCATAGGTAAGGATTTTCCGGATATCTTAAAACACAGCTTTCTTGATTTTAGTTAATGCTAGCCTGCTTTCGCGTAATCTCGGAGTTGGCTACACTAATAGTTATGAGCTGTTTCTTTAAGAATGTTGTTGATATCTGCCCAGTTCAGACTCTAATTGGAAGTAACTGGCATGTCTGCTTGGGAGTTAGTTTGTGTTGATAGTAATATGATAGTAAATATCTATGAGCTTCTTCTCCAAAGGGAATTCGTATCAAACAAATTTGATACGAAGATTTGATGATTTGATACGCTTTGCGTTTCTTTCAGATGGCCACGGGCGTGAACCACGCAGCAACACCAGATTCCTCATAGATCTGCCGGTCCATGAAAGTAACTATTATACCAAATCCTTCACAGTACACGGCGCACGCCTTTGGAACTCCTTGCCTGATGCTATAAGATCCGCGCAAACCTTAGCCATTTTCAAAACCTTGCTGAGGAGGCACTTATTACTTCCTTGTCGTCGAGTGATAGTCGGCTGGGTTGTCTCTATATAGTATTCCTTATGTGTTTTTTTGTTATTATTATTTTTCCTTTCTGTAGAATGTTATTACTTTTCCATTGTGTATTTCCGTAAGGTGTATGTTATGTATAGTATATATATTATATGTATTTATTTGTGTTAGGTATATTGTATGTGTGTAATGTAGTTTATGTAAGTATTGTTAGAAATCAGAAGCGAAGACTGTTTTTTAAAAAAAAACTATTTATTACCTAGAATTACATTAACAAACTCAAGTATGTAATTACTAATTAAGAATAAACTAAAATTAACTCGAATTATGGAAAGAACTTAATAGAGGGTAGCGCGCGACAAGTGCATAGCACAACGGACAACGAAAAAGTGAGTCCCCTCCCGCCAGGTGTCCAATTTATATAGTAGCGGTCTGGTTGGCCCCACTACTTTCGTCTGCAGCATCTAATAGTATATTTATGTATGTATTTTTGCACCCACACTTATATGGTGTAATTTCATCTTCTCCATACCCAAAGGTTGCCGATAAGATATTTCTTCTTAGCAATGGGGCCGCCTTTTGTACCCTAACTTTATTACTGTTCATAATGTAACTTTTACTCTGTCTCATGTTCTGTAATGTTGGTGTGCAATAAAGTATACTCGTATTTGTATTGTATTGTATCTGATTGAAAGTGGTAGGTGAGCTGTTTTATTACTCTGATTTGCGTGTTTGAGTTATGCGAGAACACTAGATAGAAGGATCGTTCCCCATACCAACTTGTAATTAGTGTTTATTAATTTCCCGAATCAACATTCAAAGGTTTTTTTGGCATTAGTTAAGATATGATCGATTTGTGATCCTCTGTTCCCACAAAATCACGTAGTTCGGCAAGATGGTATACCCCAAGTGTTGCTAAGTTTTAAATGATGTTGCTCAATAAAACTTAAAATTAAGTTACCGTTAAAGTTGATATGCTTGTGGTGTAAGTGTTTTCCGGTTCTTTAAGGGTGCATTGTCGTCTTTGAACTTAGAACAGCCTCTTACATTCCATGTGCCGGTTCTTAAATTTTTACAGGGGGTAGGTACTTTGTGTTGTGTTTGCGGTGATGATCTAATTAGAGGCTGGCCAGTGCAATTGTCAACAACACAAACGTGACAGGACCCGTAAAACGTAGCATTTATTGTCAAACGTAGCGGGTATTGAAGTCAATGTTTCATTGGATTGCAAAAGGAATTTTCCATCGTTTTCTATTTAGATGTGTGAGTTTGTTGCAGGACTACATATAATAAATATTTTCATCCCCGTAGTTGGATAAAGCTCCTTGATCGGTGGGTATCAAGCTACTTTAGTGGTTGTTTCCGAAGTGTAAAAGATGTTTCCGGGTACTCGTGTGATAGAAGGGGTAAATTATAATTCGAAATAAAACGTCACGCGTCAGTTCTAATCGCTCTCTAATTCAGACTGTTTTGTTAAACCTATGAGTACATCTTAGTTCTACCATATCAATGACAAATAACAAAGGACTTAAGTCAACCTTAGACAACTACTTACTTGAACTACAACCTTATTTCTATACGCTTACGATTAACTATATTTAAACGCACGCCGGTGGTGTGGCGTGGCTATCACGGCCTTCCTGCCCCAAGCTTTGCTCTCAAAGCTTGTCTCTATTTTACCTGAAAACAGAAAAATATTAAAACAAATGCATACAAAACATATTTAGAAGTATCTGAGGGACACTTCTTTTGTCATATTATTATTTGGCTCGGTCAACGACCCGATTCATAAGTGCTTTTTTGTCATAATTCAGGCGCGGTCATAATTTTTTGTTGAACTGCCAGGTGCAGTTCCCTCAGCACCTTTTTTTACATTTGAGTATTATTTTTGTTTTGCGATTCTGGCACACTTACATATTTTGTAAGTTGCTTACGCCACTTAATTATTTTATTGTTACTGAACTGCGATCCCAGCGCACTATTTCGAATAGTCGCTTACGCTTTGTTTATTAATAGTATTTTTTATGCGGTCCTAGCGCACTGTATCAGCCGCTCGCGCTACACTTTATATTTTTTTTTTGTTGCGGTCCTAGCGCACTGTGTCAGCCGCTCGCGCTACACTTTATATATTTTTTTTCATTTTTTTTAATTTACCTTATCTATTGGGCTATCACGGTCCCAACATTTTCGCCAGCTTCTCTGTGCCAAAGCCTGATTCTATCTTTGGGTACAATCTGTATTGTCTTTTTTTGTACATTTCTGACTTTGTACCTATCTTTAGGCAAGCTCTTGATAATTAAAAATGGTCCTTTATAACGTGGGTCTAGTTTGCTCAAGCGGGTTCGTTGTTGCTGAACGTAAACAATGTCGCTTTCTTTCAATTGCAAGTTGTTTCTTCGCAATTTATCAAACCTTTGCTTTGATTTCAATGCATTATTTCTGAGTCTTTCCTCTGCTGTAACTCGTAATTGATGAACATCAACAGCTGACTCAATATCAGGTAAATTGGCACTTAATCGCCTCAAAGCAGGTACTTCCGAACGAATGCCTGTTAATAATTCTATCGGTGTGCAACCGATGCTTTTTTGTAACGTTGTGTTAAGTGTTAATTATAATTTCCATAGAACGCTCGACCATTCTGATCATTTTTCTACTTCGCAAGCCAGTAAGTTTAAAACTGTAGCAACGTATCTTTCAGCTTGGCCATTTGCTCTGCTGGCGCCGGTTGCTATATAATGTACTTCAATGTCCATTCTTTTGAGAAGTTCTTTTGTTTCTCTGCTTGAAAAATTTGTTTCTTTATCAGTAATGATTCTTTTTGTGGTTCCAAACAAGCTGAGTTGTGGTTCTAAGGCTTTGACAAGTTGCGAGCTCGTGAGGCTCTCCAGTGGAACCAATATAATGAATTTGGTATAGGCATCCACGAGTAATAATATGTATTTATAAAGATCATTCGATGTACCGAATGGACCTGTACAGTCAGCGTGTACTGTGTGAAAAGGGATTGGTAGTTTTTCTATTGGGTGTAGCAATCCTTGTTTTGGTCCACTCGGGCGTTTTGCAGATAAACAGGTGATACAGTGGCCGATATATTTTCTCACGAAAGATGTCATTTTAGGAAACCAATATTTGGCTTTCAATAATTCTATTGTTTTGTCTACGCCGATGTGGCATTGTTCATCGTGATACAGTCGAGTAAGGTTAAATCTCATCGAAGACGGTACATAATACCGTGTTATATTCTCATTTTTTCTCATCAATATTCCATCTTTTATCGTATATTCTTTCAGTTCATCAGGGTTTTCTTGTACTCGTCTCATTAAATCCATTGTTTCTGGATCTCCCTTTTGTGTGGCTTCCAGCCATGTCACTTGATCATTTATTAGAACATTTTCTGTGTCAACTCTTGATCTTGATTGGTCCTTCTCAGTTACTGGATTTCTACTCAGAAAGTCTACATGCTGTATGCTACTGCCTTTCCTGTACTCTATATCAAAATTAAAATCTTGTATGTATGCCCACCATCTCGCTACTTTTGGCAATAAGTCTCTTTTCTTTGATGTCGCTTTAACAGCATTGCAGTCTGTAACTAGCTTGAACTTGATGCCTAATAAGTACACTCGGAAGTATTTTAAAGCATATACGATTGCAAGTGTCTCGAGTTCATAGCTGTGATATTTAGATTCTTCCGGGGAAGCCTTTTTGCTATAATATGATACCACCCGTAGATCTTTGTCATGTCTTTGAAATAGTATTGCCCCAAATCCTAGGCTGCTTGCATCTGAATGCAATTCTGTTTCACGGTCAGGATTAAAGACTACCAACAATGGTTGGCTAGTTAATTTTTCTATCAAGTACTTTCGTGATATTTCACATTCTTCGGTCCAGTTGAATTTTATATCCTTTCTCAGCAGATTGGTAATACATGCTGTTTTTGTCGCAAACTCTGGTATATATTTACGGAAGTAACCAGCTAAGCCCATCAATTGTCTAACTTTTTTTTACATTTGTTGGTACTGGAGCATTTTTCAAAGCTTCAATCTTTGCATTTCCAGGACGAATTCCATCTTTAGATACAACTCGACCCAAATACTCAATTTCCTCTTGCAAGAATTTGCACTTTTTCAAGTTTAAAGTAAATCCAGCATCATCTAATGCTTTGAGAACTAAGTCTAGACGTTCTAGGCCTTGCTCTATGGTCATGGAAGGTATTATTACGTCATCAATGTATGAGAGGGCGATGTCATCTTTCAACCCTTTGAGCGCAGTATTGGCGGCCCTTTGAAAGGTACTGGGTCCGTTACATAAGCCAAAAGGAACTCTCATCCACTCATAGTGTCCGTCCGGTGTGACGAAGGCAGTTTTCTCAATTGAATCTTTTCCTTTGATAGGTATACCATGAAAACCGGAAGCCATGTCAAGAACAGTGTAAAATCGCGCTTTTCCCAATCTGTCCAACTGATCGTCAATCAGAGGTAACGGATATCTATCCTTTACAGTAACACGATTCAGTGCACGATAATCTACGCACAATCTGTCGCTTGAGTCCTTTTTCTTTACTAATATTATAGGCGACGCGTAAGGTGAAGTGGACTCTCGTATAATATTATTATTAAGGAGCTCGGTTATTATTTCTTGTACTTTAGAACGTTCAGATGCCGACAAACGGTATGGATGGTAAACAATTGGTTCACAAGTCGTGGTTCTAATTTCCACGCTGCCTGTTTTGATTTCACGGATTTTGTTCTTCGAAGCAATAAGTCCAGAGTACTTTATCAACAGTTCTCGTAACTGAGCTTGAGCTTGTACAGGAACGTGACTAACACAGTTTTGTATAGCGTCCTCCAAGTTATAAACAGTTTCATATTTCTGGAACTGGGAGCGTCGAACAATTGTAGTACCTTTGCAGGAAGTTATGAACATTATATCGGTTGAAGTTATAGCGTCTCTGCCTACTATTGCGTCGTACCGTATTTCTTTGTCTTGCACAATATAAAAATCAGTTTCTAATGAGACATTTTCTAACTGGATTATGACAGTAATTTTTTCCGTAGAAGTTAGTATCTCATTGGAAAGTCCACAAAGGTAAATATGCGAAGGCTGCCGGTGTACACCCAAAGATTTCGCTAATGATTCTTTTATCAAAGAACACGATGCTCCGCTGTCAATTAGAACATATATGAGTTTTCCATTTACTATAATAGGAGTGGTACATACCCGTCCGTTGAAAACAGAGTTGATATCTTTGGTTCGTTTACCCATTCGTTGTTTTGTCCAGCACTGTTCCGTATTGTGGCATCTCTTGTGGCAAAATGTACAGTTCTCAGATTTCATTTTCACGTCTTGTCTACTTGTTGAAGGTCCATCGCTTATGTCGGTACTCTGCGTAATTGCTTTATTTGGCAGCTTGTCCACACTCGTTCGGCATTCACGTAAAAGATGTCCAATTCGATTGCATCGATGATACCGCTTCAATTCTCGCATAATTCTCGGTCGTTTAAAACCTTTTGAATCATAAAATGATTCAGAATTATCTTCGCTGTTTTTTTCTATGTTTGTATTAATTGTTGGAAAAGTTGGGATATAACGAGCTAACTTCTCATAGAGCATTGGGATTGTAATGGCACTACTCGCAATTGATTTTGCATGAGGATCGGTGATGCCTCCCGTAATCAGCTCAATTATCTCACTTTCTTCAAATTTAAGTCTCAACTGTTTCAGAATTCGATGTTTCTTTGCAGCATAAATCGACACTGTAGAGTATTGATCACTTCTCATATTTGCAGCAATCTTGAAGTCTCTGTGCAAGTCTCTACATTTTGGAAAAGTGGTGGTCAAATCTTCCTTAAGTGCTGGCCAGGTCCGATTAACTGGGGTCCACTCCTTGTAAAGATCTTTTGCTGGTCCCGCCAGAAACGGTACACACCTTGCGATTGTTTCAACATCATCCCATTTGTGTCTATTTGCTAAAGCTTGCACTTCACTGCACCATTCATGGGCCTCGATTGCTCCGATAGTAGGATTAAAAGTTGGCAATGCAATAGCTTTACTTGTAGAGTTAAAAGATGGTTGTGTTTCTAGTTCATTCACTTCAGTCACTACACTATCACGATTGTTATTCTTTCTTTTTCTATTTTTATCACTCATTTTTACAAACTATAAAATTTATTGTCCACTTAAACTTTTATTATTGTCCTTACTTATATTTTATTTTTAAATTGTGGTGCGCGAATCCCACTTCTGATGATAGAAGGGGTAAATTATAATTCGAAATAAAACGTCACGCGTCAGTTCTAATCGCTCTCTAATTCAGACTGTTTTGTTAAACCTATGAGTACATCCTATTCCTGGTACTCGCAAACCTGTATATATTACAGAGCAACTCCCTCATCATACGAAGAAGTTATTTTTCCGTGCCCGTGAGTTTGCAAACACCCATAATTATGAATACTGCTGGACGGCAAATTCAAACATCTATTTACGAAAATGTACCGGGGCAAAGCATATCATAGTGAAGTCCGAACAAACCCTGGCGGATCTGATGACAAACGATTGACTAGACTTAAGTTTAATTAATATGTAATATGTGTTCCGTAATATGTGTTCCGTAGTAATCTACGAACCCTTATAGTTTCGCCATGTCCGTCTGTCCATCTGTCCGCGGGTTTCCTAAAAAACCTTTGGTACTACTGAGCTTAAATTTGGCATGGTCATACATAATATAAATTACACCAACAGAGCTGTAGAGTAAAATCTGATTTTAAAAAATTCGGGTGTCTCTCATAGACGTAAAAGTGCGATGAATTATTTTTTCTCGCCAGATCATCAAGTGGTAAATCATAGGATAACTTTCTAAAAGATAGAAGCAAAGACGGAGGCATGTTCCTTTATCAGGCGAAATCGTAATGGAAAAAGCAAGATTTTTTCATAAAAAACTAACAGGGTCTGGTTTTAGTGCAAGTAGAGGATGGCTAGATAATTTCAAGAAACGTCATGGCATACGGCAGCTGAAAGTGTCAGGTGAGAAAGTCTCTAGTAATGCGGAGGCTGTTCTGCCATTCCAAGAAAAGTTTTTGAAAGAAATACGAGAGAAAGACTTTTGTCCTGAACAAGTCTACAACGCAGACGAATCAGGATTGTTTTGGAAGGTTCTCCCAGATAAAACTTTAGCTTCTTCTGCTGAAAGTGGTGCTCCTGGATACAAGGTATCTAAAGAAAGGAAAGCACTATTCTGAATTGAAGCTACGGGAAGACTCAGTCAAAATATCAGCATAGACCATAAAAAGGAAGCCAATTCCTTTTTATTACAAAATAGCTATTAAAAGGCTTTTCAAGTAGACGGATAACGCGCGAGGTATACAACCTCGCTACATCCCTCCAGGTAGGGATAAATTTTCTCGTGAAGCGAGAAAGGGGTTCGAACATTTTTGTATGAAGCCTGGCTTGGCTAAAGTTGCAAGTACATAAAAGTACATAAAAAGTCGCGTTTTTAATGTACACGTATAAAACATATGCCAATCGACAGATAAAATAATTACAAACAACAAATACTGATTGCCAAAATGTCGTAAGTGATATACTTTCTGAGTAATTTCAGTTTGAAAATGTAAAATATAATTAAAATAAAATAATCGTTTAAACTGATTTAAAAGTCCATTATCATCATTTTAAAGCAGCCCGCGCCACAACTAGCATTAAATTGGATTCTCGTAATACTAAAATGCAAAACAGGATTCTCGTATAATAGGATAAAATGCAAAAAAATATGTAAATTATGGTTTTGGTGAAATCAATATCAAACGAAATCCTTTGCAAGCTCAAGTCATCCATCAGTACTTAAAAAATACCATAGAATTAATGCGGTGCGAAGAGATGCGGCTTAAAAAACGTGACAACATCCAAAGCTTCTCTCATGCTAGGAGGGTAGCATGAGAGAAGCTTTGGATGTTGTCACGTTTTTTAAGCTTCTGTACGCATGCTGTCACGCTCCTTTTAATAAAGAATTAATAAGACAGCATGCGTAGAGAAGCTTTGTCACCACTTTTATGTTAGACGGGCAGGTCAAGTCAGTCAGTTTGTCACCGTGACTTGCACCGTGCACAAGCGTTCTCGTTGCTGTAGAAGTCTAAGTTGTTATCTTTTGTGAAGTTTTTGTTGTTGATATTTTTGATATTTCTTGACTGTTAACATTAGCTGTTTTATCTATTATTATTGACATTTACGCGATGTCAAGATACTTAGGCCCGTTAAGGTCGCAGTGTTTCTTCTGCGGAACTAGTACTGCTCGCCCTATCGTACGCCAACCGCGATCACAAATATGATGTTATGAGCTTTCTGAGGGATATCTAAACCATCACCCTTATGTCGAAGAGTATGCCAACCATATATTCCGCGGTAAACCTCATAAACCTTGGTGTCGAAGTTATTGCTAAAGACCTTCGCAGTGGCTCATGTACCGACTACTATCGCAGATACGAGTACTTAGGCTTTTAAAGCCGACGCCTTCCGTAGCATATAATTATTTTCCTTTCAGACAATCAGGTGATTCCCTTGCGGCCTGGTATCCCCACCGATTACCTTCACCAGTGGGGCCACAAGGATTATTTAGTCTTGATATCCTGTAGTGGATCAGGGGGACAAGAGGACTTATCAGTACTTATTTCTCCACTCATTATGTTGAAGTACTAGCCACTTTTTATATGGCATTGATACGAAGTCAAAATCAAAAGTCAGTGTCCTATCCTCACCAAACTGAGGAAAGTCTCAAAATCATAAAGTGATGTTTGTTCGGATCCCGGAACCTTCTCGATGGCCGCGCGCGGCGGCGTGGGAAATGGCGTACGAGCGGCGCGAGAAGCGGCGTACCAGTGGCGCGAGAAGCGGCGCACCAGCGGCGCGGGAAGCGGTCTACGGGAGGCGGTTCAAGTCGAGCAATATCTCTGTATTTAAGTTAACGTAGTGACTTTCAACCTTATTTTTATTTTATTGTAAGCTCATCCGACCGTAGAAGGTCTAGGGCAAGATTGTAGGTCAAGAGCACACCAATGAGTATGAGTTGCTTTTTTTATTGATAAAGATCACGGTGACAGTGAGTGATAAAATGACTGGTAAAGAACAACCCTGTGGTTGGTCCCTTTCTTTCACCCTGCACCCTTCGCGCCGCATTAACGCGGTATTTTTCTTGATGGATGACCCAGGCTTTGTAATCAATGAGTAGATTTTGGATTTTGATTCATGTGGATTTAACCAAAAACATATTTTACATTTTTTTTTGCATTTCCTATTATTTTAGTATAACAGGAATCCAATTTAATGCTAGACTTGGCACGGAATGCTTTAAAATGATGACAATGGACTTTTAAATCAGTTTAAATGATGATTTTCTTTTAATTGTATTTTACATTTTCAAACTGAAATTACTCAGAAAGTATATCACTTACGACATTTTTTCAATCAGTATTTGTTGTTTGTAATTATTTTATCTTTCGATTGGCATACTTGTATGTACTTGCAACTTTAGGCATGCCACAGAGGTTCGATGCTCTTTCAGAAGTCTCGCAGCTTCGCCCTAACCTACCTGCGGGCGGGCCACGATGACACACCACAGTGGGACCGAGCAAGTCTTTTCCTCAAGACCGGCTTGAAGGATCCTTTAGAAAAAAACGATATACCCAAAATACAAACGACGATTCCATCCTTCGAACCCTCGCTCCCAAAACGCCAGCAAAAGAAAGCGACAATTGGTTAACCCACTGCCTAACTTTAACCCGAACTGACATTTAAAGTAAATTTTGAAAAAAGTAAAATCTAATTCCTATGAGCCAAATAGACATGATATCAATATAATAGAATTTAGTTCTAAATGATTCTGAGTGATCGTGAACGGAGATCCTCCCCCCTCGTCGTTTATGTCCTACGCGGACACCTCAGGCCCTATGGGTTTAAATGAGTTTGCTGACTAAGAGGGAGAACGACTCCGTATCACGATCATGTCCTGCGCTAGATAACAATCACATACAAAACGGTAGACATTAATACTTTAAATATAAAATATTCGGAATTAATCATCTTAATAAGGTTCGTTTTCGGTCTTTCATGGTCTCTCATCTCCGGGTAGTGGTTACATGAAACACAAAATTAAATTAAACAAACTAATCCTCTAACCTAACTAATCCAATAAACCCCTATATTTATAGAATATTGGTACCTAATTAATCCAGGATACTTATTTACAAAAAGAATCCATAAGGTTAAGTCCATATTATATCTAATAAAAATAAGAATATATTATATCTAATAAAAATAATATTAGTGAATCAGACCCTCATTTGATTGGGTCTGATTCACTAAAGCGGTACCCCGACGCGACATTACAGCGCTATTTTAATGAGCAAACCCTATCGTGCCATCCATCGATTTCGATAATTAAAATATATATAGGTACTTCTGAAATGAATTTGATGGCTCAACGAAAGGTATTATTTGCGGGAGGGGGGTTTTTTAAATTTTTAATTTAATTTTTATTTCTAAATTTTTAACTTATTTCAAGGATGTGCTAGTGTTCTGGATATCCTGGCCGCAGCATCAGCTCACCGTGTTGCCACCATTGTATTGTATGCAGAATCAAATACTGAACAAAACGAGTCCAAACACGACATATCTGCTATTATTTTTTTAAGAGTGTGCTAGTGTTCTGGATATCCTGGCTGCAGCATCAGACCAAGAGTTCCATAATCCTGCATAGTTATTAAGCATACATGAGTGTTTCAAGTTTTAGGTCACATGTATGTTTGAAAGTAAAGTTAATACACATTAAGAGTCTAAGAACCCTACCGCAGCTAACAAAAGAGCTGATGACCTTGAAACGGCTGAACCGATTTTGATAAAACGTATCTAAGAACCATCGCCAAAAAACCTGCTTGTAAATAAAAAAAACGCATCCAAATCGGTTCACCCGTTTGAGAGCTACGGTGCCACAGACAGACACACAGACACACAGACACACACACACACATAGCGGTCAAACTTATAACACCCCTCTTTTTGCGTCGGGGGTTAAAAATAATAAGAATATATTATATCTAATAAAAATAATATTTAATAATATGAATCACCATATAAAAGGTTTCAATCTACTACGATGAACAACACGGTGCTTTCTATGTATGATCGACTTTCTAATGAATGACCACTATACGGATCCCGCTGGATAACATTCGAATTCTCAAAATAACTGGTCATAATTGGTCCAGTGGTGTTCTTTTGTTGGGTAACAGAATTAATTTTCCTAACTTCGGATCTCTTTCTCGTGGTTTTTATCTTCGGAACGAGTCGAGATTTACGAATATCTGATGAAATATTAAATAGAAATTGGTTATTCGACAACTTACGTGAATCAACATTAGAATTATTCACATTAACATTTTTCTTTGACTGAACATGATTTATTACAACCTCTTTCTTTTTCTCCTTATAATAATAATAAGATAAAGTACTATTATTTTTGTAATCTAAATTAGAAATATGATTCTTTGTAATTAATTCTGAATTAATATTGTCAATACGTCTGACATTACGTTTGGCAATCGAACTATCTGTCGATGGCCTTTTATCTATGTCTATGATCGACGAAGCTTGTATAAGTCCATCTGATAAACGAATGACTACTTTTTATTAGAGTCTGTTCAGTAAGAAAACCGTCGTGAGAATTGACGGCGCCACTGTATTTATTTGCCGATTTTGTTATACAAATACAAATACAAATACAAATTTCTTTATTCCACACACAATATAAACACATACATATTATAGCAAGCTTTAGAAAGGCAGGGTGGAAAGGGTGTGGGCACAGCAAGCTGATTTTAAGCCCAACCTGAGTCACAAAGAGGGAAGTGAACTAAAAATTTGGATAAGTAAGAAATGACACAAATTAATAAATTTAAGTCCATACATAAATGAAAACATACATTACATTTAATTTTATGCAACATTTAGAATTTAAAATTTGACTTGGAACCTATCTTTTTTGGGACAAACCAGGTCTTCAAAATTTTTTTGAGTATTTAATAACAAAAGTTTCACACACCTTTTGAACCGACGAAACGTCTCCACAGCACGGATGGGAGGAGGTATGTCGTTCCAGACTTTTGCGGCAGCAAAGCTGAAAGATTTTCGAGCAGCTGCTGTTATGTAGACAACACTGGTACGTCATTATAGCGCCGACAAATCATCTTGATATTTTGGAACGATATTCGAAGAAAAAAAAGACGTCACACACTCAAAAGGCCTACAGCAAGGTTTTCCCTTGTGTCGTGGGTCCCTTGGGACACACACAAATAGACGGACACAAACATCCACGTCCCGAGAACAAACACCGGCTTTTTACACAAATGTTTGCCCGGCTGAGTATCGAACCCAGGACCCGCCGAACAAGAAGCAAGTTAAAGTTTAACCGTATAAAGTTTATATTTTTAGTGGATAAATTACCATACCCCTAAATAATTGCTGATATAAATTGCAAACTATTCACAAACACTCCTTACTTTAAAGTGGTCAAATGCCAGTCGTACTGCAGCCGTTTTGCCATTTGGTAGTGTTACTTTGGCGATGTTTGTGCATGAGTTACCAATTCCCGTTCGCGTGGACATCGATCTCACTTATTTCCATTCCTTTATATTTATTCACCTAAAATATAACAAGCTTGGTTATGGAAAAAATAACGTAAAAAAAGGTGGCTTACGTTCATATGCCTACTAACATAGAGCTCAAACGTTACCTGCCGTAGTGAAATTTTATTGTTTTGAACATTTCCAAGACAATAGATTACTGCGCTCACGCTTAAACTCATCAAACCGTTTGGGAACAGTAGTAAGAGAATATTGTTTATAAATAAATGTCAATAGAAGTCTATCATAGCTTTGTTGGCGTGTTGCAAGGCTTTAAAATTGTTTCTAATTTAGAAAAAAAAATGACAAAAGAATGTAGTGTATCAGATTAGGTCAAAAAATATTTATTTGTTCGAGTTTTTTGATTTCAATCATTTAAATTTGTAAATACGATTTATTTATTTTATTTATTCTTCCTGATCAGAACAATAGTCAAACTCCGATTCTAAATATCCAACGCCAGACATAGTTGAATCACTTTTGGAATCGACAGACATATCCAAAGAATCATCTTCTTCCGAACTTGAACTGCTTGAATCGGTTACATGGATAATAAATTCTTTCTCGTTTTCAATTAAGCGGTCTTCATCCCAGCCAACTCTGACGAATTTGTCACGGAATTAGTTGACGAATTTGTCCCTGCCAGAGAGCCAGTGTAATATAATGTTATGTAATCTAAAGCAACTTATAAGTTCACGCATTTATTAACTTCGCAATTAATGCTTAATTTTTTTCACCGCAATTTAATGCAGGTCTCTTTATAATATTATCGTAATTAAATGCACAGTCTGTCGCAATTTAATGCCACACTGTTATCATGATTGAGTGTGCGTATAACAGTAGCCCTTTTTTTACACCTTGTACGTGTTAAGATAAAACGGAACGCACCCTTTGACAGTGACAGTTTGTATTTTTGTGTCTGTTCTCGCTCTCTCTCTCTACGAAAATAAAATGGATTCCACCTAACCAACGTAGCTCTGCAGTTTTATTTACTAAAACAAGAAAATTAACACGCTTCCACTGCGCAATAGAACACAAACCAAGAGTGTTTCACCACAATTACATAAATAACAAAGATGGCTTGCAAGCAAGAATTGACAAAATTGTGTGACAGCGGGAACTTCGCCACGTGGAAATTTCGACTGAAATTGCTGCTTGAAGAAAAAGGCGTGTTGGAAATGTTAACTTTAAAAGTCGAAGAAAAAGGATTCGACAAAAAGTTGGACGCTCGAGCACGGTCAATAATATTGCAAAGTCTATCAGACAAGTTCGTGGATATCGTCAAAAAGTGCACAACTGCATCACACATGTTGCGGAGGTTAGAGGACATTTTCGAACGAAAGAGCATCTACAACAAGTTACAGTTAAAACGCAGATTGTTAACACTGAAGTGTGGTGAAAAAGAAAGCCTACAGGATTTTTACATCAAATTCGACTCATTAATCAGCGAATTACAAGAAATAGGTTGTGAAATTGAAGATATAGATCAGGTTTGTTATTTGTTGTCCGCCATGCCGCCAATGTACGAGAATGTTATAACCTCAATTGAAACAATGACATGTGAGAAAGAAATAGACATCGAATTCATAAAAGCACGTTTGCTTGATGCAGAAATAAAATGTTCACAGTTACAGGATGATAAACAGAAAGAACAGGCGTTCGTAATTTGCTATGGATGTAATAAACGGGGCCACGTAATCAGGGATTGTACTGAGAGAAATTCAGAAAAATCAAGACGACCAAGCAGAGGAAGATTTAGAGGCTATTCAAATCGCAGAGGCCGTGGAAGGAGCTCATCGACTCGGGGAGCAGCTTCACAGAGTAATTTAGCTCAAGAAGATGTTGTGTCGTTTACTGCATTTAGTGCCAATGACCAGTGCGAATCTACTGACTTGGTGCATTTCATTGTGGACTCCGAGGCTACAGAACACTTAGTCACTAGTAAATATGAAGTACATGGTTCAGCGATAAATTTACAATGGTGTTATCGCCGAAACACAACAAAAAATAAAGGAGACGAGATTTAAAATTGAAAGAAAGAATTTAATTAAACATAAATGATTACAAAAATTCGACGTTGACCAAGAAAAATTAATGAATATAAGAATTGCACAATTAATTTTTTAGGTGTAAACAGAAACTTAACAAACTGGAAATCCTAACATTTAAAGCAATTTTTAACGTACGGATATTTTGTTTGGAAATGAAGTGTAAGATAACTTTGAACAGTTACAATACCATACATAAATTTAAACACGTGGCCAAACTATAAAGTTTATCTTGGTCTAAATGTAGCACCGAATAAAGTGTTAAAATTAAAACGAGCATTATATGGATTAAAAGAAGCACCTAAGTGTTGGAATTCAAGATTTCATCAATTTGTTACAGAAGCTGGATTTTCACAGTCTAAGTATGTCTCATGCCTTTACTGGAAAAGAAACACCTGGATTTTGCTTTATGTCGATGACATCTTGGTACTAGGAGAAGGAAAAGACATAATTTCTAAGTTACAGAAGGAATTCAGAGTGAAAAACCTAAGAGAAGTAAACAATTATCTCGGCCTGGAAATTAAAAGAAGTAAGAGTGAAATGAAAATAAAACAAACTGTATGATAAATAGACTTTTGGAAAAATTTGGAATGCAGAACTGTACTAAGCTGCTGACAGAACTGACCGGAAAAGCACCAGTGGGTGTGCTATTTTTCATGGTAAGAATTTAATTAACTGGTTTTCTAGAAAACAATCCTGTACGGCACTTTCAACACCAGAAGCAGAATATATAGCAGAAGCTCATTCAATGAGTGAATTGGTTCATATTAAAGGTATTTTGTCAGAATTTTTGTCGGGTTTAAAAATTGATGCTTCAATGCTAATAGATAATCAGAGACAGGAAAGTTTTTGATCTCAAAAGTTAGTGACTTAGTAAAAATTTGACCTGATATATACTTATATATAAATATATAAATATATAAATATATAAATATAATGAATTTAATTTTTGAATAAATTATTTATTATTTAGATATAAGTGTGAAACAATTTGTGAATAAAGATAATAGTATATAGCTTTTTAAAATTAGAATTGAAATTGTGAACAGATGGGTCCTATTATACTAAATATAATATAAGACACAACATTTTACGTGGAAACAATTGTTCCGTGTATGAATGTTGTAACTTTATCCCTAATTATGAGATAAAATAATCTAACTATAAACAAACGAATACTGGGAATTTCAGAGCGATAAGCTCGTAATCAATTGTTAATTGACGTATGTGTCCTCGATTAAACAAACGACCCTGAACTTTCCAGTAATAAGATCGCGAAAGTCAATTTTATTGTCAAGAAGTAATGAAGACAACGAGACTTGTTTACTTCAAATATCGTTGGTGCTTACAAATTGGACCGACAGTGTGCCTACTTTACTATCGGCCAACATTGACCTGTGACCTGGGTTTTACCCAGAAAGTTATAATAACATTCCTAATGTTTGAAGAATAACTACTATTGTATGACATACATGGACCTATTTTACCTATATCTATGGTCACTACACGAAAAACAAAATCAATTATTTATACAATACCGTTTTCAAACCAAATCCCAAGCCACAACGGCCTATTGTGAGTGAGTCATTTGATTATAGTAGTGCAAGATAAGCTACAATGAACTGTATACTCTGTATTCGCTAAATACTTGTTACCTTTTGGATTTATTATTGTCTTCATACGTCAATTGCTTATTATTTAAATTTATTTTAATGTTTTGAGTTGCAAAGTTGATACTAAAAAGTGTGTAAAAAGAGATAGTAATTAAAAATTATTAATATTTTAAATAAATAACTTTTATTTAAGGTAAAACACTTATAATAATAATAATAATAATCTTAATACTGAAAAACTAGTCTTAAAAATAAATTACAATACTAACACCTCGTCTTCTTAGCAGCTAATTTAACATACTCTAAAACTGTAAAATAACAAAATATATAATGCATGGGCATAGATAAGCAGTTGTATCTCTGCTTGCGGAGATCTCTTACCACTGTTCCTAGGTCGATCGTCGCACTCTCATTGTATCTCGATATGCTGATGTCTAAAGCGCAAAAGGTCCCCGTGCGATTCAATCCAGCAGAGCAGTGGACCACCATAGGAGGAAAGTTGGAGCTCTTGTTATCAAACTCCGCATATGCTTGAGCCTTTCTGACTTTGAGGACAAAGTTGAAAAAGCCAATCGGTGTAGGCAAAGTGTGTGATGTCCAATGAGTCTTCGCTGTCGTCTGTCACCCGCAACTTGGTCACTATATGGTCACGATAGGTCTTTACTTGCCTTGTCTCAATGGTGAAGTCACCGAAGAACACTGTATTTCCTTTCTTCGGGCTCCAATACTGGTAACAGACTTCTTGACCTTCTTCGTGTATCTTTGTCAGCATAACGATGACTCTCGATTGATACCCAAACACCATTTTATAAAAATCTTCGGCTGTTGACGGAAGCGGGCCCTGACAGCACAAATACTTGCCCCGAGTTTTGTACCCGTTGACGTGATTGGCATTGATATAGTCGCTTTCTCTGTTATCTGCTGGTAGGATCACTCTGTTATAATCAAAACAAGGTGAAAACCGGTATCTATTCTTCACAATATTTTCCGGCTGCACCGATATACTGCAACTGTGATAAATCCTTTCGTGTAATATTCTCTGATGTTCTTGTTCGAGGATCTTTATTATTCTTTCTTCATTGTAACTAATACTAGATTGTTTTTTCGTGAAAATCCCACCCATTTTTTTAAATTTACTTTCGTGGGATAAGAGTCCTTGTTTCAACGAGAAATCAGTATCGAATGAAAATTTTATACTGATCGTGACACATTTATACGGTTGCATTTCAGCATCAATATTAATTTTTTCCTCTAACCAGCATTATCAATATGACGCACGAGGTTTCAGTCTATTGAATTTCATATCCATTTCAACATTATTAAAATTTAATTTTAACTATAAAATTGCCATGTGGTTAATTAAAAAGCTTATCAGTGAGTTCAAATGTTATCATTAAGTTCCTTTACTTTTATGGTCTTAACAATGGTATTGTCAAATTTAAGTACAATTAAAAATCCTTTATACGGAATTTAGGTAACTAAAGCGGCGATATTAAATTAAAGCATCACGTTTCAGTATATGAAATTAAATACTTGTTTTATTGAATCACTATAAGCAGTCAAAGGACCAATATAAATAGGATTTCCCTATGAATACTATGAATTATATCATAACTTTATTTTTGATTGTACAAACAACATCACGGAAAAAATGAATAATAACGCAGACTTTAGTAGACTACATTCGGAAATTGCCCGGTTCAGTTCCCAAATACAATTGTTGGAGAGCCAACTACGTAACGTAGAGACCCACAGGGATCGTCTAAAATGGGAATTGGATCGAGTCAAATATCACCACCAGAGTGCACAACGCCAATTCCAAGCTATGGAGAGCAACCGAGCCTCATCTTCCATCCACAGTCAAAATTATGTGAGTACCACCTCTGATACAATAATGGTAGTTGATAAATGATGTTGTCATTTGCTTTCTAGACATCTATTAATATATTAAAATATGATTATATACTTCAGTAAACGGCAAAACAACCCTGAATATTAACATCAATATTCCACCCTTAGTACACAGGCGGGCTAAATAAACAACTTTTTATTGGAAGAAAGCTTATTTTGGTTAGGTTACCAACCAAAGACTGAATAAGTACACAAAAACAACTTTGGGTAGCACCAATAAGGTTGTATGGAATACAGGTGTGGGAACAGATAATGTGGGTGTTTCTTTCTTCCAATAATCGATCAACCACTCGTATCTTACCTATATAATCCGCCTGAAACCTGAAATTGTGTCACTCGTTTGAAACTACCCCTCACGTAAGGGTGTACTGTAGCTTTAGTAACGTAGTTTTTTATTTTTAGTGATAATCATGAGTGATAAGAAGATACAACTAAGCTTATTAGACAAACCAAACCCGTCACGGTTCAGCACTAGAAGTTTTTTAAAATTTATGCAAAGTCCCGACTCCATCGCCCAAATTTTAAATGAATACACTGATATAAACAAACACCAGAAGACTGTGGAATCTGATAAGAAGGCTTCATGTATTTTGCAGAGTGTGACAAATATAATTGCGCATAACAGTACTTGTTACGATGTTAACAAGTACAGATGTACTAAACATCCCACCAAAGATAGCTTAAATGAATTTTGGAGAACAGTTATAGATGAAAATAGCGATATTATAGTCATACTGTCCACTGACTGCAAAATTACTTACCAATATTGGAGTTTAGAAGAAAATCAGGAAATGAAATGCAACGAGCTTGTGATAAAAACTATCAAAATTGTAATAATGGATTGTTATACTATGTCATTGCTGCAGTTGAAAGAAAAAGGTAAAGTCACGCGGCAAATAGTACTTTATCATTACACTACATGGCCGTCGGACAATATTTCGCATAACCCAATGCAATTAACGAGTTTTATCGGTATTGTAAATGATATTGCAACTTCTGGGCCTATAGTCGTGCAATGCAGTGATGGAAGCAATAAATCTGGAGTATTTTGTCTATTAGATATGTGCATAGCTGAATTTAAGAAGGGAAAGAGTGTAATTGTATCGAAATCTCTGCAAAAGATAAGACAGGTGAACAAAGATTCCATCAGCCAAGCAGAGAATTATGTTTTTTGTTACAACGCATTATATCATTTCGTTTTAAACAATATGAAGTAATTTAGGTTGGCGACGTCCCGTATGGAGCATGTGGTAATTCCGAGCGCGATAACATTTAACCTACGGGAAAACCCGCGATAGAATCTATTTTTGTTTATGAATTGCTCTATCAGCCGACTATATAAGAGTCTTCCAGTAGGACGTAGTATTATTGCGATTCGAGACGAAGAAGTGATATCTTATTCTCTCTAAAAATGGATTCTGATACATTTAACGACATATTTGGTTCAGATCCTACCAGAAGAAACTGTACGATATTCCATTCGATTGCTGACTCTGACTGTGACGATATTCTTGATAGAATATTTAACAATTCTGAAGATAAAGCTTTTCAGCACATACTAAAACTCAAGAATGACGACGGAGAAACGTATCTCCATAATGTCGTAAGATCCCGAAGTGGAAGTGATGCTGACGAGATAATATCGTTGATGAAAGCTATGGGAGCAGACTTGAATATCCAGGATAATGCAGGAGACACTGATTTGCATAAAGCTGAGAAAAAGCGGGACCACGAGCTGGTAAAAGGATTAGTAGAGATGTGCGTCGATAAAAGCATTAATAATAATGATGGATTGACGGCTTATCAAATTGCAGAGCAAATCAATGCTGAAGAAATAATGAAGATACTTTTAATTGAAGAAGATAAAAGTTATGAGCGTTCAGTGAGCTCGTCTGTTCCGATGAGCTCAAGTGAAATTAGAGATTTGATATTAAATTCGAGAGATTAACTTGTTGTATTTTTGCTAGTGAAATGTGCAAGCTTTGATCTTATGAGCCATAGTTTTTAACTGTTTTATTAATTAAATGGGTGAATTTAAAATAAAGGTAATTTTATTTCAAATTAGCAACAGGTTCCGTTACCACTAGTTTTTTCTATACCTATTTAATTTAAATAATCTCTCAATTGCTTGTGTCAATGTTAGTCTATTCTTTTAAATCACATTATTAAAAGTATATCAGGAAAATTCACGTCAATATGTAACAATTCTATGAGTCAAATTTAACTACAATATTTCGAGTTATGTTTAACATGTGGTTTTGCTGACGTAATTACATAAAAATACAATGAAATTTAATACATTCACTGATATTTATTGGCGATATAAAATCAGTTGCTTCAAAACACTTTGTTATTTAAAACAGAGCACATTGGTGCAACTTTCGCACTTGGACCTCTTAGTTGAACAAAAATGACTCTTAGTTCGTAGTCAAGAGAGAAGAAATTATTTTTTTTATAGCTATGCAATTAATCTTCAGTACAAACGTGACTTTTTATGCTATTTCCGTGAAACCATAGATTCTTATTTGTTGTTTTCAGTCCAAAAAATAAAAGTATTTTTGTAGAATTTTATTAAGAAAGTTCCAGTGAAGTACCTAAACCTCACCTAGATTTCCTAATTTACATTACATGTAAAACATATGTTATTTTTCCACGTCTTTTAATAAACGCTTATCAGGGGGTCGTTTTCTAAAAGCTGTTAAAATTTTACAACTTTTTAAGTAAATTCCTGCGTAAAACCATTTATATTAGTCATTTAATTATTTTAATGCACGCCACAAGCTGATGTAAACGCGAAGTACAGTTAAAATATAAAATGACGAAATTGCACACTTTATGTTGTCAACAAAATGAGCCTAGACTTATGTCATTTCAAGAATTAGATGAACACTAGACCCTTTGTTACGAAATGTCATTAACATCGTGAAGATTAATAGCTGTGATTCATAGAACTGTAGGCAAAATAATTTAAAGCATGTCGCACTCTTACAGCGAAGAAATTATAAGATATTGATAATTATAGCGCTTATGAATATTTAGACGCCGTAAACATCAAGAAGCCCACTAGTGGAGGTAAAGTGTGAAGTAGAAACATATTTTTATCTAAAAGACGTCATGCAAAAGCATACAAATTCAGGTAAAAGGTATAACCTAATGTAATTCAGGTTTTTGCGTTATCAATAGTGTAATTGATTGGAAATAATGCGTCACTAAACAACTCTCTAATGGACAATGCTCCCATAAACGACCCAATTAAGGGTATGAATGGTCACTTATCTTGATATTATTTTATAGCTGTTAATCATTAACTATTCAATGGGAATTCACGGAATATGTATATCATTTGCGTCATCAAAACAATAATCTAATTAACTCACATGGACCGATGCACTAATTTGGTTATGGAAAAAAGTATACTAATAATTGTTCTCTTTCGTTAATTTTTTCCAAATGATTTTAATCGAGCGCAATAGCTGGACGATAGCTTTATTCGTCATGTAGACATCTGACACTGGTCCCGATAACAGACGACCTAACAGTTAATTTTTTCCTGGAAATAAAACATCCATATCATATGTTTGTTTACGTATGTTCTTTTTATTGATAACTGGCTAAAAACTGCCTTTTCATTGCTGTTAGTAACACATCTCTGAATACATAAAAAATAAAATTTTGTATTCACTTTCTTTAAAGTTCGAGGTGTTCTAACATAATGCATTGTTTTAATAATGTATCAATGACGTCAGTTGGCTTAAGTTATTTAGGTCACATTGACATTGACTCCCAAATCCAGACTATTTTTTGTTCTCTTATTCTTGAGAGTGGGAGCAAAATAAATTTATGTATGGTAAAAATATCCTGTTAGTTGAACAAAAATGAGCTTTATTTTGTAACGTAAAGGACTTTACATTGCTTACTAGTTTGATTCATACGACTATAGTTAACACATACCTTCTGTATCGTAATCTTAATTTATTACCTCGGTGACTGTAACCCGACGACCTATAAGCCACAGGGTACCTATAATTTCCTTCGTTCGTTGTGAAGTCTTATTACGGTCATACGTACATCAGGATGTATTCCCCTGAAGATAGACTAGAGCTTGCGAGAGAAGTCCTTAGGCTTCAGGAGAAACTTAACCGTTTGAGGCTTAAAAATCCTCAAACGGAAGAATCTGAGCAACAAAACAACAAAGAGATCCACATAATCTTATAATTAGGTAAGTGCTCCTGCTCTGTTTTTATTAATCACACCTGGACTAAAAATTTAACAATAACATCCTTTGTTTCCTTTTCGATATTAGGTTGATTACTATTACCTAGAAAGCTGCAGTAAGGTCAGTTTAGGGTTAAAAGCATCGTCCTACTTAAAAACTTAGTGCGTAAATAGTTGAACTAGTTAATTTAATTTGGAGTAATTAATCCATTTGAGAATTAACAATAAAGATAACGGGTCAGGAATACCTTGTTTATGTAGAACAATTAAAATCATTGAACCGCAGGTGGCTATTTAATTTATGTTAATAGTCGGACATGTGCGTAGGGTTTTACAAGGGTATAAAAAGGTTTTTTACTACCAAACAAAGTTAGTTTACAAACAACTACCTAGGAAGAAACAGTTTTTTATTAGTTAATGTGCATAGTTTTTTTCTTTCTAATAGAATACGCTCGTCACAAAAATCCTGCACCCCAAACATGAATATCAACGACTTTTTCCACTTTATAGACCAACCAAATCTACAGACTCGTATAGAAGAGGAATTTAACTCAATAATTTCGGAGCAAAGAGAGGAGCAGAATGGCTGTCTTCCATTGGTGCATTACCTTCGTCGTGAGAAGCTCAATAATGAAGCAAACCTGAAAGCGAGTTTCGTTGACAGTTACGATACCCACCGAAAATTCTTGTGCATAAAAAATCCATATGTGAAAGACCGTGACGTGTTTTGGCAAGCAGTGTGGGACAACAAAGTCCAAATAATAGTGATGACGTGCCAGTTAATTGATAAGACCTATCAATATTGGTCTCCAAAAGAACGTTATTCTTTAGTGAGTAAGAAATTTAGGGTTAAGACTTGGAAGATTAAAATCTTTCCTTACTACACTTTAACTGTCTTAAATTTAAATCAAACAGGACCTAAGTACAAGCGGAGCCGTCCAATTTTTCACTATCAATATACCGCTTGGCCCAGAGAAAAATTTAATCATCAACCTTTTGTAGAGTTTTATAACTTTGTTAATCACATGTATGTCAAGTTAAAGAAGCAAGTAGCTGATAAGACATTTATTCCCCCTATGCTGGTGCATTATATCGAGGGTGTTGGCAGTTCCGATGCATTCTGTGCGTTAGATATGTGTGTCAACCAATTAGAAGCTACAGGAATCGTGTCATTGCCACATACCCTCGAAAAAATGCGACAGCAAAAATTTGGGTCTTTTTGCCGCTCAGATCTCTATGTATTATCCTATCAATTACTTAAAGCATATCTTGATAACAATTAGCCGATCGGGCTCTAATTTAAGTTTTGCCTGTTCAATATTTTATAGCTTATTTGACTGATTATAAAGTTTACAATGTATGTTTGAGTTTAAAGTAATTATGAGATATAAATGAGCTGCTTTTCTTATGAACTATGAGCCAGTGTTGTAATTAAGAGCAATATTCTAATTGCTATTAAAATGTAAGTATAATTTAAATAAAGTTTACATAATCTTAACTCAAGTGTATTTCCAAGAAATCTGTGCTTTCTGCGATAAGTGTCATTTAAAATAAACAAGTTTTATGGTTTTGTTATTGATGATCCGGATTTGGAGTTCACAATACATATAAAAGATAGGTTATCACTTAATTATTCCAATAAATGAGCTTATCAGCAGTAATTCACGGAACGGGAGTGTCATCCCTTGACTTTAATTGAATATAAGCGCCAGTTGATAGATACTTGTCTATAGTCATCCTCGAGACTTCATTACGTACAGTCGCATTATTAAAAAATTAAAAATGCATTTACAATTCAAAGTGAGTGACCAAAAATTAGCTGCAGTGAGTGAGCACGAATTTAGAAGCAGAAGAAATCAAAATAATTACTTAGAAGCTGTCAAATCGGAGCATAATTACATCGTATCACAGCTAATAATTGGATCGTTTAAATACTTTTCAAAGAAACAAAATGAAAAAAAAAACCGTTACTTTGACATCGTCTGCTGGGACAGATCTCGAGTGAGGATTACGCCTAAAGAAGGTGATACTGACTACATACATGCTAATTATGTTGATCATTGTGGAAGACCAAACAAGTATGTGGCGACTCAGGGACCTCTGAAAGAAACAGTTAATCAATTTTGGCAGATGGTCTGGGAGCAGAATTCCCGGATTATTGTCATGCTAACGAAACTCCAAGAAAATGGGGAAGAAAAATGTGCTCAATACTGGACTGCTTTTGGTAACAAACGAGATATTTTTAAAACCAATGAGTTTTCAATCAAAACAATTGAAGAGACCAAAAACAATTCAGGATACACTAGGTCAATGTTTGAAGTTTTCAATTCCACCACTAATGAAATCAGACTGATAATACATTATCAGTACGTAGATTGGCCAGAGTATGGAGCACCTCCCAACAGCAAATCGTTTATAAACCTTATTTGGGATGTAAATTACCAATATCGGAACACTTTCATCAACCAAGTAAATAGACCTACACCTGGACCTATTATTGTTCACTGTAGTGCTGGAGTCGGAAGAACAGGAACTTTTTGCGCTATAGACTCTTGCATCTATCAACTAGCAAAAACTAAAAAAGTCTCAGTACCTAAAATTGTAATGCAGATACGTAAACAGCGGTATTTAAGTGTTGTAGCTGTAGAACAATATGTATTTATTTATACTGTGTTACATCAGTTTTTGCAGTTATTTGATACGTCCGCTGAACAGAGACAATTCTTTTGTGAGCCTTGACTGATGTACTTTACATGTTTATTTTAATTATTTCATAAAGTTTAGAAAGCAATTAAATTATTAAGTGTGACTCTGAAATAAAAACTGGTCCAATATTGTACTTAGAAGTAATATCGTACTTGTAAATAGAATGTAAGTCTTAATTGATTAAATTTTTTTACATTTTATTTGATAGTTTTAATAACTTTTACACAAATGTGTATTTAGATTGACACTTGTAGAGTCGATGACTGTTTAAATTTTGCGTGGGCAGAAAACGGATGTCCTTTGGTTAACCAGTACCCAAAGTTCTTATCAATGAAAACTGAGGGAAACCAACTCTTAACTGTGAATCAGAATGAGTACTCCTGATTGCGAAATAACATGAATATTATAATTGCTAATTGCTCTCGACAAAAATGCAGAGTCATAACTATATTACCAATAAATCAGGACCTATGTTAAGCTAAACAAGTTTTATAGTTTTGTTACTGATGATTCGAGTAGAGGGTTCAACTTTAAATAGACAAAAGAATATCCACTAAATAAATGGATTAGGCATTTTATCAATGATTCACAGATAGGAAGTATCACCCTGTGGGAGGTGACATCCTATAATTCAAAGAGATATAAGCGAGAGCTGATAAATATTTGTCTATTGTCATCCCCGACACTTTAGTACTTACAGTCACATTGTTAGAATATTTAAAATGAATTAAAAATTAGTTATGTTTTCCCAAAAATTTACTACACTGAGTGAAGAAGAATTTAGAAGAAAAAGTTATCAAGCTAGTTATTTAAACACAATCCGATTCGAGCATTATCTCATCATGTCACAGCCGCAGATTGGATCGTTTGAGCACTTCTCGAAGCAAGAAAACGAAAAGAAAAATCGTTATCCTGACATCATCTGCTGGAACGCCTCACGTGTGAAGATAACTCAAAAGAACGGTGATACTGACTACATTCACGCCAATTTCGTGGACCATTATGAAACATCAAGGAAGTTTATAATAGCAACACAGGGGCCTCTAAAAGAAACAATTAATCAGTTTTGGCAAATGGCATGGGAGCAAAACTCCCGTATAGTTATCATGCTGACAAAATTTCAAGTTGCCGGAGAAGAAAAATGTGCTAAATACTGGAACACGGACAACCCACAAGTGAAGTTTCAAGCAGGTGAGCTGTCAATCAAAATAATAGATGTCACACAAAGTTCGGATTACATCACAACGATATTTGAAGTTTCTAATTGCATTACCGAGGAAAGCAGGCTGATTATGCATTATCAGTACTTAGACTGGCCAGATCAAAAAGTACCTCCTAAATGCGAATCATTGATGAAGCTCATTATAGATATGACTGAAGAGCATCGGAAGATTTTAAGAAAAGCAATAAATGCACCCACTGGACCCGTTATTGTTCACTGTAGCGCTGGGATTGGAAGAACAGGATCGTTTTGTGCTATAAATTTATGTATAACTCAATTAGCAAAAACCGGAAAAATCTCAGTATCCGAAATAGTAATGCAAGTACGAAAACAAAGACGTTCAAGTGTTTTCGCTGTAGAACAATATGTATTTATTTATACTGTGCTATATGAGTTTTTGCGGCTGTTTGACATGTATCCAGAGGTGAAACAACTTTTTTGTGAGTCTTGACTGATGTATTTTGCACATTTGCACTAATTATGAGCTAATATTTTATATAAAAGTAATATAATCGTTGTTAAAATGTAATCGTAATTGATTAAAATTATCAAAGGAATTGTCACTGTAATTTTTGTGAAATAAAATGATGCGCATACCCCTCGTTTTATTTCATACTATCAGCTTAGCAACCAAATGAAAAGAATACTCATATTGTATTGCCATTCTTAGGCAAAAAATAGATCAAAGATGGCCTAAATTCTGAACTTTTCATTGTTAAGCCGATCTCACTACCAGATAAGGGTCGTATAAAAAGAAAATTATGTAACAGTTTTCAGTACTTCAGTCTTGTATTTCTTTTGTTTAAGACCTATAACTTTTTTCTAAAAAATGGATCCTGCTACTATTGCAAATATTTTTAGAAAAGTATCGTCAACTGGCACTAATATATTCCATGAAATTGCTGCTGAAGGCTCTGTTATACTTTTGGAACGAGTAAGTCAGTTTATAATGCCCTCAAACAAAATTCTTCTGCAAGAAAATAACTACAGTGGACAGCAATGTGTTCATATCGTCGCCTACCTCCATACAGGGCAACTTGCAATAGATCTGATGGAAAAACTTTTGAGTTTGGGCGCTAATATCAACGCCAAGAATCGAACTGGTAATTCGGTTCTTCACCAGGCTGTTTATAGTGAAAGCTACGAACTTGTTACGTGGTTGTGTGAACACCCCGCAATCGACTTGAATGCTGTAAATTGCACTGAGATGACGGCTTATCATATAGCGTATGATATGAATGATAAAAAAATGATGAGTATTCTTAGAAGCTTTGGAGCCGATACTACAATTTCTAAAGTGTATTGTAGTGATGACAGTGATTAAGTATTGTACCTCTTGTGTCAATTATAGATTTAAGTGTTTGGTGATTGTAAAGCAAAATAGTTGTAAGTATAAGGATGATTCTGTATGCTTTTAAATCTCTTCTACTGCACTTGTTATTTCAATAATAAAGTTATTACTTTAACTAAGACTTTTAATTTGACTTCCAAAAGCTTGTTCAATGGCTTAGGTCTTTGAAAAAATAGAAACAGGGTTACATATTAAATCCTTTATTTTATTAGACGTTTTAAAAAAAAATTCAATTTCCTTACATAACTTTGGTATCTTTGGTTTACTTATAAATTACAATTTCACTAGAAATCACATAAATCTTATACTAACTTATCTATGACTAAATTTATTCTAGAAAAAAGTTAATACTATAGTATATATATATATATATATATATATATTTATATATATAAAATTTACTCGAGATTTGTTAAAAAATAGAAAACACTTGTTTTATTCTAAGGGATAAGTTTTAAAATAACAACACAAAACCAAGTGAATAAAACTTAAGTAATTTACATCTTCCAAGCTATCAAAGCTGTTAAATCTGTTTTTTTTCAGTTCCGATAGAGTAAAATATAAATCAACTCTTCTTGTTTTTATAAAACTTGAAATTTCTATGTCTATGGCGCAAAAAGCCATTGTTCGTCCCGTTCCACCACTACAATGGATCACCATGGGACTTTTGGTATGAGAATCTTGCTTCACTGTAAATTTATTGTATAATCGTACCATCTTCACTAACTGAAGAAACTCATATTCTGGGGGTGAGATATACTTATCCTGCCAATTAAATAAAAAGTGGTTGACGAACAATTCATCTCCGTTTTCGTGTGTGACACAAAGTTTTGTGAGTTGGATTTCCTGGAAAATCATCTGAACTTTAAGAGTCTCAATCCTGAACTTTTTGCAATGAAACGTACTTCCTTCGTTTGGATTCCAGTAATAAATGCCCTTCTTATAATTAATAGGTGCACTGAGCATTACAATGATTTCAGATTGATGTTCCCAAACCATTCTCCAAAACTTATAGATTGTTGCTTCTGAATATGGTGTTACAGTAGCAATGTACGCCTTTGATTGTTGAAACCCGTTGATGTAAGAGGCGTTTATGAAGTTGGTGACTCCTTTTTCTTTTGAAAGGATCACGCGGTTGTGGTCGAAGCACAGTCTTTCTCCATATTTTTCATCTTGAAAATTAGCAGCAGTTATACAGGCGCGAAACATTCCTTCTGTTTTAATATTCTTTATTTTTTGGTACTCTTGATAAAGATATTCAATAGAGTTTACACCACTGACTAATCTGATGAAGTCTTTACGGGTCAAAGCTTTTGATTTGTCGCAACTCATTTTTTTGTAGAGAGCGCTGGATTGATATGTGTGAATTTCACCAAATCACAGTGCGAACTAAAGAGTTGTTTGTCATTAACGGTCATTTATACATTTTTTTTCCTCAGTATATATAAATACAATCACAGATGACGAATGATGGACTACTTGATGTATTAACCCAATTTAAAATATATTTTCAACAAATGGCGCACTTTTTTATGATTTGACGTCATTTGAAAACCATAAATGGGTAAAAGTTAATAACTAATTATTATTACAATATTAATCATTATAAAATAAACGGTAGGAGACAACTAACTGTTAAATGATAACGTTGTTGTATGTTTAATTCCTAGAAATCCAACAATATCTTCACTACAAGCTCACAAGTCGAACACTTTATGATAAGGGACCCTATAAAGCGCTAATGAACGTTGATTTATTTTTAGTCTTACGAAACCAATCGTTGTAGTCACACTTCTACGTTTCACCAAGTGAAGAGTTCATTTTTTGCTATGGATTTTAATCTATCAACAATTGTTGGAGCTGCTGAATTCGTGCAACGAGCTTACCATCCAGATTTCGTCGATTTAATCTTTCAAGAGCATTCTAAAATTATTGCAATACCGATAACTGGCACCTGTGAAAACTTTAATAAGCCTGAAAACAATAACAAAAATCGGTTTTCATACTTTCCATGTTGGGACATTACTCGTGTGGTCTTAGCAAAAAATAACGATGGATCAGATTACATCAACGCTAACTTTATAGATGGATTCAAAGCAGAAAACAAATTTATAGCAACTGAGCAGCCGATTAGATCCACCTTGAACAGATTCTATTCCATGGTCTGGCAACAAAACTCTCGCATTATCGTCCAACTGACCAGCCCTGGAGAAGCATCACAGCCGACCTGTGTCTTGAGAGACTTCATATTCAAGGAAGAACATATCTATTTGAATTATTACTTCACCAAGACGATTTCAAGTCTCACTCACATTCAGACTGGAGAGAAAAGAACGATATATTGTTTCAAGTTTTTAGATTGGCCCGAAAACGGAGCTCCTGATATAAAATCGTTTCTTGACTTCTTGTTAGTGGTCAATAAGCAGCACCAAGAATTTTTCTTCGAAGTATTGGCTACCGGACAATCATCGGTAGGCCCAATTGTTGTCCACGGAATGGCAGGTGTAGGAAGAACTGTAATTTTTTGTGCTGCAGATTACTGCTTGTATCAACTAGTAAAAACAGGAACCATATCAATACCATCAGTAGTGCTAGGTATAAAAATGCAGAGAAATTTCAGTTTTTCGTCTAAAATCCAATATCTTTTTCTAAATAATGTTTTACTCTACTTTATAAGTACTATTCGACCTAACAGTGAAATATTCTTAGAACTACGTTCACATTTTACGGACCAAGACACATACTTAATGAATCTCAAAATTAAAGAAATTTAGTTAATAAGGAAATTAATGTTTTGTTTATTTTAAGTTTACAATAAATATTTATTACTGTTTAAGTTATTTTATTACGTTTTATTTAACTATCAAAAGCTATAGTTCCTCCAAATCACTTAGCGCTAACACATATACGAGTAATTAAATTTTTTAAGAATTATTTGTACGTAAAAAATGCATATACGCTCATTATTTCATCACTCAATATAAAAAATTTATCCAATATACAAACAGGAGATCACTATTAAAAAAATTAAAATTTTGAGTTAAAATACTATAGATTGAGGGTCATAGATCAATAGTTATAATTTCCGTGAGCTCTAGGCTCAAACATGTTACCGATTTTAAAAAACTATAGCAGGAAAAATACTCCACTACACTAACTTATAAATAGTTCGATTTACAAGATCTTATTTTTGAGCAACCGACTGGAGATAAAAGAGATCAAATTTGACCTGAGTCTGATTTCGGTGTGGGAAAACCCCGATCGTTAAATAATAGGAAAATCATCAAATTGTTACTAAGCGGCAAATATCTTGAGGAAAAGAAGATTAAAAAAAAATCACATTTCAGGGGTTTTGAGCGTGCTCATCAACACACAATTTTGCAGTTGAAAAAATTTTTTTTTTTAATTTACAAATTTTTTTGGTTTGAAATTTTAACTTTCAACATCGAAATCATCCCTGTGAGCACTGTTAAATTGATACAGAATCAAACAAATACAAAAGCTTTAAAACATATTTCTATAAGTATCATTATATAAAAGATGTAGTAAACAAGAAAATTGTATCTATATCATACGTGTCAACTAATGAAAACGTGGCTGACATTTTCACCAAGTCCCTTCCAGTTGTTAAACACAAATATTTAACTGATAAGCTAAACTTAGTTTAGCTTAGTGCAAATTTGTTTTACTTTTGTTTGGTTTGTTAAATAAATAACAGTAGAGTAGAGTAAATAAGTAGTTCAGTTTCACAAGGACATGTAATTACACATGTATCCTAAAATGTATCTAGTAGTATTATACTGATCCCCAAGATTGTCATCGTAGGGCTAGATCACATTATATAAAAAACTTCTATAGTTATTTCATATCTAGTGGTACTTAGTTACTGATCCCAAGATTGTTATCGCAGGGCTAGATATGATGAGTTTATTTTTGTCTTTTTATTATGTATAATGAAGAGTACAGTTATCTATCCAGTGGCCAATGTGCTGATCCCAAGACTTGCTAATCGTAGGGCTGGATTAGGTCAGCAGTAGCATCTTAAATTAGTATATAGTACTTAGTTAGGTGGTATTTAATTTAAAAAAAAATGATAAGGTAAATAACTTTATTTATTCCAAAGTAACAAATATTAAGTTTCAGCTTGTAATGTAACTTTCAATCTTTAATTCTATCTTAAATATTGTTAATGTTGTAGTACAAAGCCATTCGTAACTAAAGTAGTTTCTGTTTAGCAATTTATAATATTTTATTAATATTGTATAAATTGAGGGGCTGTGTTAAGATAAAACGGAACGCACCCTTTGACAGTGACAGTTTGTATTTTTGTGTCTGTGCTTGCTATCTCTCACTACGAAAATAAAATGGATTCCACCTAACCAACGTAGCTCTGCAGTTTTATTTACTAAAACAAGAAAATTAACAGTACGAGTATTCCAATTTTAATAAAATAACTATCCAAATCGGGGCTACCTGTAACCAACCAGGAGTATTTTTAGGTACCAATCAGCGTTGCTGAACTACCTCTTACGAACCTTCATAGGTAGCAATCAGCTTTGCTGAACTACCTCTTATTTTATTTTTACAGGTACCAATCAGCTTTGCTGAACTACATCTTATTTTATTTTTACAGGTACCAATCAGCTTTGCTGAACTACCTCTTATTTTATTTTTACAGGTACCAATCAGCTTTGCTGAACTACCTCTTATTTTATTTTTACAGGTACCAATCAGCTTTGCTAAACTACCTCTAATTTTTATTTTTACAGGTACCAATCAGCTTTGCTGAACCACCTCTAAAGTTTTTTTCCAGGTACCAATCAGCTGTTGCTGAACTACCTCTATTACCACTTTTGTAGGTACCAATCAGCTGTTGCTGAACTACCTCTATTACCACTTTTGTAATTACCAATCGCTGTTTCCGAACTATCTCTGCCGACTTAAGCAATACCTCTTCAACATTGTAAAAACAATTATAGTGTTAAGTTATAAATAGTTTAGCATTAATATGCAATATGTAAGTACCAAGTAATAAATATCTACCTAATATCAACTCGAAATAATACTCGTACTATAAAATGATGATTTTTGTTATCTAAAAATAACAGTACTGTAATAAGATTTAACTAATAAATTATTTACGGTTCTAAAAACTAAATAGTACTTAAATAACAGTATGAAATTTGCAATGTATTACTCGTATCTTACGATCCAAGAGGATTGCTTGTAGTCGTACAAAAAGTTATAATATGTGGTAATATTTCTTAACTTTGTACCTACATTGTTTTATAGGTACCAATCGATAAACTGAGACTAATTTTATTACATCTGTATCAGGGTAAAATATATGCTATTAGTATACGTGAAGTAAACATACAAAACATTTTGAAAAAAACCAACTTTGAAAATACTTTAAACGATGTGGTTACGATCACACAACTAATAACATCAAAATACGTTAGTAGCTTGCGAACTTAATGACGGTTCTTTCGATGCGAAGTAAACAATTATGACTCATCGCAAGACGTTGGACACTTTGGACAGGTTCCGCTCGCTTTCTCGCAAAGTGTTATATTCGTTTTGAAAGTAATTTAACCATGAAACAAATATCTAACCGTATTGTGATACATTTTAAGAAACTTATCAATCTTTCTTTAAGACCTTAACGAACTATCTCAACCATCGATTTACCTCTTTTCAAAAAACTTTATTGTATGTTATTCTTTTCTTATAGTTTTGCACTTGCCTCCAGGTTTGTAGCCTCTTGCAGGGTCGCCAGATGTACTATAGTGGAGATCAAATAATACACAATAGAATTAACAACACACCACCGTTCTGGTATCGCGTACCCAGCGGAATGCCGGGGCCATCCTAGCGCCCTCTAGTGTACGTCATATCAGTGACAGTGTTGCCATTTATTTACTAATATGCTACATGGTCGAGTCCCACTGCTCGGCCAATGTAGCTAGGAGACCGTTCGAGCTGGCTCGCCAGCGCGAGAGAAACGAGGCGCTCCGCTTCCTGATGACTGCGTAAAAGTCATCAGTGTGCGCCTCAGCAAACATTGAAGATGCACTGCAAAACCGAGGCAGCCCCAACAGTATCTGGAGGGGCCGTGGAAAAGGAAATAAGAGTACCTTGTTGATTGCTTCTTGGATTCCGCTCTTGAGATTGAAGCGTAGCATTGCAGTCCAATGGCGGTCCAGGCCAGGGCACATTCACCTTTCACCACTATTCACCAAGTTTGAGTTATAATTTTCTTTGTTTGAGGAGGATGAGATGGAGTTTACGTGGGACGCGTGCCGGCAATTGATTTTTGATGAGTTTTGATTATAGTTTTAGTTGCAATGAGCACGATAGCGGCGTTCAGTTAGGCTCACGGCGGACAATTGACGAATGACAGGTGATAGCGGAAACGGATGAGATAGAATGGGAAGGATATAGGAAGAAGAATGAGTGTTTTGAATGTGTAGTGTTGCTAGTTTGTTTATTTAAGTGTAGATTTAGGGAAATTATTTTTATTGAAATTGAATAGATTAAATACTTAAAATTTATTATAAAGCAGCGCGTACAGTATCCTAAACCCATTGTTGTACCTACTGGACGCGCAAGGCGCCGTATGCCCGCTGCGTATAATTAACCCATAGGCTGCACGTGTAAAACGACTGACAGTAAGCTTTGAAAAGCGTTAAAAGGATTTCGCTATTTTTCAGTATTTTACTATAGTGGAAAATAAGTAAATCAATTTCGTGATATCAAAACCTAAAAAAATCTTACCTGCAAAAACTCCAAGGCTTTAGGAAAAACCTCTGAATCTGGCAACACTGCGCAGTCTGGCATATGATTGACTCTTTTTTTTAATAAAGTGTTGGCACGAGTTTCGTTATTACTTCTTTGTGGGACGTCACAGGGGTCACGTCAATACAATCCTTCACAGTTTTAAGTTGAAATTATGAAAATATCGTAGCAAATACATATATTTCCAAATGGTTTTGGATTTGTAAACCATTCCAAAAATTTTCCAACCCCAGTACCAGAAATGATTTCCTCGTCGTCGAATTATACGAAAACTATACCAAACGCAACCTGGTAACTAAAAATTTGTGGTAATGTTTTTTAAATTACGCCGGGCGGCGGCGCACCTCTTAAACCTGGTTCAGAGGATACATTTTTGAGAGCTACTGATCTTTATCGGCTTATTTTAACCTAAGAAACAATCATACCAAGCGGCTTGTTTTAATCCAGTAAAAAAAGTACTTACTAACTCTACTATTAGAGAAAAAGTAAAATTTTACAAGAAACACAGGATTTACATAGGAGATAGAGAAAGCTGAAGTGTAAATACGCAAGATCCAAGGAAAAAAATTCACCTATTTTGGTGGCCGAAACAGTTTATAAGACTCTCTGTTATAACGCTTACCTCTTTTAATTAGCACAGCTGGTTTGTTTCTTATTTCAGCTATAGTAATGCCTCTTTCTCCACTTTGTACAGCAGCCATAATGCGTTTGTACAGAACGATGCGACGATTCTGTTCTTGTATTACGAACGATAATATTTCATCAGACAATACATTTACTTTCTTCTTTGCTTGAGCAATTATCTGATGAAGAAAAAAAACATCATTATATTTATACATTATGGGTCCGCAACGAGGCAAACGGTCAGTAACTGTTGCGACTGCGCTACTAAACAGTAAAAAAGTTTATTTGACAATTAAGATGGTTAGGCATAGGAACTAATTTACTAAGAGATAAAACTAATTTACGTATTTCGTGTAGAAAGAAGCGGCAGTGGCGAAGCAAATGATTATTTTGAAACATACGTTAGGAAAAAGACGAAGAATGTATAAAACTGCCGGCAGAAGCAACAAATGTTTCTGTGTTTACAGTGAAATGGAATTAACAACAGTCTCAACCAGAAACAAAAAGATAAAATCAAAATTAATGAGGGCTTTTCAAGAAGACATTTAAAAAAAAAAGTTATTACTTATGACGCCAATAGATGGCGCGCATATCGAGTATTATGTCAAAACCAATTAAAAAAATATAGATAATGTTGCCAGTAGAGAAAAGCAGGAAGTCGTTGAAAAATCACCAAAATGCAGAAATACAAAACTCACACAACAAACCAAGCGAATGCAATGCAGACTGCAAAGAGTCAGTCACTGTCACAGGCTGACAAGAGTAGATTACAGTCTTGCCAGACTAGATCCGAGCTTTCGCAAAAATTGTCCTTTCCAGCATAAAATTGTCCTTTCCAGCATAAAATTGTCAATCAGAAAAACTCGTATTGCATCTGTTCACTGAAGGATACTATCCCCTTGCAATAACTGGTAGAGATCATCACACCATATTTCACACATTTCAATATATTCACAGTTTCTCAAAAAAAAAATTGGTTGTTTGTAAAGTAGGTTTACGATCGAGATGTTTACGTGATAACGTCTTATTGGTGAGAGAGACGGAAGATCGGTCCACTCACTCGAACGCTATGCCAGCCTCCGCTCGTGAGGATTCCGCGTGACAAGTTTCACGGAATGACTGGCAGCGCTCGAGATGAGACGGGAGATCGGTCCGTCTCTCTCTCGTTATACCTGCGATCGCGCTCGTGAGGTTTTGGTGTGACACAAGTTTCTGAACATGTCACCCGACTAAAACGATTTTAAAGACGTTATCACGTCAAAAAAAATTGCCCATGAAATAGGAAATTGCCCTCGGTCTTGCAACATTGTTTAGTTTTCTCAAAAAAACAAAACAGATTTTTAAAAGTGAAATTATGTGTTTGTGGTGTGAACTAAACGTGACTTGACATTGACATAAGACTCCAGTGCAGTGCCATCTGTTGTCAACATTATGAAACTTGTTTTTTTCTTAAGAACTGTCAAAATGAAAACCCCTCATTACTACACTCTCTTCATCGATGACGTTTAAGGTGTCACGTAGCACTGACTAAGCCCGGGCAGGGGTTCCGTACTTGATTTCGAAAGTTGTTTGTCCGATTTGTATTATATCGAACACGGTATGTCGGTAATTCTGTAGTAATGTCGTGATTCGTAAGTTGATATATTTTTGTGAATTTGGCGGGAGAAACTCGAACAGTCACGTTGAAGTGCGTCATTTTGAAGTAGGGAGAAATAAAGGAAGTACATATGAGACTTGGCTGCCGTCCGGAACCGAACGGCAGTTAGTCGCGAGTCGTCAGGTTGAACAGTTATTTTTTGTAAGATTGTTCTATAGTGTTAATGTTAAAGTAAAACTGTGCTGTAACTAGTGGACTGATAGAAGAAATAAACCAAGTTTGTTCGAGTTATGATGGGTTTTACTCACTTCGTCACATTTCAGAATTGTAACGTGCTAAACGCCCACATTGCCGTAGATTTTACGAGGGTATGTCATACTTTTTTTTATTTTAATACTTGACTGTTCAGACTACATATTTACTTATTTTTAGAAATGCCTTGCTGTGTTCCTTGATTTGTCAAAGCCTTTGACACCATCTCAATTCCAATACTACTGTCTAAGATGGAATTATGCGACATCAGAGGAACTGCATTAAACCTGGTAGCTGATTATCTATCTAACCGATCACAAGCTGTAGTAGTCAAAAAAATAATTAGTAACAGTGTTTCCAATTCAAATTATGACGTCCCACAGTGTAGTATCCTGGGTCCGACACTTTTTATATTATATGTAAACGACCTATATAAAATGAAACTACCCTACTACAACATCTTTACTTACGCTGATGACACTGCCATTTGTGTTGGTGGTTCGAACTGGATGGAAACTGAATTGCGAAATGAATCCGCACTAAACAAAGTCACATGTTGGTTGTCCCAAAATTAACTGACACTCAAAGTAAAGAAAACGAACTACCTGGCCTTCTCCCTACAAAAGTCTACACAACCGAACTCTTCGTTCCAAATCAAATGCTATTCCTGTCCGCTCCCTAACATTGATTGCAGCTGTCCTTCTCTGGAAAAAACACACCACGTCAGGTACCTCGGGATACTTATAGATGAAAGCTTAAGCTGGCATCGTCATATTGACTCGCTTACTGAAAGGGTACACAAACAAATTTTTATATTTAAAAAACTGCGCAATGTGACTGATAAACAAACCCTACAAACAGTCTACTTTGGATTGTGTCAGTCGATCCTAAGCTACTGTATTGTATAGTGGCTTGGGCCGGTGCCGGCAAAACAAAACTCCTACAACTAGAAAGAGCGCAGCGTGCCGTGCTAAAAGATTACTATAAGTTTTTAACTTGTTACATGATATTTATGAAAATATTTGTTTTTCTTATCTTATGTTTAAATTGGAGGTCCTGATTCACTGATTCATCAACGTCCAGCCCAAACCCTTAGGCCTAGTACGAACGTATACAAGAACTTCTTCCGCGAGCTCACTACCATCAATTCATTATCATCAATAAATGGCGCAAGACCAGATCTTCAATCATTTCGAATCTTGACATCGAATACCATTTCAAACCTTTTAAATTGATATTCGACTTATCTTCTTCGAAATGACCGAATGAGAAAGTGTAGGGTGTAGGGTTACAATTTATTGCGTAACCAAGTGGTTTGAATGTATGGACATGTTTGATATCGTTGTTTTGTTTAAAGTACAGTCTAATTAGATAAAATAGAGCATTATATACGATTTAGAGGTTTTTTTTATAAGAAAAACCAAAATAGGGTAATTATCGTGAAGGGTAGTTTTATAAAACCCCATTGTTTAGCTGTTATTTGAATATAATACAGAAAAAATGGATAAAACATATATAAAAGTTAGTTCTGTTTAATATTATTATCACTTATATGCATAATTCTAATTAGAATCAAAGAAATTCCAATTAGAATGAAGATTCCAATTAGAATCTTTAATGACATCACAGATCAGATGTTACTGAAATGTTATGGGTTAAAAGAGCTGGCTGTGCAATATAGCGCTCTCTGCGGGTATCCACGAAAGATCAGCGTTGTAGTCCCGAGACGGATCACAACATTGCTGAGTGGAGGCCTATTAAAGCCAACCCTTTTTTATATGTAGGTATATTTAAGTTTAGATAAGTTTATTATGTTAAATAAGGGTCTTGCTTTAATAAACATTTTTTTCTTTCTTTCAAAAACAATGTTGCCATTTGCAATATAAAAAAAATCAGGTAAATAAGTTAGGGCATTTTCACAAAAAAGTGTACCCCCTTGAATTTAGCTTGTCCCTAGGTATGTTTATGTCATTTCTAAAAGATTTTTAAAATAATCGTAAAATTTCTTGTCTTTTTATTAAAGAAGGATATAATTGGCATTAGATTAACATATATTATGCCTATATTCATAGCTAAATAGTGTTAAAATCGATAATAATATTTCGGATAATATGCGATTTTTCGCTGTCCCCACCCCAGGTTGCCTGACAAAATGTCATTTTTTTTTTAAATTTTTAGATGAAGGTGCCTAATTTTTGATCTTATTTTAAAATAGCAATACTGTTCTTCATTCGATATTCAAACCTTAAATATAATTAAAAAGGGTTCAAATTCATTTTTAAAGTTTGTCCCCAGAATTTCGGTAGTCCGGACATTTCGGTTTTATTACTGGTTATTCTTAGCGAAAAAACTTACTAATTGGGAATATCTTTCTTGAAATGGCAACAATTTAACCAGTTTTAGTGATCACCATTTTGATTTCAATCTGCCATTTGCCCTGGGATCTCAAAAAGTGTCGGACTCGTTGTGCTTCATACGTGCGGAAAACAAAGTTCGGGTAAGTTACCACATTATATATTTTCACTTTGAATGGTTGTTCTAGTAGCATCGTTTCATTAAATCATCATTTCTCACCGAACACAGGCCATAATTTTCAGATCCATTGATAGAAAATACGATTTATTACGAATTTTTCAGTGTAGACTCAGAAGCTAATGTTACCTCCGTTTTGTGACTTTTTCGGCGGTAACTATAGCGCCGACACGAAAAGTAACAAAACCGACACTATAAAGCTAAGCTTAAATGATGCATGAATAATTTGTTACAATAATTCATTAAATAATAACTATTACCCATACTTAAAAGTGGATAGTTAAAAATTGATATTTAGTTAATATATTAATAAGTTAGTTATTAATAAATTAAAGTGATTCTTTACTTAGCTATTGTAACAGGGTGAAATTATACCAGGTGTAAAAAAATTAACTGCAAATATTTTAAGGGGTGAACCAGCCCATGAAACTGAACAACTTTCCTCGAGAAATATAGGTCGAAATCCGAAAAAAAATTTTGGACCTCCCATACAGAATGTACCAGCCGACCTAGTCAATATGTATGGGAGGTCTAAATTTTTTATTTGCAGGTAATTTTTTTACATCTTGTATTTTTAAGCGGTAGTAGAATTTATTTATTAACACTAAATGCAGTGCGTGTGTGTGTGTGTGTGTGTGTGTGTGTGTGTGTGTGTGTGTGCGTGCCTGGGTGGGTGAGTGCGGGTGTGTGCGGGTGTGTGTGTGTGTGTGTGTGTATGTGTGCATATGCAAGTTGTCGTTTTGGTATTAGATTTTCCGTCTTTTGTTTTAGGAGTGATCATGCCACTAAGTGCAAAAGAAAAGATGAAAAGGTATAGAGAAATGCATTGCATCGATGATCAAGATAATCCATGTTTTGTATGCGAAGATTGCTTAGAAACAGAAGGTATATAAAACTAATATATATTTAACTGATAACATGAATAATTAAATGAGCAATACTGAGTTTAATTACTAACTTCTTTTTTGTTCACAGATTAAACTTATTACCACAAAACGTCTGGAAAAGAAAATGCTGATTATTGTGGATATAGATAAAGTCCTAGACAAATCAGATTTATGGCAACATATTTTCTTTAATATTCCATGGCCATGGATCAAGACCCATTTTATAAAATCGAACAAATGCTTTGGCTGCGGCATATCAGTGCAGCTTAACAATAAGCTACCGATTCATTTTACATCCTCTATGTCAAAAAAAGATATGAATACCCTATTAAGAAGCCCCCATTTTTGGTGCAAAAATTGTGATTATGCTATTTATGATCACTATCCAACTGACGAGTGCATCATTTGTTGTTATTAGATTAATAATATTGCTTAATTTAGTATTTTTATCATGATTTGTGATTTAAAAAGCAATGTTTGATCTCCTAGTTTGTTTGGATACTAATTGCATAGTTAAGTAAGCATACTGGCTAGTGAAAGCATCTGAATTTATATTTTGGACAGGTGTTTTCGATACCAAGACTTATGTCGTAAATCTAGCTCAGTTATATTTTTTCTAGAGTAGATACTATGACAAAACTTGATGTTAAACATTTTGCTATGAGTATTTAATACTTTATATTATATTATAATAAAAACTTGTTTTTGTAAAGAGGTTTAGTAATGGTTTACTTACCACAAAAATTTCTGAGATCTCTGTAATATTTACATAACACAGATTTTATTAGTACAGAGGTGCCCGAGGGTAATTGCATCTTATTTACTCCTTGTACTCAATTCTTTGAAAAATTTTCTCGTACTTGTGTACTTGAGATATTATGTTTTTAAAAACAACTGTTTATATGATAAAAACGTATGGCATGACATAGTTTCAAACTTAAGACGGTAAAAGTTGGTGTAGAAAACACTTAAGATTGATTAATTATGCCTTAAAATTCCTTGTAATTTAAGTATGTTGATTACTAATAATAATGTTTAATTAAAGTTAAAAGAAGTTAAAATTTTATTTGGATTTGTTTTTAAAAGCTAACAGTTTTTAAGTGATAAAAACGTATAGCATTACATTGTTTCTAACTTAAGACTGTAAAACTTGGTGTAGAAAACTCTTGAGACTGATTAATTGTGCCGTAAAGTTCCTTGTAATTTAAGTATGTTGATTACTAATAATAATGTTTAATTAAAGTAAAGAGAAGTAAATTTTTTGTTATAATAAAAGCTTTTCGTATCAATGAAATTGTTTCAATGTAGTTATATACAGTAATATATATATAAGTACATATCATGAATTATATATAGTTATATATATATAATTAAAATTATCATATATAATATATACAGTCATTTATACTTGACTCAGGACAACTAAATATTATACAAAAAATAATATTTTTTTTGTATAATGGCGCACAAGATTTTTATGTATGTGAGTTTTTTTTTCATTTGGTTACCAAGAAAAGTTGTTCAGTTTTACGAGATGACCACACCCTAAAATATTGGCCCTAAATTCAGAATTATTTATCATACACAAATTATTAAAAATAAATTTAAGACGAGCATGTAACCCAAGCTTTATCGTTTTGTTACTTTCGGTTTTGTTACTTTTAGTTCAGTTTTGGGCTGTTTTTAGTGTTTTATTATTAGTTTTTGTTAATAATTATAATATTTGCTGATTTAAAATTACATGGTTTATGCTTGCAAAAAGTTTTCTAGCTTCTATTGTCAACATTGATTGCAATAACAAGAAAATAAGGTGTCCATTGTTGCTTGTGGTAACAAAACCGCTCTTATTTCATCTAAAACAAGCCTAAAACTGCGATTAATGACCATAAAATTATTATTTTCTAATTTAAATTGTTTATATCAATCAATATACTTAAATTCATGCGTATTTATTAGTTAGTTTAAACAATATGAATCTTTGAAAATGGTAACAAAACCGAAAGAATTTTTCGACATGCCCCCCAATTTTCTTGAATTTCTTGAAAATTAGCGAATATTTGCAAGAAAATAATATATTATAATATCCGCAGTTTAATACAAAAAACACCTATCAGAAAATTAACATCAATTTTCAACTTATAAAAATTAGACTACCTCAACCAACAGGGGTACACATTTTTTTGAAAATGCCCGTTAACTTAAATTAAACAAAGGACAACTGCGTTAATGTTTTTATAAACGCTGCAGGCTGAGTATGAAAGTGACAGCTCCGCGACAACACCGCAGTCCTATGTCAAAATGTCAACATTGACAACGCCATAGGGCGAGCAAGCCTTTGCGCGGGACCCTCGCGCAATCAAAGTGAAGTTTCAGCGTGAGCCGAGCGCGAGCTTGTCGTTATCGTGCTAGAGCTGCTGATTATTTATTAAATCAGTAAAACACGATGGAGCATTGATGTTTAAGTTTAATATATGTATTATACCATGTTTTACACAGATAAATAGCATTGATTGATTAATTTAAGGGTACCACGGGTCTTAAGGATTGTATATGTTGAGTTTCCGACTTCTAATTCAAAAGTTCTTGTTTTAATAGTTTTTAACTCCCCGTGAAAATTTCGGAACTTTCTCCTCAAACGGTCAACGCTTAAAGATATTTTTTCATAACAAGATGCCGTAGCTGCGTTTTTAGATATATATTTTTTTATATTTTCTTTAAGAATTTCAGAAAAATCAGTGTAAAAATTCTTCAAAAAAATGTACTTACCCTGTCCGCACGTTTATGGAATTTAATGAAAGTTCCATCCTGTAACGGATTAAATAAATAATTTCACACTTACGCCTATAACCGTGATTCAAAAGTTAACTGATTGGGCGTGGTAATCGCTGTCTGGGCAATCTTGATTTTACAAGATTTTGGCTTTAATTTTGATTTTGACAATCTTTTTTGAAGCAAAATGAAGTACCAACAGATCGTTTTATTACCTATGTTTATTTAGTTTACACGACACAAAAAACGCATTGCAACGCAAGAAATATAATAACCAAAAGTGGAATTAAAAAGTATTGTAATAATATTGTGGACGCTGGTGGGGCGTATTGTCGATGACTCCGCAGATGCACCAGTCCCAGCGCTGGACGGCCGCAGGGACGAGTAGGGGCGTAGAAACGACTCGCAACAACTTTCATACAGAATGAGCCATGGTGCGTTTATGTAGCTACCCTACATTAACTTAACATAAGTATAAATAAACCTACATGGAAACAGTTGTGTATAGACCATTTTATTAGTAACGTAAAAAATTTACTGCTTATCATTTTGTATGCTAAATTTGGCAGATTTTCTTTCCGTTTAGAAGAATATTTTCTCAATTAGCATATAGCATAATTTGTTAGCATATTAACATACTAGCATTCGGCTCGGGACTTTGTTCCCGTGGGAATTCGGGAAAATTATGTAGCTTTTGTCCATGGGGATAATGTAGCTTTCTAATTGTGAAATAATTTTTCAAATCGGTCCAGTAGTTTTGGAGCCTATTCAATGCAAACAAACAAACAATCAAATCTTTTCTCTTTATAATATGTACAGATAGTGTGACATATAAAATCAAAAGTGTTTCACTGACATAAAGTTTATGGACTGGCAGTCCTCTATAAATTACAGCATTTGTCTCTAGGATGCATTGAAAGTGACAAACTCGCAGGAATTTTGACAAATTGAACGGAACTTGACGCAGTAAAATGTAAACAATTTGAAATACTTGAAAATTTTGTTGAAATTTTAAAGACTAAGTGAATTTTTGTATAAAGTTTTATTAATATTCAATTTTGTGACCATGAGAATATGCGTGGTTTGTAAATATAAACAGAAAAAAGGAGATAATCGGTCAATGTACAAGTATGTTTCTTTACCAACTATTTTATTGAAAAATGTTGTTTTAAAACGTCTTAATTCTACTTTAAATGATTAGAAATTGTCGGGAAGACATTCCTCTTTTTCTAAGTACATATATAGTAATGTTAAAATGACTTTAAAAGATATAGTTTTCGCATTTTCAATTTCGCTTGATTCGCCTGCTTTATTTCGCTAGTGCTTCCAAAGACAGTCGATAAAAACAATGTCGATAGGAACATCTTATAGGTATATTAATGTAAAATATTACTTAATGTTACTTACAATGACTAACAAAACCGTTTTTATTTTGTTGAGTACCCATGATTACTTTTTTGGGGTTATGTAGTAGACTACAAAGTTATAGTTTCGCCATATCCGTCTACTCGCAATTTCCTAAGAGACCCTTGATACTACAAAACTGTAATCACACCTTAGTACCTAAGCTTTTGAAGATAACAAGTAATGTTTGATGAATTTGCGCGTTGCTCGACAGGCTTTTGACCGATTTTAGATAGATATTTAAGAGTTTACTAATCTTCAAAAGAACAGTAAGACAGAATACCTAACCAACCAAATTTCTTACAACAGATTTCCAACCGACGAATTTAAAAAAAAATGGCTTCAAAATATGAATGTTTCGAAGAATTGGACAACAAAGAAGAACCACGAAATATATTCGAAACATTTTGACCCTAAATGTTTTATAGGAAGTAGGAAATTGTTAAAATTTGGTAGTGTTCCTACAATATTTGAAGAAAATGTTCAAGGTAAAGGTTATACATAAGGGTTACTAGAAACATGTCACGATCCCGCTAAGGGGTGGTAGTAGGCTTTATGAACTATTAAATAATATTACAAAACTTAAAAAAAGTACCTGTTTTGAAAAATTAAATACTTTAACTTTTTATAAAGTAACACAGCTTTAAATATTATTGTTTTTGAAACTAACGCATTTACTTGTTTTATTTTTCATGATTGTAGTTAACTTACTCCCTCTCGTCATCAGCCCATATACGTTCCCACCGAGAGGCACGGGCCTCTCCTCGGAAACTCGAAGGGGTTTTAAGCCATAGTCCACCACGCTGGCCCAATTTGGGTTGGTGGACCCCTTGTCTTTCGAAAATGAATTTTCTTGGACAGGCGGGTTTCATCACGATGTTTTCCTTCACCGTTAAGCAAGTAATAATTATAAATCCGTACCTAAATCCGAGAAGACGAATTTAGTGGTACAGGCCCGCACCAGGATTTGAACCCGCGACCTTCCGATCACAAGTCTAGCTCATTACCAACTGGGCTATCACTGCTATTAATAAGTTACCTCATGTTTAAAGTCAGTAGGGTCAATAGAACGAATGCGTATGTATGTATTTAAATCCTTTAATGTTTGTTTGTATGTATTTCATGTAATCTTGATTTGTTTTAAGTGGCATCCTGAATGTCCTATAAAATAAAGATTTTTTTCTATTCTATTCTATTCTAAGGTAAATCTCTTTCAATCTCTCGGGTGGTTAATCAGTCCATGAAACTGAACAACTTCCCCAAGGAACATAGGTCAAAATGCGAAAAAAAAAATTGATCTCCCATACAAAATGCGCTATATGCTGATGAAGTTTGTAGATGAAGGTTGAAAGAGGCAACCTAAGGCCCTGTATAAAATCAATATTTGTACTTTTTTATGACGACCTAAATATATTTTCTGTCTACCTAAATGCACGTCCCACTTAAGATAAAAATTGTAATTTATTTTTTAATTTTAAGAACCACATCGATTTTTAGATTGAAAACGGTTATAAGTATTTTTAGGATGTCTTAGAAAGTTTGAACCAAGAGTCGAGTCGTGTCTGTTGGTGTATATAATTTTTTTTGCATTTGTTTCGGGTTAACCCTTTATATAAACTTTTATAAATCCTTTGTAGTTTTGGGCTACTTTTTATATTTTATTTAACTATACATTACAAGCGCCAGTTGTAGGCTGCAGCCAAATAGTAATCTAGAAAACGATCTCTCAGCTACTTCGAATTTTTTTTCTTTACTTTTACTGCTAGTACTTTTACTGGGGGGCTACCACCTAAGCGAAGCTGATGTTGATTAACCGAATGATGAACGAATGGAATGAAGTACATTGCTGTGTTTGGTTCATGTCGTTAATCAAGGTCTCCTTATGAAGAAGCAATAGACAGCATTCCATTCGTTCACCCAGCGTCAGCTTCGCTTAGGTGGTAGCCCCTCTGGTAATTTAGTACCAAACGCATGTCAAAAAAACCGTAAGGCCGCCTATGGGCATTTTTGTTTTCATATTATTTGACCGTTATCAAATGGTAAATGTTAGAAAATAAGACATTAATGTGAGAAAATGGTTTTACTGTTTACGCAAAATTGACGCTCTGCTGTAAGAAAAACAGATCATCTTATACTTACATACTTTTGGGGAAAAAGAAAAAAATAAGCTCTACTTATTCCGCCAGAGAACATAAATAGTCGACTTATCGACTTTTGGTCCTCACTAATTAAAGTACAACTTGAGCTGATTGCCAAGGCAAAGTACTAAGCACTAAGGCAAAGTACAAATTGAGCTGATTACCTGCCTACCCCGCTGGGGAATACATATATAGTTTGTCGACTAATCGACTTTTGGCCTCACTACGTCGAGTTCGGTTTTCTGCCGCTGCCGCCTACAGCGCTAAAATGGCGAAAATCAAATGGTCTCATTTTTGATTTGACAACAGCCAGTCTAGTGGTATTTAACTTATTTTTTCTATGTCTATGGTTTCGTCACTTCAAATTATGGCGCGTTTTTGTATTTTGGTGTTACCCGTTGTAACTAATTTTCGTCGTGTTATTGTCGGCAGATTCATTTTTACAAATCTGTTCTAATTTCATACTGTTATGTATTGACGAATAATAACTCAAAGATTCACTTTAAAAGACACATTTTACTACAGAAGCACATGTTGAATTACAGAGCAAATCAAAGAGAGACGGGACCAAAAACTACATACACAATGAAGTGTCATAGACACTAGACCTAAAGGCCACAGTACACTACATTTTCTCCTCCTACTTAAAAATAATAATAATTATTAATTACAGGTCCAATCTATTTGGTGGTCTGATAGTCCGACCTGAACGAGAGAGTTTGGGTGTTCCAGCTTGAACCTTTGCTGAAGATTTACCATCTTCTGACTTTTCTGAAGTGGTGATCTCTGATTAAATTTTTACTGGTGAATTAACATCTCTGTTAGGTTCGGCAACTGGGGCCTCCATACTCTTTCTAGGCATTATACAAACATTAGGTAAAGTAGACTTATGAATAGGTGTATCATTAACAGAAATTGGTATTATATCCACAAGTTCACAATTAACAACCTTCCTCTCACTCTGTAAAGGCATACCAACACAGTCATCATATTCAGGACAAGTTCTTAAATCGTTATAATAAACAAACTTTACATTACTATCAATTTCCACCAGATAAGTAGAGAAACTAACAACCCTTACAATTTTTCCTTTTTGCCACAACTTCAAATTTTTATTTTTGACATAAACATATTGATTAAGCAAATATAGTTTCCTTTTTCCTATAATTTCTAAATTTGTATCCCTATCAAAATTTATTTTGTTTAAAGTTGGTTTCAATAAATCAAATCGAGTCCTTGGTTTTAATTTCAAAATAGCTTCAGATGGAGAGATACCAGTAGATGTGGATGGTGTGTTTCTATGAGTAAATAAAAAAATATACAATCTAGTCTTTATAGATCATCGTTATTTGTATTCAGATTCGTATTCGTAAAAGTGGTATTCGTTGCATCACTAGTTGATAGCTCTGATCTAAAGGTTGCAAGTTTAATTCCCGACTCACAAACATATTTGAAAATCGTTTTTTCAAATACACTACTCAACAAAATCTAGGGAACACGCACGATTTTTCATACAACAGAGGCCTCTTTGAGAAGCTGTGAAAAGTATTTAAGACACGTATTTTTAATAAAATCTTTAGTGTGACCAAGTTCTATACCTGAATTTTCAATCCCTATAAATGAACTTTATTTAGCTTGAAATTTGTGGAAAAGAGGGAAAAATTAAAATGAAAACGCAGTTTTTCTTTGCTTTTAGTATGGAAATGGTGAAATTAAATTTTTATTTTCGTCTCTTTTTCACAAACTTCAAGCTAGATAAAGTTCATTTATAGGAATTTTAGATTCGGGTATAGAACTTGCTCACACTGATTTTATTAAAAATACGTATCTTAAATACTTTTCACAGCTTCTCAAAGAGGCCTCTGTTGTATGAAAAATCGTGCGTATTCCCTAGACTTTGTTGAGTAGTGTATATATTTGTGAGGGGTTTAGATATAAACCCACCTAGCATTCCATCTAGGACTTCAGTCCCATGGCAATTCGGGAAAGTTATGTAGTCTATGTTATCCAGGGATAATATACATAGTATACTTGGTGAAAGATTTTTTCAATTGAGTCCAGTAGTTTCGGAGCCTATCTATTTATTGCAAACAAACAATTAAATCTTTTCTCTTTATAATATTACTGTAGATGTAGATATTAATAATAAAAAAACGCTACACACTAAAATAATATTCCCTTGTGTTGTGGGTCCCTCAGAACATACACAAAGACAAATACAAATACCCGTGACCCGAAACATCTGCTTATTACATTAATGTTTGCTCCGACTGGGAATCGAACCTAGGACCCAATGATAAAGGCAGCCAAGAGGCAACGCCACATAAGCCAGCGCCACATACCAACCAACCAAATCGGCAATTGTAATGTATGTACTTACAAAAAAAAAGTAATACACCAGTACCAATCCTTGCTTAGTTTGAAATTATCTCATTACCCCCGACAAAAAAGAGGGATGTTATGAGTTTCACGTTTGTATCTGTGAGTCTTGTGTATCTGTGTGTCAAAGACATCGTAGCTCCTATACAATTGGACCAATTTCGAAGGCAATTATTTTGTTTGAAAGCTAACGTAATCGAGATGATTTTTAACCAACTTTAAAAAAAAGAAGATTCTCAGTTTGACCTGTATGTATGTATGTTTGTCCGCGATAATCTCGCGTTTGGTTGAACCGATTTTGATGTGGTTTTCAGAAAAAGTGTTTGTTACATTCAGGAGAAGGTTTTAGTATATTAACCGACTTCAAAAAAGGGTGTTCTCTGTTTAATCAGTGTGTATGTAAAATAAATAATATATTATAATGATTCGCTTAAGCTTTTGCAAAGCTTACACTTCGTTTTATTAACCGACTTTAAAAAAGGAAAAGTTTATAATTCGCACTAAAAATTTAAAAATAGAAACTTTTTATAAAAAAAATAGAACCAACTTCAAAAAAGCGAAAAATAAATATAATATAATTTGATGTGTACTTATGTAGTACTTATCTACTGAATTTGTTTGAAGTCAATGCCAAGAAAGTTAAGTTTGATAGGCTGCCTTTGCACCGACTTCAAACAGATCAGTAGGTGGGTACTACATAGCACATCAAATTATATTGTATTTATTTTTTGCTTTTTGAAGTTGGTTAAATTTTTTATAAAGTTTTTATAGCTACATTTGATCAAAATTGGTTTACCCGTTTAAGAGTAACCTATAAGCAATAAATGTAGGGAGTGACACAATTTTTTTAATTTATCCTTACTAATATTATAAATGCGAAACAAACTCTGCCTGTCTGTCTGTCTTTCATTTCTAAACTACTGAACCGATTTTGATGAAGTTTAGTACAGAGATACATTAGAGCCTAGGAAAGGACAGGCTACATTTTATCCCACAGTTGCGCACGATATAACCTGTAGTCCACGCGGGCGGAGTCCCGGTCGGAAAGCTAATAAATGATAATAAGAAAAGATAAATGGTAAATGCCAAGATTAAGAGTTCAATGTAGAAGTCAAGAGGCCTACTTAATCATTTACATTCTACACTATAAGCCAGTATTTAAATAGTGCCCGTATTTGAAATAATTGTGATGTTTCTGGGTACTTTGTGAAAGATGAGTTACAAGCCTTATGTTTAGACAAATATGATAGATTATAAGCATAGACTTAGGATTATATACCAAACTTATTAGATAGATTTGTAGATTTATTGAATAAATAATTAAAATAAAATTTACCTTACTTATACTATACCTAATCCCTAATTATTGTTGTTTGTTTACTGTGTTGAACATTTTCGATAGTTGGCTTTTATGTTATTGAATTTTCACGTGTTTTATGTTACAATTTAATTAATACATTTTCTTGATTTATTATGTTAAATAAATTATTTTATTCAAACCCTCTGTATCCAGGATAAGTGTTGTAATAGCTTCTCAGTCAAAATTCCTGAGGGCTCAAGTCGTTATCGAACTGCTTAGGTTAATATACACCTAGGTACTTAATGTTCTTAACTTAAGTCAAATATTTCTCAATTTACCCAAAAATAGCAGAAAAAGCACTTCAATTGTACCTATTTACCCTTCTCAAGTAAATATTTGTGTGAAAGGGGATTTTCTCTGTAGTTGCAATAAAACCAAAGTATATAAATAAAGACATTGGTAGTAGTGATTTACGTTATGTTGTGCAATTTCTATGGTTAAGCCAAGAATTGTAAACCTCTTCAAATCCATGCAAGCTCATCCATCACATGGGAATGTGATGTTCTACTACTTAGGTTCTACTTACCAAATACCTTTTGTATGATTTTTATAAAACTTTAGTTAGCAATAAAAATACTTATTTTGTTATTAAATACTTTTTTATTCTGACCTAATAATCTAGACTGAAGCACGGGGGACGCGGAATTTGTTTTATGGTCGAAAGGGGGCGCGTCTCAAATAAGTTAGGGAACCCCTGTTCTTAAGAGTACTTAAACCGTTGTTGTCAGACATGAAATCCTTGTTAAAGCTATGCCAATACCTAGGTACCCACAAATAGTGAGGAAATTTTATATTATATTGACTAGTTTCACTGTCTTATTTAAAATATGTGAGTTTATTTGGTAGGAAATAACTACTAAACTGATTTAAAAGTTCTTTCACCAAAAATAGCTCTTTTGTCAGCGGGTGACCTACATAATTTTCCCGAATCCCCATGGGAACGAAGTCTTGGGCGGAAAGCTAGTTATTAATAATACTTCACTATGATCGTTACGTTGGAAAAGTTCCTCTTGAAGAACTTTTACTCTGAAAAAGTAATCGTTATTTTGACAGTATGAACGATTAAAACTATCCAACTTTTTCTTTCTTCTGGCCGGGCTACCAAACGTTTGGGGATAATTTTGCCACTTTGCTCTGTTTTTCGCGAGAAAATACGGGTCTGTTTATTTGGTTAATAAAATAACCATTGGTTTGAATTTTTCACAGCAAAAAATAAATCCAAACGATTATAGATTACTATTTTCTCGTTTTTCATCTTTGTCACACCCTGGTGACAAAAATGAATACGCAATTTTAAACCAAACGAACGATATTCGTTGTACAAAATACCGCGATTAGGGCCCAGGTGTAAAACTTTTTGCTATTATCATAGATAATCAAAACGAGAAAATGTAGACCGTAACACCAACTAAAAAAAATATGATAACAAACAGTGCAACTTTCGGCAATTTTTTTAAAATAAAATATAAAAATATTTTATTAAAAAACATTAGGCAAAATGATTGGCCAGAACATATAGCCAATGAACCTAGACCTTGATCATTTGGCACACGCTCTTCCTAACCCCCTGTATATTTATTTGATACTAGTAATTTCTTTATTTATACTGGATTAAAAATGAATTAAGTAACAGTCAGGAAAGGTAAAATACTGTTTAGCGTAAAAAAACAACTGATTTTGGAGTTTCATCTATAGCTTTTTGAGTTTCCTGTAAAAAAAGTTTTCACATCGCATAAATTCAATCATGTAAGTCAGTGACACTGTTATTTTTGCAACAGACACTAAATGAACGGTAGTACAGCGCTATTTTAGCGCTATTGGGCTGTGGTTATGACTTACAGAAAATCTTTCGTCATTTATTTGCAATCCTCAATCTGATATAGAACGACTTTAAATTAGTAAGCCAAAATTAATTATATAAATCAGCCCATGAAATCGACTAACTTTCTCCTCCAAGTATCATTAAACGAGGTACTTAATTTATTAGAACTATTTCATCTGTTCCGACCTATTTCAAATTTGTAATTTCAGAGGATAACTTTAATTGGTTTACCATATTTTAAGGTCAAACTGTAATTTAGTTAAGAATAAACTGTTGTTATCCCAATTAATAAAAAAAAAGAAATATGAAAAAAAAATTCACCCCTCCAAACAATTTGTGCGATCAGCAGATTTGCCTTTGTACGGGGAATCGAAAATACTTTTTGAAGAGAATTGTTTATTTTCATACCCTGTGGCGCTTGACCATGATCCAAAATTTTGCTCATAAAAGTTGTTCAGTCTTGTAGAGAAAACTACCCCCTAAAGTTTCGCTAACCAAAGTCACCCCAAATTATAAAATAATAAATAAAATAAAAATCATTTATTTCGGAAAACAGGTTAAAACACTGTTTAATTTTTTTTAAATTAAGTTAAAAATTAAAAAATATATCAAACTTAGAATTAGAATTTTACAATAAAAATAAAATCAATATAAATAATTTTGAATGGTCATTGGTCACAAATAAAACTCAAGTCACTAAATAATAAAATGTCAGTAAATAATATTAAAATTTCTATAAACAAATAAAATGATGACGATAATTCAATAAATACTCCATTAATACATTATTTATTTTAATAAATTTGACCAATTATGGTTTATAGGACACTCACACTTGCCCCCCACTACTCTGAGGATGGTGTTGTGGTTGCCGTAGACTCTGTGTCTTAACGAAAAAACTTTTTTGCCCATGATTGCGTAGAAGTCATTAGTGTGTGCATCAGCAAACATACCTGATGCACTGCAGTGCTACGGCAGCCTCAACAACATCCTGAAAGTTATTGTATTGCTCACGTAGAGCGCTGTATGTCTTCTGCGTATGTCTCACCTATAGGCTGCTCGTGTAAAAGGACTGACAGAAGGCTTTAAAAAGTGTAATTTTTACTTCTTCTGTGCAACTAGCAAACCTACGGGCTATCATATTGCTTCGGACCGCCAGCGCTCTGCGTTTGCGCTCAATGTCTAGGTCATCTTTCAGGTCAGCTGTCACGATGTGACCCAGGTACTTGAACTGCGTTACTCTGGCCAGTGCAGTGCCATATAGCTTAACGGGTGGAACGCTTAGTGGGGAGGCGCCGCCTGCGGTGAAGACCAGGAGCTGAGTCCATAACCACAGCTGGGCCACAATCGAAATTTTAATGTTTGACTATGCCAAGAGTATACGATTGGCAAAGATAACAGAATTACTCGGGGCCGCGTTTCAAAGTTATCGGGGGCTGTTTGGGGCCCAACTGCAGTGACGTCACTACAGCTGAGCCACATCTGTATCTCGAAGATGGAACCATGTAGCGGAGATCTGACTACGTAGATAATTTCTCGTGAATTTCTCGGGACAAACGCCAAAATAAGAAAACTATCCGGTCTCGCGTTCAAAAGATATAAGACATTCGTTGGGGCCCAGCTGCAGTGACGCGTCACAACAGCTGAGCCACCTGGATCTCGAAAACAGGATGATGTAGGGGAAATCTACTTACGTAGATAATTTCTCGAGAATTTCTCGAGTATAATCATCGAAAAATCTGAGTTTCTCTGTGTCCGGACTCAGCAGCACCATATCGTCCGCGTAACTGATGTTATTGACGTTGACCCATCGATCGAACATCCCGCATGCATGCTGCTGAGCTCACAGATCAGCCCGTCCACGTACAAGTTGAAGAGCCTGGGTGACGTCAATCCCCCCTGCCGCACCACGCACTCCAACCTGTACTCCTCCGGACGCTCCTTCCCCCAGCGTACACAGTTCACCTGGTTCTCATACCAATACCTGAAGATGCCGGTGAGCTCAGACGGGAGATTCACCCCACGCAACTCATTCCATAGCACAGGGTATGACACCAAATCAAAGGCCTTGGACAGGTCTAAGAAGCACGCATACACTGGCGTGCTCCTGTCCGTGTAGTATTTGACAGTGTGCTTTAGTGCTAGAATAGCACTCTCTGTGGACAAGCCCGCCCTAAACCCGAATTGGGCATCATAGAGACTAACAAATTTATCCAAATGATTGTCAAGCACACCATCAAGCACCTTCGCTGTTATAGTAGCCGATGAAATGGGTCTATAGTTGGTCTTGTCTGATGAGTCACCCGTCTTGTTTTTAATAATTGGTACAACGGCTGTTTTCATTAAATCAGTGGGCAAGTATGAGTGTCGTATACAAAGGTTGAACAACAACGCCAACACCCTAGGTAAGTGAGCCCCAGCGTGCTTGAGATGTTCTATACTTAGTCCGTCATGACCAGGAGACTTTTCCCTGGACATGCGTGATATGACCTTCCCATCTTCCTTTGCGAAGATTAAAACCGACGGTACACAGGAATTCTCGCGCGCATTCCTATCAGCGTCAGCACTCGGAGGCTGTGTCTTCAGTAGCAGTTGTGCTGGTACTGTGAAGTACTCCTTAAACAAGCTGGCGATGGCTGCGGGCTCACTCACCCATACCGGCGCGTATGGGTGAGTGAGCCCGCATTATATACTCATACCGGCACGTAGCTTGATGTTTTCGGATGACTGTCATTATCTCGAAGTACTAATCCACGAAAAATTAAATTGAGAACAATAATTAATATATTAGTTGGTATCTTAGTGTTTGCTTTATATTTATTACTTACCACTGCTTGTCTCCGCGCTATAGTAGCAAGGTAACGGCCGCGGTGATTTGCGGGAAGTATGACGGTGGCGGGTTGGATTTCTTCAGCGTGCTTTAAAAAAAAAGGAATTTTCATTACTCATACTCGGAAAGTAGGTTTGAAGTTGCCTACGAAGCGGCTTGAAAGTAATACTTTTCAAGCCTAGGGAGAATCGCTTTCAACTGACAGCTGTCAAATTAAGTATTAAAAAGACATGTTCCAACTTCCTATACAGCCACTCTATTACAGTGCGATGTAAAATTGAAATAACAAAAGTTAAGTGGGTATTCATCAAAGAATACTTTTTGATGACTTTATAATAATTTACTTTTAGCTATTTCTTTATAAATAAATAAATAAATTTAAAAAAATATTGGAACACCAACATTCTTTCACAATAATTGACTATACTTATAGACTACATCTGGACCAATTACAGGTGCTCGCCAAAGAATACCGAGCTTACGTGTACATAATATAATAAGATAAGCAATGTGTCAATTAGACATGTAGAACGCCTACATTCGCTCATCCAGCCCTACGACTAACATCTTGGGATCACTCAAAGGTGAGAAAATGTTGACAACCTCGGCAGGTAATATACAACTAAGAGCAGTCATTATAACATCTATCCGACAGTTGCATTGACCAAAATACATAGAATATGGACGTATTGAAATCCATGCGTCAAGCCAAAAGTGCTCTTGTGTATTCACCAAAAAAAAAAAGAGAGTTAATGTTTCCTATAAGTGACTATAAACTAACTATCAAAGGTACATTTTACTTGTTTTCTGTACTGTGCCAGGGAAAAATAAAAAAATATTCAGGTCGCTGTATTTTTTGTTATAAATGTATGTCGCTCTGCGAATGTACTCATTCCTGACATAATTTTTATTCTTATTTTTATTCTTTTTTATTCTTAACAGAAAAGAGTTGTTTATTAGTCCGGGAAATAAAAGAATTGGTATTACACTAAAGACACATGGATAAATTGGTTTGAAAAAAATAACATTGTTATTTTATTAACTATTCGTGGCAATTTAGTAGTTGTGTGGGTTTTTAGATTTGAGAAATACCTAAAGTTGCGTTTTTACTAATATCTGCTAAACATTAAATGGACTTTCAGTGATAATATACATTTATAACATTAGATATCTTAATATTATGTTACTAATGTAATCTCTTGCTCAAGACTTATCGTGAATTTTAAATGTTCAGTGGTTTATGTGATATAATTCTAAACTATCCCTCAATGTGCAATTAATCTCATTTTTCCATACAAGCCCTCGTAGATTGACTAGACTATATCCCTCAGATTAAACTTAGTTGGTTTGGTACCCTGTAATAAATGCTACTCGTAAGATGGTGACAATTAAACTATCCATTTACTATTTTATACAAAAAGACCTGGTTCCTAGTTCACGTCTATTAACAAGAGAAGGTATGTCATGGAAGGTTTCAGCCTCAACATAACTATCAAACCTACTCCGGATACATAATTTAAAAACCGTAGGAATTTATTTTGAACCCTATTTCGCGAAATGTACAGTAAATATTGTGGATTCCATATTTGACTCCCGTTTTCGAACTGACACGAACGTATAAGTTATATACAATGTTTTCATAGCCTGAAAGCTACTAAAGTTTTTACATCTTCTTATTATAAATCCCAATGTTTTCATGGACTTATTAACGATTTTATTGATAGGATGATCAAATAACAACTTACTGTCCAACAACATCCCCAAGTCTTTAGCCAGATCTCTTCTTTGTAAGACACTAGTATACAATTCATAAGGGAATCTTATAATTTGTTTGTTTCTATTAAATGTTACTACAAAACATTTAGCTATGTTTAAATGTAGTTATATTAATGAAAACGACGGAGATCGCTCTGCAATCTGTTATAATCCTCCAAACCTCTTTAAAATACTAAACATAGATTTTGGAAAAATATTTACCATTTTTTTCAATGATGAAAATGACAAATAATGGCTGAATAGCTAGCCAGCCACAGAAAAAAAACATAATAGACGGGAAAGTGGCATTCCGATCTTCATTTGTTTTTTCGAGTTGTAAAGTTTTGTAACTTTCGCATAGCAGCAATGAATTTAACTTATTCATATTTTTATTTTTACGTTATTTCTTTGTATTTCTAATGAAAAGCACAGCGTTTACCTCGGGTGAAAGACTTATTAGTCCCTCGAACTATTAGCTCCCTCGCTATGGTCGGTCGCCAAACCCCGTCTCGGGACTTAAATAAGTTGCTTTCACTCCTAAAGTAACAATGTATTATTATTCCAAGTATTTTAATCTTTTACTTCATATTATCAAAATTAAGATCACTGTGAAATTTAACCGAAAGCAAAAATCCTTTCGTCTCAATGTCTATGGTGTTATTTAAATCAACTTGGTAAATATATAGCAGTTAGCGAAAAATTTAAGATTTTCTCTTTCGTTAAAAAATTAAAAAGGGCCCACACGACAGACACAAACGAAAACTTTTATGTGGGCCATTGAGTATGCAGCGTTTATTTTTAATATTCGTAAAAATTGCAGTGTGAATAATATCTAAAATATAATTAAATACTTATCAATACAAATTTATGATACATCTAATAACTTGACGATTTAATAGAGTATACAAACTGTAAATCTGCAAGCTTGCCATATTCACTGAGGTCATTGTACTGCTTGTAAAGAACTTAAATAAATTATAAAATAAGATTGACAAAATTTCGAAATTTTTTATTTTTTATTTATTCAACGACAATTAATGCACACAGCACTAATCCATCGATACATTATCGATACTCATGCACATCCCTATTACATGGCGTGTACGGTTTGTCAACTGATCAATTTAACTTACACGAACTATTTGCTGTCAAATAAGAAAAAGTAAAAAACTTGACATTGGCACAAGTTTTGGCAGAAATGGTTGTTTGTTTATTGCAAAAATTTTCATAAATGTATTGCTAATGGCAATAAATTACACCTAAGTTGAGTTGAACGCGGATTTTTACCGGTCGTGCTTACGCCACGGGGCGATACGTAAAATTACCGAGAATAACACTATGGATCAGACGTGATGACCCAGTTCCCTGGCCAGCGCGATCCGCGGACTTAACTTGTATGTGAGTGAGGAGATGTGAAAACTTGAAAAGATTGGTGTACACGGAGGAAATTGAATGTATTGATGTGATACGAAACATAATTTTCAGTGAACCGTAAATGAATCGTAAGGAAAGTCATCAGAAAGTCATCATATTCACCAACTTAGACCAGCTTGATGAAGACTAGCTTACTTTGAGGCATTGACTCCTTAACTGTGTCTGCAATCCAAAAAGTGCCAGAACACGTATTCGTTTTGGTTTGTTAAAAGAAGAATTTCCGTCTCTGCTAGATAGTGTTTAGTGCGAAATGATGGGTACTCTAAGATGACTATGACCGCAACTGCTAAATAGAACTTAGAATACTGTAAGTACCTACTGTGTAAATAAAAGTGTAAATAATGTCATTTATGCTTTTTACTTTGCCAAAAATTCCTTAGTTCTTAGTAGGAATCCCGTATAACTCTAAAATTAAAAATGTTGTATAACCCCTGACATTTATTGCGTATAACTTTTAAACGGCTAAACCGATTTTGATTAAATTAAGCTAAGAACCATCTTAATCACGGCAGCTTTCAAACAAAAAACCCGCATCGAAATCGGTTGATTCGTTTAGGAGCTACGATGCCACAAACAGACACTCAGACATACAGATACACAGAAACTTTTAACATACCTTTTTTTGTCAAGGTTAAAAAGTAAAAAGGAAAGTCTGCAATCATTTGTTTTGTTTATCATTTGATTTCAGATAAACGAACATTAGGTAAATTTCTATTGCTCCTAAAGTTAATATGGACAGGAAAAATATTTATGTAGTTTATCCCGGGCCACACTTTAAAAAAAAGTGTTGTTTAATTTTAGTTTTTCATAAAGTATTCCATTTCGGAAGTTCTCGAATAAAGTAGGAAACATGATTTATTATCACGTCGGTGAATATGGCAAGCTTGCACATTTGCACCCTGTATATACACATCAATACGGTCTAGGGATATTGCACGATTTTTCATACAAAAGAGGTATGTTTGAGAAGCTATAAAAGCATACTTGAGATACATGGAGGGCTATAATTTTCAGACAAGCAAGTGCTAAACCTGAATTTTTAATTCTAGTCAATAAATTGTTTTAGATACAGTTACAATGACTAGTATAGAATGTGTAAAAAATAAAAACATCCGTTGTGTAGATGAGTTGAAAATATAGCTAGTTACGCCAGAAGAAGCCCATTTATTTTTTAAGTAGAAGTAAAAACGCAGGAAAAGAATTCAATTTTTAAGCAGTGCGTTTTATTGAAAAAACAAAAAAGAATTGAAAAAAATGTCTGCGTTGGATTTCGTATCAGATTTACTTTTTTAAATCATAAATGGCATAATGGAATGGTTTACAACTTTTGAATAAACTTATACATCGTTTTTTAGCATTAGAAATTATGGAATCAAAGAAGCAGTGGTAGTAAAAATTTTTTACAAACAAAAAAATAATGATAAAAAGATGCTTAAAATGAAATTATTGAAAGGCCCAAACTGTGCCACAAATAATTTCTTTTTGTTTAACTATACGACAACGACTGTTAATAATTTTGAAAGTTATAACAATACCTTCATTTAGTGTAATGTCATAACAACGGAACTTTTGCAGGGAATAACCTACAAACCATATTGTGATATACATATTTATTCGATTTTGATCTGTACATTTTGTTCCGTCCCCAGTGTTGCATAAGATTGCGACACATGACATTTTAAAGGTCTCACTAATAATTATGATAGCTTAATTTCATTACATCACAACGAGACTCGTACAGGGAATGAACTAAGAAGAGTTGTATCATATAGGTACTGACTTTTCATACGACCTAGTAGTGTACAGGTGTACAGGGTTGTGTCATATGTCATTTAAAAGGTCATAAAAATAGCTAGATCTCGTTATATGACACCTATAAAGTTACCTCTTCAAGGAATTAACTATAAAACATCTAATCGTAAACTGACATCAAACCAACATAAAATTAATCTAAAAGCTATGAGAAAATAGTTATTTGTTCAACAAGAGAGCAGTTTTTTTCTATCCGAGTGCAATCTTTAAATCACGAGCTAGCGAAGTAGTCTACAGTTGAAAAATAGACTACTGAGCCTAGTGAGTGATTTAAAGGCACGAGATCAAAAAAACTTGCTCTCGTGATAAACATACAACTTTTCACCTCTACAGCGAGAAAAGATTAAAAGTAATCACATACTTCATGAAGATTAATTGACAAATAGCTGTGAATTATTTTAAAGTGGTCAGGATTATAGTTTGAGTTCAGAAATTGCACTTCATAACATTTTTACAAAATCAAAAATATTGTTTTAGAAAACAACATTTATTATAGATTTTATGTTAAATAACCTTTTATTACCTTAAACGATTAATATTACACACATTTTTGTGATTTTGATTTCAATAATATATAATGTCGTGATTTGATAAACCTAATCATAAACAAATCACCGCGCCAAGTCATTTAAAAGTTATTGTTCCAAATTCAAATCACTTTGTCTCCCGCTCAAAAAATGCTTGCAGCAAACAACGATTTGGCTGCCTGATTTTGACAAGCAAAAGCTCTCTTTTCGAGCTGGAGAGGTGAAAAAAATTGCATGGAGAGGTGCATTTGTCCCTCGTTTGTGTGTATCGTTCCAGCAGCGCCACGACCTCCGATTTGCTTCATAATTAACACACCTCTAATTAATACTTTTACAAATCTTGTAAAAGTGAACTCGTCTTTTTCACTTCACTGTCTTCTAAGATATGAGGGGGACTTTGTGACGCTGCTGAAACGACGTCGTCGTCCTGGTAGCGCCACAGCAGTATCTCGTCAATTACATAACATATTAAAAATCTGATTTCACCAATGTTTTGTCATTCCTTTTACACCATTTTTAATTCCAGATGTAAACTCCAACAAACGACGAAGTAAATAAGTATTGTTTGTGGCGCTGCCAGAACAACGACGCCCCAGCAACGCCACAGCTAAATTGAATTTTGTGCTGGAATCCAAATACTCGCAGGTTAAGTACTTTTGATTTCGAGAAGTGTAAAAGTAGAATTATGAAAATTCATCGTGTAAAAATGGTTTTATAGCATCGAGAAGTATACAAACCTCAAAAAAAATATGGACCCAGTACAGACTTAACTAGGGCACCTGTCAACAAACTGATTATACCAACATTAAGTGACATTTATGCGAAGCTGTGCAAAAATCAGACTGCTTGTCTAGCTCTGTTAAATTACGATATGTTCCCATAAAAATGATAGGTACATTCGAGAATAAAAGTTCATTCAACGATTCAAACTACTTTTATATGGTCATTGGTACTTTATGAGGGAGGTATAAAGATAAATAAAATATAACTTTACTGCCCTGTTCCTAACCAATACAAACAAGTAAGTAGTAAGAACTAATCATTAATCAAACAGTCATTTAAAATGGCGCTGACTCAGCACAGTGTAGTAATAAACAAAAGCGATGATTTTCAGTCAGTAGGTACCTATCAGTGTCTCTATACCCAGTTATTAATTAACTTAGACAAGTTCTTACTTAGGTTGTCCGGCAATTTTTTTTGTTTTATTTGGATAACAATACACTGCATCCTGGCCTGTTAGTGTTCACGACAATGAACCACTTTAACTATAGAACTGAATATAATTTTGATTTTTTATGAGATTTTGAAGTCGATCCCAATGTTTGTATGGGTCAGAATGGCTTGTAAATGGTTTCCAAAGTGATTCAAACTATACTGAGTAAATGTACCATAAATGTGCAATTATGTACAGCAATTAAAGCAAAACATACTTTAACACAAGATTAGAAAATACAGTCTGAAAGGGAGCAACCATTCTGACGTGAGGATGGCTTGTAAACTTAAAACTGTAGAACTTAGTTTAAAAAAAGCAATGCTTAATAAATGTACGAGAAATGTTCTAATAGGTAAACAATTTTAAAATTTTGTAACTTTTATACAAGCGATGATATAGTAAATAATATGTGAGCAGCCATCCATCCTGCCGCCCCAGGATGGTGGGATAATTCTACACCGATGGTTTTATTTTGATAAAGTATGTATCAAATAAATGTACATCAATTATTGTTCTCTTCATAACATACACGTACATAGACGTACACTAAATCCTTTGCAGTGCATGCAGTGCGGCTTTGGAACCGGCTGCCGGTACATGTCAGGGCCGCTCCCTCTGTGGACTCATTTCAAAAGTCCCTGAAAAAACTCTGGGGTTTTATTCCTGCTTCTGATGATTGATTATTTCTCCTTTAGATTGGTTATGTACGTCTGAATATTTATGTAAATATATATATATATAATATTATGTAGATCTATTGTAGGTATTTACATATAACACATATAATTGTACACATAATTTATTGTATTTATCTTGATTTATAACTAATATTATGTTACTATTTACTTGTTTTGTTCCGCTTTTTACTAAGTATGATATATAATTATAATAATTAGTAATTGTGACTATTATTATTATTTTATTGCATTGCAACCCGCAACACCTGTCTCCTCTCTCAACTACTCTAAGGTAGACTGGAAGAGATCCCTTCAGGGATAAGTCCGCCTTTGCTACTAAATTACCTTTGAAATGTACTCGTATTATATGACACTGTTTTTGAGAAATAAAGAATTTACATACATACATAACATAAATAAAAAAATAAAAAAACGCTACACTCTCATAACTCATAAGCCTACACTAAGGTTTTTCCTTGTCCCTTGGAACATACATAAAGACAGACGAACACCCATGATCCGAGGACAAACACCTGCTTTTTACACAAATATTTGGCCCGACTGAGAATCAAACCCAGGACCCGCCTATCAAGAGGCAGCGTCACTACCACTCGACCAAACTGGCCGTCATCTATACTATAATAAAATCGTAAACCTAAAAAAATCTGTACATTGAACATAACAAAAAAAAATATCTAGGGCGACTCAGAATCAGTACCTGAGTTGAGTATTTTAGAATGATTATTGGACTTTTTCTGTATGTTTGTTTGATAGAGCATCACGTGAAAACTATTGGATCGAATTTGATGAAGCTTGGCATCAGTGGCGTGCATAAACATTTTAGGCAGGGTAGGCAGTGAACTTGTCTAGTTTTAATTGACCGCTCAAACTCGTTTCTATGCGACTTTTGACAAACGAAAAAACTTTCAACGTACCTAGCTTTGAGATGTTTTTCAGAAAGCTCATGCTTTTTAATCGCTGTATTAAGGTTATTCAAATCAAAATAACCCTGCGCCGTTCCATACGTTTTTATAACAGTTTGAAAACAAAATGCACAGAAAACAAAATACTTAAGCGGTTAGTATGCACACAACCCGTGAACCAATAATGAATATAGTATATTTTAGTAATGTCTTACTGCGGTACCTTTTTTGCGTCAAATCCACGTATCGGCCTTTTGCGATAAGTAATGTTTACTTGAAAAGGTAAACTTGAAAAATTACGCAGTTTAGGCAAACAAACATCATCACCACACTTTTCACAACTTATTGCACTCATTTTGTTCTAAACAAATATCTAACAATCACTATAAACTGATAAAACAATAATTTGCAAAAGTTTTCGTACCTACGTAGTTGCAAAACAAAAACAAACCAATATGGCTGAATGCATCCAATAAGACAAAAAGGCCGCAAAATTAAAAATCTATAACAGCCATTTCAAACTTACCGAATATTGACACTTCTCAATTTGGTAGAATCGCTTTATAGGCAGAGCTTTTTTCTCCATACAATCAGTTTGTTAATATTTGGCGGGGGAGGCGAAACAGCCAATCAGAAGCCCCCATTTAAACACAAAACCTCAACAAAAAAGGCATTTCAAACGAGTGCTTTTAACGAATAATTAGAATGGCAAATCCGCGCTCCTACGAGGGCTCTTACTAGTTCAGTATTAGAAGTTTAGATGGCGCTGTTTTGAAAAGTTAAAGGTTAGAGAAATGAAGATGGCGTCATTTCGGAAAACGTTTATTCGTTTCACAAAGATCTGTGATCGTTGGTGTACATTATAATATTTAATTTTTGTATTTTTTTTGCCATGAAAAGCCTAGGGTAGGCACTGCTTTTCTGCCTGTATGGAATGCACGCCACTGCTTGGCATAGGGGAAGCTTGTGTTCCTGAGCAGGCTTTAGGCTATAAACATTTTCAAAAAGTTTCCAGTAAATAGAAAACCAACAACAAAAAACCCTGAAAAAATTCGAAGTTAAGAGCTTTTCAGTACATTTTACTCAAACTATAGAGATCAACGTATTTTTGACAGAGGGAGACAACTATATGTTTTTAATATATCAATTTCTACCAAGAGAGAATGAGAAACATTATGTTCTAAACAAACGTCAAAACAACTGACAGGCTGCAAAGTCTGTTTTCAATTACGTTGATGAACTATATATGAGTTCGCTATGACAATTGTTTTTTATTGAATACCACAACAGTTCGACTGTATGTACCTATCTTTTTAATTTATGTATGTTCACCGATGTCTTCGCCGTTTATGGACCAATTTTCAACTTTATTTTTTGTGCGAAAGAGTGTACATAAAAGGTGGTGGTCCCTTTGTCACCAAGTCAGGTTCTAATCATGAAATCCCAGGGAAATCGAGGAAAACTCTTGAATTTAATAGGCAATTACATTGTTTCTCACGTACTTTCTTTTATTTGCATTAAACGATACAAAAATAAATAAACTTTTTATTTAAAAAATAAACCGACTTTAAAAAGTCTAAAATAAAGATGTAGCATTTAATGTGTGTTCCAGTGGACCCAATCGACACGAGGTAATTTAAGGGCGTGGCGTTAATTAATTTTTAAAAATGTTTCTTATTAAGTATTCTTCATAATAACCTTCTTTAACTTTATAAATTTACCTTTAGAAAAGTAATTACTATAAATGAATTCGGAGGGTGCTACTGTAAATTAGACCTGTGTTCTTTTTGTGACCTTATTTCGTATACCAATAGAAAATATTATCATAATAAGCCAATGAGTAACATCTAAAATATCGATACTTTTCTCAGCATCCCCATTTATTATTTCAGTTTTAGTGATAGTTTGGCCGTGTTGTACTTTTTTGAACGAACCAAAACTTATATTTATCATCAAATCAAATCAAAATACTTTATTATTTTTATTTTCATAGAACATACAAGTGCTTCTTGAAAACGTCATAAAAATAACTTAGCAGAATCAATATTGATCTCGATATGCTGAGAAAAGTATCGATATTTTAAATGTTACACATTGAGCAAAATTGTGAATTACGTTAGCATTTTTGACTTGGCGCCTATTCGCAAAGGTGCAGTCTTCCTCAAGAGAAAAATAGGCAAGAAACTTCGAGATGCTTATTGATCTATTAACATTTTAAAGAGAAAAGATATGATTGTTTGTTTGTTTCTTTGTTTGCATTGAATAGGCTCCGAAACTACCGGACCAATTTGAAAAATTCTTTCACCATAAGAAAGCATAGAAAGCTACATTATCCCTTATGGACATAAGCTACATAATTTTCCCGAATCGTCCCGTCCCGTCCCGTCCCGTTTCGGGATCGTCCCGTGCGGAATGCTAATACTTAATAAACTTAATAGCCCTTCCTTAGATTATTACTGCGGTCCTGTCCGAGAAACGAAATGACAAGTTCTCTGTAGTAGTAGTTTTCTTCCACCTACCAGAACAGGCAAATGACTTCTTTTTTAGGTAATTTTTAAATTTCACGTTGTTTTTTCGCAAAGGAATCTATATCCGTGCAGCCGAATTTCAAATTCAATGGAAATCGACAATTGGAAAAGCAGTGTGCTAGCTGAAATCTAAAAAGTACGGGTGTTGTCTTTCGATACTGACATAGATGGACTATACTTCCACTGAAAATAAAAAATAAGTACATAATATGAATTTGTGTGTTTTTTTAAATATAAAATTGTCGTATATTTTTACTCTATATATTTTTATTTTTAAGGAAAACTGTTTTTGTTACACAAAAGTTTATACTTTTTTCAGGAACGAAAAATACAATATATAAAACGTTTTGTGGGATAGTTAAGATAACATTAAACTATTGAAAGGCACACGACTTAGTCTATTGAAAGCAGCAAGTGCAACAAGGGTAGAAACAAAATGAGCATTAAAATAAGCTATGCTGGACTAGGAGTAAAAGAAAAACATGTGCCAGCTGCCTACTCTTCCCAGGCATACTGTAAAAGTCAGTAAGTGGGACGCGAGGGTATTGTTGGCGAAAAGCTGACAACCTGTCATCACTTACATCATATTTCATCTTATTGTCGTAGACACATTACTATTATTAATTTGTGCATCTTATAACCCATTTTGAATTTATGTCAAACGTGGCATCAAGTGGTTTTAAAACCACTGATGGTCTGCCTACCCCGATAGGGATTATAAGCGTGAGCCTATGTATGTGATTGTATGAGACAGCTATGTTTGAGCTTTGTCTTCAGATTCAATGTAGTATGGCCAAGATTTCAAATAAAAACATTTTTAGAAATCAACGAAAATATGAACTAAAGGTACTGTGCTGTATGCGTCCTTAAACGCCTAATTATACTTATTAAAAGAAATAGTTTTAATGTAAGAGTATCGAATCTTTTTAGAATTAAAAGTCTCGCTTTGTCAATGAAAGAGAGAAAGTAAGAAGAAAATGACAACGTAGATGGGGATTGTCAAGAAAAGTGAAAAAAAATTTGGGGATTTTTGAAAAGCAAAGAAAGAATTCGTGTTCTTTTTTGGGAGATGAGATGGGCAAAATGTTTTTTTTAAATAACTTGAAGTAATTGGGGAAAGAAATTTTTTAGGTTTGGGATGTGAAAGTCTGTATTCGCTATCTTTTGCAAGGTTCTACCGGGTCCCTTAATTGAGGACGCTTTCCGGGGATCTTGCGAGGATAAAGAATGCAATTAGCCAGAAAAGCCAACTTCCGATCCGGGGGGATTAAGGGAATCAATAAGAGTGGTAGTCTCGTTGTTTTTTTATTTTTTTTCAGTACTACTTTCCTAATGAAGAGGGCTTGGATGGAACTATAAGTTTGGAGGAGCAAATTACCATGGTCCGAGTATAAATCAAGATATATTTGAAAGCAAAGTACTATTGGGACGGTTTTACAGCTAAGTGGACAGTTTTTTATCTAATGTTGTTAGTCAGTTTCGTATTCAAAAGGCGCGGGGAAGGCATCGTTGTAAAGAAAACACTTAAATAGAATTAACAGGACTATGAAAGCAGCAGATTTAAATTTTGCTTAAAACCCTAAATTCCATTTACAATCAGAAAATCGCGAGTGACATATAAATAAATTGTGAAGTGTCAGTGAAAACAAAATCTATAACAGGGAAGCCCTCTAATATTAAATAAAATGATAGTGCGAATTTGAAGAGAACCAAACAGTGTTGTGATAAAGTGCCGAGTGACATATAAATAAATTGTGAAGTGTCAGTGAAAACAAAGAGGGAAGCTCTCTCATATTAAATGTGAAGTTAGTGCGAATTGAAGAGAACCAAACAGTGATTTGATTAAGTGCTGGAAAATCTCGGTTACAAAAAGGGGAAAGTCGCGAGTGATAATCTGACTCATTTTGGTGTTAGTTACAAAAAATCATGGAGTAATAGAATTCGGGGGAGAGGGGAGCCCTTTGAGGTCTAGATGAAAGAGAGATTTATTCAACAATTATTTGGAATAAATAGTTTTGCGTGAACAGTGTTGGGGTTGTGGTACGGCATTTTGATCGGGAGAGGGGAATTTAGGATATTCATCAAACCCAGACCTAGAAGAGGGACCAAGGTCTTTTGGCGAGAAGACCAAGGTCTTTTGGCGCATGTTACCTCCGACGGATGTCAACTGAGACGTCATCCTAATCGTCATTTTGTTTGAGTTTCGAATTGTAATTTTTTCGAATTGTAATTTTGAAATGCTTATTTTTAAATTTAAATTTGCAGTTCAGGAAATGGAAGTAAAGTACAGTAGATAAGAATTAAGCAGGTGTATATTAATTTTATTTATAAACAGTGGTAAAGGCTTTCAAGTTAGACACACGAGTAAACAAAAAACAATAGGTACAATCAATCATATTCAAATTAATATGTCATATAAAAACTGCCAGTGTCCTTAGAAAAAGCTTTATGTACAACACCTCCCCGTAATAAGGACACTAAAATATGAAGAGGTTGTTGTTGCCACGGAGTCTGAGCAGATCTTCGCGCCAGAGTGTTCTAACGCCATGATCAAAGGCTTGTAGGTATCTGGCAACCCAGCGAGCATTATCACTCCAACAAATTCGTCGTCCAATCCATCTTCAATCTCAAGAAGTTGTTCTTGCAAATCCCTTATAGCATTTATGTAGGTCTCCATATTGCCTGTCATCTTCGTGTTGAAGAGTTGCCTGAGTAAGCTAAGTTTGCGGTCAAGGCCTGTGTCTGCGTACTGCCGTTGCAGTTTTTGCCAGGTTTCCTTAGCTGTCTTAGCTGATTTCACCACTGAATACATGCGCGGAGACACGGTTAGGCAAATCTTCGCCCGTGCCTGCTCGTCGAGTCTTTCGAAGTCCGGTCTTTCCGTAGCGAAGACGGTAGGTTCCTCGATGCACTTCCACAGACCACAATCTATAAGAAACATCTTCATACCGAAGCTCCAGGAGCCGTAGTTAGAACGGCCTTCTAACTTGGGTATGGTGGATGGGACACCGCTGGGGACGAGTAGTGCTCTCGTAGCCGCTGTTCCGTCGCCTTGCGCCGCACCAACAGCCTGTCCCGACGAGTTCATGTTTCTTGATTTTTCAAGTCACCGCGTTTACAATTAAATATTCTGCACCTGCAAGGTCAATAGGCTTTCTGGGCCCATAACCTGCAGTTCAGGAAATGGAAGTAAAGTACAGTAGATAAGAATTAAGCAGGTGTATATTAATTTTATTTATAAACAGTGGTAAAGGCTTTCAAGTTAGACACACGAGTAAACAAAAAACAATAGGTACAATCAATCATATTCAAATTAATATGTCATATAAAAACTGCCAGTGTCCTTAGAAAAAGCTTTATGTACAACAAAATTGACACTTGAATTATTAAATTGTCACTTGAATTTGAATTATTAAAATTGACTTTTGAATTTGAATTGGGAATTTCATTTTGGAAAAGGTGGAAAGTATGGGATTTCAGAAGGGACAGTAATCCAGTAACTGACTCGAGTTCATTTTCCTATCCTTTTTTTTTACAATTTTAGAATTATTTTATTAATATATTTAATTAAATAATCTATTAATAATTTTGATAAAAATAATTTAATAGTTTAAATAGTTATACAATATTTTAACATTTAAGTGAAAAGAATAATTCAAACTGAATTAAACTGAAGTTGTCAGTTTTATTTTGAACTTGAATATGGAACAGGCCAAAGTTGACTTAAGAGATTCTCAATCAAATGTTAGGAGTAAATTTTCTACCTGTACCGAGTGAAGTTGTGTTCTTGACTTTGGACTCTGGTGAGTAGAACCTTCTTTAAGATCACTAGGGATTTTATTTATTTTGGGATTAAGTTATAGGGATGTTCTTTAAATTTCGGGCGGATTCTAAATTTTTTTTTTTTTTTTTGATTTATTTATGACTTGATTTTGGTAAAGCGCTATGCCTTTATTTTATTCTTTCTTATCAGACGATCTAAGAGTTACGTACTTGCTGCTAGTTTAGGATCCGCCTGAAGGTTTTACTTTATTTCCTTTTCCCTCTGTCTACTAGGATCGTTATTTCGTGATTCGCGATGTTCGGCGAGGCCTGAGTGACTAGGTTTTCCTGAATTTCCGAGACGATGTTATATTATAGCACCTATCTCTCCTTCTACGATTCTTCTACTGGCTCACGAAAGACAATTGTGACGCTGCTATTAGTGTAGCACAATACACGAGTAGCGACAAAAGACGGATGACCATCGGCGGCAAACGTCAGATTTTAGTTTGCTTTCGTAGGCTCCCTCTTGCTTTACAGTTGACCTACGGAAACCAGGAGATGCCCCTCACAACCACTGAACAAAGTACCTCTACAGACTATACACTCTACTCTGAACCATGTAGCCGAGCAGTCTTCTCATTTGCTGAATTATCCTTGGGGTTGCGCGGTCTCGTTCACCGAGGCGCTAGGGGAGGGCTTGTCAGTAGCAGACACGTGGTCACCGCGTGCGGGGGTTGTTCAGTTCAATTGGGGGGGATAGCTTTGTAATACCACCCCAAGGAACACTGTCCTACCCGTATACGTGATCACAGCTGACTACTTCGGTAGTCAGTCGTAGGGTCTGTAGTCTGCGGTAATACAAGGACGCGCTGTAGGCGACGGCTCCTAGGTTTCGCGGGGAGGAGGGATTGCGACCATTCGGTTTTCCTTTCTGACACTTGGCTTTATAGTTCGGAATCTAATCCACTCACAGGAGAAATAGGGAAGCGCGATGTTTGGTCTAATATTAGCTGAGGATTTTGTCGCTCAGAGAACATAACGATTCTAGGAGATTTCACAAGATACCCGACCCGAACAGTCTCCCCGGGTTGGTCACCCCAAGGCGACGGATCTCGTCATTTGGAGCGCCGTCGACAGGTTCCGGGACTTGGCTGGGGGCCCTAGAACGGGGAACTCCCCAAATGATGCCCTGGGCTTATATTAATCTCTCTGTCTAGGTATTCTACTCGCTGTCCCAGCCTCCGGCTCTCATCCTGCTTCGAATGGAATAATTAAGAGATTATTCCTTTTGTGTCAATATGTCAAAATGTAATTTATTGGACTATGTGAAGCGCATTAAACTTTGTTTTAATCTTGATTTTGCTTTTAATTCCTCTCTAAATCTGAAACCCGCTTTTAAATTGCTTGTACCTGCAAGAATCCTAGAAGTAATTCACAACGTAGAACCCTAGACATCACAGCCGTAAGTATAGAGTATCCACCTCTATTTAATACAGGTGGGGATCAGTACAATTTTGTGCCGTAGTGACCAGGATTCCAGGTTTCAAACAGCCAATATAATGGTGGGAGTAGAGAGGAATTGGAGAATAAAATCTAGGTTGACGAGATAGGCTTTCTCGGATAGCAGACCATTGTAGTGTCAAAAATGGGGTCCCCATGTTTAAGGGGGTAACAACAAACACAAGAGTTATATTTTTGCCAGAGACGCTGCGCGAAGAGATATGTAGGCAGGTCCACTTGGAAATGGGACACTTAGGATGCTTTAAAATGTTGAAGTATCTGCGAGATAGGTGCTACTGGATCGGGATGAATAGTTATGTGAGGAGCTTTGTTCAGCGGTGTCACGTTTGTCAGTTGGCTAGAAATGATAATGTTAGAGGAGTGGGTCGATTTTGACTGAAGAACCCGGGGAGTTAGTGATGGCCGATATTTTTGGGCTTTTATCAGTTAGTAGAAATGGATGGAAGTTTATTTTTGTCATTCAGGATGCATTAAGTAAGTTTGTTAGATTATTCGGACTATGGGCTGCTTCAGCAACAGAAGTAGTAGCTAAAGTAAAGGAGTTTGTGAGAACAATCAAGCCTAAAGCCATTATGACTGATAATGGTAGACAGTTTACGAGCATGACCTGGCGAAGGGGATTGTCAGCTATTGGGATAAAGGGGATTAGGACTTCGATTAGAAATCCTCAACCAAATTCTACTGAAAGTGTGAACAAGGAGCTAGGGAAGTTCTTTAGGTTGTATTGTTCTAGTAATCATAGTGAAAGGGCCGCTTTGTTAAAAAAAATAGAAGAAGTATACAATAACACCTTGCACCTCAGTACGAAGTATTCACCGAATGAGGTGCTATACGGAAAATAAGCTAAGCTCTCTGTTGATCAATACTTGTTAAATACGGTGCAGATGGGTGACATTTCCCAGATTCGTCTAGAGGTAAAGGAAAATTTGAGAAGGGCTAGCGAAAATCGTCGGATGCGGTTTAATCAGTCTCATACTTTAATAGAATTTCAAATTGGTGATCTGGTAAAGGTAAGAAGACTAAATAAATCAGACTCGTCTAAGGGGCGTACTAGGAAGTTTGAGCTGTTGTTCGAAGGGCCGTTTAGAGTCGCTTATAGGAAATTCCCTAATGTCTATACTTTGGTGGATCCGGAGACGCTGGAGATAAAGGGGACCTTTAATGCATTGCATTTGTCTAAGTATTATATATCTAGGGCGAATTTACTCTAGAGTAGTACTATTAAATTCGTTAAATTGCTGCCTTAATGAATGGTGGAGATTGTTAATAATAAGGGATTTGATTGGTGGGGTTTAAGGTATTTGGTGTTCTAGAGTGGTAAACTTGAATCAAGAGGAACTAGAAATTATGTAGGGAATCTTTTTTTGTGGTAATTGGGAGAGTTGTTACTGAGTAAAGTTTAAGTTTTGTTGAAGTCATCAATTAATTAAGCCCTTTTTAATTTATTTCTTTTGATGTAAGTTCACTTTGGTGTTAAAATAAAATTATTATTTTTTTCCTGAATGTTTCTTTTCTCAATAGTTTTGAGTAACCTTTCTTCCTCGGGACTAAAGTCGTCCGAGAGCGAATAGGTTAGGGGGAGATTGTGCTGTATGCGTCCTTAAACGCCTAATTATACTTATTAAAAGAAATAGTTTTAATGTAAGAGTATCGAATCTTTTTAGAATTAAAAGTCTCACTTTGTCAATGAAAGAGAGAAAGTAAGAAGAAAATGACAACGTAGATGGGGATTGTCAAGAAAAGTGAAAAAAAATTTGGGGATTTTTGAAAAGAAAAGAAAGAATTCGTGTTTTTTTTTTGGGAGATGAGAGGGGAAAAATGGTTTTTTTAAATAACTTGAAGTAATTGGGGAAATAATTTTTTTTAGGTTTGGGATGTGAAAGTCTGTATTCGCTATCTTTTGCAAGGTTCTACCGGGTCCCTTAATTGAGGACGCTTTCCGGGGATCTTGCGAGGATAAAGAATGCAATTAGCCAGAAAGGTCAACTTCCGATCCGGGGGGATTAAGGGAATCAATAAGAGTGGTAGTCTCGTTATTTTTTTATTTTTTCAGTACTACTTTCCTAATGAAGAGGGCTTGGATGGAACTATAAGTTTGGAGGAGCAAATTACCATGGTCCGAGTATAAATCAAGATATATTTGAAAGCAAAGTACTATTGGGACGGTTTTACAGCTAAGTGGACAGTTTTTTATCTAATGTTGTTAGTCAGTTTCGTATTCAAAAGGCGCGGGGAAGGCATCGTTGTAAAGAAAACACTTAAATAGAATTAACAGGACTATGAAAGCAGCAGATTTAAATTTTGCTTAAAACCCTAAATTCCATTTACAATCAGAAAATCGCGAGTGACATATAAATAAATTGTGAAGTGTCAGTGAAAACAAAATCTATAACAGGGAAGCCCTCTAATATTAAATAAAATGATAGTGCGAATTTGAAGAGAACCAAACAGTGTTGTGATAAAGTGCCGAGTGACATATAAATAAATTGTGAAGTGTCAGTGAAAACAAAGAGGGAAGCTCTCTCATATTAAATGTGAAGTTAGTGCGAATTGAAGAGAACCAAACAGTGATTTGATTAAGTGCTGGAAAATCTCGGTTACAAAAAGGGGAAAGTCGCGAGTGATAATCTGACTCATTTTGGTGTTAGTTACAAAAAATCATGGAGTAATAGAATTCGGGGGAGAGGGGAGCCCTTTGAGGTCTAGATGAAAGAGAGATTTATTCAACAATTATTTGGAATAAATAGTTTTGCGTGAACAGTGTTGGGGTTGTGGTACGGCATTTTGATCGGGAGAGGGGAATTTAGGATATTCATCAAACCCAGACCTAGAAGAGGGACCAAGGTCTTTTGGCGAGAAGAGGGCATGTTACCTCCGACGGATGTCAACTGAGACGTCATCCTAATCGTCATTTTGTTTGAGTTTCGAATTGTAATTTTTTCGAATTGTAATTTTGAAATGCTTATTTTTAAATTTAAATTGACACTTGAATTATTAAATTGTCACTTGAATTTGAATTATTAAAATTGACTTTTGAATTTGAATTGGGAATTTCATTTTGGAAAAGGTGGAAAGTATGGGATTTCAGAAGGGACAGTAATCCAGTAACTGACTCGAGTTCATTTTCCTATCCTTTTTTTTTACAATTTTAGAATTATTTTATTAATATATTTAATTAAATAATCTATTAATAATTTTGATAAAAATAATTTAATAGTTTAAATAGTTATACAATATTTTAACATTTAAGTGAAAAGAATAATTCAAACTGAATTAAACTGAAGTTGTCAGTTTTATTTTGAACTTGAATATGGAACAGGCCAAAGTTGACTTAAGAGATTCTCAATCAAATATTAGGAGTAAATTTTCTACCTGTACCGAGTGAAGTTGTGTTCTTGACTTTGGACTCTGGTGAGTAGAACCTTCTTTAAGATCACTAGGGATTTTATTTATTTTGGGATTAAGTTATAGGGATGTTCTTTAAATTTCGGGCGGATTCTAAATTTTTTTTTTTTTTTTTGATTTATTTATGACTTGATTTTGGTAAAGCGCTATGCCTTTATTTTATTCTTTCTTATCAGACGATCTAAGAGTTACGTACTTGCTGCTAGTTTAGGATCCGCCTGAAGGTTTTACTTTATTTCCTATTCCCTCTGTCTACTAGGATCGTTATTTCGTGATTCGCGATGTTCGGCGAGGCCTGAGTGACTAGGTTTTCCTGAATTTCCGAGACGATGTTATATTATAGCACCTATCTCTCCTTCTACGATTCTTCTACTGGCTCACGAAAGACAATTGTGACGCTGCTATTAGTGTATGTGCTACAACCAGGAGATGCCCCTCACAACCACTGAACAAAGTACCTCTACAGACTACACACTCTACTCTGAACCATGTAGCCGAGCAGTCTTCTCATTTGCTGAATTATCCTTGGGGTTGCGCGGTCTCGTTCACCGAGGCGCTAGGGGAGGGCTTGTCAGTAGCAGACACGTGGTCACCGCGTGCGGGGGTTGTTCAGTTCAATTGGGGGGGGATAGCTTTGTAATACCACCCCAAGGAACACTGTCCTACCCGTACACGTGATCACAGCTGACTACTTCGGTAGTCAGTCGTAGGGTCTGTAGTCTGCGGTAATACAAGGACGCGCTGCAGGCGACGGCTCCTAGGTTTCGCGGGGAGGAGGGATTGCGACCATTCGGTTTTCCTTTCTGACACTTGGCTTTATAGTTCGGAATCTAATCCACTCACAGGAGAAATAGGGAAGCGCGATGTTTGGCCTAATATTAGCTGAGGATTTTGTCGCTCAGAGAACATAACGATTCTAGGAGATTCCACAAGATACCCGACCCGAACAGTCTCCCCGGGTTGGTCACCCCAAGGCGACGGATCTCGTCATTTGGAGCGCCGTCGACAGGTTCCGGGGCTTGGTTGGGGGCCCTAGAACGGGGAACTCCCCAAATGATGCCCTGGGCTTATATTAATCTCTCTGTCTAGGTATTCTACTCGCTGTCCCAGCCTCCGGCTCTCATCCTGCTTCGAATGGAATAATTAAGAGATTATTCCTTTTGTGTCAATATGTCAAAATGTAATTTATTGGACTATGTGAAGCGCATTAAACTTTGTTTTAATCTGAAACCCGCTTTTAAATTGCTTGTACCTGCAAGAATCCTAGAAGTAATTCACAACGTAGAACCCTAGACATCACAGCCGTAAGTATAGAGTATCGACCTCTATTTAATGCAGGTGGGGATCAGTACAGTACCTATGTAAACGGTGCTCGAAGTGTAAGGAAATCAGCAAAAACCATCATAACTCGCACAAACTTGGTTTATTTCTTCAATCAGTCCACTAATTACAGCACAGTTTTACTTTAACACTACCGAATAATCTTACTAAGAACAACTGTTCTTTTATACCGTGTGGTGATCGGTTGAGAATAGCACCACCACATCTCTTTCCGTGGGTGTCGTAAGAGGCGACTAAGGAAACACAAATGAGACCTGCCTCCTAGTAATCCATCCCAGGCAAAGACACTTAATTTTTTTCTCTATCTGAGGTGTCTTCCTATGGTCTCATGCGGTGTGGTAGGCTCTATAAAGGGCCGTCTGGTTCACAACCACCCTCCTACCGAAGTCCGACGCCAAACAGCTTACTGTGTTCCGTCGGTGCGTGGGAGTACCAGTGCCTTTATAGGCATTTTCTGGGTTAACTCGTTCCATCGTCGACCTCATCTTTGACCTTTATGGTCAAGATTGAGGTCAAGAGTTAACCCATCTTATAATAAAAAATAAAAAAAATAAACTGTTCGACCCGACGACTCGCGACTGACTGCTGTTCGGCTCCAGAAGGCAGCCATGTCTCCCACTCCCTTTATTTCTCCCTACTTCAAAATGACGCACCTCAACGTGACTGTTCGAGTTTCTCCCGCCAAATTCACAAAAATATATCAAAGAAACGTCTTGCAAATTACGAATCACGACATTCGGCCATCCGACACAGTGCAACCTCCTGGTGCACTAGCCGTGTCAATCAGTCAGTTTTTAACTAACTCATTTATTTGAAATACCTTGATAATCATATTATTTTTAGATCGAGTACTAAACAGTAAAATAGTTAACTTTAGACTTGCAAATTAAATGAAACTAAGTTACATTCCGAAAAGGTGAGTTTGCAATTTAAAAAAATATGGCTTAAAATTAAAAGTTTAAAAGTTAAATTGATCTAAATTTTTATAAAGTAAATAAGTAAGCCATACCTGAAAGAAAACTATTTTTTTTTATACATATTTTAGATCTGTCAGCGCAATCAATATGTATGACCGTACCAAATTTAAGCTCTGTAGTACCAAGGATCTAATATTAGTAAATATATTCTTATTATTCCCAACAACGCTTGGCACTTGGCCGACTATTATTCGCAAACTTGAAGGGCCAACTTATGTTGGTCCTTTTAATATTCTTGTATGTTCTATCACTGTGAGTTTTTTCACATTTTTAGAAACAACCATTTAGTTGGTAGAGGGACACTTGTTTTTGATAAATAATTTTAATATAGAAATGAATTTTTCACAAACGGAGTGCTGAATCGAAAATCGATCTTAGTAAACTCCTATCTTTTAAAAATCAATCCTACGATTCCCCCCTCGATGATATTGGCGAGAAAAAAAATCATCGAATAAAAAACAATTTGATATACATTAAAAAAGTTACTACTCTTACAACAACTAATATGAATTTGTTGTAACCCCATAATGACTACACAAATAACAAAACCGTGACACACTCTGTTAGGAGTCACTTAACCACAGTAAATGTTAAATAAATATTGAAGTAAATATTGAATACATAATATTATAAACTAAAGATTTTTGCATTTTGGTTAATATGAAAAACACAACCACTATCACTATCTGCACCTCGATTATACAAATGGAAAAAGTTTTCCGATGATTACTTCAGAAATAACTTTAGTTTTGTCCTAAGTACAACAGAATAATACAACAGAATGGAAGTAAGTTAAGCGCGAACGAAGCAAGCTCGAAATTTTTTTTTAGGGACAATATTATTGTTAAGAATAATAATTAATGCGCAAAATTTTTTTACTATATTATTGTTTTAGGAATAATATCGAACTGCTGCATTTCAAACGTGGAACCTTGTATGGCAGCCATTTTGGATTAGAGTAAACTTCGTCGTATATGCTACCTTCGTGAATTATTTCACATTTTTTTAATTATAAAAATTAATGTTTCGCAAACGGATTGCTGAATCGAAAAACGTTCGTAGGAAACGCCTTCTATCACTCGATGATATCTGCGCGGCGAGACAAAAAATCCATCGCCTTTCACGTGTATGGGAAAGACCCGAAAAAATTTATTTTTCCATCATTTTATTTTTTAAGATATGTCAGCGCAATCAATATGTACGACCATACCAAATCTCAGCTCTGTAGTACCAAGGATCTAATATTAGTAAATATATTCTTATTAATCCCAGCAACGTTTGGGACTTAGTCGACCATTACTCGCAAACTTGAACGGCAAACTTATGTGTGATAGTTTTCCTTTTAATTTCGTCGTATATTCTACTACGGTGAATTTTTTCATATTTTCAAAAAATTGAAAAACATATTCGTTAATTTGTTTAAAAGATACGTAATTTATGTACGTCCATTATGTTTTTTCTCTATACACACTTTTTTGTAGAATTTCAGTTCGCTAAGTTCAATGCTTCAGCTGGGCGATGATAAATCAGTAACTGATTCAGGACCTTGCATTTTTAATTTTATTTTACCCAAAACCTAAGGACGATTTCCTTAGGGGATAATTTTCGAAAAATCGCGAAAAATGTGTGCTTTAAGGTATATCTTTACGAAGTTTTGAGCCAAAATTCCCAAAAACTGTTTTTTTCTTCAAACAAACTTTGAACCCCCTTTATGGGTTGAATTTCAAAAAATCCTTTCGTAGTGGTGTCCTACTTTATAAAAGACACCTTTTTGTCAAACTTCAGCTTTCTAGGTCTAAGGGTTTGGGCTGGCCCTCGCCTGGCTGCCATCCTGCGCAGCGCCATGATTAGTGAGTCAAGCTCTACGTGAATCGCACGTACTGTGAGGCACGTGAACAGTACACCATACGTCTTCTCCCTGCGTCTGCTGACTGCGACTTCCATGGGTCCGAACAAATCCAGGCCACAGTAGGTAAAGGGACGCTGATGATGAGCTACACGTGTGGCTGGTAAATCTCCCATTCTAGATACCGACGGCTTACATCTTCGTAAGCGGCACAGCATACATCTGGATACTACATACTTTACTGAAGGTCGTAAACGGAGTAACCAGTACCTTTGTCTCAGCTCATTCACAACAGTCTCTTGGTTTCTGTGAGCTGCTATGATATGGTAGTGTCTGACTATGAGCTTCGCTATAGGGTGTCGGCCGTCCAGAATTATCAGTCTCTTAGTACACAGATCAACGTCCGCTGCAGCGTCAATTCGGCCCCCGATGCGGATTAAATCATCCTCGTCTAAATAAGGTGACAAGGTAAGTAACTTACTTGTGCGAGATACAGGTTTATTATTTTTTATTTGACCTATTTCAGTTGGAAAGGACTCTAATTGCGCTTGTCACAAAATCATTCGTTCAGCACGCTCCATTGTACTGCAGTCTAGATGTCACCACTTAATTTATTACATCGTTCGATGAACGTAATTACGACAAACGTAGCCCGCAGCAAGCACAGCCAAGAAGAGAATCGCTTCGAGTCCGGAACAGGTAAACTAGCGACCTGAATTTCCTGCACCTCAGCAACGGCCATGATGATTCGTGTCCGTACAAAAACGAGGGTCCTGAAAACCACTCACCGCGAAACACAGTGTGGTCAAAGGTTTCCCTAGTTGCCAAGTCGGCGTCATTCAATTTGGTAGGGATGTACCTCCATTCATGGATGCGCGTTAACTCGTCAATTTCTCCAAGGTGGTTAGCTTCATACGTTTTATACGTATGTGTGTTGTCTCGAATCCATTGAATAACTGTAGTGGAGTCACACCAAAAGACCCGCCGTTCGGGGGCTAACTTATGCTCCTTCAAAATCACGTCGGCCAACCTCGCGGCCAACAGAGCTGCTTGTAGTTCGGCCCTCGGAATGGTTAGTGGTTTTACCGGTATGACCCTGAATTTACTAGTAATAAAGCAGGCGCAATATTTATTTTTGTTAGTCCAACGCCAATATGCTACCGCACACATAGCTTTAACAGACACGTCGCTTAAGATGTGTAATTCTAAGTTTCTATAACCTGCGCCGTAGACCCCGCTACGCTGTCGTAGCCATTCGTTGCGCGTTGCGCGGGCGCACAAGACGCAGGTGCAGCCAGGGGCGGGGAGACAGGTGACCACATGCCGATCGATATTACATTCGTCCCGCTCCCACGCGTACTCACCGCTTCAGTTGCCGTCTCGCTCACGCTCGTAGCAGCCTGATAGTCTGTCGTAGCAGCCTGAGGTCTGTGTCCACATGCGTGAGGGGCCTAGAATTTACAATGGACTTAACTTCTAACAAAAATGTTGTGAGAATTTCTTCCGATGGGGAACGTTGTTTTAATGTGACTTAACACTCCTTATCAAGCGCTCCCAGCAGCCGCCCATGAAAGGTGATGCAGTCGGAATGAACTTCCATAGAATAAAATGATTGGTCACAAACTCTTGAACCGGCTCATTGAACAGGGTCTGAAGTTCACGGTTAGCTCCAACGAAGGCCGTCCCGTTGTCGGAGTAAATTGTTTGTGGGCTTCCTCTTCTGGCGATGAACCGTCTTACAGCCATGATCGCTAAATCAATGCTGAGGCTACCAACGACTTCCAAATGTATTGCTCGCACAGATAAACAAGTCCCGCTCCGCCGCCTGCGCCCGCCCCGCGCCCCGCTCCCCCGCCCACGCCGCCGCCGCCCCGCCCGCCCCGCGCGATGCCCCGCCGCAGCCCGCGACGCCGGTACCTGCCGCTACCACCACGCGAGCGTCCAAGACGTTCGCTAAAGTCGTCACGGCCAGCAAAACACCAGTTGCTGTGACCCAACCTCCTCCAAAAGTGGGGCACCGTGACGAAGATGGCTTCAACAAGGTGCAGAAGAAGCGCAAGCGATCGGGTAACAAGAATCGCTGCGGGACGGCAGTGACGGATCCGGGAGTGAGTCTGCGGGCTGAAGCTCCGAGCACGCCTGTGTACTTGTCGCGACTGCACTACAGCACTGAGGTGCAAGACGTCGTCGAGTATATACGGCAGAAGACAAAAGTTCTCTTAGGTCTCCAGAGAGTGAAACCGTTGGAATCGCATCACCATGCTAGTTTCAAAGCATTTGTGATGCGGTTTCCGACGTTCATGCTGGAGACAGTCATGAAGGAGAGCTTTTGACCAGAGGGCGTGGTGTTCCGCCATTTTCGAGGGAGATTCCCGGTTGCAGACATCCCCGGAAAAACACCCAGGAAATAGTGTTAGTTAGTTTTATTTTATTTTGTTTAATTATAATTCATATGTATGTTTGTCTGTAAGGTATTTATCTACGGGCCTTAGATGCTTGATAATAAATGATTTTATTTATTTATTACTTATTTATAAAAATCGCAACATAGCGTTTCTATATCGCTCTTTAACCTCGAGTGATTTACAATACATCTACGAGGGAGCTATATGAATGACTAGCATCCCGCTCGGGACTTCGTTCCCGTGGGAATTCGTGAAAATTATGTAGCCTTTGTTACTCAGGGATAATGTAGCATCCTTATGGTGAAATAATTTTTCAAATCGATCCAGTAGTTTCGGAGCCTATTCGTTACATACAAAAATACAAATCTTTCCTCTCTATATCATTAATATAGATAAATGATAACCTTCAAAAAGAATATAATAAAATATTTTTAACAAAAAATTGACCCGCCTTCTAAAAGGGTGAAATATTTTTTTTTAAACTATGTTCACGAGTAAGTAGTGGTTACGGGTAAAACAGCAAATAGGTGAATTCATAGCGGAATATGGTAAATAGAGAGGAATGTTTCTTTTTGACGTCGGCGCCCGCTCGCACCCGCTCGCCCGACCTCGTGACGGCCAAAAAGGCCCTTCCCTATTGTGGCTCACGCGGGAGGGTGTGAGTGCGCCCCGTTGAGATTGGCCCTGTGGCGAAGACCAGCGGTTCGGCTCCTCCTCTCCCAGCGCTCTCAACTTCCCATGGCAGTGTCATTCTCCCGATCAGGAGCTGCCAGGGGAAGCCGATAAGATCATCCCGGCACGGGTGGGGCGTGGACCCACCATTCACACCGCTACAGTAGGGTTGGTGTTGCAATTTTTTTTCCCCCAAAATATAGGTTCGTTGTCTTTTTCCCAAACAATCTAGGTTTTTGCAATCTTTCTCCCAAATAATCTAAGTTCCCCCATTCCCCTTTTCCCCTGTCGTCGCTGTCGTTGTTGTGGTCGTAGTCGCCGTCGTGGTCGCACACCCAACGCCGCGGTCGCCGGCAGGTAATGCCAAAGACCGGTCTATTGCTATGGACCGCGGTTGATTCCACCGCCATGGGGTTCGCCCCGAAGCGGTTTCCCCGTGCGCCGCACGGCGCACGAGAAGAAAGTTCTGCTGCTGTAGTCAGCAGTAAGCAATCGGAAAGTAAAGAACTCTCTCAAGCAAAGGAAAATAAACTCTAGGAAGAACTCACCTGTGTTTTAATACAGTCCTCAACACCTTGTCAGTTTGAAGCCGTAGCTACAACTTGACCCGTTATTTTGCAATTACCTTTAAAAAGCATTTTTGCACCCTTGGTCGAAAATATTACGACATAACCTTTACTTACTAAATTACTTACCGATAGTAGGTTATGCGCTAATTTAGGTACATAAAGTACATCTTAAATATTATTTACAGAGTCATTAATAGGTAAAAGCACTGTACCTTTGCCTTCAGATAGTATTTGTTCGTTATTTGCAACAGTCACAGGCTTGATAAGCCGTGAAAGCTTTATAAATCGGTCCTTTTGGTTACATATATGTGTTGTGGCTCCTGAGTCCACAAACCATAAGTCCTTAGAATCTGTGGAAGAGGTGGAATGAAAAGAAGATGAAAGTGAAATGTCTGTAGTATAATTTGTTTGTGTAACAATGGGTTTACTATTTACACTATCTACTTTCTTCTTGTTCTTCTTGTTATTCTTCGCCTTCCTTTTTCTGCGTTCTGAAACAAAATATCCAGATTTTTTGCAGTAGGTACATAATTTAGATTTTGACGTTGTTTGGAGTGCTTTGGAAGTACATGGTTCCGCAGGTTTTTTAGGATTTTCTTCCTTCAGTAGTAAAGATGATACTGTGTCCGAGGTAATCTTGGTTCCGCTATGTTCAATCAAATGCCATAACTAGAAGCTTGTATTCTTCTGGGAGTCCTGCTAGAAGAATGCAAAAAGGGCTATTACAAAATTTCTAATTATCTATCAGACAGGCAGCCATGGGAATGAACTGCTCAGCTCTAGAGTTATTTCAGATTTAGTTAAAATTAGTAAATAAGAAAATTTGTAATGCGATTTTAAAGAGCAACCTCAGAGTTTCTTGCCTGTTCTTCTCTGAGGAAGACTGCAACTTTGCGAATAGGCGTAGAGTCAGTAGGATCAGAGGTACGAATGCGTATGTATGTATTTAAATCGTTTAATGTATGTTTGTATGTATTTCATTGTAATCTTGACTTGTTTTAAGTGACATCCTGAATGTCCTATAAAATAAAGATTTTTCTATTCTATTCTATTCTAATGATGCCGACAAATTCATCGTCAATGGGTGAATTAATTTGTTGGAGCATCTGTTGAAAAGTTCTTACGCTAGGCGCTTATCTAGATAGATAGATAGATAGATGGACGGACGGACGGACGGACGGACGGACGGACGAACGGACGGACGGACGGACGGACGGACCGACAGACAGACAGACAGACAGACAGACAGACAGACAGACAGACAGATAGACAGACAGACAGACAGACAGACAGACAGACAGACAGACAGACAGACAGACAGACAGACAGATAGATAGATGATGGATAAACACTTTATTCATTAAACAATGCAACACAAACATTAAAAAGAAAAAATAAAACAGTACAATACTTAATATACAGTGGTGGCCATATAATTAAGAACGATTTAATGTTCTAGAAAATATTTATCTTAACCACATCATATCTAGTTATGTGTTCCATCTTACAAGTAACTAGCTATGCTATGAAATAGCCACATGAATAGAGCAAAAGGTGTTAGGAATATAAAATATAACCTCTACCATTTTTTTAATAAATTTAGTTTATTAAACACAGTAACAAAAAACAAATAGTAAATAATCTGGACAAATAATTAAGAACGATTTATAAAACTGCTTGAGAGTTTTTCCATAACAAACTTAGATAATTTAAATCACATTAAATGAAAGTGCGTAAGAAAAACAAACAATTTATAAAATTTTAAACTAAATTTAATAGCTGGTAGCATGACCACGGCTTTTAATTACGGCTTTACACCGGCGAGGCATTGACTCTATCAATTTTTGACATTTGGCAACAGAGATATCGTTCCATTCTTCTAAAAAAGCAGCAAATAACTCTCTTAAGTTGCCACATTGTCGATTTGAAACTTTTTTCTTGACATCACACCAAAGATGCTCTATTGGGTTGAGATCCGGGCTGTTAGCTGGCCAATCTAACACCGAAACTGATTGCGCCCTGAGAAATTCCTTAACGGTGCGTGCAGTATGCTTGGGATCATTGTCGTGCTGAAATGTCCAAATAACAGGAAGCACGTCTTCAGCATAAGGTAACATTGTTTCTTCCAGTATATTTTTGTATTGATATTGATCCATGTTTCCCTCTATCAACTTAACAGGTCCAACCCCATGTCCAGAAAAACACCCCCAAAAATTTCACATTTCCCCCACCATGCTTTAATGTCACTTTTGTGTACTTAGGGTCGAATGCTTTGTTCGGAGGGCGTCGTACGTATCGTTTACCATCCGAACATACCCTGTTTATTTTTGTCTCATCAGAAAAAAGTACATTTTTCCACTGACTTACTGTCCAGTTTTCATACTTTCTTGCGAATGCAAGCTTGCCTATGGCACTGTTTCAACATAGGCACCTTCCTGGCTATCCTTCCGTGCAACTTTTCTTCTACCAAACGCCTTCGAATAGTACGTGCTGAGATTGCTAAAGGGTTGTTTTCACCAAAATATTCTTTTCTTAGGTCATTCGAGCCTTTAAAAGGGTTTTGTTTTGCCAAGCGAATGATATTTCGATCGTCTCGACAAGAGGACTTACGTTGTTTAGGTGCACGTATAACATTTGAAGTTGTTTGATAAGTAGCAAAATGCTTCACAGCGTGAAAAACCATAGTTTTGGAGCATTGCAGATGGTCGGCTATCTTTTTATACGACCAATTCTTTTGACGAAGTTTTATTATCACTTCCCTTGTAGATTCATCACAACTTTTATTTTTTCCCATTGTTTTAATACAAAACAATCACTTTTAAAACTTTTATAGAATTAAATGGCGCCAAATTGATACAAACAGTGACCTACAACCATAGAGCCACGAAGTGTTCTCTATTTAAATTTGAATAAAAAATAAAATTTTCAGCGTTCTTAATTATGTGACCAGCCAGTAAGGAGTAATACTAGGTTCGGATCGAATGCATAAAGTTTATCTATTTAGTTTTTGGCTAATCATGTGTACCAACGAATTAACCATTAGTATGGCAAAGTTTTGTGATACCGAGAGAAATACAAAAAAATACATGGAACTAAATAAACTCAGTAGTTTGAAAAAATCTTCCCTTTAAATAAGCGTTCTTAATTATATGACCACCACTGTATATTCGTGTGTGCACTGTGCCAATGAAAGGGCCCTGACTCAGCTGTAATGTCACAGCAGCCAGACGCTGCTGCGACGCTGATTATTCTGCCAGAACCAGTTCTGCATAGTGAATGCCCAAGTATTATAGTTCGACCCACCTTCTAATTTTTCAATTTGTGGTGTTGAGCTGGTGACAGTCACCCTTGAGAGCGAAGTTGCTCGCTTGCTAGTATCTTCGCTGTGAGACATTTTTCCGTGATTTTGTAGGATTCACAACCTAATAACTTACACAGTTATTTTTATATGGGAAACGTATTGCCCATAACCACTGAATTTAATTTGTTTATAAATAAAACAACTGTGTATTTTTTCAAGATTACATCGAGAGAGTGTCTTCATTTATTATTATATTTTTTAATGTGACAGGGTGTTACTATTAAAGCTGCCAGTATTTTTAACAGAAATGAACAAAAGTCTATCATAGACGTTACATTCTGTATAGAGAAGCTAAACAAGTACATACAAAATTGGTAAATTTTGGAAGAAGGATCACTAAGCCTCCAACAATACATTGGCTTCAACGTTAATATGGGAAATGAAAAAAAATACTCGCACAAAATGTAATCTAATACCAGGCTGGAATTTAAGGAAGCTAAATACCACGGCTTTTATAGAGGAGCTTCAAAGGAACTTACTACTTACACAAGAGCTCAATACACAAAGTTTAATAAAGATTATTAGTAAGGCTTGTGATACCAGCATGCAAAAAAAATATAGAAAACCGAAGACAGAAGGCTCATTATTGGTGGACTGAAGAAATAAAAATCGCTCGGGAAAAATGTGTACGAAAGAAAAGGAAAATGGTAAGAACTAATAGCCAAAAAGTGCCAGAACACATCAAAGAAAAAACTAAGAAGGTGTAGGCACACAGTTTAAGCTTAGGTAAGAGTTTTTAGTTGGCCACCCATTCTGTGAGGCCGGGCAGCGTCAGTCGCCCCGCGCCGCGCCAGCCCTGCACACCGTTCGTGCAGATATATTTTTTTGTATCGCATTTTGAAGTAAAATATAATTTCGAGTTTAAATTCATTACGTTGTTTTTATCTCAAGTCCTCGACCGTGAACTCTGCATAAAGATGATTATAGACTGTAACCTGAAGTTTAGGACATTCACTTCTCACATACCTACTTATTAGTTACAATTGGTGACCCCAAGTGCGGTCTGGGACGAGAACGTTTTGCGGAAGGTGTTATCAAGTGCAAGTGTACTCCGGCGAGTATTAGCGGTGCGCGGAGCGGCTCCTCGGTATCCCACGGCCCGGGTACCGAGAATTTCATTATCGCACGTTACGACCTGCGATTGTAATAGCCACAAAACTACGTATAAATAAACAATGGCGGAAACAGAGGTCGGAGCAGTTTCAGTGACGGGACGTATTTCGGAATTTTGGCCGGATTTCCCACGAGCTTGGTTCATGCAATTCGAGGCCATCGTCGCTCCACAGAACGCGGGAGACGAGAAGAATTATCAGCTGGCCGTGGCTAAATTAGGCAAACAGGCAATACAACAGGTGATGGACATTTTGGAGGCGCCACCCGCGAAAGGAAAATATACAGCACTGAAGCAGAGATTGTTAGAAATTTATGAGGAATCCGAGGTACGTAGAATACAGAAAGTTATTGGGGAAATGCAATTAGGAGATCAAAAACCATCCCAGCTTTTGCGTAAAATGCAGAATCTAGCGGAAGACAGGATTCCAAAGGATACGTTGATTATATTATGGCGTAATTTGCTTCCATCATCAGTACGTGCTGTGCTATCCGTTACTTCGCAAACAGAGCTTGCGGAATTATCCTCCATGGCAGATAAAATTATGGAGACAACGCGCCCGCTCGAGGTTGCAGGAATATCGGGTTCGAGTAGTGGTTTAAAGGCTGAAGTAGCTAAACTAAGTTGACAGGTATCAGAGTTAATGAAAGTGAGAACCACGGACGGCGGAAATAAAGGCCGTAATCGCTCTAGATCCCGCAATAATCAACAAGTACAAAAGAATGGATCCAGCTCTAAGAGACGAAACGACCCGAACTGGCTGTACTTTTACTACTATCGTTATAGGGAAAACGCACACAAGTGTTACCAACCATGTGATTGGAAGAAGACACCACCCAAGTCGGAAAACTAGCCGAGGTGCACTCGACGACGGGGGATTGCACATAGTACTCCAATTACCGTCTAAGTATCTGCGACAAGGTTAGCGGTTTAAGTTTTCTAGTAGACACGGGAGCGAACGTCTCAGTACTCCCGGTTACAAAATGTCGGGGAATCAAGGAGGACAGTAGTAACTACAAGTTGTTTGCAGCTAACGGTAGTGAGATAAGTACATACGGTGTCAAGAATATGGTCGTAGATTTCGGTTTGAGAAGAGCTTTCAGGTGGACTTTTATTATAGCGCAAGTTAAGCAGCCCATTTTGGGCGCAGATTTTTTAAGCAACTTCAGTTTGTTAGTAGATTTAAGCGCACGTAAAATTATTGATAAGACCACAACACTAAATGTAATTGCTACGGTTGTAACTCATAACGAAGCTTCCATTAAGACCGTAGACGATAAACACGAATATTATGACCTATTGAGTAAATTCCCCAACTTAACAAAGCCAATGTCCTTCACAGATAGCCCTAGCCATAATGTTGTACATCATATCGAGACTACAGGACCACCCGTGTTTGCGCGAGCGAGACCATTGCCGCCAGACCGGTATAAAAAGGTACGTGAAGAGTTTCAGTTAATGCAATAATTAGGTATTTGTCGGCCATCTAAGAGCCCGTGGGCGAGCCCGCTACATGTAAGTAGTATTAAAAAAGAATGGCGAGTTGCGACCATGCGGCGACTACAGGCGGCTTAATGCAATAACAAAGCCGGACCGGTACCCTATACCTAGATTGCATGATTTTACGTACTTATTGGCAGGTAAAAAGGTATTTTCCCGACTAGACATTAACGGAGCGTACCACAATATCCCAGTAGTGGAAGACGACATACCCAAAACGGCAATAATAACGGCCTTTGGACCTAGAGCTAGAATAATAATCTAGAATAATAACCTAGAGGAACACAAAAAACACTTGGAAATAATTTTTGAACGATTTAATAAATACTGTATCACTATTAATATTTCGAAATGCATCTTTAGTCAGTCGGAAATAGAGTTTCTTGGACATTTTGTATCTTGTGACGGTATTAGTCCTTTAGAGGAGAAAGTTAAAGTAATTAGTAATTTTTCAAGACCGGAAACTATAGAACAACTAAGACGTTTCTTAGGTATGATCAATTTCTACCGTACTCATATACATAAAGCAGCAGTGTAACAATATGTGTTGAATAAGTACTTGCATAACTGTAAAAAACGTGACAAGACTAAAATCGGCTGGAATGACGAGTCGATTGAGGCGTTTGAGCAGTGTAAACTTAGCCTAAAAAACGCTGTTACGTTGTCTCATCCTTCGGTAGATAGCCCCCTAGCTTTAATGACCGACGCGTCGAATTCGTGTGCAGGAGCAGTACTTCAACAGAGTGTTAAGGGCGTGTGGAAGCCGCTAGGTTTTTTCTCAAAGCGTTTCACCGAGGCTCAGCAGCGGTATAGTACTTACGACCGCGAGTTATTAGCAATATATTTAGCTATTAAATATTTTAGAAAGATGTTTGAGGGACAGCAACTAACCATTTTTACCGACCATAGACCTTTGATGTACGCTTTTGAGAAAAAAGTTAGTGACAACGAATCCCCGAGAGTTTCACGTCAATTACTTTTTATTAGCGAATTTACCACCGATATACGTCATTTGTCAGGGTCTAGCAATGTCGTGGCCGACGCGTTATCGCGCGTCGAGACCATTTCCTGTCCCACTAGCATCGATTTCAACGAACTCGCTGACACACAAAACAATGACGACTATGTTGTGCAATAAGACGACACCGGTAGGTCCAATGTGCGAATTAAACAAATTTTACTACCTACGTGCAATAAGCATTTGTATTGCGAAATTTCAACACAGAATGCTCGACCCTATTTGCCGGATAGGTATAGACGTTTGGTTTTTGATAATATACACAACTTAAGCCACCCCGGAATAAACACTACACGGAAGTTGATTACTAAAAAAATTATTTTGGCCTAATATGAATAAAGACATTAACAGATGGGCTAAGACATGTTTATCTTGTCAAAAAGTTAAGATAAACAGACATACATTGTCAGCTTTTCAGAATATTGCCCCGGCAGATAGGTTCGAACATATTCATGTTGACTTAGTGGGACCGTTGCCGACGTCACCGGATGGTTATAGGTATTGTCTTACAATAATTGACAGAGGTACTAGGTGGATTGAAGCTTTTCCTATCAAGGATGTCGCGGCAGAAACTGTAGCTAGGATTATCTACGAAGGATGGGTTACGCGATACGGATCCCCAGTAAAATTAACATCGGACCAGGGTAGGCAGTTCGAAAGTTGTTTGTTCTCCGAATTGATGAAATATTTAGGTATTGTGAAAATCAGAACCACACCATATCACCCACAAAGTAACGGTTTAGTAGAACGGTGGCATCGTTGTTTAAAAGTAGCTTTATCAGCACGTTTAGACTCAACATCTTGGTTCCAAGAATTACCCACAGTGTTGTTTGGGTTACGCGCTGCGATACGTAGCGATACGGGAGTTAGCGCGGCAGAGTTAACATTCGGTAAAGCCTTAAGGCTACCATGCGATTTCTTCGATAGCACCGCAACTAGATCGTTTGACGAGAATGAAATGGTTGTTCAAATTAGAAATACTTTACGCGATATAAAGCCATATAAACAAGCGGACAGATCAAATAGAAAATTTTTTGTTCATCTGGACCTTAAGTCATGTGAATGCGTTTTTATAAGAGATGATAGCGTACGTAAGCCTTTAAAACCACCTTACGACGGACCATATCGTGTGCTTAAGAGATTTTCAAAGGTGTTTCTAATCCAATTACCAAACAGGCAATCTCATATTTCGGTAGATCGATTAAAGCCAGCATATTTGTTAAATACAGAGGCCGAAGACAATTTAAATAATGAGCCGGCGAATAGCGATAATAGCAATCGCTCCGCTCATAGCAGTGTAAACCTACCTTTAGGTAATACAGTGCGAGTGACGCAATCAGGTAGAGTTAGCAGGCCACCAGTCAGATTTTTAAATTCTTAATTTAGCAATAATTTATCACGTAGTGATCGACCTAGTTATTTTTACACAGCGGCAAAAATATTAACAGTATAAGTAGCCATGTAAAGATCTTAGTATATCATTATACTAAGTAGGGGACGTTACGTACTACTTACGATGGGAAACTATAACAGTACCAAGAAAGATAACGAAAACGTAGCCGTTGCTCAAGCAACAGTGCGGTCAAGTGAACCAATCCAGGATCAAATTAAGGAAATCGGAATAATAATTTTGATAATAGCAATCGTTGTTATCGTCTGTTACTGGTGTCGATCGCGCTGTGTTCGAAAAGTTAAGAAGTGGCTAAAACGTGAGGTTGCGGTGATCAGTGATAGCGGCAATAGGGCTACCCCAGTGATTAAAGTGGAAAGTCAAGGAAATACTACCACCCAAAACCCAACCCCAAGAGTTATTTTCTCGTAAGCAAATTGTTCAAGATTTCTAAGGTATGAAAGTTCGGAATTAAAGGAAGCTTGCGTTAATTATTTTGTAATTAGGTTAAGAGTTACAGAGTTACTTGTCCTTTATTTAATTGTAATTAAATTGATTTTCGTATGTAAGGACGTAAGTCGATGCCAAGGTAAACCCGTAGGACTTACATACGAAAACAATAAACTGACTCCATAAGAGAAGTCATTATGTAACCTAGTTAGTACTTACCTAATAATATTTTAGTCATAAGTTCTTTTGTGAAATTTCAGAGCTCCACAAGAGAAGCTATTGTTTGAATGGCGTGCTACATACATCATACCCTATATAGACTTTTAATTGTATACCTATAATTACATCGAATTCTGTTTCATTGTAAAGTTGTAAATTAGGGTTGATACCTTCAATTTTTGGTTTAAATTTTTAAAATATTTTTTTTTAGGAGGGGTGTATTGTAGGCACACAGTTTAAGCTTAGGTAAGCGTTTTTAGTTGGCCATCCATTCTGTGAGGCCGGGCAGCGTCAGTTGCCCCGCGCCGCGCCAGCCCTGCACACCGTTCGTGCAGATATATTTTTTGTATCGCATTTTGAAGTAAAATATAATTTCGAGTTTAAATTCATTACGTTGTTTTTATCTCAAGTCCTCGACCGTGAACTCTGCATAAAGATGATTATAGACTGTAACCTGAAGTTTAGGACATTCACTTCTCATTTATCAACTTATTAGTTACTAGCTTTTCCCCGCGGCTTCGCTCGCGCAAAGAACTCTTTTAGTCACCCGTTTCATTCTTGACCCTTTAGGGGATGATTTTTGAAAAATAGCGAAACACGTGTCCGTTTATTTGCTTCGAGGTATATCTTGACGAAGTTTTGAGTCAAAATGTGCACAAAAATTGTTTTCTCGATACAAACTTTGAACCCCCTTTTCACCCCCTTAGGGGAAGAATTTAGAAAAATCCTTTCTTAGTGCTGTAAAGTTCATCGCCATTTTGATGATTCCTAACTAAACTAATAAAAGTTGAGATCTTATACACTTGACATTGATAGCTATTACATAGAAAGCTGCAGAAAGGTATACATAGAATACAATGGTGCTGTAAAAATACAACTTTTTGATTTGAATTACTTACTTACTAAAGACGTAAGCTGAATAGAATAGTCATGTTTGTTACATAGATAACAACACCTTTAAACAGACGAATATTTGCTAATCCTGAGTAATCGGTATTTGGCTATGCTTATTACCTAAGATATTAAATTTAAGTCTTTCAATTAAGTTATGAATAAATAAATGTTTGAAACCTAAAATAGCATATAGGTAGCCTTATTGAAGTATTTATCATATACGAAGAGGGTATTCTAATTGCTTGAAATGCTCTGAGCACTTATGCAATGTGCATCTAAGGTCCGTATTATAGAACGCGACTCAGACTGATCTATACTTAAGCAGCAGTCGTCTTTGTCATTTTGATAGTGAAAGAAAGAGACAATCAATACTTAAGTATATATCAAGCTTGGTAATTTAGGTAATACGGACCTAAAATTACCAGTAGAGGGAATGTCCACCGAGACTGGAAAAGCAGTCTGCATTGCTGTCATATAGCATACACAACTATAGATATTGATTGATTTTATAACATATTATTAAACTTTCTGAAGTTTATTTTTTCATTTCTTGACATTGATTCCTCGCCCGTACGGCCCGTACCCCAGTGACGCCTACATCGCAGGTGCTGCCTAGCTAGCTAGCTGAGCAGGATGAGCGGCGACCACGAAACTTTTTTCTAATACTTACATTTTTAAACTCGTGATATCTTTTGAATGGAATGTCCGAATTGCATAATTTAAAAAGTTATACGAAGATATTGAAGTAGTCTTGAATATGAAGTAATTTTTTTTAATAAGGATTAATACCAAGATACAAATAAAGAGCATTTTATAGCGGGCGGCATTTCAATTAAATTTTTAAAATAAAAGAACACATATTGTGGCATAACTACAATAGTTAGACATATGCTGTCGCGACACTTTTTGTAAATATTTATGTGTTCTGCAAAGTCGTAGTACATTATTTTATTCTATCATCAATAGTTTACGCAGCGCACGCAATGTAAAGAATATTTTAAGTAATTTTTTTACACCTTGGGTTACATTATTTGAGTTTCATTAAGGATCCCTAATTTTTTTTAAAATATAATATAGCCTATGTCCATCGGGGATAATGTGGCTTTCTAATGGTGAAAGAATTTTTCAAATCGGTCCAGTAGTTTCGGAGCCTATTCAATGCAAACAAACAAACAAACAATCAAATCTTTCCTCTTTATAATATTAGTATAGACAAAGGAATACAAAATGGCAAAGAAAAATTTACAACATTTAATCAAGAAATAAAAGCAGAAGGGTTGGAAGGACTTAAGCGAGGAAGTAGAAAAAGACGTGTGGGGAAACGCGTATGAAATTATCATAGAAATAATTAAGCCCAAACAAATAAATATACCTTCGGGAATAAGAAGAAAGGCCATTGCGTGCCTATTCCCTAACAGACCTCATGTAAAATGGGCACAGGAAAAAATGGAAAATACATTAAGGAAGTGATAGAAAAAGAATTACGAAGGGCGTGCAGAAAGATGAAAAACGGAAAAGCACCTGAGCCAGATATGATATCATCAGAAATTCTCAAAATTATTGTTAAAAACCATCCAACTAGCCTGATGGCAGTTGTAAATAAAGGTCTAGCTAAAGGAGTGTTCCCAAAAGCCTGGAAGAGAGCACGACTTGTTCTTTTACCCAAACAAGGAAAACCAGAAGGCGAACCCAGTTCTTACAGACCTATTTGTCCTTTGGACACCATGGGCAAGTTAATGGAACAAGTTATAAAAAGTAGACTGGCGGAAGAGCTGCAGCAAAACAGCGACTTATCCGAAAACCAGTTCGGATTCAGAGAAGGAAGATCTTCTCTGGACGCCATACAAAAAGTTAGAAATTTAGCAGACAAAGAAAAGTGAAAGTCTCTGAAAACAAAACAGTTCTGTGCACTTATCACTAGTGATATTAAAAACGCCTTTAATACGGCATCGTGGCACTTAAAAATGCAGCAACTGGAGAAAAGAGAAATATCTGCCTACATTAGAATAATCATATCCAGCTACTTCACCGATAGATGTTTGCTAGAAAAATATGGACAAACCACAGAAGTGCAGCGTGCCGCAAGGGTCAGTCTTAGGGCCACTTTTATGGAACGTCATGTATGATGGTATTCTGCGGATTTAAATGCCGGAAGAAGTAGAACTAGTGGCGTATGCGGATGACCTCGCGATCATAGTGACGGGATAAACAGAAGCAAGCCTGATAAATGAAGGAAACCGAGCTCTAGACAAGCTGGCAAACTGGATAAGAGATAACGAACTGGAACTAGCTAGCCAAAAGACCGAAGCAGTACTACTATCAGGTAGAAAAAAAGTAAAAACAGAGATAAAGTTCTGTATCGAAGGAGTTACTAAAAATAAAAGAAGAATTCTTGCTTTAGCTGCAATTAGCTGCAAATAATATAATGCTGTATGCCATGCATGCGTGGACCAGAGGCTTGACATACACAAATACAAAAATCTATTAATGGCAATGTAAAGGAGGCTGTCTATTAGGGTTTGCAGAGGATACAGTACAATTTCGGAAGCTAAAAGCATGGTACTAGCCCGTAATATTCCCATAAAATTATTGTCAAAGGAAATAATTGGGTGACCCATCAAAATAAATAATGTAAACAAATTTTGAATGTTATCTTTCTGTATTTTCCGTTAAAAATAAAAAATTCTCGTGAAAGAATTATTTTGATACGTCAATTAGTTTCCAAGATATAGAATTTTAAAGTAAGCGCGCGACGACCGGCCCGCGTTCATGCGCGTGACGTCACGTTCCCACTCTTCCGTACCGCTCGCTGCCTTGCGTTATCAGGTATTCTGTACTTGCGTTTCACTATAAATTGTAAATATTTAAAGAAATGTCCACTACCAAAGCGCCGGAAAAGTTTTTTTTTTCTCGTTCCAATGGATGTCAAAACGCGAAAGAAGTGGTTTTACAAGCTATGAAGAGATGAGATTAGATCCCTTTGGAGATCGAAGCAAAGTTTATTGTTGTAAAGATCATTTTGACATACTTAAGTGTATATAGTTTTAAGTACATATTATCATGTTATACTTTTGTAGTTTGCATTTATTTGGTAGATAAAAACATAAAATCAGGTCAGAGGTGCAAAACCTTTGGTGTCGAAACTTGGTTTCATTATGTTTACATATTCTCACATAACTTGTAATAACTCGAGCTATTTAGCCTTAGGTACCCTTTGTTTGTATGTATTTCATGTAATCTTGACTTGTTTTAAGTGGCATCCTGAATGTCCTATAAAATAAAGATTTTTTCTATTCTATTATATTCTATTCTATTTGTTTTCTGTAAGATTTAGTGTATACTAGTCTTTACTTGCAGCTCTGCTCGCGTAGAAATCTGGCTAGTAAGATTTATTCTTGTTTTAGATTGAGAACGATATAGAGAACTATCATTACATATGCTGATTGGGGGAAGAATTAAACTTAAAAATAAACTTTTTATAAGTAAAAAAAGTATAAACCGACTTCAAAAAAACGCAAAAATAAAGACGTAGCATTTAATGTGCTACGTACCAACTAGTCTATTGGAAGTCGGTGCGAAGGCGAATGTACGTATAGCCTATTAAACTTATTTGGGTTGGCACCGACTTCAAACAGATCGGCAGGTGCGTAGCACATTAAATAATAATAAATAAATAAAATTGTTTTTATTTTCTCCCAAACTTAAGCTATGTGTACATTCCTTTTTTATTTTACATTTAATTGGGAGACAGGAGCCTAAACTAGGGTTTACCTGTGTCATAGGTCTCCTGGATCCCACCCTCAGATAACAATTTTGAAAATAGAAATTTACATTAGCTATTTAACAAGTAGAAATTTTTGGAGAATTAAATTAAATTAAAATAAATTAAATAAGTAGTTAAGATGTTTGTGTATGTGTGTGTGAGAGAGCATGAATGTGAGTGTAATCGTGTGTATGTGTGTGTAAGCATGTGTGTGTGTAAGTGGGTCAAGAGATGCCAGCGTTTTCATTATGTTACGTATAGTATGAAAGGAAATGGGTGATGGGAAAGGACATTTACTTCACAACGGTAATCAAAAGTTCGGTTTCTGAGTAGTCCAGAGACAATAACCACTTAGTAACAGTTTTTTTGCACTCCTTTTTTGTCGTCAGATATATGTTAAGCAGCTTGTTAGCCTGGTTATAAAGTCGACCACTTAAGAAGCTGTAGGATCTTTGTCCCAATGATGTTGATACGGGGTAATTTTGACAGACTACATATTTGCGTCTACTATGCAAGTTGACATGCTTATCGGTGTACCCTATTTCAGTGTGCTTCCTGAGAAGAGTCTGAAAAATGAACAACTGCCTGACTGTTAAGACCTCAGATTCTTTATAAAATATATTTGTGGGGTAGAGTCGAGGTTTGAAGGTAGCAACTTTAAGAATTAATCTTTGAGCCCTTTCTAGTTGTATAAGATGGGATTTCGCAGCACCACCCCAAGACGATATACAGTAACCGATTACAGACTGACACAGGGAGACATAGACAGACTTGATAAGATTCGCATCTGCCACATGTCGCAATTGTTTAAAGACATATGTCAGCTTGCGAACTTTTTGAGCTGTAGCAGTAATATGTTCTTCAAAGCTCATTTATTGTCTATTATCAACCCAAGGTACTTCATTTTAATGGTATTTTCCAGTTTTGGGCAATGGCAGCTGTAGTCGAGACTCGTTCTATTGCTGCAGGTATGAGCTATAATGTTGAAAGTGGAGCTGGGCGGATATGGAGGGTTTTTAAGAGCAAATGCAACGTATTTGGTCTTAGAGGTGTTCAGGGTTAATGAGTTTGAGGCAAGCCAACTGCATACTTGACCAAATCCCTTCTGAGCATAGGAAAACACTTCCTCCCACGAATCACCATAAAACGTAAGAGATGTGTCATCAGCATATGTTAGGACTTTACAGTTGTTAATCCTCATATTACAAAGCTCGTTTATGTAACACAAGAATAGGGTTGGCCCCAAAACACTACCCTGCGGAACCCCATAACGAATTTGCAAACTATTACTTATGCAGTTATCAATTTTGACACATTGGGTCCTATTGGTTAGGTAATCTCGGAACAGTTCCAATTGAGTACCTCTAATTCCTATCTTTTCAAGTTTCCGTAGGAGGATGGGGAAAGAGACTGTGTCGAATGCCTTAGCCAGATCTAAAAATATTGTGAGACATTTTGTTTTATTATTCAACTTATCCATTACAAATTGTATGAAAGTTTGTACTGCATCTTCGCTAGATCTGTTTCTACGAAATCCATATTGAGCATCTGATAAGATATGTTTAGATTCTAAATAACAGTTTAATCTGTTGTTAATTAATTTTTCAAGAATTTTTGAAATTGATGGCAACAGGGAGATCGGGCGGTAGTTATCAACACAATCTCTCTTCCCAGCCTTGTGTATCGGAATAACAACGGCTCATTAAATGCAAAATAGAAAATTACATATTTTTTTACTACATTTTTAAACGACTACAAAAGGAGGAGGTTCTATTTAGTGTTAACACGGAGTTTTATTGGTCCATGGTGTTAATAATAGAAAGTGCGTGAGAAACAATGTAAGTGCCTATTAAATTCGAGGGTTTCCCTTTAATTTCCTGGGATTCCCTTATCAGGTCCTGACTTAGTGACAATAAGACCACCTCTGGAGTATACTCTTTCAAACAAAACAAGAATTTTGAAAATCGGTCCATATATGGCGTAGAAATCGGTTAACATACTATAGAAAAAAAAGATACTTACAGTCAAATATAGAACCTTCTCCTTTTTTGAAGTCGGTTAAAAAAGGTTTAGTACATATTTTCAACTCACTCTATTTGGAAAGATACCTACAGATAAAACCTCATTTGTTTCAGACAAATCTTTAAAGTTTTATTAGTTTTCGATTATAAGACCTAGAACCTAAAACTAGTTTTATTAGTTTGATACCTACTTCTAGCTAGTTGCATTGTGATATGCATAAAATCAGTTGGGTATTTTAGGTAACGCCAACAAAACATCTATTTTCGAGAGTTAGGTACCTATATTATAAGAAGGTAGACATTCCTTGGCATTTTCACGCCTCAGGTTCGCATTTCGACCGCAAAGAAATCACTATTTGTCGCTAAATAAACGAGCAACCATAAGTCCATCTACTTTAGGTAGATTAACTGATTGTACTTTTGCATCCTCCATCCATGTTTAATTGAATTCATACAACTTGAAGCGAGAAACAAGACAAAACACCGCGCGAGTAAACTACCTACTGCCACGACAGTCGGAACATGACGTCACACGCAGTCACGTGACTGTTAGCGGGACGCGATATTTTTGTGAACTTTGAATGCATGTAAAATCATAACTACTTGGTATTTTTAAATAAAACAAAAACTAGTTTATCTAGTTATATAAAAGCTTTACTGTAACAAAGTTTGAAGTGCTTTTACATACATAGTAACATTCCTACTCGACAATTTTTTATATGAAAAGCAACGGAAGACCAATTTTCATTTGACAACTCAACATTTCATACTGCAGCATTTCTGCTTGCGATCTTTTTTATGTTCTCTTATTCTTTCCGGTCTAGTTTTCTTTTTAATTCAATAGATTTCAAAAATTTTAGAACTTGCTCCATTTTTGCATTTTGTTTGGGATTGAAGTTGTCATTTTCATTCGACAAAAAATTTTTGAGTAAATATGACCGATTATTGTGTGTAAAAGACTACTTTAAAGTAATTAAGTGAATTATATATTAATAACGACGTCCAACAATTATTGCGAAAAAGGAGATCAATTATTCTTTCGGTTTAAAAAGTGGAAATCAATTTGTTTATCAAAATGTAAGTTTTTCACTTTTTTTTTGTTCTCACACGCCTACTCTACCTTATATCTACGCTATACAGTACACTTTTACAACATCCACTTCACGCTCAGACAAATACTCTATCAGGCTGTTCTTGCAACAGTTACGAGAATCCTGGGTCTTATGGTTTAAATCAAATCTGGTTATCATTTGACCTGGGGGGATTACTTCACGACCTGCAAGGGGAGAATATCCTTCTTGTATAGGTTACACTAGCTTGACATCCTTACTATTCTAAAATACTCATATATTTTAATTTTTCTTCCTTTTGGTGCACTTTCGGGTATAATGGCCTTTTAGGTATCCTAGTCCAATTTGGAATTTTTGTAGTTTCAGTGCCCAGTCTGGCAGCAGTACTTCACTGAGAGGACTGTTAGACGAATACCCTGTTTACATGCACCCCAAACCACCAGTTCCAGCCACAATTTCATAGCAGATATACCAGCGGCACCAAGAAGACCTATAGCTAAGTCCATTAGTACCATTCCCAAAATTTATCTATTTTTAACAAATAGCCAATCGTGACAGCAATAGATTTATCTGTCAAGTAGGTGGGGAATTTTATTCGTTAACGAATTAAATATTATCTTCCTATTTGCTTCAGATAACAATTTATTATAGTTAGGCCACATGTTTCAATTTTATGTATGACTAGCTGATGCCCGCAACTTCGTCTGCGTGTTGTATGTATTTTTATAGACCGAGTTTGTACTTTGACACAACTACAGATACATGAATTGCCGTTTTTTATTGAAGCAACTATTTCGTTCATAATTTCGTTATATGAACAAATAGCAACTATTTCGTTCATATAAGGAAAAGCAATTTCTAAAAATATTTTTTATTTGAAAACTTGGCTAACTATGTCATATAAGGTTGATACTTAATACATTACTTTGGATCTGAAAACAAAGGTCAAACATAGTTGTTTCCTCTATCGCTTATATTTTCTATACCATTGTTACTGCTTTTGATAGATTAAGGTCCGTATTATAGAACGCGCCTCAGACTCTGATCTATACTTAAATAGCAGTCGTTTTTGATTTTTTGATACTGAGAGAGATAGACAATCAACACTTAACATGAGTCAGTGGTGCCTCTAAAACATCTTGTTGTCTTAACAATCCCACAAAAAGTGGTTAATTAATATTGTATTTCGCGTTTCTGTGAAAAACGTAAGGATTTTGTACTTATAAAAAATCAATTTTGATAAAATAAAAATTGTGGAGTAAAAAATTTACGAAAATTGTATGTTGAAAGACCTATTACTTAGGTAGGTACAATAAATGGCACACGAATTCCTTAGTGCTAATTACGGACTTATTTTTGATTTTCAGTGGAATAGAAGTTTCTGAAACGGGTCACCTATGTCAGTATCTAAGACAACCCCCGTGCATTTGAGATTTCAGCTAGCACGCTGCTTTTATTGTGATTTGCGATAATTGTGTAAAAATGATTCAATAAAAAATTAAATTTAAGATAGAAATGACTAAGCTTTTCCCTTCAATGGACATTTGTAGAAATAAGCAAAGGTGTCAGTGCTTGATCCAAACTAAGAAACTTATTAGAATAGTAATATTATAATATTTATCCATGGCTTATATACGCAATGCTACGCTTGATGTAAACTAAAATAAAAAAATCAATAAATAGCCCTTATTTCATGTCAGAACATCAAAGCCATAGATCAAACCTAAATAGACCATATTCATAGTGGTTTTAATAAAACAAATGTCAATTGTCAGTTTCTATTGAGTTTCCCGCCTTTAAAAATAAATTGAAAACACCGGCTGTACGGCCATAGATTCCTTTGCTTAAAAATAAAAATAAGCCGTTTCATTGTTTTCAAAAAGTGATATCCTGAAGATTGAATAATGTCATTTAGTAATAATAATAATAAATAATAATAAATGTTTATTTTTCTCCAAAAAAGTTGTACATAAAAATTGAGCACATAGAGAAGTGGGAGACTGGAGCCTGCACTAGGTAAAACCTGTATCGCAGGTCTCCAGGAGTCCACCGCGCAGCTAACAATATTAGTAAAATGTACATATACATACCTAGGTACCTAATATCTAAGGTCGGAAATTACTTAGGATATTAAGTAGATCAAAATTAGAAAATTATTTTAATTTAAAACTAAAAGCGGTGTGTGTGTGTGTGTGTAAGGGAGAGAGAGCGTATGTAAAGAAGGCGTATAATTCAAAAGTCAAAGTCAAATTGTGTTATGAAACGGCTTTGAGTAAGCTTTCTGTGTCATTGTAATCGAATTTCTGTAACCAATTGGAAATGTTATGTTTATTTTCATATCTGCTAAGTGTGTATATATTGATCTCATTGTTTAATTTATTATATAAGAATACACCTAGAAAAAGGAAAATCTTTGTACGAAGCTAGTCGAGACTGCTACGGTAGGGCAAACATTTCTTCGTTTAGATCTCACAAGTTAGTTAGGGCCGAATTTAGATTTGAAGACTTAATACTTAATCAACTTCGTTCTTATTAACACTGTATTAAGTATTTAGTTTTGGTTCGTTAAAAAAGTGCAGAATAGCCGAACTATTAATGGGGAAGCTGACAAAAGTTTCGATATTTTAGATATTATACGCCTATAATCCTCGTTGGGGTAACATAAGTCACATAACTTTACATGTCATGAAAATTTAAAAAATGGCATATTGTTTATGAGTATATAATACGTTGTCTAAATTTTGCAATGCACGGACGGCCCCAACCCAGGTTACCACACGCGTGCACTCTGTGCTGTTGTGATAAGAGCGGTTTTGCAATGAAAATGGAGTAACCTGATGCGCTGGCCTCTGTACCAACAATGCAATGTATTTGGTTGGCAGCTGGCACATTCCAAATTTTTTGTTCAGTGCCAGTTCAGCACAGAAGTTTTTGTTTTATTTTTGGATATTTGTGGGTCAGTTACAATAATTTTAATTTCTTCCGACTCACTTATATTCGACGATAGCTCTTAAAAATAACATCTATCTAATTATAGAGCAGCACCCTCAGATTTTCTTTATAAAGTACTTTTTTAAAGGTGAATTTATGAAGTTAGAAAAAGGTTATTATTACCTACAAAGAAAACTCAATAAGTAGCATCATGGCAGAATACCAGCGCTGCAGTCTGGTACTGCAGCAATATGCTGAGTCAGCGCCAATTTGATTGGCATGATACAGATAACACGGTGTAAAATGGTTTTATAAAATTATTTGTTTCTGTTTCTTACTCTGTTTACTTCATTGTTTGCTTGTTGATTCATGTTTACTTGTATGTTTGTTATTTGTCTATTACTGCGAGACTGTGTTGTGCTGTTTTATGTCAATTGAATAAAGTGTCAATCTATCTATCTATCTATCATAAAATCAATTAATTAGCACTTCACACTGTAGCTTTCTGCACTACAGTTTCCCTCGTATGGTTTGTTTGCCCAAACCGGAAATCGAACCCAGAAACCGTCGATTCACAGGCTGTGTAACTCTACTACTCAACCAAACTTCCGACAAAAAATTAAGAAAGGATCTTTTATACAAAATATCTCATAAATTTCAATCCGGTCCTTTTATCAAATGCTACGTACTCATAGACATAGAAAAAATAAGTTAAATATCAACACTGTCTAGGGATATTGCTTAATTTTTCATACAAAAAGGTGTGTTTGAGAAGCTATAAAAGCATACTCGAGACACATGGAGGGATATAATTTTAAGATGAGCGTGTTAAACCTGAATTTTCAATTCTCGTCAATGAATTTTGTTTAAATTGTTTTTTTTTAAACGTGACGTAAACGAAACCTCCCGGCGACCCGTTCCCAAACAAAAATGCACATTTTTCTGCTTTTTGTATTAAAATGGTGGAATTAGCGCAATTTTTTTTCATTTTAGTCACAAATTTCAAGAAAAATTAAATTCAGTGATAAAAATTGAAAATTCATGTTTAGCACTTGCTCATCTGAAAACTATATTACTCCGTGTATATCGAGTATGGTATTATAGCTTCTCAAACAGACCTCTTTTGTATGAAAAATCATGCAATATCCCTAGACAGTGTTGATGTGTATATTTTTCTATGTTTGACGTAAATAATAGAAAGAACTTGAGAAACATTGTAAGTTCCTATTCCATTCAAGGGTAGCCCTTGATTTTGATGGGATTCCATCAGATCCTGACTTGGTGACAATAAAACCACTTCTGGAGTATACTCTTTCGAACAAAAAAAAAGAATTTTGAAAATCGGTCCAAATGGCGGAGAAATCGGTGAACATACATAAAATAAAGATATACAATGGTTTAAGATTTTGTAGTCTTCCTTTCATTTAATTTACCAAGTTTGTTAGAAAGATTTCATCCTTATAATTGACCCTAACGATCGACGCAATAAAAGTACAGGGTATTCTTACAGATTTTAGTCGGTTCGATTCCCGGTTGGGGCAAGCGAACTTTCGAAAATTCTTGAATGCAGTTTTCTTTCTTTTCAAAAATAAAGGAATGTTTTCTTTGAGTACAATTTTCTATCTACAGTATTAAGAGTACTTTCCCTTCAGGTGGCATTACAAAATTCCACCCTGTATACAGTCGAACATAAAACCTCCTCCTTTTTGGAAGTCGGTTAAAAAGTAATTCAAGTGATACAGTGTATCTGCTCCAATCCAGCGGCAGTGCTTCTCGCCGCCATAGTTCTTCGTAAACAAAACACTATCGGCTTACGGAGAATGAGAGAAGTAAAGAAATATAAATTGAAGACATAGCTAAGAAATACATATATTGAAGACCTGGCTGTATGGATGCAGATTCCTTTGCCTTTCTCGAAAGAGATAAATTTAAAAAACAACATGTCCTTGCTTTTAGCCCATGTATATGTCAAAAATACCTTGATCTCTATGGTATGAGTAAAATGTTCTGAAAAACACCTAGCTTTGAATTTTTTCAGGGGTTTTTGTTGTTGGTTTTATATTTACTGGCTAAATTTCGAGATTTTATGTAGCCTAAATGTTGACCGGGGATATAAGGTACCCCTATGCAAAATTTCATTTAAATCGGTCCAACAGTTACGGAGATTAGCCCGTGCAAACAGACAAACAGACAAACAGAGAAACAAAAAAAATCTAAAAAAATCGGGATTTGCTTTATTTCTCTTCTTACATCCCCCTGACTCGGTTTTTAGAATTTTTTTTCTATGTACAGAAATTCAACCTCTACAGTTTTATTATATGTATAGATTTTGTTACTGTTCTAAATTAACCAGCACTTCTTTCCCAAACAAAATTTACATACGTTAATAGCGGTTTAAAAAGTAAGGCCCGTCTGTTAAGTTATAGTTTTCTTTTTAAATTTTGGTCTGTGTCGAATTTTTGTATCTGTTGTGTTTGATTAAATCCCTTTTTCATTTTAAATCTCGTCTACTTTATTTATTTTGTGTTTCGGCGATACCACCACCGTAAATTTATCCCTGAAGATCTGGCGCCCGCGTTTAAAAAATCCTGGATTTGAGGTAAGTAATTATCCATTTACTATTCCGTGGTATTGATTAATTTTTTTCTTTTTTTTCTTGCTTATACGGTGGGCACGTTCCGTGCCGCTGTCGCTTTCATAATTGTTTTTTTTTTTTCAGATTTTGTTTCAGATCATGTTTCAGACCTATCAACCACTGAAGCTCTGTCTACCCCATTGGGAATGTTGGACTTTTTAACCCCTACAACGTTCTGGTGTGACTTCGTGCCTTATTTTAATTGATTTTTTTGTCATGTGTTATTTAATGTAAAAAGAATTTTACTTAGTATAAAACTCGTTCTTATTTATTAAAATAAAGAAATATTTTACCCTTTCCCCTTTCCCGTAGTTAGTTGCTTAACCCAGTAAACAACGCGTTTAACATGTTTTTTTTCCCCCTATTAGGTTTGTTTTCCCCTATTAGGTATGTTTTCCCCCAATTAGGTATTATTTTTTTCTCTTAGGGAATTTTCAGGTATTACGACTTGAAATTAACGATTTGTTCACTTCACGGTATCGTTTTCTTTGCTTTATTTCTAACATCAGACTCCACTTTGTTTAAAAATGTCGCTGAATCAAGACACAGTCATTGATGTTGAACCGGAAGAGGCCGCTTACGAGCAAGATATTGGAGAGATACCTTATCGTGCTAGTCCTATTTTGCAGAGAATGAATCAACAGTCTGTTTCTGCTCATGAAGCTACGCGACTCAAACAGCTTTTCACCCGTGACGTTAGTTTGTCAAAATGGAATATTTGCTTTGACGGTCAAACTTGCGTGAAGGATTTCTTTCAGCTCATCGAAGAACAGATGTTCGCTTCTGACATTCCATCCTCGTATATTGTGCGTCGGATCCACGAACTTGTTTCTGGTTCGGCTCTTTTATATTTCAGGACAATTAGAGTACCTTCTTTGACGTACGATGAGTTAAAGTCCAATTATTATAAACCTTATTTGAAAACCGACTACGACTATCACCTAGAACAGCGTCTCCGTGATTTAAAACAAACGGCATCACAATCTACCCAAGATTTTATTATTATCATTCAAGACTTAAATTTGAAACTTACTAACCCAATCCCTGATTTTGCGCTTTTACCCATTATAAAACATAACCTTCATTCGCAGTACAGACCTTGTTTGTCTACAAACAGGATAGATAGCATTGACGCCTTGTTAGATGTAGTCTCAAACTTTGAGAGTTACTAGCCGCCTAGCAAGCTTCGGATAACGCTCAGTCTCGTAAAGTTGTTGCGCCGATATTTGATTCGACACGTTTTATTTGTATTAAGTGCAATAAATCAGGCCACGATTTCCGGGCTTGTCCTTCTATTATTATTATTATTATTAATTGATACACTAGCAGCTCCAAGAGCTGATGCGTGTATATCACTGCACTCGTGTTCTTTCATTTTTTTTTTAATATTTATCAAGTCTATTTTTAAAACAGTTCACAGTTGGGGCACTTATTACGGTTTCCGGGAAAGAGTTCCACAAGTTCATCACTCGAAATGGCAAGAAGTGTGTTCTAGGGTTGCTAGCACATGGAGGTTTGGTTATTTGTTTCATTTGCAGGTGTCCCGGTTTTACTACCAAGAATTGCCTCACATGTAATGCCTGCGTCGCCGCGCAACCTTCAACTTCAAAAAACTAGTTACTTCTTGGGGTTTTCGTCATCATTCGATTTCTCCGGTTATTTTTTCAGATTTTATTGATAATAGGCCATTTGTTGAAGTGTTTATTTTTAACAGAGCTTTATACGCATTATTCGACACAGGTGCTCAAGCGTCTTTGATTCACACTTCGTTGCTTGCTTCGCTGAATGTTGCGTACCAACCTGATCCCGGTCATAGTGTCGTATCTGCAGACAATTCTCCGATGTCTATACTTGGTTCCGTTTCCTTACCCGTTCGTTTTAATAATATTACACAGCAACACCGTTTTCTTGTTACATCACGTGTTACTACGTAATTGATTTTTGGTATTGAATTCTGGAATAACTTTGGCCTAACGTCTGTCCTTTGCGGAGCTTTTAATTCCGGTATTTCTGGGAAGATATTCTTACAGGACCCAGTCCAAAAGTTGGATGAAGCTGTTATTGGAGAGAATAAGTTTGTCCAGTCTCGTTCTTCCTTATCTGCTGATCAAGAAGCACGATTACAAGAAGTAATCAAAGTCTTTGATGAGATTTCTTCTGAAAAAAAGGGTATCGGTAAGACTACCTGGCTTAGTCATAAAATTGTTACTACAGGATCTTCTATCAGGCAGCGGTGTTATCCACTTTCACCCGCCAAGCTTAAGGTCCTGAATGAAGAAATCGATAAAATGCTTAATGATGGGATTATACGTCCGTCGCGTTTTCCTTGGGCGAGTCCTGTTGTTATGATTACAAAGAAGGATGGTTCTATCCGTTTTTGTGTTGACAGTAGGAAGTTGAATAGCGTTACGATTCGTGATTCTTATCCTTTACCTAGGGTCCAGGATATTTTAGATAACCACGAGGTGCTAGATACATGACTACGCTTGATTTCCGCAGCGCGTTTTGGCAAATTCCCCTTTCTGATAAGGATAGCTGTGAGAAAACCGCGTTTATCGTTCCACAGCGTGGTCTATTCGAGTTTGTTAGAATGCCCTTCGGACTATCCAACGCTGCATCTAAGATGCAGAGGCTTACGGACATGATAGTTAATTTTGAGTTTACTGCTGATGGCAATAACTGTGTTTTTGGTTATGTTGACGACCTCGTCTTGGTCTCTCGCGATTTTGAGGGTCTCTTATCAGCCCATATACGACCCCACCGAGGGGCACGGGCCTCCCTTCGAAACACGAAGGGGATTTAGGCCATAGTCCACCACGCTGGCCCAATGCGGGTTGGTGGACCGCTCGTCTTTCGAAAATGAATTTTCTTAGACGGGCGGGTTTCATCGCGATGTTTTCCTTCACCGTTGAGCAAGTGATAAATTAGCAAATCCGTACATAAATCCGAAAAGACTAATTTAGTGGTACAGACCCGCACCAGGATTTGAACCCACGACCTTCGGATTACAAGTCTGGCTCATTACCAACTGGGCTGTCACCGCTTTTGAGGATCATCTTGAGCTTATTCGTAAGGTGGCCGCGCGTCTTAAAGAAGCAGGTTTGACGGTTAATCTCAAGAAGTGCGAGTTTTGCAAGAGTTAGCTTAAGTATCTTGGGTATCTCGTAAATGAAAATGGTCTTCAGACTGATCCTGCGAAACTAAGTTCCATCCGTGAGTTTCCGGTGCCAGTAAATGCCAAGTCTTTGCGTGGTTTCATTGGTCTTTGTTCTTATTACCGTAGGTTTGTGAAAGATTTTTCCACGATAATTGCTCCTCTCACAGTCTTGATTGGTAAGAAAAAGGGAAATGATAAAATTGAATGGCCAGATTCTGCACGAGCAGCTTTTGAAAAATTAAAGAATGCGTTGGTTGATACTCCAGTTGTGTCTTGCCCTGATTTCTCAAAACCGTTTATTTTACAATGTGATGCATCCTCTGTTGGTTTAGGTTCAGTACTTTCTCAGGAGTTAGATGGTGTAGAGCATCCAATTGCATATCATTCGCGTTTGTTTTCGAAGGCTGAGAGAAACTACAGCACAACTGAGCGAGAACTCCTTGCAGTTCTGGATTCTATTAATCACTTTCGTGGTTACATTGATGGGATGCGTTTTTCTGTTATCACCGATCATATTGCTTTAAAATGGTTATTAACACTTGACAACCCTTCTGGTCGTCTAGCACGCTGAGCGACCATTATTTCTCAGTATACCTTTGACATAATTCATAGAAAAGGTATTCATAACGTTATTCCTGATGCACTGTCACGTAACCCCATAAAAGTGGGCATTATTTCTTATAATGGAGGAATTCTTCACACTTCTGATCTCTGGTATAAAAAGATTTATGATGATGTTTCTAACAATCCTCAGATGTTTCCAGGGTATGTTATTAATGACGGTATACTTCTCCGTAGGATGTCTTCTGATTTTCCGTTGTCTGAAGACCCATGGCGGATAGTATTGCTTTCAGAACAGTATCAAAACGCAATATCTGAGGTACATAACGAGTTACCTTCTATTCACCCAGGTGTTAATAAAACTTATTATAAGTTAAAGTCCCATTATTATTGGCCAAACATGTTTCATATTGTCTCAGAAGCGCTTAGAGCTTGTGAGATATGTAAAGCTTTTAAGATCTCAAATACTCAACCCCGAGGCCACATTTTATTTCCTAAAGTGGTTACGGCACCGATGCAATCGATCTCTCTCGACATTATTGGTCCGCTACCGCTGGCGTATTATGGTTATCGCTATATTTTAACTATAGTTGATGTATTTACTAAATACGTCTGGCTAAATCCTTTAAAAAGGATTAATAGTCAAGCGATCGCTACCATTCTTGAGAGGGATATCTTTTTGTGCTATGGTGTTCCGCCTACGTTGTTATGTGATAATGCAACAGTTTTTCATAGTAACCAATTTCGTTCATTTTTGGCTTCCTATGGTATTCCTTAACCTTATTATACCCCTTATTATTCCCCACAGGCAAACCCTGTGGAACGCTATAACCAGTCAGTGGTCACTTGTCTTAGTATTTTATTTGAAAATGACCAGCGAAGTTGGGCCAAGGTATTACCCAAAGTGAAACTATATTTGAACTCTTGTATAAATATGGCAACTGGATTTACCCCCAATTTTCTGATGTTTGGAAGGGAAGTACATTTAGATGTCAGTTCACGGCGTGTAGGCGAGACTCGAGGCGTTGATTTAGCTGAGAGTCGCGTTGAACGTGCGGCTGCGCTCTCTTCCCTTGATCAGGTTTTTGCTAAGGTTTCAGATAGTCTTTCGTTGGCGTTTTTACGGAATGCGAGTTATTATAATAAAAGTCGTAACCCCTCATTTTAAATGTCGGTGATATTGTGTGGCGTAGAAACTTCTCACGTTCGTCAGGCGCTGACTATTTTTCGAGTAAATTTGCACCCAGATTTACTAAGTGTCGTGTAGTTCGAAGAATTTCCCGCCAAGTCTATGAGTTACAGGATGTCAATTCTCCTTCCTCTGGTACTTATCATGTTAAAGATATACTCAAATAACGTCTTTTTTTTGTCGTTGGTTAAAGTACTTTTTTTCTTTTCCTTTTTGGTTGTCTTTGGGTCTATTTCTTTTTACCCTTAGACAGAGATTTTTTTTTCATTGGTCGGGTGGGCTGTACAGCCATTGTTGCCTGTCAAGTTTGATTTGTTCGATTTTTGTCTTTGAGGTCAGTGTTCTTTTCCAAAGACTTATTACCTTTTTTTTGCTTGGGCAATTTTTTTTTGCTTTGTGGTCTTTCATTTGTGCACGTCATAGTTGAACTATATTTATGGTATGGTTTTGCATGGCCATTATGGTGGCAACATAGACATAGAAAAAATAATTTAGTGGCAACCATTATTTTTGACTCTCAAGTCCGAGTTGACTGACAGTCCATTATTTTCTTTGAAGTCTAGGTCTGTGGTATTTGTTATTTGTCGACAGTTGTTGTCATTTTGAAAGTTTTAGGAAACTTTAACGTAAATTATTACGTATTAGGTAATTAATTATTGTTGTTTCAATTGTTGATAGCTTTTAGTGTTAGTTATTTAGGGCAAGTTTTTAATGTTGAGTCGTTTCGTTTGGGATTCCCGGCTGAGTTTATTTCTCTTGTAACTTCTAGGTATTGCTCGCGTGTTGTTCTTAGTTGGTACTTGAAAAATAGCTTTGGATGTTGTTCCCAGTTACTCTCCTTTTAGGTTAATTAGTTCATTGTGATGTTTTGTGACATTGCACTTTTTGTGAATTTCGTGATTTTCAATTCGAGTTAGTAAACTTTGTTGTCATCGTTTTAATTAATGTTTTTGTTCTACTTATGTTAATGCGCGATTATTTGTTGTTGGTATTATTTAAGTTTCTTTATGTAATATCAAACTTTTCTTTTTGACGTGACAACGTCTTAAATTAGGTTGCGGCTGGGAGTCACTTATGAAAAAGTGTAACGCTCGGTAACGTTACGATGAGTCACCGAACGAGAGAGAGGCCCGCCGAATGCCTTGCGTCTCTCTCCCACTCAACTATGATCGGTCTGCCGCGCGCGCAGCACTAGAGAATTATTTAACAGGGTTTAATTAAACTTAAACTTTTACTTAACTTAAACTTAAATTTAACTTCAACTTAAACTTTAAATTAACTTAAACTTAAACTTAACTTAACTTAAACTAAATTTTTTTTTCCGTATAGGGTTGGCAATTTTTTTTTTTTTTGGGTATACAGGGTGTTCAAAATTTTAATTTTTTTGTAGAAAGGGGGTGTTGCAGCATTTCTGCTTGCGATCTTTTTAATGCTCTCTTATTCTTTCCGGTCTAGTTTTCTTTTTAATTCAATAGATTTCAAAATTTTAGAACTTGCTCCATTTTTGCATTTTGTTTGGGATCGAAGTTGTCATTTTTATTCGACAAAAAATTTTTGAGTAAATATGACCGATAATTGTGTGTAAAAGACTACTTTAAAGTAATTAAGTGAATTATATATTAATAACGACGTCCAACAATTATTGCGAAAAAGGAGATCAATTATTCTTTCGGTTTCAAAAGTGGAAATCAATTTGTTTATCAAAATGTAAGTTTTTCACTTTTTTTTTGTTCTCACACGCCTACTCTACCTTACCTACGCTATACAGGACACTTTTACAGCATCTACTTCACGCTCAGACAAATACTCTATCAGGCTGTTCTTGAAACAGTTACGAGAATCCTGGGTCTTATGGTTTAAATCAAATCTGGTTATCATTTGACCTGGGGGGATTACTTCACGACCTGCAAGGGGAGAATATCCTTCTTGTATAGGTTACACTAGCTTGACATCCTTACTATTCTAAAATACTCATATATTTTAATTTTTCTTCCTTTTGGTGCACTTTCCGGTATAATGGCCTTTTAGGTATCCTAGTCCAATTTGGAATTTTTGTAGTTTTAGTGCCCAGTCTGGCAGCAGTACTTCACTGAGAGGACTGTTAGACGAATACCCTGTTTACATGCACCCCAAACCACCAGTTCCAGCCACAATTTCATAGCAGATATACCAGCGGCCCCAAGAAGACCTAAAGCTAAGTCCATTAGTACCATTCCCAAAATTTATCTATTTTTAACAAATAGCCAATTGTGACAGCAATAGATTTATCTGTCAAGTAGGTGGGGAATTTTATTCGTTAATGAATTTAATAGTATCTTCCTATTTGCTTCAGATAACAATTTATTATAGTTAGGCCACATGTTTCAATTTTATGTATGATTTTGTTACTGTTCTAAATTAACCAGCACTTCTTTCCCAAACAAAATTTCCATACGTTAATAGCGGTTTAAATAGTTAGGCCTACTCATCTGATAAGTTATAGTTTTCTTTTTAAATTTTAATTTGTGCAATTTTCTTTTATAAATTTTGGTCTGTGTCGAATTTTTGTATCTGTATGTGTTTGATTAAATCCCTTTTTCATTTTAAATCTCGTTTACTTTATTTATTTTGTGTTTCGGTGATACCACCACCGTAAATTTATCGCTGAAATACATGAATGTTTTACAAACTCTGCATCTCGCAAAGTGATATTTTGTATACTTTCATTTTGCAACAGAACATTAGGTAACATTTCAGATTAATACAAATCTGTTGATCAATGTTTCTTGTAACATTTTTGTAACTTGGCCCAAATATTTGTTATTCTTATGGTAGTACCTACACAGTACACGTGGTGTAGCGTAGGGAAGGGATCCCATTGCTGGGCAAGTCACCATTAGTACCTCACACTTCCAGTAAAAGTTTTCATTACTACTGTTAATTTTTAACGCCCAACGCAAAAAGAGAGGGGTGTTATAAGTTTAACGTGTCTGTCTGTGTATCTGACTGTGGTATCGTAGCTTCCAAGCAGATGAACCTATTTTCGTTTAGTTTTTTTTGTCACAGATAATGTTATCCCGAGTGTTCGTAGCCTGTTTCATGAAAATCTGTTAAGCCGTTTAAAAGTTATAAGCAATCGAATATCGGGGGTGATTCAAAATGTTTAATTTTGGTGTTATGTTATAAGTGTAGCCCTTGATTTATAATTTTGTCCCACCTCTGTTTGATGTAAATACTTCCACTAACACTTCTCTCTCACTATCACCCATAATAATTAAAAATATTCTCAGACCCAAAACAAGTTACGAGTCACGACACGCAAAATATGAGAACATGAAGAAAAATTCTAAGTGGGTGGGTAAAAGTGATTCATTGTCACTGCCTGCCTATCTACCTTCAGTCTATCAAGTCTACTTTTGCGATTAGTTTAGATTTTTCTTCTTTTTTATGATTGATTGTATTTTGGTCTAATAAATTATTTGGATAACAACATTTTACTTAGAAAAAAATATACAAATGAAAGTGTGTTATTTAAAACAAAAACAAACAAAAAAATTTTAAAATGAGTTGTTCTGATTCAAATATGTGTGTTTTGATGGCTTTGTTAAAGCAATAGTTGTCAAATGATACGTTGACAAATGTTGTTTGTAAAATGATATTTGTCAAATAAATTGTATGCCAAATATATAGTAACCAAATATTTGAAATGACGGACAAAACACCAAAGGAGAAGATAAAAATAAGAAAAGAAACCATCGACATTTGGCAACAAGAGTGGGAAAAAAGTGATGGAGATGAATGGACGAAAACCCTAATGCCGGACATCAGACGCTGGGTAACTCGTCCTTTTGGAATAGTGTCCTATCACTTGACGCAGCTATTGACGGGGCACGGATGTTTTTTTTTTTATTAAGAATGGGTTCGCTCTTGACCACAATCTAGCTCAGGGCAAAGATGCGGTCGAGGATGTAGCGAGCTCACCCAGAAGAAGCCTATTCACTCGTACTTTAAAGATATTCGGGTTGTATGAAATCGGAAATACAGACACCGGCAGAGAATTCCACTCCTTGGCAATGCGCAATACAAAAGATGAAGAAAAGCGCTCAGTACGTATCCGAGGGATCTCGACAGCTCATGCAGCTCCTGAGCACACTCCCCGAAGTACATCTTATAAAAAATACATAGGCAAGCTACTTTGCGTCTATGAGCTAGGCTTTGGAGCTTATCCTTAACCAGCTTTTTATCACCAATGAGCCTCCTGGCTCTGCGATCCACCGAGTCCAGTGCGGCTAGTTGGAATTTGGCCGAACCATCCCCAAGGTGGCTACAATACTCCATGCACGATCGGACCTGCACCTTATAAAGGGTAAGAAGTTGATCCGGCGTGAAGTATCGCTTAAGGATACCCAGCTTTTTGGCCGCAGTTTGAGTTTCAAGCATACCTATACAGATTTAAAAGAGCTGAGACAGACAAATGCGTGTACAGCGAAGAAAAGGACACTGCTAGGCAATGTTTGACTGTATAAGGTGGGAAGAATAAAGACTGATGACGGAAATAAAACTAGGAATAAATATGTGTCCAGAAACATTGACCGAATTTATGCTTAGAAATGAAGACAATTGGAATATGATGCAAAATGCAATTACTAGTATTATGAAGCAAAAATAAATAGAAGAAAAGCGAAGACAAAGAAAAGAAAAAGACCAGAGAACATAAGACATCGGCTGTGGTGAAGCAATGCCGAAAGGTGGTCCCGCCGCAGCAGGAGAAGAAACAATAAGAAAAAAAAATAATGGGGTAAAAATTTAGTCTTCAAGGCCACCTCTAGTGACTGTGTCACACTGTGGAAGCTACAGTCAGAGCTACTGGCCGAGGAAGATGCTGAAAAAAAGTTGTCATTAGAGTCACTATCATCTCCATCATACAACATATGCAAGTTTTCAATATTTAATTATAAAAAATAAAAAATATAATGACAGAAATATAGAAAATAATAATATATAGGGTGTCCAGGAAATGAAGGATAACCCTTCACCAGCTAGATAGGTGAAATCATGTCCTATTATATGTTAAAATTTCATTTTAGTAAAAGTTCCACCACTTACAAGATAATATCAATAAATTTAATATGTTTTTTTAAAAAATATCTTCATTTAGTTAATTTCATGTCATTTCAAGAAATGAAGTTATTTTTAAGACCTCTTTTTTTAAATAACCATAGATATGTTGGCTACCTCAAACAATGTTCATTTGTTCTTAAAATGCTAAGAGACCCTCGTAAAACATTGTGTAATGCAAAATTTTCGTACAAACTAATTCACAGGACTGACTTTGACAGCCTGTGGTATAATAGTACATTAAGATCCAAGTGTGCTAAGTTGGGTATTACATTAGAGGCGAGTTTAGAGCCCGAGCCAAAGGCGATGGCTCAACGGAGCCGAGAAAGTAATATCCAATGCGCACGCGTGTCATAAGACGTTTTTAAACACATTTGCGAGGAAAGAAAGAAATATAAACTTTCCTTTGATATTGGCGGCAACAAACTATCACTTGCATGTTGCGCTTCGGAAAGTATTTCTGGCACTGTACCCACGTAGGTTTCCTGTTCTGCGCTTGAAGAAGACATTTTTTGTGTTGTATTTCTGACAATAATCACAATCTGATGAATAAAATTCCGTTTGTGAAAACTAAGTGTAAAAACATCTGAAAAGAGGCGCGATCATTTTTTCTTTTTTCGCTTGCAAAATGAGATTCACATTGACAAGTATGCCATACAGCCAAATAACAAAAAATACTGAACCATATATTTTCACCGTTTTAGCATAAATAAATGATAATTTTCTGTTAAAATTAAATAACTTAGTGGAATTATGTTTTTATTTACAAATAGTTTACTATTTACACTTAATTTTAAATAAGAAATAAGATATGATCCCTTTGCTGTAATTTAGAAAAAAAAACATTACGTACTAGTGTCTTATTTTATTACTCACGGGCTGGGTAAAACATATCATTATGAACCTTAAAACAATCACATAAGACCCACTTAATGAGCAAATGTGTTAAAAAAAAATAACTAAGGGGATTTCGTAAATTACTTACAATTATTCAGTTACTGTCGATTTTAAAATGCTGCAATTGTTTAATATTCCTTTCTGTAATAAATTTATAATTTGAACTAAATCTAGTAAAGTGAAGGTTTTTCATTTTATACAATTATTTTAAAAAAAAATTTTTGTATGTTATGGATACAAATAATACACAGAATGAAAGAAGTGATGGTTTATTATTCAAATAAATAAAATCAAATGTTCAAAATGCCCGCCGTTTGCCCTAATGCATGCTCCATGCATCTTTTGATGAAAGACCGTTTTTAACAGACGGGCGAAGCCTTCGCGTGAAATCTTTTAAGCGGTTGACTGTATGTTTGACCGCAGCTCTGTGTGATTGATGTCACTTCCATTCCGTAAATTGAATCTTGAAGACAGCCCTAATAAAAAAAAATCCAATGAATCGATAAGAAGAAGAAGAAGGTCAAAAATACAGTCAGCTGCTGAACAGATTTCACTGGTCCGGCGATCTTGGTGGCCATAAAATTGGGCCAACACGCCCGATCTACCTTTGCTATCTCTGGTTTAGAAGTCTTCGGACCCCCCGGGCGTAGGCTAGGGTGGTATTGCACTCTGCAGTATTACTGCATGAAATCTTTTTGGTTAACCTTTGTGAGTTAATGAAATCTCTTCAATCTTTCAATTTTCAATTTCGAATTCCCTTTTCGTCTTTGTTTGTTTATCGAAATGACATTATTTCATTCTCTGAAAATTTTGGTTTTGATGATACAAAGGACTTTTGAAAATACATGTAAATATACATGTAATATAATATCAAGTATAAAAACTGTAGTCCTTTTTTCGTGACATATCATTCAAAAGAAGATTAAAAGTATTACTTATAATGTGGAATACTTTTAATCTTCTACATTTCTGTGGTTCTTCGATTACCCTAAGAAATTCTAACCCAGCTGCTCTAGACGTAGATCCCAGGGCCGCCAGACCTTACTTATTTTCTCATAAACCAAATGTGTGGGAAATAGTAGTGCTAGTACGTACTAGTAATGTATGAATACCAGCTAACCTGGGCCGACGGCCAATTTTCAGCTATCAGGTTCTGAAGGTACTTCTAAAAATTACTCACTTGTCTTGAAGTCTGACTGCTGATATCTTATAGAATATAATTAATTAAATATAAAAATTAATGTTCAACACCGCCAGACACTCTCCGCCGGCTGTAATTTCTGCCAGACGCTTTACATTTCCCAAGTAAATTATGCGATTATACCTACAATCTGAGCCGTGATTTTTGTATATGATGTTCAGGGAACTATAACAATACTATTTATAGCACCCAGACTTAAAGACAAGTGAGAAATTTTTGGAAGTACCTTCAGAACCTGGTAGCTGAAAATTGGCCGTCGGCCCAGGTTAGCTAGTATTCATACATTACCAGTACGTACTAGCAGTACGTACTACTATAAAAGTTTCGAAATCAAGTAGGGGACCCGACGGCCAATTTTCCACACATTTACACATTCCACACATTTGGTTTATGAGAAAATAAGTAAGGTCTGGCGGCCCTGGGATCTTGGTCTACTCGTGATCTTATTACTGACACCATCTGATCACGATACAAGGAATCCCATCGACAGTATCAGTCATCTTTAATTATTTTTACCAGAAATAGGTGTTGATCTGTCTGTAAACCAGCAGTCGGCACGTACATGCATGTAGGTAGTCCTACTGTCTGAGTCTAAATTAAACATAATATTTTTCTGTCCTTCACATCTCATCACTCTAACTCAAATTCCTTTCATGCAATTTGGATTTAGTTTACTTTTTTTTGATATAATTCAGAAAATGTTTTTAGTGGTGTTATTTTGGTGATTTATTATTTGAAACCTTTTTTTATTTATCTCTAAATTTCTGTATTACTTTTTTTAACGTTATTACATTTGCTATACCTTACGGTTGTTCTTTTTATTTACGTGGCGGGCCAAGCCCCCACTTGTCCCTCGACAAGCGGAGGTTCTGTCACTCTAAAGCTCACATTGTCCAAACATTAAATGGATATCAGCATATTCGCTTGGTATATACACGTACCTAGGCATGATAACATAAACCAAATCCGAAAGCAAAATGTCCGTTGAAACGCCAAGTCGCCGAGAACGGGTCGGTTGATTTCGAAACTTGATTATACGAAAATTTTTACATCGATGACCATTCACCGATACTTTGTTAATGCGATACACTGCTTCTTCGGTGTATCTTTTGTTCACTGTCACGTTACTTCGGAAATCTTACTTCGACAGCTTGTTCTGTCGATGTTTGTTTGACCTATGTAATATTTCTTCGTGGTTTCTTATATCGATGTAATTTTATTCTATGTTATATTACCTAGAAAAGTTTTTATACGGTTTTCTCACGGGGTTCCGTCATACCCGAGGGTGTCAACGGGACCCTATTACTAAGCCTCCGCTGTCTGTCCGTCTGTCTGTCTGTCTGTCCGTTCGTCTGTCTGTCACCAGCCTGTATCTTATGAACCGTGATAGCTAGATAGTTGAAATTTTCTCAGATGATGTACCTCTGTTGCCGCTATAACAACAAATACTAAAAACCAGTAAAGAATAAACATATAAACTAGTGGACCGATTTTGATGAAATTTGGTACAGAGATAGATTAAACCTTGGGGAAGAACAGACTACACAATTTTCCCAAATTCCCATGGGAACGAAGTGCCCCGCGGAAAGCTAGTGAAATCCTTATCCTTACTAATATTATGAATGCGAAAGTAACTTGTCTGTCGGGCTGTGACGACTAAGCCACTGAACGGATTTTGATGAAATTTGGTACAGAGATACATTAGACGTCGGATAAGGACGTAGGTTACTTTTTATTCCACTGATGGGTACGATATAACCTGTAGTAAATTGACTGGTATAAAAAAAGTTCTACGACTACCTACATTTTTTTTTATCCCTTTCGGGAAAGGCAAAGGAAACTGTGTCCTTATATCCATGTCTACAGTGAAAAATCTTCTTTCTCCATCTTTTTAACCTAAGTCTTAAGCTCCTCATGTTCACGAAAACTAAAGGCGAGAAGCACAACCGCGAGGATCTTTATCGGAACCAAACGGAGCAGAAAAACTGTTTTTACTTGAATCTTTTATCACTACACGAATTTTAGTTGATTTACTACATAATACCTATCACTATTATGCATAAAACAACTCTTTCACATAGAAAACTAAAATTAAATTGGAACAGCAACCGCCCACCGCTGAGTTCTTGCCAAAGATCCTACATTTAACAATATAAATGAAATATCGCTAGGGATGTTCGTACACTGCAATCAGCTGTCCCGTTGTTTTTTTAAATAGCCAATTTAATACCCAGTCCTGGGCAAGGGCTTCTCACAAAAGCAAAAAAAAAACAGTATTTGGGAGGAATTGCCATAGGTCATCAACTCGCTTGGCAGACGGGTCGGCGATCGCAGTAGATAGATAGATAGATAAGAAATTTATTTCCATCACAGTGTACACTTACAAAGAGTCAGTACAGAAAGAGACAAACACAAAAGCAACGATAGAGTTTTACAATACAACAAACAAGGAAATAAGGAACAAATAAACAATAAATAGCAAAGAAAGTAGATTAGATAAGCACATAGACATAGAGCGTAATAACATAGAGAAATAGAACACACATAATAATAACAATAATTAAAACAAAAAAAAACAAAGCAAAGTAAGTGTGTGCAACCTAGGAAACTAGGAAACTAGGTTGCAGCTCAGTATAAAGTTTTACCGTAAGTGGAAAAACACAGATTTTCAGCTGCCGCCTACGAGGTAGTAACGGCGCGAGTGTAGCAATACGATTGCAAACCAGAAGTGTGAATGTGTATGAGAGTGATGTATGATTTTTTTGTAGGTGTGAGAGTGTAAAATATAATAATGATCATAATAATGTATAAACTGAATAAATAAATGAAACCACAGCAAACAAAAAAGGAATATAAAATTTCTGCCATACATTTCCCTCATCTAGACAACGAAGCGCTTAGTAACCCCTACTTCTTGCTTTTTAAGTAAGTGTAGTTTAAGGTGTTTTTGGAAAGTGGATTTTGTGTTTATCGTCCTAAAGTGGAGGGGGGATATCGTTCCAGCACTTCGTTGCCATAAAGCGGAAACTCCCCTCAAATGCCACAGTTTTGTGCTTGTAACTGGCCAATGGGCGCTTAACTGATCTATAGTATCTCTCACTGGAAAATTTAAGTTTTTTATATAGGTATTCAGGTTTTTTGAATTTAATTACGTCAAATACTAAACTTGCCAGATGCAACTGCCAATGATGATCCATGTTTAGCATAGATGCGCTGTTTAAAAAAGGTGTGACAGGACTCCGATATGGCACATTCTGCACACGTTGCACTAGCTGCTGCACTCTGGAAAGTATACGAGGGCCATATACTGAGTCCCCATAGTTGAGCTTGGAGAGAACCAGACTTTCTACTAGTTTGATACGCGTGGGCAAACTAAGAAGGTTACGTATTTTGTACAATATTATAATTCTATAGAAACAAGCTCTCACAAGACCCAGCACATACGTCTCAAAATGCAGCAAGCTGTCAAAAGTAAGTCCTAGGTTTTTCGCTTCATTCACGCGCTCTATCACTTTTCCCGATATAGCAATCACAGGTGACTATGGTGAACTCAATAAATAAGCAGTATATCTTGATAATCTAGATTTATTTCTTCAAATTGTCTACTAGTAAAATTACAACTTTGGTTTACTTCTTAACAATATAATGTCTTTCTAGACAACTGTTCGACTCGTGTGTTCGCTAAAAACTGACTGCTTGGGCTCGGCCAGCGGCCGTATTCCCTCTCCCTTTTTACTCCCTTCTTCAAAATGGCGTTCTTAGCACGTGGTTGGTCAACGTTTTACCAATCGCGAGCCAAGAACTGTGCCTATGTTTGGAAAAATGTGTCACGAAACACACTGAAAATTATGAATCACGACATGACTGACCTACGATCTTATCAACCTGCGCCTTAGTCCCAAGCACCATAAACTTGGATTTACCAGAGTTTAAGAGAAGGGCGTTATCTACTGAAGGTGAGGTAGTACTATTCATGGCCAGTAAGGTGAGGTAGTACTATTCATGGCCGGCACCACACAGCTATCCCATATAGTCCCATTGATTAAATCAGCTAAATAAAAGGTGGAAATTATGTGATCAATTTAACTGTCGTGACAAATATTTAACAAAAAGTCTCAGAAATAGTAATCAAAGTAACGTTTTTCGTACAAACAAAACTCCGGCGTCATGAGACACCGAAATAGCAATAGTTGAAGTAACATTTTTGAAGTAAAGTTACATCGATGAAATAAAGGTCCGAAGTAATAAGTCACCGAAGAAGCAATGTATCGCATTTACAAAGTATCGGTGAATGGTCATCGATGTAGAAAAATTCGTATAATCAAGTTTCGAAATCAAGTAGGGGACCCCCGAGAACACCAATAACAAAGTCCAAATCATAAAGCCAAACAAGTCCAAATTCACAACACAAAACATTAGAAGTAACCACTGACATAAAGTGTATGGACTGGCAGTCCTCTATAAATTACAGCATTTGTCTCTAGGACGCATTGAAAGTGACAAATTCGCAGGAATTTTGACAAATTGAACGGAACTTGACGCAGTAAATTGTAAACAATTTGAAATATTTGAAAATATTGTTAAAATTTTAAAGACTAAGTGAATTTTTGTATAAAGTTTTATTAATATTCAATTGTGTGACCATGAAAATATGCTTGGTTTGTAAATATAAACAGAAAAAAGGAGATAATCGGTCAATGTACAAGTATGTTTTTTTACCAACTGTTTTATTGAAAAATGTTGTTTTAAAACGTCTTAATTCTACTTTAAATGATTAGAAATTGTCGGGAAGACATTCCTCTTTTTCTAAGTATATATATAGTAATGTTAAAATGACTATAAAAGATAAAATTTTCGCATTTTCAATTTCGCTTGATTCGCCTGCTTTATTTCGCTAATGCTTCCAAAGACAGTCGATAAAAACAATGTCGATAGAAACATGTTATAGGTATATTAGTGTAAAATATTACTTAATGTTACGTACAATGGCAAACAAAACCGTTTTTATTTTGTTGAGTACCCATGATTACTTTTTTAGGGTTATATAATAGACTAAAAATTTATAGTTTCGCCTTATCCGTCTACTCGCAATTTTCTAAGAGACCATGATACTACAAAACTGTAATCACACCTTAGAACCTAAGCTTTTCAAGATAACAAGTAATGTTTGATTAATTTGCCCGTCGCTCGACACGCTCTTGAATGATTTTAGATAAATATTTAAGAGTTTACTAATCTTCATAAGAACAGTAAGACAGAATACCTAACCAACCAAATTTCTTACAACAGATTTCCAACCGAAGAATTTAAAAAAAAAATGGCTTCAAAATATGAATGTTTCGAAGAATCGGACAACAAAGAAGAACCACGAAATATATTCGAAACATTTTGACCCTAACTGTTTCATAGGAAGTAGGAAATTGTTAAAATTTGGTAGTGTTCCTACAATATTTGAAGAAAATGTTCAAGGTAAAGGTTATACATAAGGGTTACTAGAAACATGTCACGATCCCCGCTAAGGGATAGTAGTAGGCTTTATGAACTATTGAATAATATTACAAAACTGAAAAAAAGAGTACCAGTTTTGAAAAATTACATACTTTAACTTTTTATGAAGTAACACAGCTTTAAATATTATTGTTTTTGAAACTAACGCAAAAGTTAAAGCTTATTTCTTCAGTTTGATTCATGCTAATGTGAGAAAATGGTTTTATTGTTTACGCAAAATTGACGCTCTGCTGTAAGAAAAACAGATCATCTTACATACTTTTGGGAAAAAAGAAAAAATTAAACTCTACATTCCGCTAGAGAACATAAATAGTCGACTTACCGACTTTTGGTCCTCACTCATTACAAGTACAACTTGAGCTGATTGCCAAGGCAAAGTACTAAGCACTAAGGCAAAGTACAACTTGAGCTGATTGCCTGCCTACCCCGCTGGGAATACATCGACTAATCGACTTTTGGCCTCACTACGTCGAGTTCGGTTTTCTGCCGCTGCCGCCTACAGCGCCAAAATGGCGAAAATCAAGTGGTCTCGTTTTTGATTTGACAACAGCCAGTCTAGTGGTATTTAACTTATTTCTATGTCTATGGAAGTAACCGATAAAAACACGTCACAGCCGAGTCAAGTCAAGTAGGACACTGATATTTCTAGAGATCTGTTAAACATACACAGCTGGTTGCGCTCAAATTGTTGCTTATTTCATCTTATTTAAAAGTCTCATAGATTACTTTGCTGTAAAATGCATATTTTAGATTTTGTAAGTGAAAAACTGAAAAAGGGCGAAAATTCCGAGGTTTTTCGAGCACCACAAAGTAAGCACAGGTCTTTCGAGGTTGCAAATTTGGTTAATAGGACGTAGCTATTTTTTGCGACCTGACGCGATTTATAATATGTCTACCGTGATTGGCGTACTACTTGTTTGAAAGTCACTATACTCGTTTATCGACCGTTAAGTCCAAAGGTCAATTATAAATATTTCACATCACTTTTGTAGTTTATTTATTTATTGAAAATAAAGTGTCACTCAGCACTGTCGTTCAATGTTTGAAATTTCTAGTTTAATAATGCTGTTTATTTGTCTATTAAACACTGTAAACACATATAGGTCAATAAATAGGCTTAGAATTGAAATCGGATTTAGTCATATTTGGCAACAAATGAAGCTATTAAAACAATAAAACCTTTTGTAGGAATTAAATCCGATTAGATTTTTTTTTGGTTTTATTTTATAGAGCTAATATTAGTTCACATATTTTATCATTACATATTTTGCACATTTAGTTTGCTACTTATTACTGTTTTTTCCGATAAAATAACGTTTACACCAGTTTATCACATAACAATGAATATGTACTTTTATTATAATTGTTTTGGAAGAATTATGTACTTACATTTATTAAATTAAAACTCGTAGCTATTATAAAGCAAGCCACTTCATAATTATTGTTCCTTAGGTTAAAATAAGCCGATAAATATCGGTAGCCCTCCCGCTTTTTATTACTGCCACTTACTCGCTTTCTCAATTTATTACTGGTACCAATTAAAACTTACCGGAAGATAAGGACATGACACGGTAAAAAACGAATTTGTCATAAGCAACAAAAATATATGGCAATCCATGATTCCACCAAGGTTTGGCTAAGACTGAATAAAAAATAAATTCGACGTTATCAAATTAATAGTATACCTATTGTTAGGCTGTCGGAAAGTATTTTGACTGTTGTAAACTGTTATTTTAACAATCAAATATTTTTATTGACGCAGCGGAACATGTGTTGTTGTGGTCGCATAAAATTTTCTTTTTATTTCACTAACAAACGTTTGTAGAATGCTCAATCTCCATAGAAAAAAAACCCAGCTCCAACAGAAAAGATATGTATCTCAAACGATTAATAATAATAAGTAATAAAATAATAATCGGTTCTTATCGTGATCCTTACTTGCAAACATATAAAAATTGCTTGTTTAATTATTCAAAAATATGATTTTAAAATTCTTGGTGCTTGACTCGTTTAACATTTTTACAATGCAATACTAAATAAATACTAAAATAACTGAAATCAAAAAAAATAAAAAAATACTAAAATAAGTACTATTTATATTATATCCATTGTAACAGAAAGTAACACCAGTTTTGAGTTTTGGTAGTAAAGGTGAAATCAAACTAGACTGTAGGTATTTATAACATTTTTTATTGACTATTAATGAAGATTAATCAAAACACTGTCTAAGAAGTCAGCAGGATATCTAAATAACTCTTCGAGTCTGGCCCTATTGGGTTAGAGGGGCAAAATAAAATATACATTTACGGAACTCAAATCAAACTGTCTATATTTCCGTATCTTATAAGCAGAGGTGTGCCTAGGTGAGTAACTTGTAATTAACAATAGTAAGGGGTACGTTACACGTCCTACAGAGCACTTTCTCTAATGAGTTTCAATGTCAACTGCATACGGCATACTAACTGTTCGTTACTGAAAAACTTCTTTATAAATATTGACAGGGATACATTCCCAATCCATAAGTCAGAGTAGGATAGATTTAGTTTTGCTATTTCAACACGCCGTGATTTTATGATTGTAAATTAAGTTTTGATTTTAGGGACAGTTAATATTAAAATAGATTTATTTTTGAGGGGGCGCGCCCGCTCTCCTTTCTCTGGGGTACATAAATTATGGTCCAATTTTCATTGCGCAGGATTAGGGAAACCCAGGAAAACCTAATCAGATCAATCTGTCTTAGGTATTAACTTATTCTAGCTTAAAGTTACAGCTTACCAAACTTATAACTCAAACTTTTATTTTTGTATATTTACATTTTATTCACATAACACACAATTCGTGTTTTTATTACACATTATGTACAAGATACCTACACATGATACATACAATAATGTCTGTTAACATGATACCAACTGTAATGGTACACAGTTTTACATGAACAGTTTAATTAATATTGTTTTCATTACTCATACTCTGAAAGTAGGTCTGAAGTTGCCTAAGTAGGGGCTTGAAAATAAGATTTTTCAGGCCTAGGGAGAATCGCTTTCAACTGACAGCTGTCAAATTAAGTATTAAAAAAAATGTTCCGAATTTCTGCACAGCCACTATATTATAGCGCGATGTGAAATTGAAATAACAAAAGTGAAGTAAGTACATATTCATTGAAGAATATTTTTTTAATTACTTTATATAATTTATTTTTTAGTATTTCTTTAAAATAACATAGATTTTGGCAAAATATTTACCATTTTTTTCAATGATGAAAATGAAAAATAATGGCTGAATAGCTGGCCAGTCACAGAAAAAAAAAACATAATAGGCGGGAAATTGACATTCCGATCTTCATTTGTTTTTTCGAGTTGTAAAGTTTTGTTCATACTTCTGGATAGCAAAGATTCGTAATATTTCAATGAGTTCTTCTGGGTACCTAGACAAGCTGCATTGACAGCGACTGTAGAAAACGAATAGAAAGTTGAAAATGTATGGAAATGACGGACACTGTAGAAAAGTAACGTCATGAGCTTCCATAGATTAAGAAATTGCTAGCCATGCGCTATCTATCGATGGGCGTTTATGCGTTCCTTTTGACGCTTGGTTTCGCTAAGTCATTTACATTTGTTTACATTTTTCACTACATAGTATAAAATAAAGTCGCTTCCTGCTGTCTGTCTGTCCCTATGTATGCTTAGATCTTTAAAACTACGCAACGGATTTTAATGCGGTTTTCTTTAATAGATAGATTTCAAGAGGATGGTTTATATGTATAATACATGCGTAATATAAAAGAGAAACACTGATAATTTTAGAGGTTTCTAATGTGATGTCGTAAAAAACACTTTTTTGATGTCGTATAAAACACTTTTTTTTGCGCTTACGAAAAAAAAAAGAACTAATAACCAAATAACCCATTTATCAAATACCAAAATTCTACTTCGGTGGCTATTCTTTGAACCAGTAAAGTTATTTTTTTAATCAAATGATGCATAAAAAGTATGTAAAAAGTGAATAATATACTGACAAAAATGTATGACGCAATAAAGAGTAGCTGATTTGATAATCAGTGACACATTTGACAAGTGAGAGTATTACGTATTACCTTTTTCCAGAGGACAGGAAATTTCACAAAAATATGCGTGCCTGTAGTAAGCACATGCTAGGGTATCAAAATATCGATACTTGTTCAAAGATAAACAAAATCACAGCATTTATTTACAATTTGTCAATGTGAAAAAAAAGTCCAGTTCACAAAGTACCCAGAGTTTATAATTTTACTAAAGCTTTGACAATTTTACGGTGACATATGTATGTGTTTTATTGTACAATGATCATACAAAAGATATTTTGTTTAAAATAAAAGCCGCCATACAAAATCGTGACACGAGACCGAAGACCGAGCTCCGCGCAGGGCTAAGCCCAGAGCGACCACCCTCACAATTCCATGATGACCGTCATAAAAGGTTCACTCTAAGAGCGAGGCGAGGCAGCAGGCCGAGGAAAACTGCGTATATGGTGAGCCCGAAGGCCAAGCTCTACGTAGAGCGACGCGGAGCGTGACGTTTCACCCAACCTAAAATTCAAGATCTCGGATATGAACTTTTGCGAACCTGTTCGTGTCGTTCAATAGCACCCGAAGAAATGCTTATTACAAAAATGACACTCATGCACGCTATTGAAAAAATCTAGTTATAAAAGTGGAATCTGTTGCCAATATTATTAAAAGATACGCAAAAGCTTGCGAATAAACCAACATGTGATCGTCGAGGTTATCAATCTCCTCGAAAAAACAGACAGAGTAAGGAGGTTAAAGAGTGTGCTAGTGTCAATTTAAGCTAGCATTGCAGGCAGCAAGTATTTTTTGGTGACTTATAAAATAAGTAAGCAAAACTTAAGGATGTGAATCCGCCTTTTAAACTGAACAACTTTTCCCAAGTGTTAAGAGAAAATCGATCAACGACACAATTGGTACAACACTACCAGTCCACGCGGTGTGGCGCAACACTACACGGCACTTTTGACAGATCGTTTTCGCGCGTAGATCGGTGTTTATGTGTTCTCGCATTATAATTTGTAAAATATCGTATTAAAAGGAATGTTTAATAAGTAAAAGGTGTTTTAGTTTAACAATTCAGAAGTGAAATGAACCTGTAAATACAATAGTCCACAAAGAACTGCGATAAAAGAAGAAAATGACAATGTTAAACGGAATGTTAAACCTCAACAAAAAGTTATAAATAATGGTTTAAAACACCTTTTGCAGTGCCGGTTTAATTGTGTAACAATGAATTGGTCGGCGTGTCGGAAAAGGGGCAGCTCACTTCCCCATCTTTAGTATTTTCTTTCAGTTTTCAAGGTCATTGATTGTGGTTATCTTGGATTGAAAACGCAATGAAGAAATGCGATTATAACTTGAGAAAAGGCATGGCCAAGACAGCATGAGTGATGTTTCGCATCTACAATAACACAAACTTATGATTGCACACTAGATGAGGATGGTATAGCTGGATAAGTATAACATAATGCGCAAATACCTAACATTGTGTTTTGGTAAGAATGTTCAGTTATTTAATGTTACACAGTCCATTTAATTTTATGTAAGTGACACATACATAATATTCTAGTAGTAAATGATAATATTTTGTTAGTTCTGTGAAGATTTCGTAGTGACAAGATTGAGTTACTCTGTGAACTCACTGAGGTTACTTACTTATGATGTTATTTTATTCTGATACCCACAAAGGATAAAACCATAACTACATATATGAAAGTGTGTATGTTGTCAACATGTTATAACAGAAGTGATCAATTAAAATTGTTATCAGTATAACAAATGATTGAATTTCACCTATAAAGACTTATCGGGGTTGAATAAATTAATTATTTCATTAAATATTTCATATGAAACCTACCACTAAACAAGGATGTCGTGAATGTTTCAATAGCTTACTTGAGACATTCCTAAGGAAAAATATCTATTAGAGAGAGGTACAAACTGTGCTAGAATTAGGTATGCAAGTTTGTTCTAATTTCACCTTTATTGCAAATGGATAAGAAATATGAGAGAAAACCTTACTGAACTAACACCTGAACCTTAGTGTGTGTTATTTGTTTCTTATATTAAGTATAAAGGTTGATAATGATTAATGAATATTCAGAAATTAATTATTTATTGATATTGAGGAAACTGAATGTAATGTGATGTATTATGGGAACATGAGTTGTTCAATGTATGAGATTTGATATATTTTAATTCTAAAATATTTTCACTATAATTATCAGTAATAATTGTAATAATATTAGTTATCAATCTTCTCTGATCTACAATATTTGATCTTTGCTCAGTTTAATTTAATACCTACTGCGACATTGGTGATGATTGATGATAACAAATTTACTAAGAGTAAATAAAGAGTTTGTAGTCTGCCACAAATTCACAGGATTGAAACATTGAATCAGACAGGATGAGTTGTATAGTATCACTACTATTATTTTCTTTATTTTATGTTGCAGTCTATTGTTGTGATTCTGCCTCCGGGGCTTGTCACTGATGCCTTATCAGACTGAGGCTACTGTCCAAGGAGGCTGGCGCCACTGCCTGTGGGGCGTGATGACACTTCCTAAGTGGCATCTTACCACTACCTCCGGGTGTGACTACACTGTCTATGGGGCTTGCAACACTACATAACACATGGCGTCGGAAGAACACTATAGGACCTGGAACTACCGCCTACGGGGCCTGCTTCTGTTGACGTCATGGTGTCATCTTACTGCAAAGACCTCACTACATGCTTCAGGGGCTTCCGACAAATGCCTCAGGGGCTTACCACACATGCCTCAGAGGCTTACGATACTTGCCTTAGGGGCTTCCGTCACATGCCTCAGGGGCTTATGCTACATGCTTCAGGGGCTTTCGACACATTGCCTCAGGGGCTTACGACACATTGCCTCAGGGGCTTACGATACATGCCTCAGGAGCGTCCGACAAATGCCTCAGGGGCTTACCATACATGCCTAAGGGGCTTACGATACATGCCTCAGGGGCTTCCGACAATTGCCTCAGGGGCTTACGATACTTGCCTCAGGGGCTTGCGATATTTGCCTCAGGGGCTTGCGACACATGCCTCAGGGGCTCACAAACTAATGCCTCAGGGGCTCACGAAATTAATGCCTCAGGGGCTCACGAAATTAATGCCTCAGGGGCTCACGAAATTAATGCCTCAGGGGCTCACAAAATTAATGCCTCAGGGGCTTACAAAACTTATGCCTCAGGGGCTTACGAAATTATTGCCTGAGGGGCTCATGAAATTAATGCCATAGGGGCTTACCACTTGCCTCAGGGGCTCATCACACTCGCCTAAGGGCCTACACATTCACAGTTGCCTTCGGGACTATATAGTTTTTGCCTTCGGGGCTATATATTTTTTGCCTTCTGGGCTGTATAAGTTTTGCCTTCGGGGCTGTATAAATGTTGCCTTCGGAGCCGTATGAAATTGCCTTCGGGGCGTTTAACCATTGTTCTCAGGACATTTCCCTATGGAGTACACAATACTTGCCTGCAAGGTGTATGAGAAGTATAAAGAACATTTTAATGCACTCATTACTCTTTTTATTGAAAAGTCAAAAGTTTGGATATATGAATCGCCTCTAATCGGTGAGACTTAAAAAATGCCTCTGGGGCTCTTGGTAAATCGCCTACGGGGCTTGAGATTACCAACAGTGTGTAAACTTGTATTTATGTCTGAATAATATAACTGGCCTACGGGGCTAATGTGGTAAATCTCGTAAAGTTAGTTTGAGAGACTCACGTTGAACTGCCTACGGGGCTTATGATCAAAAATTGCCGCCCTATATGATCTAAGGGATACAAAGCTCATAGACTTTTTCTTGCGAGACCTAAGTGAATGGGTATGAATGTCTGACTTACCTATTCGGGTTGTTCATGTCCTAATCTCGCCTCCGGGGCTAACGATTCTAAACTTTCTAGTTTAAAACATAAAATAGGTGAAAGTAACCGCGAGAATCTTAAACAATATACTAAGTCTAAACTTGTCTACTTGTAAAACCGCCTGCAGGGCTTATGTTTAAAAATTCACCTTTGAAGTTAACGGTCTAACTTTATTGCAGTAAATATGGCAGTCACAAAAAGAAGGTTTATCATTGCACTAAAATGAATAAACGTGCCTACGGGGCTTATAATTATAAAATTACCCTTGCTTAGTCATTGCCTACGGGGCCCATGACCAGATACTTGTTTTCGAAGGATTATGACATTACTTGTGAGTTCAAAAATACTGATACTTTATAATAACACTTTGAACTTTTGCTTCAAAAGTTTGCACAATCGCCTCCGGGGCTTAAAACGGTTGCCTTCTAGGCTAGACAGTGCTGCCTCCAGGGCCGGGTACTGGATGCTGTTTCCGAAACAGCATGGTGGAGCTGCCATGTGCTGACTTTGAAATTTAATCTTCATTTGGGAATACACCTATGCTGGCTTTTTGGGGCAAACAGGTTTGCCTGGTTTGCTAATATGTCTATTTAACATATGTTTGAAATAGTTTTTAGTAAAATGGTTGATTATCCAGTAAGGTTGATATTGATGCAGCCTCTGAAATAACTTTAGAGAAGAAGGCTTAAGGAAATGAGAACGTTGTTTGACAGCAGGGTTTCTGGAATTTGTAATGTTACTGTTTCGACAGAAATAACCTTAATAGGGCCTAGTGTTGCCGATCGGAGCCGATGGCGTTTCGTGTTCACTCTTGCACCAAATTACTGAATTACTCTTAAAGTGCTTTGGTTGTGGAATACAAATGCATAAACTACATCAATCACCTAAATCTGAATTACATTTGCTCTTCTAGCTCTGAGTCTGTTTGCGGAGATACAGTCTCTCCAGTGAGAAGTGATGATAATGATCAATATTAATTAGGCACTTTGGTAATATTGCTATGGCAGCGTGATGATAAGACACTCTTAGCCTAGTACAGCCTTCGGGGCCTAATGACTTTGAATGATTCCCTGTAACTTAATATAAACGCCTTTACAGATTGTTACTAGTAAATAAACTTTAATTAATTGATACCATGAATATAACGAAAATGCGACGATTACAGGTCGCTATATGTAGTTTTTTAAATTCGCAACAACATGACATATTTCGCTAGAATGATGTCTAACATTAACTTGCTTTCTTACCAAGTTTGGCAGTGGGGTCCTCGGAAGACAAGGACAATAATAATTTTTAAGAGTTTTGCCTAAAGGGGTTAGAAACAGCCTTGCTGGTTTCAAAGTGTACTTAACTCATTATAGAACTTATATTTTGCATTGAAATAGTCTGTTATAAAGATTGCACTAAATAACTTAAACTATTAGGTTGATTTGATCTTTTGCCCAAGGAGCTAACTTCTATTGCCTAAAGGGTAAAAATGTTGAAAGGACTATAGTGCTATTGATAATACAGCTTTTGTTCGCGACGGGAACAAGTGAAATTAAAAACTAAATAACTTTAATAAATTATTATATTGTAATTTATAGAATTACAAAATTAGGTCAAATGCCTTCGACGAAGATGAAATGCAGACAGGCTAATATTTTAAACCAACTCAATAAGAAACTTGCTTATACAATAGAATAAAAAATATATACGACATTAACCTGAACCTTAATAAATACAGAGGCGAAAAGGTGTATAAAGATTGATGTGCGTACCCCACATATGACGAGATCCTGGTACGACATACAAATTCAACGATTTGATTGGATAAAGGAGATCATACGATGCATATCGCGTGGTTTTACAATATAACATAAATAACAGCTAGAGATAGCTTAAAAGAAGTTGACTTGAAACTATAGCGATGTATAGATATCTATTTCTACATATAGTTATGGACCGTGTCGCAGCTTTGAAGCGTAGACAGCTTTTCTTTACATTTAATTTGGAATACCTAACACTGTATTTCTAGATTCAAAATAATATTAACCTTTGTGTGAGGATACTGGTCATAATTCAATGCATAATCAATGATTTTGATTGTTTTGTTGAAATCAAATACCTTACGACAGGAAGTTAATCGTTATGGTAACGAGAGATGATAACTACTCAGTCAACTAAGAGTTATGGAAAATTTAATTAACTTCCATCTTCTAGGTGCACTATTGGATTTTGGCATAGTTCGCAATAAGTTGATATTTAGTTATTAGCTCAGTCCCGAGTATGATAATGATGATGTATAATTTCAAAGGAATGTCTTGTCTGTGGCATTAGAAGAATAGCACCCCTAATCATTACACGTAAGATAATATAAGATGGAAATCAGTGAACAAATACGTGAAAATATGCAAAATCATTCAAGGTTTTAAATGTTTACATCTTTTAAAATGCTATAAATTTGTCAAATAGCTCAACTCGAACATTAGCTTTGTGCTGTGAATGAGTCATGTAAGACACATGATACATGTTGCTTATGGGGCTGAGATGTTCAGTTTATTAACCTTTCTGGGAAAATATGATGTATATGCGATATACTAAGCTACACCATACTTTTATTTAGTGTAATGTTGTTCAGCATGAAAATCAAACACATCTTATTAACTATCTTTGCATATCTAGAGCTGAGGTTACTGATATAAATAGAATGCAAAATGATATTTAATTTTAATATTAAAATTGCCTCTGGGGCTGAAGTTATAATAACTGTTTCTCATAGTGATTGAATCCGAGAGTTAAACGCCACACACGCCACACACTCAAAGGCCCACACTAGGGTTTTCCCTTGTGTCGTGGGTCCCATGGAAAACACATAAAGACAAACACAAACACCCATGACCCGAGAACAAACATCTGCTTTTTACACAAATTACCTTTGGTTGAAGTTACCTTTGGAGCTAAGGTTCTTACTTTGAGCTTCGACATTTCTCATCATAATGAGACAGTTTCAGCCGATCAAGTCATACTTGAAACTTTACCTGTATATTGTTTTCAGACTTATTATCTACAGTTAATGAAGTTATATCAACATCTACTTCTAGAGTTTGCGTCTGTCTCAATAGCTCTGGGATACTCTAGAACGAAGTAGAAGAAGATTCTGTGTCAAGCTTTTGGAACACCCACTACTGAAGCTACTACGATTGTCCTTCGAGGGCGAAGGAATGAGCAGGACGGCCGAACTGTTAAGAGAAAATCGATCAACGACACAATTGGTACAACACTACCAGTCCACGCGGTGTGGCGCAACACTACACGGCACTTTTGACAGATCGTTTTCGCGCGTAGATCGGTGTTTATGTGTTCTCGCATTATAATTTGTAAAATATCGTATTAAAAGGAATGTTTAATAAGTAAAAGGTGTTTTAGTTTAACACAAGGAACGGGTGTTTTAGTTGTGTTCTTATTAGCATCCACAGACTTTATGTCCGTGCCTTTGTCTAGATTAAGTTTTCTTGTTAATACTTGATTTTTAACTATAATACAATACTTTCCATAGAGGTTTACAATTTATAAATAAGTATAATAAATATATGAATACATAATGTATAAAATATATATTTCAACGAGTGACGGTTCTTCGCTGTTGCATTCAGACCTCAAGGCATCTATGACGGCTGTGTCTCGACTTTTGATCGCCATTTTGAGGTTGTAATTGACCACTTTTCCCCTGCCTGCCGTCTCTGCTTCTTTGATGAATCTGCCTATCGCATCGTTAACATCATCCGCATAATATTTGTAACTGGCGGTATGACGCGATATGGCAACTACAGCATATGGGATACTGTCGTGTAGCTCCTGCCTGGTCGTTGTAGTATGCACGATCACCACCTTTTCGTACGTCAACCCTTGAGCCTCGTGTATGGTGAGGATGCGTGACCCGGTGCCCGATCCGTATCCCTGGTTTTGTAGAGTTGTCTTTTCTACTTGTGTATGAACAAGGTACAGGGTTTCAGACTGGGTTCGATCGATCTGTGCATCTGTATACCTTTCAAGTTTTAAGGAGTGCGTACGAAGTTTCGACGAGTAAATGCCACTGTAGACTTCTCTAAGGGCATATGCTACGTAAAAAAATATATTTAGCTTCTCCATGCAACTAGAAATTGCCTCAGTATGAGATTTTTTCCTCTCACTTGGTAATGTAGTTTAAAAGAAAAACAAATTTCTAAGGTAAAATAATCATACAGAATAACATTTATTAAATTAATATATTTTCTAAACGTAGGTAACTATAAAATCTTAGCTATGATTTGATTTCGCCATTTCAGTTTTTACCAAAACTGTCCCTTTACTCCTTGAATACAGAAAGTGATAGTATAGATAATTAAAAACAGCTTCTTATCTTATTAAGCTTAATGTGTCCCACCGCTATTTTAATATAAAAAAATATTGTAACTGATCACTCGTACAAATATGCTCTGTAACTAATACAGAATCATCGATATAAATTCGATAGCCATTATTATTACATCACTAATGTAATTTGTATAGAAATTTTTGTAATGGAAAATATTATGTAAAGTTAGCCAGAAAGGTAACTTAGGGTGTAAAAAACGTGAAAACTATAAAATATAATCTTAGTAATAAAGGTTTTAGAAGTATTTTTGGGTTTAATAGGCGTATTTCAACAAAAAACGGTTACTTACTGATGCACAGTCGTTTGCTTGTTATTTTTGTTAGCCCTGTAGCTGCACTGTTTTACAGAGCACGAAGCCATTTTGCTACCTTCTCATCCAATGTTCTGACACTATACAAAACCACAAAACAACTTCTCCTCACCAAAAAACACAATTTTTCACTAATGTTGCTATTCACTTGACAGCTCAAGTACTCACGAGTGAAATGTAAACAAATATAAGAAAAATGGCGGCCGGCCACGCTTCATAAGTATGTATTATGTCAAATATTGCGCCTCCATATAAACAAATACTACATACTCAAAGCCTTTTTCACAAAGCTTCATACTGGCAGTATAGAATGACAGCAAAGAGTTTTTATGCATAACAAAATAATTATTTCTGACGAAAATCTTGATTTTCTGTGAAATAAATTATAAAAGTAAATTAATTATTTTACTTTTTTCATAAAACAAATCTTATTTTTAGCGAATTTGAACTATTTAAAAATTTCTGTTATGTAGGCGTAACTGGCATTTTATTTTAATTGCGGACATCTGAAATTATTTGTTTAATAAAATAATTTTTGTGTTATTCAATGTATTAACATGAATACACAAAAATGGATTGAGGAATTATCCTTAATGTTTTGCGTAATATCGTAAAATTTTAGTGCACATTGTTAAATCGTATTCAGTTTGAGAAATTTTGATGTAAGTATGTCTTATAACGATGTAACGATGTATGTTTTTGAAAACTTTTTTTTAGTTTCATTTCCTCGGCTACTACATTGTCAAACGTTGAACAATATACATGCCATAAGTTAATCGTTAATAACTATAAATAAATTGTGCATCTAATATAGATCAATGTGCACATTGTTCAATCGTAAACACGTTTTCAGTTAATTTTGATTGAAAATGCTTTATTTTAAGAACTTTGGATGTACAGACAGCAGCACCCATTTACCCATTTGCACGACGAAAGCCGGCGCTATTACGAGCGAGTTAATGGTGACGCCAAGGTTAACATGTATAGCCTGATGTGTTGCCGTGTGTATACGATGTACGTTTTCGACAACATTTTTTTAGTTTCATTTCCTCGGCTACTGCATTGTAAAACGTTGAACAATATACGTGCCTTAAGTATATCATTAATGACTATAAATACATTGTGCATTTAATATAGGTCAATATGGCTCTTGCATTTAATTTAAATGAATATTAACAGGTTGGCAATGGAAAGTTAGGAAGGATTAAAGCCTTTGTGTTTTGATAGACAACATCCAAGAGTTGGTCAACCATGATAACATAAGTTGTAAGACTATATCTTGGTTTAAAGAAAGAGCTATTCTGTCACCAACTAACAAACAAGTAGATAAGGTAAACAACTTGATTGTTTCGAGGATTGACGCGCCGACGCAAATATACAACTCGGTCGATACTGTTCTCGATTTGGAAGAAGCACGGAAGAAGCAGTTCATTTTACTACAGAATTTCTTAATTTTTTGAACCCGTCTGGACTCCCTTCTCATAAAATGGTAATTGAAAGTAGGTTGTCCTGTTATTTTATTAAGAAACCTGAATCCACCTAAACTTTGCAATGGCACGCGTTTGCTGTTAAAATCTATAAAAACTTTTATAATAGAGTGCACAATACTCACCGGATGTGGTACAGGAGAAGATGTATTGATTCCCCGAATTTCTCTGATACCATCGGATTTATCGTTCCAATTTAAACGCCTACAATTCCCGACAAAGATATCTTTTGTAATGGCCATTAATAAATCGCAGGGTCAAACTTACAACGTTGCAAGCTTAGATTTGAGCGTTGATTGTTTTTCACATGGCCAATTATATGTCGCTCTTTCAAGAGTGACATCTAAAGAAAAAAAAATTGTTTTGTCCACAGACTTCCAATATTATTACCAGTAGCAGACCAAACATTAGAGTTCTGAATGCACGCCAAAACAAACACACCTAAATACCACACACACTAACGCAAATACAGGGACGAAGATAGAAAGGTCTAGGTCTAGTTCTATTTATTAATCATGAAATTATAAAGTAAAGAGTCAACCAGGGTAGGTAATTGGAAACATGGTTAACTACTTTTTGGAACACAGACTAAGGGCCACTTTCACCAAAAGTGCTAAACGTATTTAGCAGGACTAATTTTGTTTAATTTGACAGCTTTTGTTGCTTTGACAACTGAGTTAAATGTGTTTAGGCTGTTAAATACGTTTAGCACTTTTGGTGAAAGTGGCCCTAAGTGATTTTATGTAGCATTTAACACGTATACAGATAACAGTAATACAGATAAAAGAAAAGGCCCTAGATTAAAATATTGTATAAATTAACTTAGCCTTTGTTACGTAAAGTATCAATCCAATTACCTTGGTTGACTATATCATACTTAGAATATAAAAACTAGGTATTGCTACGTAATATTTGATGATTAAACGAACTTACCTGTACGTGAAGTTCGATCATAATTACTCGAAGAGCTTCGTTCGAAGATATTAGCATTCATACACATGTAGTTTCACACATAGACTCGCCATTTCGCACTGTATTTTGGAGACAAAGTAGGCAGAAAAAGAAAATTAGCTGGCAACCCTCCGGCCCCGCGCCCATCATCTAGTTGAGAATGGTGCTGAGCTGTTAATTTTCACGACCAAGGGATTAGCTATGCTAGGGAGGGAGGGATGCTAATATCTTCGAACGAAGCTCTTCAAGTAATTATGGTCGAACTTTACGTACAGGTAAGTTCGTTTAATCATCAATTACTCTCAACCTTCGTTCTCGATATTAGTATTCATACACATGTAGATGTTGAGAGAAAAGTAAAATTTAGGTCGTGATATCAATTCTCTTATAAAGTTTATTTTCTTTAAAAAAATAATAGTAATAAACTAAAGCAAAAGTAAATAGGTTACACGAGTAAACAAAAAAAAACAGTATTCTTTGTAATATAACAATTAAAATGTTGGTAAGGATTTTATAAAACAATATGCTTGTTATTGTGATAATAATTATGTGTTTGAATTACTTAATATATTTAGAGCGAAATCCCGCTGATTAAAATTATCTGTGGAAATGTCTTTATTATAATACTTAGCGAAAACTACAGAGGTTTCGCTCCAACCCGTCGTCTTTCTTATGACATCCAGACTTACTCCCATTAGAAAAGCTTTCGAAGTAGCAGCGTGTCTGGTGCTGTGGGCAGTAAACAACGATGTGTCGATGCCACTGCTGCTCAAAGTGCTCTTCACCCACTTGCTTAAAGTTTGTGAGGAAACACCTTTATGAGGTTTTCTGAACGAGATGAATAAGTATTGGTTGTCCTGACGAATGTACTTTGTCTTATCAATATAAGTATTTAAAGTACTTGCAGGACATATCTGCGGCTTTTCTGAGAAAAATGGCAATGAAAGTACTGGTTGGTGTGAGGCTACACGCGAAGTTTTTATTATGTCTGTAATTTTGATTTTTAAACCAGAATCGTAAAAAATATATTATTTATATTTATTTTAGACAGCGTTTGGACTCTGTGTGCAGTCACGAGTGTCAACAAAGTAATTAGTTTTTACTAAGATTTTCTAAATTTAAGTTATCATTTGGATACCAAGTGGCTAAATGATTTAATACTTGATCCGTGTTCCAAGTTACATTGTATTTGGGAAAAGTAGGCCGCTAACGAAAAATTCCTTTAAGTTGTCTTTTTATGAGGTCATTATTTGTTATTTCATGACCGATTAATAGTGACAGAGCAGACCGACAACTATTTAAAGTCCCATATTGAGCACCGGTGTTAAAAACGTGCCATAAAAAACTAAGTATATTGGATGTCGCAGGCGAATAAGCATCGATGCTGTTTATCCCACAATAAACAAACCACTTCTTATGACAGGTGTCATATTGTTTAAGGGAATTTTCTGACAAGGATGCTAGCATCACTGGAATACATGACTCCGGGACTCCTCTTCGGAGAAATGACGTCCGGATAGCCTCGCGACAACCAGGGTAATCCGCTGGTGTACCGCGCGCTCGCTGCAACGAGAAATAACTAGTTCACCCCTTGAACGAAGTATCAATGATTTTGATATAATAATACTTTTAAATAGTGGATACCAAGGCTGGGTAGGCCACTGAGGTACCACAACAATTCCAGTTGCTTTGTCGTTTATAATTTTGCGTAAGGTTTTTAAAATTATTGATATTGGTGGAAACGCGTAAAAGTTTAAGATGGTCCAAGACAGTGTAAATGCGTTCATCGCATACGCACCCGGGTCTCTATGCCATAACACATACATTTCACATTTGTGATTAGTCCTACTCGCAAATAAGTAAATGGAAGGAGTGCCAAAGTGGTAAGTAATTTTTTCAAAGGCATCGTGAGATATCTCCCATTCAATATCAGGATGTGATCTTCTTGATTCGGCATCAGCTACTACGTTGTCTGAAGAACGAATGTAGTCGGCATGAACTATAATTTTGCGCGTTTCACACCATTGCCATAGTTGTTGAGTAATATTAGTTAAATGGGGTAATTGAACCCCGCCCATTCTGTTAATATACGATATGGCTGTTGTGTTATCGATACGCATCAGTATTTGACAATCAGAAAAGTTTTTAGCAAAACTTTTAAGTCCTAGGAAAGCTGCGAGAATTTCTAGGTAATTAATATGGAGTGTACGCTCGTGTACGTCCCAGGGGCCACTCGAGGTATCGTCACCACACGCAGCCCCCCATCCCGTTGTTGAGGCATCGGTAAATATCTCTAAAGTATATTCGTCACTTTTTATTTTGCTAACTGCGTTATCAATATTATGTAGCCACCAATTAAAAATACTAGAAACATTTTCAGGAATCGTCATGAACCTGTCATAATTTTCATTATTTTTTGAGTTAAAATATTTACACCTTTCAAAATCTTTAGTATAAAGCCAGTCGTAGTCGATCGCCTGGCAGGCAGAAGTGAGTAACCCTAAAAAACGAGCAAATTCTCTCATTTTGCATCTTTTAATTTTTTTTTAATTTTTTTAATTCTTTTTTAATTTATTTAATTCTTTTTTAATTTTTTCCTTCTTTTCTTCAGGTAATCTAACTTCTAATCGCTTTGAATCAATTATATTCCCTAAAAATCTACACGATGTTTAATTATGAAGCCCAAGGATTCTAATAAACGTACTGTGTCATTAATATTTTTTAAACAATCGTTATGCAACTGACCTACGAGAAAAATATCATCCAAATAAAAATTCGATAAATAACCTTTCGATTTCAGCAGACTTGCGACTGGTTTGAGAATCTTAGTAAACACAAAGGGAGCTGTGTTCAAGCCAAACGGTAAAACGTTGAATACGTACAAGTTACCATCATATTGAAAACGTAAGTATTTTCTTGAGTTTGGGTGAATACTAATTAAAAAATACGCGTCCTTAGGTAAGTTCGATTGAGCTCATAAAATAATTTTCAGATATAAGTTTTATCGCAGTTCTTAAATCCTCGAGTTTAAAATGCTGAGTTTTTATAAATTTATTTAACTGTTTCAAATTCAGAATGAAACGTTGCTTACCGTTTGGCTTAGGAACAAGAAAAATGCTGGAGATGTACTGGCCTTCACAAGGTTTACATAATGAAATAGCTCCCGTAGATACAAGGTCTTGTATATGTTACAGTTAAAACTAGTTAGTAGTTAGAACGCGTTTTTCCTAGTTAGAACTAGTTTTTACTTGGTGCCTTTGTTAAAACTAGAATTGACTAATGTCTGAATCAAATATCAGTTAAAACTAGTTTCTGCAAGACAAAACGCGTTTTCCCGAAGCGAGTCAGTTAAAACTGTTCCGACCGAGGTTAGAGTTCATCATACCTTATTCTGATTGGCTTGAGATTATGTTGTGGGTTATGTAGTTGTTGTGCTTACCGTTTAACGCAACCAAAGTCTTTTCTGGCAGAAGTGCCAGAAAAGACTTTGGTTGCTCGCTTCGCTCGCTCGGCTCGTGCGTTGGGGGTCGCAGTTCTAACCTAACCTAGGTTTGTTAGTAGCCTAGCCTAACGGATTGGTTAGGCTAGGCTACTAACAAACCTAACCTACAGTTTCTGCCCCGATATAATCTCCGCGGGGGGGGGGGAGTTTTAACTATAGCTAGTTTTAACTATAGCTCGATGTGACAACTAGTTTAATCTGAAAATCAAATATGTCAGTGGTAAATTCTAGTTTTAACTGATTATTTCTAGTTTTAACAAAGGCACCAAGTAAAAACTAGTTCTAACTAGGAAAAACCCGTTCTAACTACTAACTAGTTTTAACTGTAACATATACATTCGTTAAACGCTAAGCGTTCTGACTGTGTATAAACTGGTTCTATAGGAACTGTCGTTTGAACCACCGTTTCTGTAAATTTAATTTCGTACCCTGAAATCCATGATAATATAACAGGATTTTTAGTGATCGAAGACCACTGTTTATAAAAGTAGGATAACTGGCCTGCTGGCCTTACCGGGTCTACCGACGATATCGTGTCTGCTGCGGACGCGACGATGTCCTCGAGCCGCTGCGCGGCGCTGGCGTCGTCGTCGTCTGTTTCTGAGTCGGAGCCGAGTTGTTCGTGCGCGCGGCGCGCGCGCCCCCCGACGTCGCAGGCTGCCTGCGATTGGCGGGGGGGACTTTGGAGTTTAAAGGCGTTTTAGATGATTTTTGGGTATTACTAGTAGATTTTACTGTAGACCGAAGATCTGCTCCGAACTTGTTAATAATCTTGGCCGATTTTAATATTTCTGGTAGGTCCTTTCCGAAAAGCATCTCATCTATTTTCGATTTCTCGAGCTGGTCTTTGAGATCCTTTTTAACAGTCGATAAAATGAAGAAACGCCTTAAATTGAATCTGCGTGTTGTATATTCCCCAAAGTTCGAGCCGTATCCATTAGTAACTTCAGAACCTCCGGGTTTTTATTTTCAGCAGAAAGCAGAATCGTAATCGTTGCACTCAGTGACGATAAAGCACAAGAGGTAAGTACCTGCTTGGTTTCAATGCCTTTGTCACGTTTTGTTGGGTACGTATTACAATACCGAAAATTCAAAATACCGATGGTTGAAAAACCTACGCTTAAAACATCGAAAGTTGAAATACCGTACGGTTGGAATGCCGATGTACGATATAACTAAACATATAATACCGATATTTAAATGACCGAATGTTCAAAATACCGAATTTAAATGACCGAATGTTCAAAATACCAATGTTTAAATGACCGAAAGTTCAAAAAACCGATATACGAAATACTTATGTTTAAAAACATCGATGTTCAAAATACTAAGAATTGAAATGCAACCACAGTCGTTTTTGGCACTTCGCCGGCCGCTGCCGCGGCACGCTCGCTTCGCTCGCTCGGCTCGTGCGTTGGGGTCGCAGTTCTAACTAAACCTAACCCAACCAACCCTTGACGGGTTGGTTGAGTCAGGCTACTAACAAACCTACTCGTCGCAGTTCCGTTTGTCATATAAACAGACAAAATAAAACATTTTTACTATTGAAAACTTTATGGACAGAATGTCTATAAACCGAAAACTAAAATTCGGTATTTTAGGTTTCGGTATTTTAGCCTTCGGGATTTCAATCTTCGGAATTTTAGCCTTCGGGATATTAAGTCATAGGTATTTCAACCTTCGGGATTTCAAACTTTCGGTCAAACAAACATTCGGGATTTCAAACTTTTGGTCAAATAAACATTCGGTCATATAATTTTTGGTCTTTCGTCCATAGGTCTTATGAAATTCGGTTTTCTATACTTCGGTATTGTAATACGTACCCGTTTTGTTTGACTCTCTATTAAAGCTGCTCGAATTTCAGGATTCAGCACAGGTGCTTTTATGAGCTTACAATTGGCTGGGATCAAATACTTCTCCTTAAGCTCCTTTCTGGTTTCCTTAGAAAGGCCTGAAGTAGCTATGTGGTTTAATCTAATTGCGAGGTCCTTTTGGATTTCGGCACCATATTCTTTAGTAGAGGTAGGATCCTCTCCTAATATCTCCAATAAGTCGGTGTCTAACTCGGGAAGTGTCTGAGTAGCAACCTAATCCACGGAAGCAGCGCCGACAGCGGGCTCAGCGGCGGCGGCGGCGGACGGCGTGTTGGCAGCGGGCAGCGGCGGGGTGGCGGCAGGGGGCAGGGGTATGGCGGAGGCACATGCGGCAAGCGGCGGGGCGGCGGGCGGCGGAGTGGCGGTGGCGGGTGGCGGCGGCGGCGCGGTGTCGACTGGATTCGGGTAAGTATTTTCCGATAGAAGTGGTGAATCACCCCAGTATGAACAACCAGGTAAGCAGTGATTTTCAACATCGTCTTCGATAACGATTGCATCGATTTCTGTGAGCAAAATAATATTTTGCTAAAACAACTGTAACGGGTAGTGAGACTCCTTGATGAGAAACACGCAAACCCTAGTTGTAGATAGGTTAGGTATACATAACTATGGAAGTACCCCATCGGTAAATCCGAGCAGTAAGTATACAATTTTTTAAATGGGATGCCCCCAAGGCACAACCCGAATATTTGTCAGAATCATTACTCTAAAGTTGTTATTACGACTAATTTATTGACACTAAGTCGTCCTGTTATAATAAATGACTCCCTTTGAGATTTTTGAGACGAACGGTTGTCGCAATCCGAAATTGAATCACTTTTATCACTTTCACTATGGCGGCGTTAGCGCCCGCGTTTTAATTTTTGTTCTAATTTTCTGAGTTTTTTAACTATATAGTCATATTCACTATCATTACACTTTCTTTTGCGCTTAGGCATAGTTTAGTAACAAATAATAACGAAAGTTATGACTTTTAATCAAGGTAATTTAATTAAATTACGGACAAACGTGCGAAACAGCGAAGCACTAGAATGTGAATGATGGGCGCGGGGCCGGAGGGTTGCCAGCTGATTTTCTTTTTCTGCGTACTTTGTCTCCAAAATACAGTGCGAAATGGCGAGTCTATGTGTGAAACTACATGTGTATGAATGCTAATATCGAGAACGAAGGTTGAGAGTAACTTAATATCTTACGTTTTTTGAAATGCCATTGCTTCATGCGCCCCCATGAAAGTTGGTAAGTATATTATTGTAATATAAAAAATTAATGTCAAGATGGCGGGCCCCGCCGGGTTTTTCGGATATCATGCGAGTAGAATATAGTACAACATTTCTACTATTTTATTTACTTTCATAGTAAAATTCTACACTCATAAAATTTCAAAATACATATACAAAGAAAGTGGTCCCGTCATTTTGATATCAAAATAAAAAAAAACACAATATGGCGTTATCGTGGACAATTTGGCACTGCCCGCCCAACCCCAGGGGCCCTTTTCACAAAACTACAAGTTACAATTTTACAATTGCAATTTGCTGTTTGGTATTCATAGCGTTTAACGAATTACAATTGAAAAATTGTAACTTGTAGTTTTGTAAAACGGACTACTGAAGTTAAGACTTAAAGACCGCCGCAGCCCTAATGCAGGACGTGCCCCAGCTGGATGACAAGACGATCTAAGCGAGATAGCTGGAAACATGCGCATAGAACCAAAAACCCGTGACGTGCAAAAGTCCTTATAGGACAGGTTATAGGATAATTATGATGGGGCTTATTGAAGTGAATAATTACACAATGTTTTAAGTAGGTAATTATTTATTTTAGAATAAAATCACTTCTTTAAAATAATTCCTATTTGATATATTGCTCGTTACACCTTTTGAGTAATGTTTAGACCGTAATGTTTATCAAAGCTTCTAAAACGCTAGTTATAATATGCTCATGATATTTATTACTAACAGACTTGTTTCTACATTATGGCAGTATATAACTTACTTCAGCTGATTCTGGTAAAATTTCAAATAATGTTGGTACCAGGACGTAGACGTGTTCAAAAAGGACTTTTGTCTATTAAATGTTCTTAAAAATGTTTGGAACATAAAAGACTTGTTTCACTGGGTTTAAAATTTTTCACTTTCATGTTTGAAACCCAAATGTCACATAGTGTCTGGTCCTTAGGAAACCTATAACAAATATGGCATTTCATCAAATCAGGTATTAAAAGAACAACAAAAGAATGACATAATGTCCAGTAAAATACATATACTGACAGTTTTGCAGAAAAAAATTTTATGTAATATTATACATAGTTCTTTCATTTTTATTTGCTTACATCGATAATTACAGAAATACTCGTATCCTAATGCAAGAGTGTAGATTCTTATTATTATAACTTGCAATATAGAATTAGCTAGTGTTGTGAATCCACTCAGAGTACAGGAGAACAAGACAGTCTCTTTTGCGACACGCCGACCTGAAGTGCTGAATAATAAAGATAATCACAGAATATACTAAAGTACTTAGTTGCACTTAGTTGCACAATAAATTTAATATAAATGTACCTAAATTCAGCCCCTATAACAATCACAAGTACATAACATGTCAAAGCATCTTCAATAATATTTCTGTGACTGAATCTAAAGCAAACATGCCTCATAATTAAACGTTTGTCTTTATTGGCATTTTCTCTAATAACTAAGCTTTCGAGCGAGTACAAGTAGAACATGCAACTACGTTTAATTTCGTCATAATTTACACAATTCATGGTTTGTTTCAGTAACTAACGATGTTTACTCACCGATGAAAGGTTAATCCAGGCATATTTCCGTACGTCATACTTTTACACAAATAGGCACTGCATTTTACCATCTTAACTATTCTTTTTGTACAACTATAACCATCAAAAACAATAAATATTCCACTAGATATCGAAAATTGCATGCAGCGTCGGCAGCATATCAAAATCGCCGACCTTTCAAAACAAAGTGAACATAATTTTTTTTGAAGTTGCTATGGACAGTGTTGCTATACGTGTAAAAACGGGATAGCAGCATTCACTAACCCTTAGGAGTGTGCGAAATGGAAAGGCCAACTCACACAAACATAGTTTATGTTTCGTCTGCTACTGTATATTAGAAGTCTGTGGTTTTGTCTAATGACAAAAAAGCGGTGAACATCTTAAATCTATATATATATAAAAGAAAGTCGGGTTTGTTACAACACTTATAACTCAAGATCGGCTGGACTGATTTTGATCAAATTTGGTATGGAGGTAGCTGATACCCTGGATTAACACATAGGCTACATAATTTTCCGAAATTCCTACGGGGACGAAGTCCCGGGCATAAAGCTAGTAAATATATAAAACAAAGTCGTGTTAGTTACACCACTTATAACTCAAGATCGGCTGGACCGATTTCCATGGTTTTTGATTTGTTGTATTTCTCTCCGTCCCGAATAGCAGAATAACTATTAAAAACATTGGAAAATTGAACTAATTTTGACTTAGTTTAATAGTTAGATAAATTTAAAACAAATTGTTGTACACTTAATTCTGGATTGGTAAAGGTTCAGATATTTTAGACACTGTGACGACGTATATATATTATTGCTCGTGAATGTACATCTTATAAAAAACACAGCAAGCTACTTTGCGTCTATGAGCTAGAGTTTGGAGCTTATCTTTCACCAGATTTTTATCACCGATAAGCAGCCTGGCTCTGCATCCACTGAGTCCAGTGCAGCTAGTTGGTATTTGGCCGAACCATCCCAAAGGTGGCCACAATACTCTATGCACGATTGGACCTGTGTCTTTTATAGGATAAGAAGTTGATCTGGCGTGAAGTATCGCTTAACCTTGGTAAAGATGCCCAGCTTTTTGGCCGCAGTCTGAGCCTTAGACTCGATGGAGGTGCAGAAGTTAAGGTTGGCAGACAACTTCATGCCAAGGAGTTCTAGCTCATCGGTTATAGACAAAAATGTACTCGGACTCCTTTTAGCGGACAAAGGCACGCTTGCGTTTCGGTGGCGTTGAAACTCACTAAATTAATGTCACCCCATTGGGAGACAAGTCTTAAGGTTGAGTTTACTCGCTCAACCATTGCCTCCCTCTCATTTCAAATTTCATCCCTACCAGCTCTTGCACTAGACAGATAGACTGTGCTGTCATCCGCGTACGCAACCGTTCCAGGCAAAAGCATGTCGTTGATATGCAGCAGGAAAAGAGTCGCAAAAAGAACAGACCCCTGAGGAACTCCGGCATTAATAGCCATAAGGTCAGAGGAGCAGCCATTGACGACTACTTGGATCGACCGTTCACTTAGGAAGTCAGCAATCCAACTACAAATACTGGCAGGGACGCCGTACGCAGGACATTTGCGTGCCAAACCCTGTCAAAAGCCTTCGAGATATCAAGTGACACGGCGAGAGCTTCACCGTGTTTCTCGATGGTTTTGCCCGAGCAGCAGCAGTGCGTGACTACACTAAAAGATCCCCAGTTGATCTTCCCCGGCAAAAGCCATATTGGTGATCACTGAACAGGTCGTTAGCTTCTAGGTATATCAGCAGCTTGCTGTTCAGTACTCTTTTCATAAGTATAGAAGTGATGGCAATAGGAGGTAGTCAGCACGACAACCCTTCTTGGGTTAGCGAGTTTCCAGGACTTAGGAGGGTGCAACCGTCGGATATTAATGAGTTACGTTAAATGACCCGAAATCTTGAAAATTATATCGAGAGCGGAACTCACAAATTGGGAGGTTTTTAAGCCATATGTTTCCAGGTCCTGTACCAACAAACTTCGCATTTCTACATAAATCGACCCATATTAAAAAACTAGACGCTTTTTCTCAACACTGCACTGCAATCCAAAACACAATTTTGCAACGAAATACCAAATACTAACTCTTGTCTTTAAAGTATTTATTAAATTAAATATTTGTAAATGTTGATCATATGTTTGAAAATTCATTCTACATTGTAAATACATATACTTAAATCTTAATCATTTCAATTAACATTAAAGCAAAAATACATTATTTTAAGTAGTTGCTTACTTTAAAAAAAATTTTCAAGTATGGTGGAAAGTTTTCCGAACTGCAACAACACTTACTTCCCGCCCAATTACTGACAACCACTTCACTTTAAAAGAAAAGCGGTGTTTAGTTTTTGCAAAAAAATAACAGAATATTTGTTTACATTAATACCGCTTATGTTTATAATTATTATAATCTACTATCTGTCCGCCTGCGACTTCGTTTTCGTTGGAATTGTCACGGTGGATTTTCCTTTTTTTTTAATATAAACCTGCTCGTGATAATAAGGAACACAACAAAAAAATAATCATACAAATAGGTCTAGCCGTTCTCGAGTTTTGCGCTTAGCAACAGATTTAGTGATTCATTTTTATAGATATACTAGCTTTTCCCCGCGGCTTCGCTCGCGCAAAGAACTCTTTTAGTCACCCGTTTCATTCTTGACCCTTTATGGGATTATTTTTGAAAAATAGCGAAACACGTGTCCGTTTATTTGCTTCGAGGTATATCTTGACAAATTTTTGAGTCAAAATGTGCAAAAAATTGTTTTCTCCATACAAACTTTGAACCCCCATTTTACCCCCTTAGGGGTAGAATTTAGAAAAATCCTTTCTTAGTGCTGCAAAGTTCATCGCCATTTTGATGATTTCTAACTAAACAAATAAAAGTTGACATTGATAAGTATTACATAGAAAGCTGCAGAAAGGTATACATATAATACCTCTCTTTTTAATTGCATCGTAACCCGCGTCACCTGTGTCTCCTCTCAACTACTCTAAGGTAGACTGGAAGAGATCCCTCCAGGGATAAGTCCGCCTTTGCTATTAAATTACCTATAAAATGTTTTGTATAACACTGTTTTTGAGCAATAAAGAATTTACATACATACATACATACATATAATACAATGGTGCTGTAAAAATACAACTTTTTGATTTGAATTACTTTCTTACTAAAGACGTAAGCTGAATAGAATAATCATGTTTGTTACATAGATAACAACACCTTTAAACAGACGAATATTTGCTAATCCAGAGTAATCTGTATCTGGCTATGCTTATTACCTAAGATATTAAATTTAAGTCTTTCGATTAAGCTATGAATAAATAAATGTTTGAAACCTAAAATAGCATATAGGTAGCCTTATTGAAGTATTTATCATATACGAAGAGGGTATTCTAACTGCTTGAAATGCTCTGAGCACTTATGCGAAGTGCATTTAAGGTCCGTATTATAGAACGCGACTCAGACTGATCTATACTGAAGCAGCAGTCGTCTTTGTCATTTTGATAGTGAAAGTAAGAGACAGTCAATACTTAAGTATATATCAAGCTTGGTAATTTATGTAATACGGACCTAAATTACCAGTAGAGGGAATGTCCACCGAGACTTTAAAAGCAGTCTGCATTGCTGTCATACAGCATACACAACTATAGATATTGATTGATTTTATAACATACTAGCTGACCAGACAGACGTTGTCCTGTTTTTTTTCAACTTTCTTACGATTTGTTGCTTATTACAGCATTCTACAGATTAACTCCTTTGCCAAAGTAAAAAAAAACCGATTGACAGTTGGTTGACATATAACCTATACCGTTGCGTTTTTGAGTTTAAGTTCAACATTTAAGTTTCAATCACAGACTAACTAGAGATACGTTTCAATGTACTTACGTTTAAATGATCCTCACAGCATTTTACACCAACTTTCTTTCAATTCCTTTGGAATGGTAACAAACGTCAAATCTGGTGAGTTAATGTCAGTGTTTGAACAAAGAGGTATAAAACATTTTTTGGTTCTCTCCACCGCTGTAACTCGTCAGATGCCATGTTGAGTAGCAAAGCCTGCTGCGCTGTCGTTATTAGTGTTATTCCACAAATCCGAAGAGTATTAATCACTATCGTTGAAGCAGTTCTCGGAGTCCGGTATGAATAAGGTGTAGTCGTGAGAAAATCAGTCAAAATCTAGCACTACAAGTCCGTGCAAAGTTAAATCGTAATCCGGTATGCGGTAGCAGTAAAAGACTTCAGAAAAAATTAACCAAAAGCAAAAATAAAACTCAAAAATAAACAACCAAATACAAAATGAAATAGGTTATGTTTTTTTTTATTGACATGACAGCTTGGCAAAGACACGATTGTATAATGCCGTATTTATGATTAATTTACCCTACTGAGAAACTTTTAATTATTATATTTTTATTTCAAAAGATAGATTTTTTATATATTTTTTTTAGGAAACGGGACCTTATTACTTTATGTTAAATAAAAAATTAAACGAAATTAAAAATATTTTTAAAATGTCGTACATAGCCCATTGCAGTCAAAATAGACTTAGTATCGATTTACGAAGCAATAGCCATAACCAATATCCTAAACAAACATTTTACTTATCGATTGTAACAGCTGTGACGCACACCGCAACAGCGTTCTCTGTCACCTTGACCGTTACGCAAGGACAAAATATACTTAATGGCCCACTGAAAATACCGCGTAGTTTTGGTATTTATTTTTCTTACTGACGCACAAGAACTGGAAACCACGGATCTGTTAAATATTTGTCGAGTTCTTCACCATTAAACTCGTTTGTTAAATTAGAAGAAACTTGTCATTTCATTTCCTATTCATATCTATCAACTCACCCAAGTGAGCCCTGACCTACCCCAACGGTCCGTGAGTTATCTTGCGCAAACAACATTATTATTAGATTGCGGAGTGTTGCGTAACCGAGCGGAATTATCTCAAGACCTTGGCATTGGTGCGAAGGGCTATTACTATTACTATGAGTACATTTCTCCCTAATTCCCTCTAATTCTCCCGGTTGCGAAAACTAATTATAGACAAAATTCCTTTTTATACCATTCCCCCTCTAAAAAGATTCTTTTTTTCACTAAAAATTGGGGATAAAGAGCTCTTTTAGTCGCAGTTTGGATATTTGAATTTAGAACCCTAAAAAGATTCTTTTTCTCCCGTAAAACACGTAAACAAAAATTTTGGTGTTTAAATTTCGAACACTCCAATGTATAGACATACGACCTCCATCGCAAAGAATATTCGAAATTCAAACTCCTTGCGCAGATAACTCTTCAATATTTGAATGGTCAACACATGGACTTAGTACTTTCTCTTTTAAAGGACCAATTACTTAGAAAAATCGTATTAAGAAATATTAAACTTAACCCCATAGCAATAAGGTACACTTTCGACTGCTTCTCCGACAGCCTCTATTGAAACCGAAAGGGACACCGATGTGCGAGGCGGATTGTCTCTTTCTGTTTTCTTGCCAATTTAAAAAAACTTCATTAATCAAAAAAGTCCGACTTTGACAATGAAGTTAATAACGAAGAAATACGTTGCATTTGAAATGAATTTCAGTTCAAATTGATGTAAATTAATTGTAATCATAATAACTTCGTCATCTTTTCCTAAATTACCAAAAGAAAACGAAATTTTTTTTCAAACCATTTATAACTACTGGCATCCCGTAAAGTGTCATCGTAATGTCATGGCGGCATGCTTTAAATCGTATAAAAATAATTCGTAACGGCAAGGATTATACCAGTTTTTAAAATTAAAATACTGACAAAATGGTAGAAAGATGTTGTGTTCACACTTGTTCAAGTGAATCGTGTGGTGGATGTAACATATCTTTTCACAAGTAAGCTAAAATAATTTCTTATAAATCGATTACTATGTTGTCCATGATTCCTTGTGTTTGGCGGAGAAAGGTTCTCAACAATGCTGTGCTATTTTATTGCAGAGTGCATAAAGATTCAGAACAAAGACAAAAATGGCTCAACAGCGTTGAGATTAGACAAAAGATAACAAAAAATTCCGTTGTATGCAGCCGGCACTTTGTGCCAACTTGCTTTTATGCTGGGAATTCCCGCCAGTTACTCAAAATGAACGCAATTCCTACTATTCCTCCCATGGTAAAAACTATGTACTATTGCGAAATTGTATTTTTTTGAATTCGCACACCAATACACCATAAATACACGTTACATGTCTACAAAGATCTTTTGGCCCGCGGTTTCCATGGTGACGCCTTTATTTACAATACAAGTTCTTCTAGCTACAACTGTCACCTTTGTAGACCTATAAAATACTACTTAACAGTTATAGTTTTAAATGTAAAGTCCCCACCGAGTGGCACGAGCCTCCCTCGAACAGTGAAGGGGGATTCAGGCCATAGTCCACAACACTGGCCTAAAATGCGGGTTGGTGGGTCTTTCGGAAATAACCTTTAGAGTTACGGGTTTCCTCACGATGTTTCCCTTCACCGCTGAGCAAGTGATAACTATTAAATACGAATTAAAAGGCGAATGTATAGTGATACAGGCCTCAACCTGGCATCGAACCCACGACCCTCCGCTCACAGGTCCCACTCACTATCCAGGGTTAGTTTATTCCGCCCTCATTCCAAACCGCCCCCGTCCAAGTACAGTTAGCATCATCATCCTTTTCAAACTTGGAGTATTTGAAATGAAACTTCTTTGGGCGCGTTGAGAGTGAAATTTCAAAGTTGCGTCATGGTATTCAAAGTTTACCTTTAGAGAAATTTAAGACAGTAATTTAACAATGTAAAAAAATAATTAGGCCAGGTACAAGGTTGTACCTACCTTGTAGTGCGAAAGCCTAGCCGACCTTGCATTAAATCTGGTACTTAGTTCTGATTTTTTGCTGACTTGTTTAGGATGTTACAACCTAATGAATAACCGCATATTTGGAAAATATACCTAGCCACAACGAATCGAAAAAAGGCAAGATTTTTTTTTAATGTACCTTTACCCAACACTGTGACGTCACTGGCGCGCGTTGACATCGGGTATATTTTCAAATTACTAAACGCGCGCGTAGGTATTTGAAAACATACCCGAACGCAACACGGCAACGCACTCACTCATTTAGATCAGAACGCCCGCTTAATTTTGACAACGAGTAACGAATTTTCATTAAGTACGTAAAAATTTAAATAGAGTCATTAAACTTTAAGTTTCATTAAACTTAGTCTTTTAAACTTAAAGTCTCATTAAACTATAGTTCCATTAAACTAAAGTCTAATTAAACTTAAAGTCCCATTATTAAACTAAAATCCCATTATACTTAAAGTCTCATTAAACTAGTCCCATTAAACTAGTCACATTAAACTTAAAATCCCATTAAACTTAAAGTCCCATTAAACTAAAGTCTCATTAAACTTAAAGGCCCATTAAACTGAAAATTTAAGGTTTTTCATTTTTACTTTTATCTTTTACAACTTTTATCTACCAACATTCATAATTTTCAGTAGGTATAAAGGAATTTAGAAGTATATTTTGATATATTTTGCAATAACACAACACGGAATTTCCAGTTTGAAAATATACCCCGGAAACGCGTTGACGTCGGGTATATTTTTAAATCTCTAATATGGTAAAACATATTTTTAAAGTATACCTGAGCCCAACACTATAATAGACTCAGCGCCGAACGACACCATGTCAAAAAAAAATAAAAAAAAAATAAAAAAAGTGTTCAGTAAGTGATAGGTACTGGTTCAGGATTTTCATTTAAAGCTAGGAGGTTCTTTTTCAACCTGTATACATATATGCTCACGTCAGTAATTCCTAAGGGGGTAGGCAGAGAATCAGTGGCTCATCTTTACCTATTTTCTTGATAAAGAAAATATTTATTACATAACTTCATCGTAACTCAACCTTGTGACATTTGAATGACCTATGGTAAGAAGTACTAGTTACAATTTCTAGTTTTGATTTTTGAGCGAAACAAAATCCAAGATCGGTTTTTAATACAACATTGCAAAGTGTTTTAAATTCCAATCATGTCCAAATGATAGTATCAGGGAGATCTTTAATTTAAACTTTAGTTGATATTTTATAAAATACTCTATTTTTGAAGAAAACTACGAAAATGTGTAGCGTTCTTAAACAGCACCATCTATGGGATTTTTTTGGAAGCTTACCTCATTTTCCACTACCTCATTAAAAGTTACGTGTTAGACTCGAGTGCCACGATTTTTAACCTTGTGCTCTTTTGATTCTCTCGCTAACGCTCAGAATTCTAATTGTTGTAGCACTCGCTGCGCTTGTGATCCAATTTTAGAATCCTTCGCTTGGTCGGTCATCTTAAAAGCAACTTTGCACTCATGTATAACAAATATCTCTCTGACTCTCATCAGCCCATACAATGTCTCCACCGAGGGGCACGATGTGTTAAGTTTACCTTGCCCAATGTTAAACAGGTTAATACCAATGTACAGGTTAAGAATGTAAAACTGGACGTTGTGGAATCTACTGTATTCTTAGGAATCTACTGTATTCTTTGATGCAAAGCTTCAATGGGGTCCTCATATTGATAAGTTAGCGAGCAGACTCAGTTCAGCAGCCTACGCAGTTAAGCAAATCTGTCAATTATCGGACGTTGAAACCGCGAGAACCGTATATTCACTTCCACAGCCTAATGTCATATAGCATTTTACTGTGGAGTACTGCTGCGGATATCAATAAGATCTTTGTTCTGCAGAAAAGGGCTATTCGCACGATTTATCAAATGAGACCTAGAATGTCTCTTAGACAAATATTCAAAGAAATAAATATTCTGACTTCTGCATCCCAATATATTATATGTGACAATCTTTTAAATGTGAAGAAAAATGAACATTTGTTTAAGAAAAATAGCGATAGGCACAATATAAATACTAGGACCAAGCATAAACTGGAAGTACTAGACAGTCGTCTCCACAAGGTCACGAACGAAGGTATTCAAAATTTACCTTTGGATAAATTTAAGTCAGTAAGTAATTAAACAAAAACTTTACAAAAAGGGCTATTACAAAATTTCTGATGACCTAACTGACATGGAGCCGTGGGAATGACTGCTCAGCTTTAGAGTTATTTCAGAATTAGTTAAAATTAGAAAATAGGAAAATTTGTAATGCGATTAAAAAGAACACCCTCAGAGTTTCTTGCCTGTTCTTCTCTGGGGAAGACTGCACCTTTGCGAATAGGCGTAGAGTCAGTAGGGTCAATAGAACAAATGCGTATGTATGGTATGTATTTAAATCCTTTAATGTTTGTTTGTATGTATTTCATGTAATCTTGACTTGTTTTAAGTGGCATCCTGATTATCCTATAAAATAAAGATTTTTTAAGCTATTGCATAGATTTTATCGCGGGCCTTGAGCGCGGGGACCGAACCCAGAAATTCCGTAACGAAAAAACCTAACACCCCCCACCACGACGTCTGGTCTCTTGCATCGTCTAACATCGTTTCAGTTCGGCAGTCTTCGACACGGTGTTTGTGTACGTGTAACAATAATAATAATATAATAATAATAATAATATAATAATAATAATAATAAGCCCCCAGGGCAGCTTTGTGGCGAGCTGGGACCTTATTCTCTAAGTGCGATAGTGATAATCAAGCTGTATCGCAATCTTATCGCAATCAATTACTGTCAAATAAATTATAGATGGAACAGGAAATGGCCAACTTCATGTTATACTGTCCGAATTCTCAAGCTGTTATAACTGGAACAAAGACAGAGAATGACATTTTGAATGATATTGAATGAATGTAATTGTCAATTTGTCAATTATTTTCATGTTATTTGCACAAGAATAGAATAGAATAGATAATTTCTTATGAAATGTTTTGTAATTATTCAAAAATACTAATGTTATTTAACAAGAAAAAGTAATTTGGGAGATACTGCTCTCTTAAAAATTAATGAGGTAAATAGAAATAGCCATATTGGGAAGTATTGACATGCTTTTAACCAGAAAAAGGGGTTGTTTTATATTGTTCTGGTGTTTGTTTACTTCTGAGAAATACTATTATTATGTTATTTTTCTCGTGTGATTGATAAAAAACATGATTATTGTTACGCAATTATAGCAAAGTAAACGTATGTATACGTACTTGTGGGTACTTTGGAATTTGTTGGGGGAATAATGATGCATCTTACGAGTAAATATGCTTCCACCACGGCGGGCTGTATATAAAAAAGTGCAAAAATTTTGCAAAAGATCGTCAAGCTGTACCATTTTTATAAATAAATAAACGCTACACACTTAGAGGCCCACACTAAGGTTTTCCCTTGTGTCGGGGGTCCCTTGGAAAACACAAAGACAAACACAAACACCCATGACCCGAGAACAAACATCTACTTTTTACACAAATGTTTTCCCCGGCTGGGGATCGAATCCAGGACCCGCCGATCAAGAGGCAGCATCACTACCACTTGACCAAACCGGCTACATTATACATTATACCCCTGATTATGGATCATATTAAAACCTTAAGTATTTTGATTGCTTGACGCTCTGCCAACCCAAGTGTTAGTACGTATATGTCCAATACAGGTGGTCGTCTCGTATGCCACTTAATTTTTAACGTTCTCAAATCATGATTTTTTAAAAATAATGTATTAAAATCATTATTTAACACCATTTTCCAGATATTCAATGTTCATCATATCAAACGTCTGGACATGCAAATAAAATAACATATTTTACATTTTGACAATGTCTGAACTTCCTAACGTGAATCCTTTCTTTGGAAATAGAAGTTTTAACTGCAAAACGATGACGAGATGAAGTAAGAAGTGTTTCCCAAATTATGATATTTATGTCTTAACACACTTCTTCTTATCATGTAGGTATAGTCAAGTGTGAAGTGTGTTTACCCACTGAAGATTCCAAAAAGAAGTTCGGTTGAGCTTGTCCAGTCCAACAGTGGGTTCACATAGTACTTATCAAACAAAAAAAACCCTGTGAATCAAGAACTAATAGCGTATTTTCTTAAACCTTTACGTAGCCTCTGAGTTAGTTTTATCTGTAAATATAAATCCCATTACACATTGCAGAAATGTGAACTGAGAGTGATATATGCCTTGGTTGTTGACTTCAACGAAAAAAGAAGTAATATCTAAATGGGTGCCTTTAATTTTGAAGTCGGTAAACATTTTTATAAAATTGTTATTTATTGTATGTTTGTTTGTAACGAATAAACACAAAAACTACTGGACCGATTTTAAAAAATCTTTAACTATTAGAAGGCTACATTATCCACGAGTAACATAAGCTAGGATATCATTTTTCTAAATTCCCACGGAAACGAAGTCCCGCGTCGGAATCTATCATGAATAAAGTTTGATAAGGTACTTACATTACAGGCACTTTAAGTAAGTGTTCCTAATAAAATCAATAAATTGAAAAATTATAATGACAAACATATTATTTGAAGTCTTTACCTTCCTTACAGCATTAAGATAACTCTATCGTATTTGTTTGAGCATAGAAAAGCATTTTTCTTACTTATATTATCAAGAGCACGCTAAGCTTGACACTTTATAATATACTTATTAGGGCATATGTATTTATGTTTATTATTATTTATGTTTAGTTTCGTAAGTATAATGTTTATAATTTAATATTTTATCTTTCACCTCGGATAATGTGTGGCTACCACTCCTCTCACCAATCACCCTAAGGTAAACTGGTAGATAATGCCATTGGGCATTAAGTCCGCCGTTGTACTTTTAGTGCATTAAGTTAAGTAAATAAATAAAATAAAAACTACATTCCTGTGAAATTGTCCAAAATCCCTTGAATTGTTTTTTTTTGTGAAGGTTTAACTAAACTCCGTCCGTCTCAAACTTTTACGTTTATAGTACATATACATATGCTCATCCCTATAATCCCTATCAGGGTAGGCAGAGCATCAGTGGTTTTAAAACCACTTGATGCCACGTTTGACATATATTCAAGAGGGTTTTAAGATGAAAAATTATGTAAGTGGTGAGAGGTTGTCAGCCTTTTGCCCACAATACAGCAAAACCCTCGCGTCTCACTTACTGACTTTTACAGTATGCCTGGGAATAGTAGGCAGCTGGCACATTCTATGTTTTTCTAGTACTCCCAGTCTAGTATGGAAGCTACTGTAGCTTCCATGCTTCCACGTTTATAGCAGGGTAGGGTCATAATTATTCTAAACTCATCATGATTATTTTGTGAAACAAACTAGGTACATTGAATAGATAAACAATCGGACGCACTCGCGTTAATAATAAAAGTAAAATATATCAAACATATATAAGCTTGTGCTTATATCTTAGAATGCATATGATAAGTTAATTTAAAAATTGTTTCTTTTTTACAGATTTTCTCCAAGCACAAAAATCAAAATTAAATTTAGTTCATGTATTTTATTTTAATATAAAAGAGCATTAAAGTTATTCAAGTGTGGTCATTTTATATCTTTGTTACTTATTTTCAAGAGCTGATATCCTCTCTTGAAAACTTCATAATATGTCATGTCACTCATTTGTACCAACTTCGACGGCAATTGGATGATATCTCGATAACTGAAATACAATAAAACTTTGTAAATTAAAAGATAACTACTTTTTATCTATACTAATATTTAATTAAAGAGGGAAGATTTGTAGTTTTAAACGACTTCAAAAAAGGAGAAGGTTGTTCGACTGTATGTATGTTTTTTTTAATGTATGTTCACCGATTTCTCCGCCATTTATGGACCGATTTCAAAACTTATTTCACCATTAAAATGCTGATTTATCCCTGAGGGACATAGGCTAGGTACTACATCATTTTTCCAAATTCCCACGGGAACGAAGTCGCGCGCGGAAAGCTATCATGAAAATAGTTTGATAAGGTACATCATTATACTCAGCCCACATCAACCCACTGCTGGGTATGGGCTTCTTCTCTGTAGCAATAATCGTCACGGTTCTGTGCTAACCTCATCGATAGAGGTCCCGTCATTTTGACGATATCTTCTGACCATCGGGCTGGTTGGTCAGCTCATTGGCCTTGTTGCTCCCATTGACCACCATTCGAGACTGCCTTGGCCCACTGTCTGTCGTTCCTCGTATATATAAGATACATACTTGAGGTATTTACAAATGTTTGATCTTGAATTTGTAACTTCGCATTTTCGTGGTTTTGTGTGGATGAAGTTAGAGTGTAGACGTCATTTTCTATCAATTACCCTGCAAACAGATTTATTAATGAAAATTATGCAAAACACCTTTGATGTTGTAAATATAATAGACTAGCTTTTACCCGCGGCTACGCTCTCGCGCAAAGAACTATTTTAGTCACCCATTTCATTCTTGACACCTTGATTTTCGAAAAATCCGGAAACACTCGTCCCTTTATTTGCCTTAAGGTTAATCTTGACGAAGTTTCGAGTTAAAATGTCCAAAAAAATTGTTTTCTCCATACAAACTCTGAACCCCCATTTCACCACCCCAGGGGTTGAATTTCGAAAAATCCTTTCTTAGTACTTACAACCTTTACAAAAGATACCTTTCTGCTAAATTTTAGTCTTCTAGGTCTGAGGGTTTGGGCTGGGTGTTGATGAGTCAGTGAATCAGGACGTCCAATTTTATATATAAGAAATTGTATATATAAGAAGAATTTGATATTTAAACGATATTGAGTGGCTTGTGCCTGAAGTTGCCATTCTTTACAAAATAGTTTTTTTGCAATATTTTTTTTTTGCTTTCTGTTGTAGGTATAACATAGATGTATTATCGTACTACTAATGTAAAAAAACCTGTTATTTACGGGACTATAACATTACCATTTAAATATCATATTTACAAATAAAATACTTACTTCTACGTGGACTGACGTTGACAAATTTTGACACTTTTGATAAACATAGAGTAATTATAGTAAAACGATAAAATGAACAATAGACACCTCTTTCATAGAAAAATAAAAAAAGTTTTATGTGTTTTAGAGTTCTGTACTCAAAGGGATCCATTTGATTTGGCAGTAAAACACGAAAAAGAAAATAATAATAATCAATTTTTATTATTTATTACGTAATCTCTACAATCCAATTACAGTAGTAGGAGGAAGAAGAAGACCCAGGTTTTGTTATTGAAGTTTTGTAGAATGACGAGTTCTTTTAAAGATGAGAGACCTGGGAGGAGCAAGTTATTAACTTATTACTGATCTTGGAAAAATGTTATTGAACAAGAAATGTCTTAGCCTTGTTTTCTAGAGCCCGGCCTTTCCCGAAACACGGCAATAGGCCCGGTAGTACCACATTGGTACCGAGGCAAAGGTCGCAGTCTTATGTGGAACGCTACATGCGCCTGCACCATTACACAACACAAGCAAATAGTGCTACGCTATTTGTCTTTATTTTGTATTATTTTGACTAATGAATGGTTTAGTGAAATTAATGGACAGAAAAACATAAATTTACTACGTTTCGGATGGCTAGATAACTCATTTTGGCTCTGAGTTTTAGTAAAATTTTATTGAAACATATATATACACTGAAGCCTAAATCCCTGACGGAGTAAGCAGAACATCATAATGGTTGTAAAACAATTACATACCTAACCTACATTTTGACGGTCATAATATAAGATAGAACATGAATATTGTTTTTAATAGGTTGTCAGTTTTTCAGCCACAGCAAAACCCACTAACTGGCTTTTAAAGTATCCCAGAAAAGAGTTGGCAGCTGGCATAATATAAGTTTCTCGTAATTATAGTCTAGCATTTAAGTAATAATTGCCATCAATATTTAGTTATTGACCTCAGGTATACAGAGCAATATCCTTTTTTAACGTTTTAGTATTTAACGAATTACTTATAACATATCTAGGTATGTACTGAACCTAATTCAAATGTGAAGATTTTTTTATCTAAAAGTTTAAAAGATGGGATCATGAAAAGAAGATGATAATATTGGTTACAAAGCTTGTTTTCAGGTCAGTGTATTGGTTGCTACGTGCTGTCTCACTTTAATTCACTTTAGTTACAACCCCATCTCTCTTTAACTTATTTTTACTGTACATGTCATTTAGTTGATCATCGTGTAGAATGAATGTATTGAAAATCGCAAACTTCAGACAGGAAGTACTAAATGAACGAGAAAGCGAGAGGAATATACAAGAGACAAATATATTAAATTAGTTACAGACACGAAAGAATTTGGTAGTTTGGCAATTTATCAGCCAATGAAAACCTGTCATACCTATATCATTCAGTGGTAAAATATCATTCATTTTCAACATCCACTTTTGCTATTGCATTCAGTATCACTATCACATTGAATTATCGCAATCACTATCATTATCTCTATCGCAGTTAGGGAATAAGCTTCCTGAATGGGAAGTGACGTCCCTTGGGTCCTATGCCCCCGAGAGTCGGTCAGGCCTCTCTCTCCGCTTGCCTTTATTGGCCGGTTGGAGTGGACCCCAGGAGGGGCCGCAGGACTCTCGCCTCTGGCTTGCCTTCACTGGCCGGTCAGAGTGGGGTGTCAGAGCTATATGCTCGCAGGGTGGAAGTGAAAGATGCATAAGTCGCGAGTTGGTGAGGTGAGCCGGTCGGCCACCGAGCAGAAAGCGGTGCACACCTCTCGACACCCTGAGCCTCTCACGCGATGTTGCTCCCTTGTCGCACTAAGCGTGCGGCCATTTTGGGGGGCCCATCTTTAGTGAGTTGGCGAGTCACCACCTGCCCATTTGGTCGTGTTTTTCAACATTGATAAGGCAGGTGCCATAGTCCTACCCATAGTCCAGTTACCCAGTCCACTAGCCTCTTAACCCAATAGCCCAGTTTCCTTTCTTTCCATTCCTTTCAATAGTCCTGCACTAACCGGGGGTTGTCTTTGGGTGCATTTCTATAGTGCATACAGAGATAACTGCCGGTTGGTGTCACATTACTAAATTAAATTGTCTAACGGGCCTCTACGTGTTGGCTTCGGCCCCACGCACGCCTTCCAAAGGTCCGGGACGTAATTGCCCGTGATTCAAGGATCTAGACAATAATAATAATAATCCCCAGAAATGGGAGAAGAAAATGGTTTTTCTCCAATATAATAATATAATATAATAATAATAATAATAAAATGAAGTTGCTCCGATCCGGACGAAAATCGGTATCTGGGGGGTTTGGGGGTCGATGATTCCGAATATCGGGTCACTTTTTCGATTCCACCATTTTCCAAGATGGCCGCCATACAAGGAGTGGTGAGGCGAGGCCGCAGGCCGAGCCGAACCACGACACCACGCTGCGAGGCGAGGCCGTAGGCCGAGGCGAGCTGCGTAAAAAGCGAGGCCGAAGGCCGAGCTCCGCGTAGGGCGTAGCCCGGAGCGTCCCCCCCCCCAAATCCAAGATGGCCGCCATACAAGTTTAGATTCTAAAGGTGAGGCGAGGCCGAAGGCCGAGTCGAGCCGCGTATAGGGTGAGGCCGAAGGCCGAGCTCCGCGTAGAGCGAAGCCCGAAGCGTCACCAAGCATATTACCCGCCGACCGCCATCCGAAAATTTAATATCCGCCATCTTGGATTTTAGTCGGGGGAATCGTGACGCGAAGGGCAAAGCCCGGAGCGTCTCGATTCCCCCCACCAAAAATCCAAGATGGCAGATATTAAATTTTCGGGCATACCGATATGGGTGTCGTTTAATAGGTTTTCGGGGGTTCTGATTCCGAAAATGACATCCATTATGAAATCCAAGATGGCGCACATGTATTTTTTGTAAAAAACCGTCATGGGTGTCGTTTAATAGGTTTTCGGGGGTGCTGATTGAGAAAATAACATCCATTTTAAAATCCAAGATGGCGGCCGTAAAAAACAAAAAAAAATGGTAAACTTTTTTGAAATTTTTACACAGCATTTTGTATCAACTTATGCAATTATAATTAAAAGTAGAGGGATACTTTTAATTATAATTGCATAAGTTGATACAAAATGCTATGCAATAGCTTTACCGCGGCAGTCCCCGAGTGCCACACGTCTATTTTTTTATTCTATTCTATTCTATTCTGTGAAAGGGGGAATTTATTATTTAATAGTTTCTAATAAAAAATAACATAAGATCAAAATTAACTTATATATACCTATGGAACTAAACGGGCTCCTATGGAACTAAGGGCCGTTAGATAAAATAGGAAAAAACAAATTCTAAGCATAAAACTCCAATTTTACAAAAATCCAATATGGATTGCTTGGGGAAAATGTTTTCATGGGAAAAGTTTTGAAATTAAGTTAAAAGCATGTTTTAATGATTTGATTATAAGATGAGACGAAAGGTGAGTTTTTGTTTTATTTTTTCGCAACCTAACTACACAACTTTGTGCCGTGTGGTGATCGGCTTAGAATAACACCACCCCATTTCTTTCCGTGGATGTCGTAAGAGGCGACTTAGGAAACACAAATGAGACCTGCCTCCTATTAATCCATCTCAGGCAACAACACCTCATTTTTTAAGAATCTGAGGTGTTGTCCTATGGTCTCATGCGGTGTGGTAGGCTCTGCAAAGGGCCGCCTGGTTCGCGACCACCCTCCTACCGAAGTCCGACGCCAAACAGCTTGCTGTGTTCCGTCGGTGCGTGGGAGTACCGGTGCCTTATAGGCGTTTTCTGGGTTAACTCGCTCCATCGTCGACCTCATCTATGACCTTGGTCAAGATTGAGGTCAAGTGTTAACCCATCTTATAATTAAAAAAAAAACATTCCCGATGTCCACTACTCTGTTGCTGATGGTTTGTTATATAAAAATAAAATTACAGGAAAACTTCTATCCTTAAATGGAAGCCTGTATTTGTCTGTTACGTATAGGTACTTTGCACTCCCAAAAAAAAAATACGAGTAATCGCATTGTCACCCTACTAGAACGAGACGTTCTGCCTCGTTGCTCTATCTCTTCTTCGGCCCGCGTTTGAGCTCGAAGATTTCTATCCTGATGTATTAGATCCATGGGTCAACATTTTCGACAGATTTAAAACTTTAAAATAAAAATGTGTGTTCTTTGCGTCATTAATTAGTAATACGTCGACAAGAAATAAATATCTTGTATCTCGTCACAGATTGATCACCCTATCGACAACAACAAGAAAATTACTCTAAACTTTAGTAGTTGTTCAAATTTGAATGTACAGACGGCCGCACATCAGGTTACCACAAGCGTGCACTCTGTGCCGTTGCTATAAGATAAAAATGGGGTAACCTGATGCGCTGGCCTCTACATTTTCATTAATGTAACATTACTTTTTTCTTGATTTAATGTTTATGTTCTGCTTAAATCTTTCTTTTTCTCGAGGTCATGGTATAAAATATAATGTGCAACTCTTGAATAAAACTCGCTTGCGCTCGTGATTCAATAATTTAGTTATTTAGAATCCTTCATTTGCTCGTGATCCAACTTTGGCCCTCGCTTAAAATCCGTCTTTTATTCCCGAGTTGCACAATATACTATTTTTTGGCGTCCCTAACAGCTTCAATAACATGCTCAAATGCAATAGCTACGATCTAGACATCTTTGATAGTAACCCAAGTACAGTAAGGTGACAAATAAGTTCAAACTTCTTTGAATCTCAACCCTTGTAAGATTTAAATATTTCATTAGGATTATACCTATTTGTTTTTTTTTTCGGCTTTGGTGTCCAAAATTGTATTGTTATCAAGTATTATTATTATTCCTTTTGCTCTAAATTTCTATTTTATTTGTCAATTATTACTGTTCAATTAATTACATGTCAAAACTTAAAACTACTTAATAAAATTAAATTTGAAACAAAAAGTTCAATTCAAAATCCGGCCCGAGTCTCACCCGGAGCAAAGGTCCCCATCACGCTCGCAGCGTTAACGCGTTGAATCGCGATGGAGAGTCTTTGGACCAGGAAAGACCCGGCGCGCGGATCACCCCCTCTGTCCATTAACCTTTTGCCGATATCCCTAATAAGCGCTTTGGCCTCACTGCCCCAAGGCCCTGCGGTCTCAAAAGCGACGGGTACAAAGGTATACGCGGCTTTAAGAGCCGCGTACTTAACGTGTTTAAGCCTGCTCGCCGCTTCCGCCACTGCACCCGCCGCACGTGAAGTGATGTGAAGGGGCAAATGTGCTGACGCACGTGGCATCCCATATAAGGCTCCGCCCCTTGTCCCACGGAATCAAAGTGAGGCCGTCTGGTCGCTTGCCGTCGGAGCTTCTGAGACCCGAAGGCTCCAGGACACAGGGAACATTTGCTGCTACGAGAGCCCTACGGATGACGTCATTGAGGGCGTGGTGCCTCGGGAATCTTCCTGCGCAGCGAAGGCAACTGAGTGCGTGATGGCCGCTAGCCTCCACGGTTGAGCCGCAAATGCATTGTTGAGGTTCACAGACATTGCAACCCAAACGCAGCGCCACTGCCACCCGCACAGAGTCGTCATCCAAAAGGGTACCCGTAAATGGCGACGGGAAGGCATGTAGCCAAGCACCGGACTCCGGAGCAGACACCGCCCTAAATCTCGCCGCCTCCGCACCAGAAGCCCCCTCCGTTAGCGTCTGGAGAACCGCTTTGCAACCGACATCATCCCACAAACGCTGGCGATCCGGCTCGCTGGGGAAGTCCGAGCCCGGGTTAGCGGCAGACCAAGCAATCCGTGCCTGCTCCTCGTGAGGAATGCAAACCTCGCCGCCTTCACAAGAGAGAATTTTAGCGACAAGGCCCACAACACCACAAGCAGAGGCGAGGAAGGCCGGCAGACCGATATCCCGGACTCGGCGAACTCCCAAACCGCCATGACGGATCGGCAGGCTAGCCTGGACCCAGCTATTACCTTCGAGGCTAACATTAAGGATTCCTTCGAGAGTTTATCTAAGGACTTCGTCGATGGAATCAGTCTGGTCGGGAAACAGTCAGGTCGGACAAGTGCGGACTAGGTACGTTAATTTAGGCACAGAGAAACAGAGACGCACCAAGAGAAGTGCGACATGCGCAGGTAAGTTCTGCAAACGGTCAAAACCGTGCTTAAGAGACCGTTTCTTAGAAGAAAGTGCTTCTGGGACCGCCTCCGGAAAAATGGAAGACCCTAACAAATGAAAGTTTTCTTTTGAAAGTTCCTTTAGACCAGGCATCAGGGATTGGAAATGAGGGAAGGAAGCGCGCGCTATGTGACTGCAAGCAAAGAATTCGCATTTCTCCGCGTTAACTTCCAAACCCATCTCCCGCAGTCTAGGGAACAGGGCGGCCAAGTCGCTCTCAACCGTATCGGAGTCTCCACCCAGGGTTCCGTCGTCTAGGTACCACAGATTTAGAGAGGACTTAGGCTCATCCGACAGAAAACCAGAGTGATGGATATTATCCAAAAGTGTAGCAAGCGGAAGTGGCAGTGGGCTGGCCATGTCTGTCGCAGAACCGACGAGCGTTGGAGTAGACAGGTTCTTGAATGGAGACCACGTCTTGGCAAACGTAGTGTAGGACGCCCCCCAGCCAGATGGTCAGATGACCTAAAGAAGATAGCGGGTAGTGGCTGGATGAAAACAGCGGAGGATCGTGCAAAGTGGCGCACCTTGGGGGAGGCCTATGTTCAGCAGTGGACTGCAATAGGCTGATATGATGATGATGAAGTGACGTTGCCTTAGGTGACAGGTGACATTGACACTGACACAGACGTGATCGAAAAAGGTGCGCATGCGCTAGTCTCCGCCGGCTGTTGTGATTTCTTCTTTATTTTCTTGATAAAATGTGCCGTTTGGAGGTATTCGAATTTAAAAGTGCCAGAAAATTATTCTTCAAAAGGATCAAAATGCTCTTCGTGCTGGAAATAGATCCCAAAAACGGATAATACTTGCGCCAGGTATGTGATGGTTGTGATGAGTGGTTCCTTGCGATGATGGATAACGTTCTAAACACCTCAGCAATCACTTTTATCAATTTATGGAAAATAAATAATACGGAGTAAGTTTCCAAGTTGTGGATTGGGCGATGTTGCCACCCAAAAAAAAAAAAAAATTTCTATTTAAATTTGAATTCCTCATTATTTTTAGTTAATCTCGTTTATCATTACTTTACTCGTTTTTTGTTGTTATTATTCATTCTAAGCAGTAAGTCCATTTAACTCACCTAGTTACTTATAGGCGAAAACTTGTTATTGGCCTAGACATTAATCATGCATGCAATTAATTATTTTAAGCTGTAAGTTTTCCTCATACAAAAAAAATAAATAAATAAATACAAAAGTTCAACGAACTTGGTACTCTGTACAGGAAGTTTGTGGCGTATCGCCACTTAGAAGTCTAGATCAAATGAAACCTACATAACCTATAAAAACCAAACTCACTAACAATCCTGGTCACTGCGCATCAAATTGTAACGACCCCCCCTCCCCCCCCCCCCTAATGAAAATAAATAAAGTTCCTTACAAATCCTACCTATCTTAATACTAAGTGAACCTTAAACTCTAATCTTAAGAAGTGACTAAAAATTTTCATTTGATCTAGATTTGGCCAAGTGATCATTCTAGTGTTAAAGGACCTACGTTGTGATTTATGAATAACCCTGGGTTCTTTAAGAGTTAGTGAGAATGGTATTAATATTAAGTACTAAGATGAGGAACATTCAACCAGATGTCGACAGATTAAAAAGTAAGTATTTTTAAACATGAAAAATAGGAAAATTAAATCTCAATTATTGTGTATTACGGCTTAAATCAGCGCTCCACCTCCGCGCCAGAGCTTTGCCCTCTGAATTCTATCAGAACTGTGTGCCTCGACCAAAGACTGGACAGCACCCTACCGCTGTACTCCTTTTATGGGGGGGAAGAGTATTTAACTACACTCGCCAGCAACCAAATCGACTCAACCCTTTGCGGTGCACACATACATCGATTTTACTAAAACTATGAATGGTAATTATAAAAATGATATGTCGGACGAAAGCACGCAATGTCAGCTTTAATTTGATATCATTATCATTAAAATCCATCCATTATTTTAAAATATTGATGTCTGAACAAGAGAGTAAGAAAAATGGGGATTTAGGAAAAAAGGGTTTGGATTCCATATTTTACAAATTAAACAGAAATTCAAAGGCATCACTCTTATTCTTGAGAAAGTTCACTACTCTATAATTTGAGTGACCATCAGTAAAAGTGATGAAATACCGGGCACCACTTGCTGACTCCACTGGCAATGGTCCACAAAGGTCGGAGTACACTTTTTCACCACTATGTTCCTGAGACGGGGTACTTTTATTGAACCTAGCTCGCTGCTGCTTTCCAAGAACACAAGCTTCACAGAAAAAGTCTTTTGCTTCATCAAGGTTAACCTTGATTTCTCCCTTCTTCACAAGCTCACACACAGCCCTAATGTTTATGTGACCTAGGCGCTCATGCCACTGTTGTAGTGTTGTAATGTTTGCTTCTGCACTCACTCGAAACATTTGTTTATATAAGTTATCACTGCCACGTCGCGCACTCGCGACTACTACGTTATTTTCTCTAATTTCGGCAAAAGAAGCAGTTTCAAACACACTGAAACCTTTGGAGGTTATGACTCCCTCGGAGAATAGGTTTCTTTTTAGTTGAGGCACATACAAAACGTCATTAATAGTAGAGTCATACCACTGTCCATCAACCAGTTTTTTTATATGCACTACAGTGCAGTACACCGACACCTTCGACCGAAAGTTCAGACATGTCGCCTAACCTTACACACGTATGACCACTGACACGAAAGTCACTTAGAAAGTCTCTTCGAAACGTCATGTGCGCCGACGCTCCACTATCAAGTATCCAGCACACAGGATCCTCTGTACAGTAGCTCGCATCAGCTGTTAGAAACGCCGACGACTGCGGTTCTTGTGACTTCAGTTTCTCTTTCTGAGAATCTTTTTGTTTTTTCGGTGCTCGACAGTCCTTGGCGTAATGACCTCGTTTGCCACAGTTGAAACACTTGAAATTATATTTCGTTGACTTGGTCACGACGAGAGCCGTATCTTCTTCCTTCGTGAATGTGGCCTCCTCGTCCAGCAAACGAGCAGTGAGGTTATGTATCGTCTCTTTTGCTTCGTCAACCGAGAGCCATGCTTGTCGAACCATTCGATACTTTTCGGGCAACGAACCCATTATTTTGGTTATAACTGCAAGGTCAGATATCTCTTCTCCAGCATTCTTTAACTGACGTGCCATATTTTCAACTTTAGAAATATGGGTTGCGACGTTATCACTAGGCGACATCTTGTAGCTATAAAATTGTTCATGTAGCAACATTCTAGTAGATTCTGATTTCTTTTCATAAATGGAATCTAACCTATCAATCATTTCCTTTGTTGTCAAACAATTCTGAATGTGAGATATTTGTGATAACTCCATCGCTGAAGATAGAATGAACGTGGCTGACGCATCAACTCGCTTCCATTTTTCTTCTTCTTTCTTTGTATTCACGCAGTTCAGGTGTTCCTCCAGCCCCTTCGCTCGCAACGCGAGAGTTACTTGGAACTTCCATTGCGCATAGTTTGACCCATCAAACTTTCTTATGGCGTAATGCGCGGCTATCGTAGGATCCACCATCATACAGAATTTTCTTCACAGAAACCGACCGGTGCCTCCGCCTGGTCGCCGCTTCGCGAACCGAAAATAACTGTTACTACCTACGCAATATTTTCTTTATCCCGCTAGCGCTCTGGGCCCATAACCTGTTGGGGGTTATGGGTAACAGAGTACAGCAGTGGATGGGATAAGAAAACCAAACTAAAGTTTAATAAACAACACACGTTTATTCAGACTTGCAAGACGTCATGACACAAGAAGACAAAGTTGACACCTACACACTAGCGCCATCTATTGTGGGCGGAAACGGAAACCTAAACTAAATCAAACTATTGAGATACTTATTTCAAACTCAACAGAAAGAATTCTAAATGTGTTTTTTATAAGATGTACTTTGGAGAGTGTGCTCAGAGGCTGCATGAGCTCATTCCGCCTGCCCCTTTTTTCCATCGGACGTCCAGACGCATTGCGGGGTATCACCTTTATCTTGTCGAGATCCCTCGGATACGTACTGAGTGCTATTCTTCATCTTTTATATTGCGCACTGCCAAGGAGTGGAATTCCCTGCCGGCGTCTGTATTTCCGAGTTCATACAACCCAAATATGTTTAAAGTACGAGTGAATAAGCATTTTCTGGCTGAGCTCGCTACATCCTCGACCACATCTTTGCCCTAAGCTAGATTGTGGTCAAGAGCGAACCCATTATTAATAATTTTAAAAAAAATCAGACATTACAACACAAAGAATTAGTGTTGATATTACCTTTGGGCAATACAAACAGAAGATGAGCAAAATAGAAAAACTAAATAAAAAGATGGAGAGAAAAAATAAATAAAATAGTAAGACAGATCAGCTAAAAATAAGAAATAATAAAAAAAAACAAAAAGAACAACCCTTAAGTTTCCCGTCTGTTCTTCTCGGGGGAAGACTGCACCTTTGCAAACAGACAGACTCAAACAAATGTTATTGACATAAGTATTAAGAAAAATTTCATTCAATTCTTGATTTTTGTGATTTTGCTAATGTCAGAGTATTTTAAGTAGTTTTAAAATAGGGAAAGGAAAAGTGACCAACATCAAGTAAAGAAACTCTTTAATGGCTGTAATAAACCAGAGCCTCGTCTGAAATATTTGCAAAGTCCTAGCAATTGGTACTTGTGTGTTTGTGCAGTGTTGTTGCGTGTAGAAAAACTTCACTCAGCTCTAAGTTGTTTCTTGTAAAACCGGCAGAGTGAAGCCTGAACATAAGTGAATAGGTATTGTGTGATGATGATTTCATGAGTGTGATGATGAAATAATGTGTCATAGAATAGACATACGTACATAAATAATGATAAGTATATGTAAAAATAGGTATGATAATATTTGCTTAATATGTTTAATAAGTATGTTATATTTGATAACACTTTGGCTTGACTCCATTATACTGACTTGAAATTGTAAGAAAGAAGAACAAACAAACAATCCCAGTGATACAATATTGAGATTTTTGTGTTAGAGCTACAAAATTAAAAGATAAGTTCACCAACACTTTGAAATAACTACCTGCGTTTTACCACTGGAGGTATTTTTAACACATCTCTAAGTACTGAAAAAACCTTGAAAACTTCCGAGAACTTCTGCAGAAGATTGATAGGCAGATTACCAATGATGTCACAACAGATAACTCATATATTACCGATGGCTGCGTAAAAAAATGCGGCAATAGTGTTTTCCGTGCCTCAGAAAGTCTGCTTTAGTAAAGATTCTAGATGAAATTCCATCCACGGCGATAGGAAAACAACTTGGTCTTGAAACCTTTAGTAGTTAGTTTAACAGTATACGTTTTACGTGGAATTTGTCTTCTAACTCAACACCACTACACGTACTACACGAAAAACTCAAAACAAGATAGCAAATATTGTTAAAACAAGTTACAATTACATAAAACATTTTAACAAAAAATTTACCCGCCTTCAAAAAGGGTGAAATAATTTTTTAAAGCTGTGTTCACGAGTAAGTAGTGGTTACGGGTAAAACAGCAAATAGGTGAATTCTATATATGGTAAATAGAGAGGATTTTTTTTTTTGACGTCGGCGCCGAACAATTACGCGCATGGCATAACTATCTTAGTTTTTATACTGCCAAAAAGCTTGTGCGAATACTTATTTCATTTAACTAGGAGACGTATTTTTGAAACAATAGAATTCCAATTCGCATACGAATTGACAAGATTTGTATGCGATTCTCATGCGAATCTTCTCAATTCGCATGCAAATTGGAATTCTATCGTTTCAAAAATACGTCTCCTGGTCCTGTTCAAACCGGCGCCGACGTAAAAAAAAAATTCCTCTCTATTTACCATATTCCGCTATGAATTCACCTATTTGCTGTTTTACCCGTAACCACTACTTACTCGTGAACACAGCTTTAAAAAATTATTTCACCCTTTTTGAAGGCGGGTCAATTTTTTGTTAAAAATGTTTTATTTTATTCTTTTTAAAGGTTATCATTTATCATTCATATAACTTCCTCGTAGATCCATACTAATATTATAAATGCGAAAGTAACTCTGTCTGTCTGTTTGTCCGTCTTTCATGCCTAAACTACTGAACCGATTTTGATAAAATTTGGTACAGAGATAGATTAGGGTCTGGGAAAGGACATAGGCTACATTTTATCCCACAGTTGGGCACGATATAACCTATAGTCCACGCGGGCGGAGCACCGGGCGGAAAGCTAGTTTATTATAAAGCACTAAATCACTCGAGATTAAAAAGCGATATAGTGATCAATTACTTTCACCCCACGGAAAGATATGAGGTGGTGATATTCATAACCAGTCGCAAGATGGCAAGAAAGCTACGGGGTAGTACAATTCTCAAACCGATCGCCAGATGGCATGAAATGTATGGGGTGGTGGGTGATATTATCAACCGATTACCAGACAGCAGGGAAGATGTGTGGTGGTAATATACGCTACCGGTCACTAAACGGTAGATCCCCACAAAGGAGCCCCAAAAAACAACTTAAAAGTCTCAGGGAACTACTTCGTTTTTGCTTCGTTTACATTGATGACCTATTATCATCCACATATATGACCGTTAATTTCAGTTTTTTTTTAATTTATGACCTAAACTACTGAAGCGATTTCGATAAAATTTTTATGGGACCAATCTGGAAGTAGATGCTGGAGTTTTGAGGTAACAAACATAAAAAAAAAATCACCCGAAATGATAACCTCTTCCTTTTTTTGAAGTCGGTTAAAAATAAACTTCAACAAAATCTCAATTTTCTTCAAAACATCTTGATTTTGACATTTTCAACAGTGACAGTGACAATTCGTTTTAAATTATAATTACATAAAACCCATTTTAATTTATTTTTTGTTTTCAAGGTAAAAAAATAATAATTACATTAAAAATCAACGTTTAGTTTTAATTTAATCAAAATAAAGATCAATAAGTAATAAAAAACAACAAATAAATTTAATAATGCAGCAAAACAGAATGAATGCACTGCAAGTATCATGAGAAAGTCGTTCTTTCATTTGTTTTTCACACTAGTAAGCCAAAATTCAATAAAAAATTGATACTGATGTTGACGGCTGCCGATAACCATGGTACCTCTTGTATCAACTTCAATCTTCAAAAGCGTGATAATCAATTTCCATAAAGTCGGAAAATCCTTACATGGCTTCGATCAACTATAAAGAACTAGATACACAATCCACAACAAAAAAGTTCCCTCACTAAATGATCACCCACTTGACGTTTTGGGTTGTCTTTTCGTTTAGTAGCATTCGTTCGTTCCGAAAGTAACCATGCCGCAGTGCGCAGTGAAAAATTGTAAAAATCACACCTCCAGAACATTAAAGGAATATGGAATGACATTTTTTAAATAAGTAGTTTTGTAATTATTATATGTGAATTGAAATTATCTTGGTATTTGGCCAAGAAAAGGTTATAAAACATTTTTTTAGTTTAATTTAATAACATTCGGCGAGAGTATAACCCTTTAAATTGAATAGACACTAGCCGAACTTACAAATCCATACCGTTGTATTTCAACATCATTTGTTCGGGTTATGCAGTGACTCTGTTCTAAAACAAATAGAGACGCTGTTTTTTTTTCTATTGTTTTTTTTTTTTCATTTTCATCTGTGTTATAAAATTTAAGTGTGTGTTAATTTTATAAAATTAAGTTTTCTATACTTACATTAAAGGTATTATGGCAAAACCATTAATCATATAAAATTGAATTAATAAAAAATTTAACGTGCGTGACGTTTACAAACATAAAGTTTTATTGGATTTTTAGTTTTCCTAGAGATCCTGTGCGATGTGGACAGTGGACATCCGTGATCGCACGTCAAAGATGTGAAGATTTTTTTTGCCGTCGCAAAGTAGTGTCGTTTGTTCCAAGCATTTTTTAGAAAGTGACTCGTATGTCATTACAAAAGGAGTCAAAAGGTTACACAAAACAGCTGCACCTCAAATAGTATGTACCTTTTTAACACTTTTGATTTGGAGTTTCTTGTATTGAATAAAATAAAAAAAATATGTTTCATCTTCAGGACAAAGATGATGACAGCGAAGAAGACAAATGTTTTTTTTTTTGAGTTGGTTGCTTTTTTTAAAAATATATATTATTTCTTGTACTTAAATATCTATTTAGTTTCATAGCTAATTTCCACTCTTAAATCTCAATAGGTCATTTCTGTTCAAAAAATTATACTAAGTTTTAAATAAGCAAAACATAATATATGTGTAATCGGGAAAGACACAGTTCTTTTCTTTTTGTATAAGTTATTTCATATTTCATAAAAAAATAAGCATATAATATTATGTTTATAAGCAATAATTAATAAGAATGGCGGCGGCTGTGATTATCAATTGTAATGTATATTAATCGTCGGTTAATTTGAAATGAATGTGATTTTTTAAATAATAAAAAACCATAAAAACTAACATAAAAGTTAACGGCTGAACCAATTTTGATAAATCATATCTGAAATCCAGCGCAAGAAGAAGCTTTCGAATAAAATAAACTGCACCATTAACATCATCAGTTTAAGAGCTATGATGCTCCTATACATACACAACACAATCAGGGGTTAAAAAGAAAACCACACCATTTCGTAGCATTTTGAATTTGTTAAAAAGTTTGTACGAAGATTTTTTTTATGTGAAATCGACCCAACTAATATATTTTTAAAATTAACAAAGGCAACTCCACTCCTCCCATGTTCTACGTGACAGCCAGTGTCATCAAATTGACTTAAGTTATCCTTTGTTCAAAACCAAAAGTGGTATTTTACAAATTAAACAGATTTTTTTTCGACCTTATAATATTACATTAAGGTTTAAATTAGATTCAAATGTTTGACACTTTAGAACTTTTTCATAATACATGAAGTGGTATACAACTATCTAAGTACGTATTGTAGTTAGGACACTTTTAAATTTCATTTTGTATGGGATTGTATATCTAGTTTTCTATAGTTTATCGAAGTTACATGGTACCAATTGTTTCAGAAAAAAAAAGAGTACGCATGGGATCGTTCATTCTTTCAAGCTTCGACTTAGACGGCCTGTCACGTGACGTGTCATGGCAGCCCAAATTGAGATTTAATCATATTTTGTCTTATGCTTCGTATGCTTCAAGATCTTTGAGAGCTTTGAGAACCCAAATTATATTTTTCTGACTTCTTATAGATTTCTTACATCCATATTTAAAATCCCCGACGTCATTCATTCTTATATTATTCTCACTAGTTCGCAAACAATGCGTCCCCATGGTACCAATTGAATCAGCTTCCTTCTGTCAACATAAATATCAACGCGTCAAATTCACGCAAGAACGGTGGTAGCTCCCCTGACCTCAAAGACAAAAATCAAACAAATCGAACTTGACAGGCAACAATGGCTGTACAGCCCACCCGACCAATGAAAAAAAATTTTTGTCTAAAGGCAAAAAGATAAAAACCCAAAGACGACCAAAAAAACCACAACGTTGACTGCAAAGATGACACCAAAAAAACATCAACAACTTCTATCTATAGCACTGACATAAAGTGTATGGACTGGCAGTCCTCTATAAATTACAGCATTTGTCTCTAGCATTTGTACTAAGCACTAAGGCAAAGTACAACTTGAGCTGATTGCCTGCCTACCCCGCTGGGAAATACATATAGTTTGTCGACTAATCGACTTTTGGCCTCACTACGTCAAGTTCGGTTTTCTGCCGCTGCCGCCTACAGCGCCAAAATGGCGAAAATCAAATGGTCTCGTTTTTGCACTGACATAAAGTGTATGGACTGGCAGTCCTCTATAAATTACAGCATTTGTCTCTAGGATGCATTGAAAGTGACAAATTCGCAGGAATTTTGACAAATTGAATGGAACTTGACGCAGTGAATTGTAAACAATTTGAAATATTTGAAAATTTTGTTAAAATTTTAAAGACTAAGTGAATTTTTGTATAAAGTTTTATTAATATTCAATTTTGTGACCATGAAAATATGCTTGGTTTGTAAATATAAACAGAAAAAAGGAGATAATCGGTCAATGTACAAGTATGTTTTTTTACCAAATGTTTTATTTAAAAATGTTGTTTCAAAACGTCTTAATTCTACTTTAAATGATTAGAAATTTTCGGGAAGACATTCCTCTTTTTCTAAGTATATATATAGTAATGTTAAAATGACTATAAAAGATAACATTTTCGCATTTTCAATTTCGCTTGATTAGCCTGCTTTATTTCGCTAGTGCTTCCAAAGACAGTCGATAAAAACAATGTCGATAGAAACATGTTATAGGTATATTATTGTAAAATATTACTTAATGTTACGTACAATGGCAAACAAAACCGTTTTTAGGGTTCCGTAGTAATCTACGAACCCTTATAGTTTCGCCATGTCCGTCTGTCCGTCTGTCCGTCTGTCCGTCTGTCCGTCTGTCCGCGGGTTTTCTAAGAAACCCTTGGTACTACAGAGCTGAAATTTGGCATGGTTATACATATTAATCACGCCGACAGATCTGTAGAGTAAAACCTTAGAAAAAAAATTTTTTTCGGGTGTCTCCCATAGACAAAGGGCGATGAATTTTTTTTTTCTCGCCAATGTCATCGAGTGGGGTGTCATAGAATAGATTTTTAAAAGATAGAAGGGGTTTACTAAGAACGTTTTTCGATTTAGCACTCCGTTTGCGAATCATAAATTTTTAAAGTGAAAATTTTTGTCAAACACAAGTGTCCCCCCCCTCTACCAGCTAAACGGTTGTTTCTAAAAATGTGGAAAAATTCACAGAGGTAGAATATGCATCAAATTTAAAAGGAAAACTATAAAACATAAGTTGGCCCTTCAAGTTTGCGAGTAATGGTAGACCAAGTGCCATCATTGTTGGGATTAATAAGAATATATTTACTTATATTAGATCCTTGGTACTACAGAGCTGCAATTTGGCATGTCCATACATATTGATTGCGCCGACAAATATAAAAAATAAAATTTTGTAAAAAAAAAATTTTCGGGTGTTTCCCATACATGTGAAAGGGCGATGGATTTTTTTGATATCATCGAGTGGGATGTCATAGGATAGTTTTTTAAAAGATAGAAGCCAGCTGCATATTTGAACCATGCTGCTACGGAACCCTATAATGCGCGTGTCTCGACACGCTCTTGGCCGGTTTTTATTTTGTTGAGTACCCATGATTACTTTTTTAGGGTTATGTAGTAGACTACAAAGTTATAGTTTCGCCATATCCGTCTACTCGCAATTTTCTAAGAGACCCTTGATACTACAAAACTGTAATCACACCTTAGTACCTAAGCTTTCAACAAAATAAAAACGGCAAATTATTTTGGCCCGCCATAGAACAAATTTGTTCATGGCTCATGAAACATTATTTTAATTTGCTGTAACAGTGGACGTATTTTATAACGTGTAAATAGTGCACAGTTGGCTTCTGGTATTTGAAAGCAGCCTGTATAGCAGAACTGTATTATAAGTTTTTTGGTTACATTCTTTTTATAAACTGCTACTTTATAATTTGCTGTAGTTATTAAGTCAGTATAGTCTATGGCTGTAAGAACAGAAACATAGTTGTGTTCAAGTTCAATAAAACTGTTTTAAATTTTAAGAAGAAACAAGTAAAATCAAATATAAGTAATTAAATGTTTTACAAAAAAATATGGTGCAGTCTTTATTTTCATGGGGAGCCATTCTATAAAGGTTTGTTAACTAATAAGCAGTGGTCGGAATAGGCTGAATATATTTACCTAAACTTTGAAGAACAGAGTCAAAAAGTGGAGTCTCCTTAGGACTACATTTTTAGGGCTTTAGGTAAATCTCTTTCAACTTCTCGAGTGGTTAATCAATCCATGAAACTGAACAACTTCCCCAAGGAACATAGGTAAAAATGCGAAAAAAAATTTGATCTCCCATACAAAATGCACTATATGCTGATGAAGTTTTTATGGGAACTCATTTTTTTTTCGTAACGACTAATTTAGCACCCGAGAGGTTGAAAGAGATTTACCTAAAGCCCTGTATAAAATCAATATTTGTACTTTTGTATGACTACCTAAATATATTTTTTTGTCTCCCTAACTACACCAAAATGCACGTCCCACATAAGATAAAAATTATAATTTATTTTTTAATTTTAACAATCACATCGATTTTTAGATTGAAAACGGTTATAAGTATTTTTAGGATGTCTTAGAAAGTTTGAACCTAGAGTCGCGTCTGTTGGTGTACATTTTTTTTGCATTTGTTTCGGGTTAACACTTTGTTGTTTTTTATAAAACCTTTGTAGTTTTGGGCTACTTTTTATATTTTACTTAACTATACATTACAAGCGCCAGTTGTAGACTGTAGCCAAATAGTAATCTAGAAAACGGTCTCTTAGCTACTTTGAAATTTTTTTTCTCTACTTTTACTGGTAATTTAGTACCAAACGCATGCCAAAAAAGCCGTAAGGCCGCCTATGGTCATTTTTGTTTTCTCATTATTTGACCGTTATCAAATGGTAAATGTTAGAAAATAAGACACTAATGTGAGAAAATGGTTTTATTGTTTACGCAAAATTGACGCTCTGCTGTAAGAAAAACAGATCATCTTATACTTACATACTGGTCTCGTTTTTGATTTGACAACAGCCAGTCTAGTGGTATTTAACTTATTTTTTCCGTCTATGATAAAGTATTTATTTTTTCTATATCTATGACTTTATTCCAAAGAGTTGCAAAGAGTAGGTATTATGTTTTTTGGCTGTCATTTTTTTATTACTATCATAGACATAGAAAAAATAAGTTAAATATCACTAGACTGGCTGTTGTCAAATCAAAAACGAGACCATTTGATTTTCGCCATTTTGGCGCTGTAGGCGGCAGCGGCAGAAAACCGAACTCGACGTAGTGAGGCCAAAAGTCGATTAGTCGACAAACTATATGTATTTCCCAGCGGGGTAGGCAGGCAATCAGCTCAAGTTGTACTTTGCCTTAGTGCTTAGTACTTTGCCTTGGCAATCAGCTCAAGTTGTACTTTTAATTAGTGAGGACCAAAAGTCGATAAGTCGACTATTTATGTTCTCTAGCGGAATGTAGAGCTTAATTTTTTCTTTTTCCACAAAAGTACGTAAATATACGATGATCTGTTTTTCTTACAGCAGAGCGTCAATTTTGCGTAAACAGTAAAACCATTTTCTCACATTAGTGTCTTATTTTCTAACATTTACCATTTGATAACGGTCAAAAAATAAGAAAACAAAAATGCCCATAGGCGGCCTTGCGGTTTTTTTGGCATGCGTTTGGTACTAAATTACCAGTAAAAGTACTAGCAGTAAAAGTTAAGAAAAAAATTTCGAAGTAGCTGAGAGACCGTTTTCTAGATTACTATTTGGCTACAGTCTACAACTGGCGCTTGTAATGTATAATTAAGTAAAATATAAAAAGTAGCCCAAAACTACAAAGGGTTTATAAAAAACAACAAAGGGTTAACCCGAAACAAATGCTACACTACTCAACAAAGTCTAGGGAACACGCACGATTTTTCATACAACAGAGGCCTCTTTGAGAAGCTGTGAAAAGTATTTAAGACACGTATTTTTAATTAAATCTTTAGTGTGAGCAAGTTCTATACCCGAATTTAAAATTCCTATAAATGAACTTTATCTAGCTTGAAGTTTGTGAAAAAGAGACGAAAATGAAAATTTAATTTCACCATTTCCATACTAAAAGCAAAGAAAAACTGCGTTTTCATTTTCATTTTTCCCTCTTTTCCACAAATTTCAAGCTAAATAAAGTTCATTTATAGGAATTGAAAATTCAGGAATAGAACTTGGTCATACTAAAGATTTTATTAAAAATACGTGTCTTAAATACTTTTCACAGCTTCTCAAAGAGGCCTCTGTTGTATGAAAAGTCGTGCGTGTTCCCTAGACTTTGTTGAGTAGTGTATTTGGCTGGAGCCTACAACTGGCGCTTGTAATGTATAGTTAAATAAAATATAAAAAGTAGCCCAAAACTACAAAGGATTTATAAAAGTTTATACAAAGGGTTAACCCGAAACAAACGCAAAAAAAAGATCAGGGTTCGGGACTCCTCTTTATGTGAATGCGGTATTGATGAAGGGACCTTGGATCATATTTTTTTCTCTTGTCCAAAACTGTCTTTTTCTCTTCTTGACGCCCTTCCCTCTCATATTCCCCTCCCAGTAAATATTTCGGAAGGACTTTAGAATAAGTACTTCCGATTTTTTTACTTTTGAGGGGTGGAGGGGGGAGGGGGTAGGAGCCCCCCCTATGACGGGGGGGGGGCGCGGAACCTTGTACTTTTTGAGATATTCAAAAAACAATTTTTGAGGTTATGTTGTATGAAAAATCGGCAAAAATCACTTAGTTTCCGACAAAAATCGCTGCCGCAGTCACTTTCGGGACCTGGGGAATATGGGGGTTGTTGGGTGGGGATGGATGATGAACGCGGAGGTCTGAAGGCACGGAGGTCAAAGACCTCCCCAAGTCATTTTCGGGACCTGGGGAATATGGGGGTTGTTGGGTGGGGATGGATGATGAACGCGGAGGTCTGAAGGCACGGAGGTCAAAGAGGTCAAGGTGGGCCAACCTAGTCTATCTGATTCGGGGTCAGTGGTTATGGGATGTTGACCTAAATTCCTTCTGTTCTGGAGGAGCGCGGCGTTTGCACACGTGTACCTAGTTCGCAGGCAGGGGTCTGCCTGCTCCTAGCCACACGCGGCCGCTGCCCTCCTCCGCGCCTTCGCGTTTTTGAATTGCACTTTAGGGGTAGGGCAGACAAGACTGCGTGGAGTCGGTGTTGGCCAATTCGGTTCCGTCACTTATTTCGCACCTAAACCCAATCTATCTGATTCGGGGTTGACTGATTCGGTTCTGTCACTTATTTCGAACCTTAACCTAATCTATCTGATTCGGGATCGACAGATTCATTCTTCGGCGACCAGCCTCAGCCGCTACGGCTCCCATGGTGCCTGAACTTTGTTACAGCGGGCGAGGGCTGCTCTCCCTCCGCGCCTTCGGATTTGCAAAAACACTCTAGGGGTATGAGCGACAAGTACCACGTGGAAGTCGGGGTTGACTAATTTAGGTCTGTGACTAAAATTTGACTTGCATGATAAATGTTCATTTATCACATTTGTATTACAAATGTCATGACTTTGACACATTAATGCGCTTATTTATGACAAATAAATCGCAACCCATAAAACGGAACGTTAATATGCATTTTTGTTAGACAATTTCTGTATAAAAGTAAATAATTTCAAAAATTTATTTCTCGCAAACCGCTCATCTCCGCGTTTTGAATTTTTTTTTTTTACATCTAATTAATGTCTAACCCCACAAAAAATTTGACACGCGTAGCTCGCAGAACCTAATCTAAAGTTGAGCCAATATTTCATTTCTGTTATCCCTACCTGAAAATAATATGTTTAATAATAACATAAAATTGTAGCTAGGATTAATACAAATTTTTCTTTTGATTTGATTTGTGTTTTGTGTTTGGTACATCCTCAGATTAATGAAATTCGGACAGAATGGATTTCATTAATCTGAGGGTACATCTAAGTTCTTTCCTCTTAGCTGTTTATTTTTTTTATTTTTTTTGGAACGTATCTGTGACTTTCCCCATCGTGCATTTTCTCTCTACAACGTGAAGTTGGCGGAATTGCGATCACGCAGATTGCCATAATTTTAACTTATTTTTTCTATGTCTATGGCCATAATACAAGATTCTATTCTATATTCTCTTTGCACAGAAAGAGAAATCACTACGTTTTAGTGTCACAGAGTACTTTTTTATACATATACCTATACTGGGCTACAAAGATAATAATTATGTTTTTTCCACATAAGTCATAATTTCCCTACCTTTTACTACCTGAAATTGGCACAAAGTCTAAATTAGTGCCACACCACAAAAAAAAAACACAAGCTGGGCTATCTGAATTAAACACAAAATAAACGAATCACACAAATTTTCTTATATTTTTTACATTATGAAATCAAAGAAGTACTTGCAAGCAAATGTGAATTCAAATGATTTTGTATCCACTAATAAGAGCAAACAATGTCTAATGAAAATGAAATATCTGGAGATGGAGAGGATACAGCGAGAGTGGTGGAGGTGGGCGTCGCAGGACGAGTGGTTCGCGGCGATGTACGCGGAGTACCGGCGTGCGCCACGGCGGCGCGACGCCGACCCGCGCCGGCGCCGGCGCATGCTGCTCGCGGGCTGGCGGCTGCGCGACCAGGCCCTGTGGACCTTTCGGCGACCTCGCGCCTATGCTGCTGTGGTTTGTATTACAATTTAGATCCACTGGGAGTACCTATATTATTACCTCAATATTTAAATCCGCATAAGTCGAACAAGGGGCTGCTAGCACCCATTATACACGATGAATGATTACGACTGAACGATGACGGACATTGATTGTTGCATTTGGTTTACAGTGTAAACTTTATCTAAGATTAGCGTTCCAGTTTGGAGCTAGCATAATTTTGGTTTTTTAACCGACTTCAAAAAAGGAGGAGGTTCTATGTTAGACTGTATCATTTTTTAGTATGTTCACCGATTTCTTTGCCAATTTTCAAAATTCTTTTTTGTTCGAAAGAGTATACTCCATAGGAAGTCCCACTGTCACCGAGTCAGAATCTGATGATGAGATCCTAGAGAAATCGAGAGAAACCCTCGAATTTAATAGGGATGTACATTGTACAGGCAGCAGCAAGTCAGGTTAGCCATTTGCACAACGAAAACAGATGCTATTATGAGCGAGATAATGTGCTGCCGTGTGTACAGTGGCGTTCTTAAATGGAGTCATAGTTAAACCACTTAGCGCGTTGCAACAGGGACTATGTTCCTCTGAACATAGTTCACACGATTTCTCACGCACACAAGCTTGTAGCCTCCTCTAAGAACATTATTTTGCTTAGTGACATCTATTGGCTCCTCGGTGAAGTTTTTGTAGGACGCATTCACCCAACATTGCACTGTCCTCCACTCACCGCTGCTGATGAGTCATATCAAACAATCGGTAATGTAAACATGACATAGTGTATCTTTATTTTGTCGATCTTACTAGCGTTATGTATGGTCCAGCGGATAAGCTCTGTCCTAGCAGGGAGAAAGTTTCACGGGTTCTAATTCCAGCCGAGTAATTTCTTTTTGTAATTTATTTTTATTTATTAAAGCATTAACAACTATTTTCACACATAATATTACATTAATAATAATAATGTTACATTATTGTATCACTGATAAAGTATTTGAATAAAACAAATATGAAATTCGACTAGGTAATTTTATTTCCTACTAACAAAATCACATTTTTTTTCTGCAACTTGATCACTTACAGTTTTATTAAGGTTATAGCTTAAGAATTCGTTTTCGTGAAGAAAAGAGTATTGAAGCTAAACCTCAACAAAAATTAATATTCAACTTGCACTACAAGGCAGTAGATCCTATATAGTTTATAATAACAAAAGAATAAGTTATAGATAAATATCCCAATTTTACACATAACAATATTTAATTAAACTTGTTAAGCCTTAGAATCGATGAAATCCATTTATCTTCCGTATGAATCCATTATTTTCATACTTTTGCATCATACGCTGTGATTCATTGATAAGTCGCGAGCGTCCACTGCGCGGCCGAGATTACACGTTACCCTCATTCCGTAACGATTCACCGAACATTGCACGGCCCTCCACTAAAACCAAAATAACAAGATTAATATAATAAGGAACAAAAACTATGCACCACTAATAAAATGCATTACAATAGTGTCCTAAGCTAACCATTTAGATGACATGTTTACGTTCTCAAAATAAATTATAAATTTAAAAACAGTGTTAAGTAAACATTAAAATACTCACAGTAAAACCAGTCTCATTAGCAATTTAGCATATATTATATCCTATATTGTGCAGCACAACAATACGCTGCCTCTCCTGCAAACTTATCTATTTGTATGCATGTCGAAAAAAGAAATGTCAGTAAACTGCCGATACGGTAAGAACACACGAGCACCTTCGCTAATGATCTAGCAATGACAAACAGGTTGCTCATGAACACCGAACCGAATGAATCTAAATTAACTTTATTGCATTCAATTTTTGTATGGTATGGTCTATGACTGTAAAAATGTTTGAAAACCAAAACATATCTAACAAAACTTCGTAGCTATTAGGCGACAGTTGGGCTCGAACCCGCGCCTTGCTACAGCAGGCAAACGGTGTTACTGCTGCGCCACCAAGGCTTATGCTTTGGCTCGTGAAATTATGCTTGTTATCAGAGCAACAAGCGTAGTGGGGTATGCGGTATACGTCATTTGTGTCCATGTGTGAGTACACGAGCAGCTGCAAGCGACTTGTTTTCTGCGTTTTGTATTGACTATGCCTCCATATATGAACGTGATAGTACATTGTTTCTCAAGTACTTTCTGTTATTTACACTAAAAATAGAAAAATAAATAAACTTTTTATTAAAAAATTAAACCAACTTCAAAAATCAAAAAATAAAGACAAAGCATTTTTTTATTTTTTATATAAGGGATCATTCAACAATCACGTGATCACCGGAAGGGGGGGGGTCGGGTGCTTGTATATACATCTAGATTATTTGGGGGGAGGGGGGAGAATCCATGATTACGTCATCATTTTATAACTTGTTAGCTAAATAAATTTTCTAAAAAATGAAAAAGGTGTTGTGGAAGCTAGAAATACTTTTAATTAGAAAAGTAATAAAATTACTTTAGTTAGTCATCCACCTGAGAACGTTATTGTAAAGCCAATTTAAACAAGCAGGCGCCGCTACTGATGAGCATGGAGTACCGAATACAGCTTCCCACCACGACTGGGTTGTGTCTCGCCACAAGCTTATTCCTAGGTCATTTATTAAGACCCATAGAAACATAACATACGTATCAGTGCTAATGTCGACGCCGAAGCAACGTACGCGGCGGCGGCGCGGGGAAGCGGGGAGTAGCCCCGATCGACACTCTCGCGCTAGCCACCGCAGCGAACACCAGCGACCATTTCACATTTTTTATAATCATTCAATTACCTAATTTTATCAAATAAACCAAAGGAACATTAAAGAAGTGCATCATTCATCATCCCCATCATTTATGGTGACCCCGACGTGATCGACGCAAGACGCAAGAAGGTGGAACAAAGAAAGTCAGGAAGCGAACTCCATCCCTAAGGAGAGGCAATCATACAATTCAACAAAGTCCAAGGGAAGTACGCCTATTCCTATTCTAATTCCTATTCGTTCCAGCCAATTTTTGTAAATAGTAGACGATTTGTTCTCGAATTATAGAATACATTTGTACTTCAGGTACCGTCATTCAATTTAATATTCCCGTTATTTCATAGAAAAATCGTTGTTTTTTCCTATTATTAACAATTAAAACGTCTTATACGTTCCTAATAAAGGCCTACTTGATTAGTATTCATCAATTTATTACCAATTTAACTGTTTTTCAACGAAAACATACTTTTTGTTCCACGAATTAATCATTTTCAGTTTCTGGACAGATTATTTATCTAAGAATAATCTACTCCCTAATTATCCAATATAATTCGAATACATTATTATATTACGTACTAATAAACCCTTATTTCAAAAATAATTCCAGGCCTCCGAGTGTAATCGGGTGAAACACATTATATACGCGGCAGCGGGCGGGCAACCGATTTGAGCGCAATCGTGCCGGCTACCAGTAGCTAGGACCGCTTTATCGCTCCGCTTGTGACTGCGCCCTATCCACCTGCGCTCGGATCATATCTATGTCAAGGTTAACTCATTGTTCGGCCAGGTAGTGGTTGAAGTTGTTTACTAGTTAATCTGCACGTAAGTTATTTGATTTATTTTAATGTTTTAAGTGGTGTTTTCGTTTTTCGCATCTAAAAATGAGTGATTTAAAGGATTTAACTAAACAAAGAGTGACTGTATTTGAAAAGTTTTTAAAGCCCTTTTTGGAAACTAAGCAAGCAAGTAAACTTGAAATTGCTGAATTATCTTTGCGACTTTTCAAAGCGCAAGATCTTGCTTGTGCCTTTGACGAGATTCAAACTAAAATAGAAATTTTGGATTTAGATAATATTAGCCAACTTGAAGAAAGAGAAATTACGGAAAATATTTTATTTCGATTGCTTGCTCAGGGTCAACAATTACTAGACTCGTGGAATAGTGTTGAGAAGGAGGATACTGAGTCTGAGACAAGTAAGTACAGTCAAACGCAGTTTAAGCTTCCACCGATTCGTATTCCCAATTTTGATGGAAACATAAACAAATGGCTTGAGTTTCGCGATATGTATATATCTTTAATCCATCAAAACGAGAAACTTGACAATATAACAAAGTTCCATTATTTAAAATCGTATTTAACGGGATCTTCAAGTGCAGTCATTAATTCTGTCACTGTTTCTGCTAATAATTACAACATTGCTTGGTCGTTGCTCTGCGAGGGGTATGATAACAAACGTCTACTCATAAATGAACATTTAAAATGTTTATTTACAATCGAACAGCTATCTAAGGAGTCAGATACAGGTATACGAAACTTAATTGACACTTTGTCGAAAAATGTATGTGCTTTAAATTCATTAAATGAGCCTACGGAAAAGTGGGACACAATTATTATCTTTTTGGCGTCATCAAAGTTAGATACCGTTACTTTACGCAAATGGGAGGAATACAGGAGTAAAATGGATCAACCTACTCTTGATGATTTTTATTCATTTTTACGTGAGAGGGCCGACCTCCTAGAAACTTTGTGCCCAACCAAACCTTCTTCTTCTTCTCCACCTAATAAATCAGATAGACGTCAAAGTTTTAACAAGTCTAAATCATTTATTTCTTCTGATTCTTCTGCAATTCAATGTGTTATTTGTTCACAAAATCACAGAATACATGAATGTAACAAATTCAAAGCTTTATCACTTGATGAGAAGAACTCAAAGGTTTATCAGCATAAATTATGTTGTAACTGTCTTCGTGAGGGTCATCAGTCGTACCAATGCAAGCTGGGCGGCTGTAAAATCTGTAAAAGAAAACACAACACGTTACTTCATAGATCACAACAAACACAAAATCAACAACAATCATTCATACAACAACAACAACAAGGTACACAACAACAAAGTCAAACTACTAATACTAAATCTAATAATAATAATGATAATCAAAAACCTGAGAATCCTTCGCCCACAGCAGGTTCTACTTCATCTGTTACAATGTCTGCTGTCTCTTCGTACCAAACTTTGCTGTCGACAGCGTTGGTCGAGGTGACAAACAATGGCAACACTTACATACTACGAGCGTTACTGGATAGTGGGAGCCAGTCGTCGTTTATAAGTCAATCGGCTCAGACTAGGATCGGTTGTTTTAAGCGTAAGAACCGATACCACTGTGTGTCAGATTTAAATAACTGTACAGTAAGTATTACCGAGCATTGTGATTTACAACTTAGCTCATTGCATAACTGCTTCAGCATTCCCGTCAAGTGCTACATTCTACCTACCATCACCGATAGGCTACCACAGACAAATATTGACTGTCAAAGTTTAACTATACCCCGAAATATCAAACTTGCAGATCCAAACTTCCATGAACCAGGGGAAATAGATTTATTATTGGGTGCAGACGTATTTTGGGATCTGATTGGTACGAATAGGTTCAAACTAGGACCAAACAAGCCCATGTTGCAGGAAACAGAATTAGGATGGTTAGTAGCGGGCCCCACGGGGGGGAACGCTGAGAATCGTAGCAAGAAAATCACATGTCATTTCGGGTTAACTATAGAAAAACAACTAGAGAGGTTTTGGGAGCTCGAGGAGCTACCATCTATTCACAAATTAACTAATGAACATGTTTTATGTGAAAAAATATTCGATGAAACCACTAGTCGCGAGCAGGATGGTAGATTTTGCGTCCAGATTCCCTTACGTGAGTCTGCAGATGTATTAGGTGATTCCTATCACAAAGCCAAAAATAGGTTGTTTCAAATCGAACGTAAATTGAAAGACAAGCCTAAAGTAAAACAAGATTACGACCAATTCATACGCGAATACAAAGGTTTAGGACATCTCAGTGAGGTTTCTAAACCAGCTATTGCTTATTATCTGCCGCATCATGCAGTGATAAGAGAGCACACTGAAACTACCAAGTTAAGGGTGGTTTTCGATGCATCAGCGAAAACCACTTCGGGCAAGTCGTTTAACGACATACAGCATGTAGGTCCAGTTGTCCAAGACGACTTATTTTCAATTCTTTTACGATTCAGGCAACATCGGTACGTTGTATCCGGTGACATCGAGAAAATGTACCGGCAAATATCAGTCAAACCCGAGCAGCGTTACTTGCAAATGATATTGTGGCGTAGTGATGAGTCGCTACCTATTAAAACTTACCAATTAAATACCGTTACGTATGGTACACCATCTGCACCATACCTTAGTACTAGATGTCTGTTGCAGCTGTCAAAGGAGTGTCAGGATGCTCAAATTGCAAAGTTAATTAAAGAAGACTTCTACGTAGACGACTTTTTATCGGGAGCACAAACAAAGGCGGAATTGCAACATATTATCGTGTCAGTTACACAAATTCTTAAGTCTGCCTGTTTTCCTTTACATAAATTTCGTACCAATGCTCCATCAGTCTTTCAATCTAATGCTGATCTCACCACTCCCAAAAACTTTGATGTTTGCTCTGAATCTAGCGCATTGGGACTGAAATGGAATCCCAGTAGCGACATTTTCTAATTTCCCATCAAGTTTGAACCTCCTAAGAAGGTAACTAAACGAACCATTTTGTCAAGCTCAGCAAAACTATTTGATCCCTTGGGTCTACTTAGTTTATGCACAATTACAAGCAAAATCATCTTACAAAAACTTTGGCTCACAAAACTTGGCTGGGATGACGCAATACCAAGCGAAATCGAAAAGAGGTGGAATAATTTCGTACTTGGTTTGAGCAAGCTTTCTGCTATTCAAGTGCCACGACATGTTCTGGTCGAGAATCCAGTAAGGATAGAGATTCATGCGTTTTCCGATGCGTCGCAAGATGCGTATGCTGCTTGCATTTACCTACGGTCTTTCGATGAGTCAGGCAAAGTACTTGTTTGTTTACTTTGTGCAAAAACAAAAGTTGCACCGATTAAATCCACTTCCATCCCAAGTCTCGAGCTTTGTGCGGCTCAATTATCAGCACGCTTGAGTGCAAAGGTTTCGAAGGCTCTTAGATGTAAAATTGTAAAAACATTTTATTGGACGGACTCTTCAGTAGTTCTTTGCTGGCTATCAACAGAACCCTGTCAGTTGAAGACGTTTGTAGCCAATCGTGTGAGTGAAGTTCAACAACTTACATCCGTCATGGCGGCATGTACCAGGCCTCCAAAACCCTGCTGATCTAGCATCGAGGGGTCTTGATCCAAATCAAGCCCATAAAGCTCCATTATGGTGGAATGGCCCTGAATTTTTGCTACTAGAGCCTGAGCATTGGCCACAAACATTCAAAGTTCCCGATGAAATACCTGAAAAAAAAGGTTATTCTAAAGAAACATGCAAACCTAAAATTAAATCTACAGCTAAACTTACAACTAATTCTAAAACTACTACTACTACCATGCACACTACATCTTTCACTACTACATGCACTACAGATATAAGTAAAAATCCATTGTTGGATTTTGAAAGGTTTTCAAATTTTACAACACTACATCGATCTATGGCTTACGTTCTAAGGTTTTTACATAATGCACGAAATCCTGCAAATAAAATGATTGGAATTTTAACATGCGACGAACTAGAAAGTTCAAGAATTAAATTAATCAAATTACATCAACAAGAATGTTTTCCAAATGAATTATCAATTTTATCAAAGAACAATCCCTTACCTCGCAAAAGCAGCATCTTGTCGCTTAGTCCTTTTGTTGATAAGACTGGAGTTTTACGCGTTGGCGGTAGACTCCAAAATTCATCTGAAAATTTAACAACAAAACATCTGGCATTATTAGAATCAAATCATAGTTTTACAAAACTGATTTTCATGCGTGAACACAAAACACTTTTACACTGTGGACCACAACTACTATTAAACAATTTAAGACAATACTATTGGCCTTTAAGAGGCAGGCAGTTAGCCAGAAGCACAGTTAATAAATGTGTTTTGTGCAGAATATTAAAAGCTGAAAGTATAAACCCCATAATGGGTCGCTTGCCTGCTTCAAGAGTAACTCAAAGTCTCCCATTCCAAGTAAGCGGTGTCGACTTTGCTGGCCCATTCGCAATCACCGACCGTAAGGGTCGTGGCTGCAAAATCACAAAGTGTTACTTATGCCTTTTCGTGTGCCTAGCAACGAAAGCGTTGCACTTAGAAGTCGCGAGTGATTTGAGTTCTGATGTATTCATTCTTTGTTTACGACGGTTTATCTCACGCAGAGGAAAGCCAAGCGTGTTGTATTGCGACAACGGCACAAATTTTGTAGGTGCGAACAACGAAATTCAAGGTTTTTTAAAGTCGAACAATGAGAACTTACAGTCTTTTGCTGCCAGTGAAGGCATTAAATTCAAGTTTTCACCCGCTTACGCCCCCCACTTCGGTGGGCTTTGGGAAGCAGGCGTTAAGTCTGCGAAGTTCCACATGGTTAGAATATTAGGCAATCAACACTTAACCTTTGAGGAGTTATCGACACTATTTACGCAAATTGAGGCAATCCTCAACTCCAGACCCCTAACTCCTCTCTCTTCTGACCCCAACGACCTCAGTCCCTTAACCCCAGGCCACTTCTTAATTGGCAGAGCACTGACATCGTTGCCTTCTCCTGCACTGTTGGACGTCAAGCTCGGACGACTTAAAAGATACCAAAGACTTGAGCAACTACGTCAGCACTTTTGGGAACGCTGGCGTCACGAGTGCCTGGGTGAGCTACAACAGCGAAGAAAGTGGAAGACTGATCAGAAGGGACTTCAAGAAGGAGACATGGTCGTCATCAAGGATCTAAACTTACCTCCATTAAAATGGCGTCTAGGACGCATTTACAAGTTATATCCCGGACCTGATGGTGTCACCAGGGTCATCGATGTGAAGACAGCAAGAGGCATATTCCGACGGGCTGTTAACAAAGTTTGCCCTCTGCTACCAGAATCATCGGCTTCTCCTACTTCAGCTCGAATCCAAGACATATTCGAGGGGGGGGGGAAGATGTCGACGCCGAAGCAACGTACGCGGCGGCGGTGCGGGGAAGCGGGGAGTAGCCCCGATCGACACTCTCGCGCTAGCCACCGCAGCGAACACCAGCGACCATTTCACATTTTTTATAATCATTCAATTACCTAATTTTATCAAATAAACCAAAGGAACATTAAAGAAGTGCATCATTCATCATCCCCATCAGCTAATAAACAGCAAACATTTTAAGCACGGACGAAGATTACGTAATCAAGGCGAGGGGGGGGGGTTATAAACAAAAGATTACGCTGTGATCATATAGGGGGGGGATTAAAAAAACGACCAAAAATGATCACGTAATTGTTGAACGATCCCTAATGAATGGGTTTGCTCTTGACCACAATCTAGCCCAGGGGCGAAGATGTGGTCGAGGATGTAGCAAGCTCACCCAGAAGATGCCTATTCACTCAAACTCGACTCGGGTTATATGAGCCCGGAAATACAGACGCAGGCAGAGAATTCCATTCCTTAGCGGTGCGCAGTATACAAGATGAACAGAAGCGCTCAGTACGGATTCGAGGAATTTCGCCGCGGGGCGGGTGGTACCCCGTAGTACGTCTGTATGTCCGGTAGAAGAAAGGGGTAGGCGGAATGAGCTTGTGCAGCTCATTACGCCTGCCCATAGATCTTGTAGAAAACACATAGGCAAGCTACTTTGCGTCTATGAGCTAGGCTTTGGAGTTTGTTTTTTACTAGCTTTTCATCACCAATGAGCCTCGGGCTTTTATCACCAATGAGCTTCATTAAGCTACCAACTTTGAAAAAAGTAAAATGTAATTCCATCCAATAAGTAATTATTTTTGGTTAAAATGAGGAAATCTGGGTATTTTCGTAAAAACTCTTAAAAAAACTCTTAACTTTCGGCCATACATAAGGTGGGTTAAATTTGTTGCATTTTGGCTGCCCTACCTATCATGTTCTGCCAGGAATACGTCGAGTTTCCGTTAACCCTGTAGATACTCATTGTTTTGAAACTACGACATCGTCTTCCAAAAACCTAACATGTAACTAAAACGTTTACGACCAAAAGTGTTGTGGAAAAAACGTTGTGGCCGAAACCATTCGATAATGTTTTATAACTTATTAGTCACACGACTAAACTAACCAAAGTAGTTATCTCAGTATCACTATAAAACTGCTATACTATACAAACTGTAAATCTGCAAGCTTGCCATATTCAATGAGGTCATTGTACTGCTCGTAAAGAACTTAAATAAATTATAAAATAAGATTGACAAAATTTCGAAATTTTTTATTTTTTATTTATTTTCATCGACAATTAATGCACACAGCACTAATCCATCGATACATTATCGATACTTATGCACATCCCTATTACATGGCGTGTACGGTTTGTCAACTGATCAATTTAACTTACACTAAACTTACACGAACTATTTGCTGTCAAATAAGAAAAAGTAAAAAACTTGACATTGGCACAAATTTTGGCAGAAATGGTTGTTTGTTTTTTGCAAAATTTTTCATAAACTTAGTACCTAAGTTGAGTTAAACGCGGATTTTTACCGGTCGCGCTTACGCCACGGGGCGATACGTAAAATTACCGAGAATAACACAATGGATCGGACGTGATGGCCCAGTTCTCTGGCCAGCGCGATCCTCGGACTTAACTTATTTGTGAGTGAGGAGATGTGGAAACTTGATAAGATTGGTGTACACGGAGGAAATTGAATGTATTGATGTGATACGAAACATAATTTTCAGTGAACCGTAAATGAATCGTAAGGAAAGTCATAATATTCACCAACTTAGACCAGCTTGATGAAGACTGGCTTACTTTGAGGCATTGACTGCAATCCAAAAAGTGCCAGAAGTTCGTTTTGGTTTGTTAAAAGAAGAATTTCCGTTTCTGCTAGATTGTGTTTAGTGCGAAATGATAGGTACTCTAAGATGACTATGACCGCAACTGCTAACTAGAACTTAGAATACTGTAAGTACTGTGTTGTAAATGTTGTAAATAATGTCATTTATGCTTTTTACTTCGCCAAAAATTCCTTATTTCTTAGTAGGAATCCCGTATAACTCTAAAATTAAAAATGTTGTATAACCCCCGACATTTATTGCGTATAACTTTTAAACGGCTAAACCGATTTTGATTAAATTAAGCTAAGAACCATCTTAATCACGGCAGCTTTCAAACAAAAAACCCGCATCGAAATCGGTTGATTCGTTTAGGAGCTACGATGCCACAAACAGACACTCAGACATACCTTTTTTGTCAAGGTTAAAAAGTAAAAAGGAAAGTCTGCAATCATTTGTTTTGTTTATCATTTGATTTGAGATAAACGTACATTAGGTAAATTTCTATTGCTCCTAAAGTTAATATGGACAGGAAAAACATTTATGTAGTTTATTCCGGGCCACACTTAAAAAAAAAGTTTTGTTTAATTTTAGTTTTTCATAAAGTATTCCATTTTGGAAGTTCTCGAATAAAGTAGGAAACATGACTTATTATCACGTTGGTAAATATGGCAAGCTTGCAAATTTGCACCCTGTATGTATAAACTAAAAGTCGTAAAGATTCTGGATATATGAAGTTTATGCTTGTTTGGGCGTTTCCCCACTGGATGGCACGGCGGCTGGCGCCGGCAACGGCGAGAGTGACAGAGCTATACTAGGAAGCAAGAAATCGGTAGTCTGTCTCTTTTCCTAGTATAGCTCTGTCACTCTCACCGTTGCCGGCGCCGGCCGCCGTGTCGTCCAGTGGGGAAACGCCCTTTGGTATTTTACTAATAAAAATACCAAAAAAATCAAAACTTAGTGACCTAAGTAGTTATATCAAAAAAATTCACAGAGATCCATTGAGATGAAGTGAGTGAAAGAGCGTCTCATAGAAAAAAAAGATCTTCTTAAGTTTAACTGAAATTGTGCAAAAACATGTATGAAATCGATATCGATGTGCTGTGTATGTACAGTGTCAGCACACGCTGCGTCTGGAGCGGCCGGCACTGGGCGGGCGGCTGCGGGCGCCGGCGGGGGGCGCGGGGGGACCGGCGGGGGGCGGGGAGCGCTGTGCGTGGTGCCGCTGTCTAATGGCGGCGCCCTGCTTCTGCTGTCGCGGCCCGTACAGTCTAACGCGGCCCCTGCCTTACGGTCAGTTCTCTGTAGTGTAATAAAAAAAGGAATAAAAGTAATATTTTCTTGCAAAACATCCAACCATGTCTGTATTCTGAAGGTACACATCGAAATGCCTTATTACAGATAAGAAAATGCCGCTGTGGATTAAAATGCGACGGGCGTGGCGGGACGGCTGGAGCCGATACTCTCGGCGTGATGACGACAGCGCGCGGTACCCGGCCGTGGAGCGGCTGTGGGCGGCGGCGCGCGCGCGGTGCGCCTGCGGGCTGCGCGGCCCGGAGCCGCCGTCCGCCGACCCGCTGGCGCCGGGCCCGCTGGACGGGCTGGCCCGGGCGCCGCTGTGCGCCGCGCCGCAGCTGGGGTTTCCGTGCGAGGCGCACGAGGTGGGGGCGGACGCGGGCGCGGAGTATGACCCACTCGCGCGACGCGACCACCAGCTCAGAGAGCTGGTCGCCGAGTTCGACAGGGAACTCGGACAGGACGTGGATCATGCTAGACTCCTTCGACTTTTAAATATTGAGATGAAAATAAGAGCCGAGAAAAAAGAAAGGAAAATCTGGACAAAAAAAAAAGATGTGAAAAGAGGAGAAAGAACGTGGCAAAGAAAAAAAACAAAAAGGGTAAGGGTAAACGAGAAGTACCGGCGAACACAGATGAAATCGAATATAGATTGAAAACAAATCCAGTCTATTCGTGTTTTCAAATTGCCACTGATCCGAGAAATCGAGCGGAGTATGTTGAAAGTACGCCTGTTCGACGGGCACACTCCGCCTGCGGGAGCAGGGCGAGCCAAGATTACGACTATCCGTTTTTATTTAGAAAAAAACGTAGTATTGGTACAAAGATTACCACTAATAAGCCCCGCTTCAGGAAAAAAGGAAAGAAAATAAAGAAATGGGGCACCAAATACTGCAGGAGGCAAGAGTGCCAAGAGACAAGAAAGGCGGCACGGGAGGCGGAGAAGGATGAAGCCATCGCGAGAGCACTCGAACTCTTGACACAGTAAGTCACCTATGCAACTACTTTTTCTCAAACGTGCAGCATTATTTTGACAATGCTGTACTGGCCAAATACATGCGAAATACAACCTTCTTCGAGATAAATTGTAATTGCTGTACTGGCCAAATACGTGCAAGCCACGGCCGGCAAAAGTTTTATGAAAATACCATGAAAATACCTAAGAAAAATAAATTACTTGTGAAAAATGAAAATGAAAAATGAAAAATTTTTATTGCTTCAACAGTTGAGATCTTACATTTGTATAGTTGCTGTGACCTTCTATTAAGTGTAAAAACACCTGTGCTAGAAGGCTACGCTCTTCCATATCCATACACAGTATAATTTTGCTGAATACAATAGGTTTACATGCAAAAATAAAAATAACAATAAAAGTCATGGAGTGTATTTGTATCTGTTTGTATGTGTGTGTGTGTGTGTGTGTGTGTGTGTGTGTGTTTGTGTGTGTGAGTGAGTCTAGTGTGGGTAATTTTGTGTGCTTGGGCAAGTGCGCTTGTGTTCACATACGGATGCTCAGTTAGCCCTACGAATGAATTCTTGGGATCGATTATAAAATCACTAACTTAGGCGAGCAGCACATCATGTGTGCACCTACGCAACCACTTATCGTTAAGGGTCAATTGTACATACACACTTTTTATTTTATTTTGTTGTTGTGTATTATTCCATATAACTTAGTAGTAGTTCCGTTTGCTCATAGTTTATAGATTTTAGCCATTTCATAACCCGTCGTTTACATTCAAATTTGTTAAGCAGATTAACATTATGCTTTTCGTTTATCAAATTATATAAGTGTGTAGCTTGAAAATTGAATTGTCGCCTAGCAAAACTAGTCCTTACACCAACTGTCTTGGCAACAGCGTGTTTTTTTTCTTTTAAATAAATAAGAGCGGTCAGGAAGAACTGCTTTATGTTTTTTTAGAACAGCGTGGAGATCATAAAGTTTTCTGACTGATAGCATATCACAATCCGAGTAAAATTTATGTGTGGAAAAAATTAGTGGCTTGAAATACATTATTTTTAGGAGAGCTCTCTGAGATCTTTCGACTTCTAAAAATTTTATTTTGGTAGCACCTCCCCATATGGGAATACAGTAGATTAATATTGACTGGGCTAGAGCTATGTAAATAGAACTAAGCACGTAAGCTGTAGCTAACTATATGTCGTAATTTTTTGAATATCCAGATCAATTTTCTAGTCCTTTCAGAGATGGTTTCCAAATGTAAGTGCCAAGAAAGATGTTAATCCAAATGTATCCCAAGGTATTTTATAGAAGATGTTTTTTCAATAGCTGTACATGAGCAACTCACTTCCGATTCGCCACAGTTGCGATTATGTATTTTGAGCAAGAAGTCAGGGGGGGCTGCGTGGATTTATTTATAGTGTGACATATATATTTATTTTTTTGAGCATTTAAGGTTAGTAAGTTGAGCTTTAGCCAAATATCGACGTCACGCAGCACCCCTTCAGCATCAGCTTGGATAGATTGCCAGGTTTTTCCCGTGAATACGATGTCTGTATCGTCCGCATAGGCAAACATTTTGGCGTTTTCAAATTTTACGTTAAGCAAGTCATTAATATAGACCAAGAAGAGTGTCGGACCAAGGACACTTCCCTGAGGTACCCCAAAATTTATTTCAGTGTAATGACTTGTCTGTGAACCTATTCTGACACATTGCTATCTATTACTTAAGTAATCACGAAACAGAGCCAAGGGAGTATTTCGGATGCCGATATCAAATTCAAATTCAAATTATTTTATTTGCAAGAATATGTTTTAAATTAGATGTCAATTAAAAATGTTTACAGTGAGTCACATATTCTACCTAACCTAATAGGCATGCAAATATTTGTCACAGTTTAGATTTATTATTACAATATACAATAAGTTATTTCTATGTCCATGTTTTAAAATCAAAATATTCTTTTAAGTCATAAAATAAATGTTCATGCAGCCAACCAGTTATGTTACGATTAAAAATGTTACCTTCTAATAGTTTAATTTCCTCAGGCAAATTGTTAAAAACAACTATACACATATAAAAAAACGTTTTTCTTAAAAATATCAAGCCGACATTCGGGTTTATAAAGTAAGTATCTTCCAGTTTTTGTACAAGAATGGCGACAGAGACGGTGTCAAATGCTTTCTTTAAATCTAAGAACACTGTTAGGCATTTAAATCCCTTATCTAGTTGTTTAACTACTAATGAGGTTAGTGCGGTAATTGCGTCTTCGGTTGACTTTTCTTTTCTGAAGCCGGATTGGCATTCAGACAAAATGTTGTATTTGTTTAAATAATTAACGAGTTGTTTATTTTAGATTTTCTCTACTATTTTTAACAAAGTTGTTAATACTGAAATTGGCCTAAAATTGACAGCATTAAGATTGTTATCCATTATTGTCTGATTTACAGACTGCAGCCGCAAACCATATCCGTGTCTGTATTTTTAGAAAGAAAGGTATTGGAACGTAGACTATTGGTGCTGATGTAATTTTGTTCATGTAGTACGTGTGCATGTAGAATGTTTGTCGTGTAGTTGTGTAAATATCGGAAATAGTCTCAAAAGTGTGTTTGTGTGTAAAAGTGTATTTGTAAAAAGTGTATTTATAGAAATTTTTGTTGTTTCGAATTGAGCAATACAATACAATAGTTTTAGAAAGATACATAATTGTCTCCAGTCATGGTGATTTCGAAAGTTTAAAGCATTGATCTTCTGACTTGATAGTAATAACCGGTGAATTTTCCTCCTTCCTAACGTATATCTTCCCGTAAGCCGTCCAGCAGAACTTGAACTTTTTTGTTTTCACCAGATCGCGTGCCAGAAAATGTAGACGAGCTCTCTTGCTGGTAAGGTTCTCGGAGATATAGACAGGCACATCTTCATCTTTACGAAACCCAAGGTGTTTGGTTGTTAGCTTGGTTTTGTGTTTGATGTTATAGGCCTTACACATTCTCATCAGTTCAGTTTTTATGAAAGTCGAGGTTGTTTCAACAACAATTGGTGTGTTGTTATTTACTCCCTCCTTCTTCCCACGTACACGATAGATATCTGTTATGTCTTTTCTTGTGATGTCACCCCACTGTACTTGAAAGGTGAACAACCAGGTCCACGAGATCGTCTTTAGTTTCATTTTGTTTTCGTGGTACGTTGTTTAGTTCAAAGTTTCGTTTACGGTTTGACATTTGTTGATCCTCAAGTTTATCTTCCAAGAGAGTGATATATTCCCTGTTTTCCCTTCTCTGCGACTCTAAAAGATCAATCTTCTCTTTTAATTGTTTATTCTGCTCGGCAAGAAAGGCCATTGAGTCCATGATGTCTTTATTATTTGTATCCTGCACTTTTTTCATACTGGCCAGTATTTGACTCATCTTTGTGTCAGAATTTGCGAACAGCGATGCCATCGATTTCATTACTTCATCTTTAAAGGAAGTTAACTCGACAGTTGTGACGGCGTCATCATTCCTTCTCCTCTTCTTACGCGAAGCAATAAAGTTTGGTGGTGTCACGTCGTTTTCTGGTTCAGAATAGAATTTGTCCATGCTGGTTGTTCACCTGCTGAGCTTGAGTAAAAGTTCTTGTGCAGTAAAAGTTACAAATCGTGTCGGAATATAAAATATAATTACTACCAAAATACTAGATCAGCATAAATAAATACGGAGAGGCTGGCGTTAATTGTTTCAGACAAAACGCATGTGGCAGCCAAATAAATCCTTTGAAAGTACCAGGCAAGCAGAAAAGATAAGGGAGTAGAGTAACACTTTAATGCACGGAGGTCCTCTTAAAATGGTGCCGATCGAGGAATTCTTTTAAAAGTTGTATCCGTCCAGCATAAGTAGACCCCTCGTCGTACGTGTTTGTAAAAGCGTCGCTCATGCACAGCACACAGAAAGGTTCCACTATTGTGCGCAGGAGCAGTCCGTCTTGGTATGAGCAGGAAATGTAGAAATATAGCTGTCTCACCACTCCCAAGGCATGCGCGGCACCGTAGCGTTATTGTGCACCTTCTCGCGGCTTATGCACTCCTTTTTTTTAGGTTGAATTAATTTAGCGAAATTCGAATTAAATAATTTTAAATAAACTCGATAGGGTTTAGTGACACGTCTACTCTCAGCAGAGGTCCAGGGGGAGAGGTAAACTCATATCTATCGTGTAATTTAAAAATGGAACGATCTTTTACCCCGAAAGGAGGTAACATGAAAGGTTTTACAGCCTGGCAAGAAAGTCCTGAAACAGAACTAAAAAATATTATAACTGGTAACTTTCTTTCTGTCAGTTATCAATCACGTCAAGTAGGTACGTATTGTGTCATTTCTTTTACAAGATAATAATTAATTGTGTTTTTTTCTATTTTATTGTGTTATTATGGTGATTTCGGTGACCAATTGTGCTCAAATGAGCAGGGGTGTAATTCGGAGCTCTGCTAGAGGAATCATCTATAAAGTTTATTTAAAATGTTTAGAAGAATTCGAAGCAGGATAACATTTATCCGAATTCAACGATTTTCATAGAAGAACTGCTGATATGACTGGTAAAATGTGGTTTTATTTATGTAATTATATATAATTTGTGTGATTAAACTTGCAATAGCTAGAATAAACCGCTCATAGAATGACTGTTTACATTTGAAATTAACACTCACAAATTTGAGGTTTTGTTTACAAATACAGTAACAAAGGAGCGCGTTCGAACAATTTTGATCATTTTTTGATGATATGGCATAAATTGGAGAAATTCATGCCAACACGTAATGAAAATAATAATACCAAAGGGAAAGACTCTGTATGACGATATTGACAGAATAATTATGAACCTCCAAGATGAAAACAGCCGTAGTGAATCAGACGAAAATAACCAGCAGAATATTAGAGAAGGATCACGCCAAGATGAAGACGTTGATGAAGACTTCTAGCGTGGAATATTTAGATGAAAGCATTTTCGATTCCGAAAAGAAGATACGGGCATTGTGAAACACAAAATTGCCTCACAAAATGTTGGATCAGCTGACATCAAGGTACTTTGATTTTTATATAGTAATAATTAACAACTTGCCTCGGATAGACAAGGAACTATCGAAAAATAGTGATAGGCACAATGTAAATACTAGGACCAAGCATAAACTGGATGTACTAGACAGTCGTCTCCACAAGGTCATGAACTCTTTTATGAGTCAATGTATAGGTACGTTTCAATAATAGGATTCCCATGTGTATTCAAAACCATGTGTACCAATAATAGGATTCCCATGGAAAAAAAGACAATAATTAAACAAAAACTTTGCAAAAAGGGCTATTACAAAATGTCTGATTATAAACTGTTCAACTCTAAAATTATTTCACATTTAGTTAATTAGAAAAAAAAATGGAATGAGATTAAAAAGAGCACCCTAGGAGTTTCTTACCTAATCTTCTGTGGGGAATAATACATCTTTGGGAGTAGACGTAGAGCCAGTACAGTCAAAAGAACGAATATGTATTTAATGTAACTAATTTTAAGTAACATTCTGAATGTTCTATAAAATTAAACGATTTTGATTTTGAATTTAAAATGTATAATATATAGTAAATCAAACAAAACATTTTTTTATTAAAATAATTACGTTACAATCCATTCAAAAGTTTTATTAAGTATTTTACTTTACCCTTCATACGAACTTACTGGCAGAGTAATGGCGAGATATGAGATATGAAAATATATGTTTTTGACACCTTTTAAAAGAAATATGATGAGTATGGTGAGTAGGGTATTATTGGGCATTCTAATTCACTTTTTTCAAAAACCAGTTCACTTCACTCCGTTTGCTCCACTTCGTTCCGCACTCCGTTTCGTGAACTGGTGTTTTAAAAAAAGTTAATTAGAAAGCCCAATAATACAATTATGAAGTGAACTTAATTTGTCAACATTTACCTCATCAAATGATAGCAAACACGGTTCTATACAGCAGTACAAAGGTTCTACGCAGTAATTACGGATAAAAATATATGGGGTGGGATCTTTCACAATGTGTGTCTATATATATATACAGTTGTGGTTTCATAATATTCTCATTCAATATCAAGCGTCTCCTTCAATTTGAAGATAATGAAATTTGTGAAACAACCATTAAATTTACAAGTCGAGAAAATTTGTCCTGATCTTAAAACCCATACATACCGTCACGGGAAACTCTTACCAAATACTATTCGTTGTATAATTTGTGGTCCATCCAACTGTGGAAAGACTAATCTGATGGTAGGACTTCTTTTACATAGAAACGGATTGCGATACAGAAACGTTTACCTATACGCTAAAACTCTCCATCAATCTAAGTACGTTTTTTTGGAAAATGTCTTATATCAGGTACCAGACGTTACATTTGCAAAATATGGAGAAAATGAACACGTCATTAGTCTCCGGAAAGCAAAACCAGATTCCATCATAATATTTGATGATGTGGCTTGTGAAAATCAAAATAATATTAGAGACTTCTTTGCAATGGGAAGACATCGAAATGTTGATTGTTTTTATCTAAATCAAACCTACAGTAAGGTGCCGAAACAACTTATAAGAGACAATGCAAATTTAATTATACTATTTAAACAGGATGAAACAAATATGAAACATGTCTATAATGAACATGTAACAACGGACATGTCATGGACTGAATTTCGAGACATGTGTTCGAAAATATGGAGTGACCCTTACAATTACTTGGTAATAGACAAGAACTCTGAAAAAAATAAAGGTTGCTATAGAAAAAAATTTGATACGTTTATAGTTTTTGATTAACAAATAGTATTTAAACACATTTAAAATGTAATTTGTCTCATTATTATAAAGTTCACATTGAAACCTTACACGCTCATTTATAATGGAAACCAACTTGAAAAGAAAAGTCGCTGATGCAGCAGAGGCTATCAAGAAAAAAGTTAGCAAAATCAGAAACATAGAAATGGACAATGAAAGAGCTTTAAAAACCATTTTTAAACCGATCTCCGACCCTTTAAATAAAATTGTTCAACAGAAGAGAAGGATCATAAATAAGCCTCCTCTTGTAAACAATAACGATCGTGAAAATGATAAAAATTCTGAAAAAAGTTATAGCAACACTGAAAGTGAGAGGGAGGAAGAAGAAGAGGAAGGAGAGGAGGAAGAAGAGGAAGATGAGGATTTTAAAATTAACAATTTTAAAAATTATGAAAGTTTTAATACTAGCAATGAGTCGTATAAATCAGTTATTGATACAACTGCTTCTCAAAATGTATCTAACTGGTCATTGTCTCCTGAACGTTTTAAAGATGTTCCTTATGGTATTAGGAATGATCGAGGAAAACTCAAGATGGGTGCAACTAATGTTTATATTGCTGAAAACAATAGTTTTATAGTAATAGCAGGTCGTAAATATAAAATAACTCCTGGATTATCAGAATTGCTCATGAAAAAGCAACCCGACTTATCGTTAGTCACACAAGAGGACAAGTCATATTACAAAATGATGTTATTAGACACAAATGCACATAGACGAGGATATGATGCCAAAAAACCTATTAACAGTAATAAAGGTTCCAAATATAATTTTATTATAAAACCATTATTTAAACAACAACGTAATTATTCTGTAAGTACAGGCAGCAGTACTAAAGGCAAAGGTTTATCGTTGCTAAAAAAATGGAAAAAGAATACAGATTATGTATACTGGGATGATCCTAATGAATTGGTGGAAAGACTCAAACTTTTGATTGCTTCTCATGATGCTGGTAACACTGGAGTTGAAAATGAAATTATATCTATCTTAGAGGAGTTGAAAGAGGGAGGTATAATTACATAATAAGTTTGTGTTGTCTTCACATTTTTTCATTTAAGTTGAAATTCTCGCATATAATAGTCGTTTAAAATGAATGTGGATAAATTCGGTCATAATGTACATAAAAGGTTACGATTATCAGATATCTTTAATTTTTCTAATAAAAAAATGTTAACAACCGAAGATGGAGATTTTGATTTACAGTTGAAACGATTGAAAGGCGTAAAATATCCTTCTTCACCTGATGATGCTGTAAATAAAGAATATGTTGATACAGTTTATAATAAGTTGTGTAGTGAAAAAAGAGTGGAAGAATTAATTGAAACAGCTATAAAACGTTTGCTACTTGACTTCAAGACTCAGTTATTACATGAATTTTACACAAAAGAGGCTATAGATGAAATTTTGAAACTAAAAAATGGAAAAACAAAAAATCGTTAATGAAATTCATAAAGCAGCAAGAAGAAATTTTGACAGAAGACATGTTATACTTAAAGGGATTGATGATTTATGGCAAGCAGATTTAATAGATTTCCGAAATTTGAAACAGTTCAATAAAGGATTTAAATTCATCTTAGTCGTTATTGACTGTTTTTCAAAATTTGTGTGGACTGTACCAATTAAAACAAAAAATAAATTAGATGTAATGTTTGCATTTAAACATGTGCTTTCTACATCTAAAAGATGTCCTCATAATTTACAAACTGATATGGGAACAGAATTTTATAATGAAAGTTTCAAAAAAATTATGGATTTCCATAAAATTAACCATTACTCTACATATTCTATTAAAAAAGCTTCTATTGTTGAAAGAGTTATCAGAACAATAAAGTCTTGGCTTTTTAGGTATTTTAATTTACATGGTAGTTACAGATGGTTGGGAGAACCTCTCAATGTAGTTGTGAAGACTTACAATAACAGCAAACATCGCAGTACACAATTCAAACCCAAAGATGTTAATAAATTAAAAGAAAAATTGGTCTTGCAAAATTTAAATTGCATGCAAAGAAACAAAAATGTTATTAAAAAAGTTAAATTTAATTCCGGTGATTATGTAAGAATAAGCAAACATAAAAGTTGTTTTGACAAAGGCTATACTCCTAATTGGTCCACAGAATTATTTCAAGTGGGAAGTGTTAATAATACATCTCCCATAACGTATAATATTGTAGACCTTAAGAAACAACCTATATTAGGGTCTTTTTATGAACAAGAACTGCAAAAGACAGCATATCCAAATGTTTACTTAATAGAAAAAGTACTAAGAAAAAAGAAAAATAAACTCTTCGTGAAATGGTTAGGCCTTCCTACTACTGAAAATAGTTGGATTGATATAAAGGAAGTACTATAGATAATGTTATCATATATTTGATAGTAATGAAAGGAGAAGGACTTATTAATAGTTTAATCAATAATTTACCTTTTGAGTTACATTTACCTGGATATAACTATTGTGGTCCGGGCACAAAATTAAAAAAACGATTATTAAGAGGAGACAAAGGTGTCAACGGGTTAGACGAAGCTTGTAAGCACCACGATATTGCTTATTCTAATTACTCAGATCTAGACAATCGTCATAAAGCTGACTTAGAATTATTGAAGATGAGCAAGCAAAGACTCAAATCAAAAGATGCAGGAAAAGGTGAAAGGCTTGCTTCCTGGTTAGTAGGGAAAGCTATGAAAGCTAAAGTGAAATCAGGTGCTGGATCCAAAACTTTTAAAGCTATTATTTCTAAAATACGTTCTGATCTGAAAAAACGAAAGCCAAGTAACAATAAGTCTGCAATTAAATATGCGTACGGTGCTGCAAAGAAACTACTTAAAGAAAATAAAGTCAGGTTGCCTCGTGTTATACCTTTACCTAAAACCGGAGGCATCCTTCCCTTGATCCCAATTTTTGCTGGGCTATCTGCTTTAGGAGCCTTAGCTGGAGGTGCTGCTGGTATTGCGAAAACTGTAAATGATTACAAAACAGCCCAACAAAGTTTACGAGAAACTGAGCGACATAATAGAGCTATGGAATCAATGTCAATAGGAAAAGGTTTATATGTTAAACCTTATAAGAAAGGGGCTGGATTATACATAACAAATTCAAAAAACTGAAGAAAAGGCTACCAAGGAGAGCTCTTACAAATTATGATATTTTAGAGAATGCTAGAGATATACCATTTTTTAGAGGTGTTTTTATGAGAGACACATTACCGAAAAAGCCTAAAAAGAATGAGTGTGGTATTATTAATCTAGACGAGTCTACTAGCGAAGGAACCCATTGGGTAGCCTATGTGAAATATAATGATTATTGCGAATATTTTGATAGTTTTGGTGATTTGAAGCCGCCGCTCGAGTTCTTAGAATATCTCAAGTGTTTTAATATATTTTATAATTATACAAAACATCAAACGTATAATACAGTAAACTGTGGTCATCTTTGTCTAAAGTTTTTAAGAGATTTTTGGAAAAATAAAGAAACCTTATAAAATACTGGAACTGTTTTTTAATTCCATCATTTGCAATATGTCTTTCACATTGTCAATAACCGGTAACCAACCGACATTATCAACTATTTACTCACCTCCTTTAGAATTACAAGGTCAATATGAGTGTGCTTTATTACATTTTTGCACATTTAATTCATTTCCCAATATTGATAGCAACAATAACAAGTTTTATTATGGTAATAACGAAGTGATAGAGATACCCGAAGGAACTTACGAACTTCAAGATATCGAGGAATTTTTAAAAAGTAATGTAAAGGATACATCTTTTGACATGTTATGTAATAATAATACTTTGAAACTATCGATCTTTTGTACGAAAGACATTGATTTCAGTAAACCTAATGCTCTGGGTAATTTGCTAGGTTTTGAGAAAAAAGTTCTTAAAGCGAATATATTGCACACATCACAGCTACCAGTCAACATTTTGTCTACAACAGTCGTACGAATCGAATGTGATATTGTGAGTGGATCATTTATTAACGGGAAACCGAGCCATATAATTCACGAGTTTGCTCCTAACGTGCCGCCTGGTTACAGAGTTGTTGAAATACCAAAAAATATTATTTACTATCCAGTGAACCAGAAAAATATTAGTTGCATTAACATAAGGATATTAGACGCTAACAATAACTTGGTTAATCTGCGTGGTGAAGAAGTTCAACTATATATCCAATTTAGAAGAAATGATTGATTACAATAATAAATACTTGCCACCGCAACTCAGAAACCCCAGTACGGTTTGTGCTATCCAAAAGAAAACATCAAAAACGAAGCATAAGTTAACTAAAGAAAACAGGAAATTTCTTCAATTACTAGGTCTACTAAAATGAACATATTAAATCTTACTAGCACACCTAACTATGATAACTCAATTGAAGGTATCGAGTTTCATTCATACAAACCGTATGTTACTAGTTTTAACAGAAATGATGAAATTCGGATTGCAATCAATCAGCAGGATTTATATGTTTTACCATCAGCCAGCACTCTTTATTTAGAAGGCATTGTTAGAGTTGTTAAAGGTGATACACAGAAGAGTCTTGATACTGTACATTTTACTAACAATCCGTTAATGTATCTTTTTCAAGATATACGATACGAATTGAATGGGATTGAAATTGATAAAATTAAAAATGCAGGTATTACTACAACTTTGAAATCCATTCTGTCAATGAACGATAGCGAGTCTCGGATGTCTAAAGCATGGGGGTGGGATATAGAGGGTAACAAAAATATTCACCATGGAAACTTTTCAGCATCTATTCCGCTAAGTAACATACTAGGATTCGCTGAAGATTATAAGAAAGTAATAATAAACTGTAAGCATGAACTTATTCTTCTACGCAGTAACACCAACTTAAATGCTCTGAAACTTAACACCGGTGAAGTAGTGAGTGATATTGTTATGAATAAAATTGTATGGCGAGTTCCACATGTCAAGGTGTCTGATAAGGAAAAAGTCAATTTACTGCGCTTGTTGGATAAAGATCGCCCAATTCAACTAGCCTTTAGAAATTGGGATTTATATGAGTATCCTTTATTACCTAAAACAACAAAGCATACTTGGTCTATTAAAACATCTTCTCAAATTGAAAAGCCACGGTTTGTAGTCTTAGCATTGCAAACTAACCGGAAAAATAATGCAAGTGCTGATATGTCAAGATTTGATCACTGTTACTTACGAGATGTAAAGGTGTATCTAAATTCTACATACTTTCCGTACGAAAGTCTTGACATTAGTTTTGTAGGAGACAGAATTGCATTATTATATGAACAGTATGCGAGATTTCAGCAGTCGTACTACGGTCGTGAAAGAGTAGAACCGCTTCTAACGGTACAACAATTTAAAGATATAGCACCTCTATTTGTAATTGACTGCTCCAGGCAAAACGATAACATAAAAACAGGACCTGTTGTCAACGTGCGCATTGAAATAGAGTGTGATACTGAAATTCCTGATCAAACTTCTGCATATTGTCTTATTTTTAACGATTGCTTGATAGAATACAAACCTTTGAGCAGTATAGTTAAAAAGATATCATGAATGCAATAATTGTGGATGTACAAGGTTTTAAAAACTTAAAAAATGAATTCATTATTAAAGAATGTGCTATTGCCACTGAAGAACACACTCAAGTATTTTTAATAAAACCTCCATATCCATATGTCAAATTAACAAAAGAAGAAAAGAAACGTGTGTTGTGGTTAGAAAAGAACCGTGGTATTTATTGGAGTGAAGGATACATCGACTTTAGGGAATTTGAAAGAGTGATAAAACCTCATTTACAAAACAAAAATATTATTGTTAAAGGAGAAGAAAAAATAAAATGGATAAAATGTATATGCGAAAATTGTAACATAATCGATATAGGTAGTAAAGGCTGTCCTAATATTGCAAGTCTTCATAATAAGTACTGCAAAGATATTACAAAATTTAATTGTATAATTCATTTAAAAGAATGTTCTTTAAAAAATGTATTATGTATTAAAAAGTGGTATGAAGATAATAATATAGATCAATTTAATTTTTTTAACTAGTTTTTATTTTTAAGTTTAATAAATTACGTACTTATAAAACAATAGCCTTTTATTTATTTTAACTCATCTTAACAAAACTACTCTTAATAGTTACATAACGTCAAAATGCATATTTTATTGTATTTACTATCATTTGATACGATGAAACAATAAAAAAGTATAATTATTCCTAAGTAGATACTATTTATTTACAATCTAAACAATTTTAATAACTTAAGAAATTACAAATAGTAGAACTAACTTAATACTATAGAGGCTGCAACAGAGGTTGTTTCCTGTAGCACTGCAGTTTCTGGAAAAGAGAAAATAAGATTTTAATTAACTTGTACTATGAGGTTCGAAACGGACAACACAAAATCAAAATATATTTATATACTTACCAGCTTATAGTCCAAACTCCGATCGCTCTCCCAACTCCTTGCACACGTGATAAAGCAGCTGCACCAACTGTCTGAGCACCGGATCGTCTTCATCGTGCACGATGTAATTGCTCTTCAAAATTGTACGGCAAATTTTCTCATCGTCTTCAAATTGAGATAACTCCACCTTAACTCCAAAACGTGGAGTCTTATCGTCTCGATACACGCACAAGAAGGATGTGAGATCGACTTTTTCACTCATGTTTAAAGCTATGCACTGCTTTGCTTGAAGAACTAAACGTAAATGAACAACACAATAGATAAAACGGAGTCATGTAATATAACACCTCCTTTGTTCCTGATATTTATTTGAACATGTTGAAACTTGTTCAATTTTTCATCTCACGTTTCGATTCGTTTTTGCTGTGCTAGTATTACTTACCAGTAATTTAAAACTAGAGAACATAACACCTCATTGTTATTGTTAGTAGATGTCAGAATTTGTTAGAACATGTTCAAACACGTTCATGTTAAATTACTAGTATGCAGGTACATTATTTTGTATTTCTAGTCAAATAATGGTAGGTAATTGTATTTAAATAAAATAAATAAAACATTTAGTTTAGCTACATTTATTGATATAAAAATAAAATCAATACATTAAACTTAGTACCTAAAACTAATACTTATTTCTTAACTTACTATCTAACATACTTAGTTGTTACAAAATCCTTATAAAATATGCACTGGCTGTAGCTACAATTTCTAGCTCGATTAAGGAAAGGGGGTTGGCGAAACAAATTAAATAATTATTTATATTTTGAAAAGCTGACAAACAGTTAAAATCCAAATTGCTTTCTACCTTTTTAACAAAATTAATTGCTTCAACATATTCGTTTTCAAGTTGGAATACTCTCAATTTAATACAGTCAATAAAATGATAAATCGCTTCGCTTACGAGATGACCAAATTGTAAAGAACAACGTTTATCACTATATATTAACACGGTTAAAGTTTGTAACGCTGCCTTTTTATCTGTAAATTTCACCGTGCCAAAAGAATAACCATTATTTAACATCTCACACACTAGATTCCACTCATTAATAGAGAAAAATAGACTTTCTTCCTCGTTGAAAATATGAAGTTGAGGCATGAAATCATTTAAAACCCAAAGTCCAGATTTTATATTAATACCGTTGTCGTGTGTATACACTCGCATTGAAATGAC